>OFHU01001927.1:1200000-1800000 GCA_900245905.1 Lacerta viridis
TTTAATCTTTTAGCCCACAGGAAGTTTGTTCAACCATCTTCTTCCTGTATCAAATTTTCATTTAGAGGGGCTTCATATTCTTTGATTCTGATAGAACTTGAGTTTTCTTCTGTGAATCAGATCTGTTTTTTTATTTAATCTTGAATAAAGAAGGAAGTGTAGAACCCTAAAAAAAGGATAGAAAGACAGATAGATTTATTCATCACTGGCCCCAAAGGTAATGGTAGCTAAGAAAGTAGACTTTTTAAATATAAAACAGCACGGATCACCACAAATTATCATAAAACCTTACTGGATAAAAACCGGATAGCAAAACAAACTGATAATGCCATAAGCAATGAAATCATAAAATGGCATGGCAACGCTCCAAGTTATAATGGATTTGCAACATTTTGGATGTATGCCTCTCTACGTTCATAGAAGCTGTGCTATGGGATCAACATTGCAAACAATATTTTTTCTCTTTTTAGGCTGCTGCTGCTGTTTCGGTAGTTTTAGGAAATGTGATAAACTGCACATAAAAGGTCCTAGTATAGGATCCGTCTGCTGTATTTTTTCTAGAGAAATATGTAAGTTGTAGAAAATGTAGCATCAAAGAGAACCTAGCACTGCTGACAAATCCAGCTGATTACCAAAATATAACAGTCTGCACAGAGATTCAGCTTTTTGCTCTACTATACCCAAATTGGAAGAAATCAGCCCCGAGTACTCACTGGAAGGACAGATCCTGAAGCTGAGGCTCCAATACTTTGGCCACCTCATGAGAAGAGAAGACTCCCTGGAAAAGACCCTGATGTTGGGAAAGATGGAGGGCACAAGGAGAAGGGGACGACAGAGGATGAGATGGTTGGACAGTGTTCTCGAAGCGACTAGGCATGAGTTTGGCCAAACTGCGGGAGGCAGTGGAGGATAGGGGTGCCTGGCGTGCTCTGGTCCATGGGGTCACAAAGAGTCGGACACGACTGAACGACTGAACAACAACAACAACCTAAATTGGAAAAAGTCGTTTTTTAAAAAAGAAAGGAATATTGTTTTACTGACCAACTGCACAGGTCCAGTCTGCACAGAGATTCAGCTTTTTGCTCTGCTATACCCAAATTGTAAAAATGTCACTTTTTTAAAAGAAAAGAAATATTGTTTTACTGACCAACCTCACAGGTCCACCGCAGTGATTTTGTGATGCCAAAACATTTTGTGACCTGGGGAAGGGACATGGCCCGCTAACTAGAAGACCGAACAGGCACACCCTGCACAGCAATGTTTTGTTGCAGGCCCCATTCTCATTTACTAGTGAGCAGACAAAAAAAGCTAGGGTGATCTCTTTTAATACCCAAGGAACATTCAGGGCTGTTCAGAGGGGAAATGGGTAAAATGGGTAAAATGATGGTGCTTTGGGAGAGGTCATCAGGTCTTGAAACAGAGTTGCTTGACAAATGGGCTGTGCCCCTGACATAACCACACCTTGGCATCGCCAGCAACTCTCCTGACTCACCTGACCTGAGGATTTCCTATCCCACCTGCGTTACTGTACATGGGCAGCCAACATCCCTTCATAAAGCACATCTAAAACAATTAACAATGTTAAAACAATTAACATTGTAATTAGTTTGTTATGAAATGAAAACATTTACAAACACACTGAGCTCTTCAAATTATATTGGTTATGAAGGCATGCCCTTAAGACTTAAAAGTCTATAGTTATTTGTACCAGTACAGTTTTTTAGGAGATAAGTCTGTTCTTGTCTGAGCAACAACCACAGGAAGTCAGATAATTTTTTTAAAAAAACATATCTCTCTCTCTCTCTCTCTCTCTCTCTCTCTATATATATATATATATATATGCACATACTGTAGCTTTCCTTCCAGTACCACCTTAGAGACCAACTAAGTTTGTTCTTGGTATGAGCTTTCGTGTGCATGCACACTTCTTCAGATACACTGAAACAGAAGTCACCAGACCCTTATATATAGTGAGAGAGTGGGGAGGGGTATTACTCAGAAGGGTGGTGGGAATGGGTGATTGGCTGATAGGTGTGGAAAACCTGTTGACAACTGTTAACGACTGCAATTGGTCTTACAGGAAAAAGCAAGGGGTGAGATGGCTTTGTCATGTATAATGAGATAAGAATCCAATGTCTTTGTTCTGAGTCTTGATCTTTTTGGGAGGCCCAGGAATTCAGAGGATTGAGGGGCGGGATTTGAATCCACGTTTCCCCCTTCTTAGTCACTATTATTCTATTTTAAGTATATTGACAGTCTACCCTGAGAAATCTGGTTTGTAGGTGGAATATAAGCAAGCGAAAATAAATGTAACAAGGAAAGACAAACACCAGAGGGAAAGTGTAAACCTTGTAACTCGTTGATTTCTCTAGGTTTTTTGGGGGGGTGGAGTAATACATTGCAGGCATTAAAAAGGTACACTGAGGGGGTACTTATGACATACTTATGGGGAAAGGGGATCTGAGATAGAGTGACATATTATGCAAAGAAGGGGGGGGAGAGAATCCCTAAAAGTTCCTTGAATGAGTGGTACAGACAGTCCCTTCTCAATTTTGGAAGAATCTCCCCTCACTTTTCATTTAGATCTCTCTTTTGGCCAGATGTTTTGTGGGTAGTTGGTCTGCCCCATCCCCCTTCCTAATGCTCTTCACGTTTGTGAACTTTGCCCGGCTTTTTCCTGGTTCCAGACATTTGGAGACCCCCAGGGGTTTGCAAAATGTTATGAGTGGAGTTGTGCTTTTGGATTCTCGTAGTGGAAATCACTTTTGACATCCTGCTCAACCCCACCCCCCACCCCCACAGCTTATGAACTATATTAGCAATAAGATCTCCTCTGGGGACTAGGGATTATTTATCCGTAGGCTGTTTGGGCTAAACTTAAAGAAAGAAAGAAACCTCTGCATTTCTGTTTTACTTTTTAGTATTCACATTTTCCTGTCTCTAAAGTAGCACTTTTATTTCAGTTGGACTATGGTCTGGAGTACTTTGGGTGATTCGTAGCCTATATGTTTGTTGGTTAACATTTCAGCTGAAGACCGTAAGGAGTTGCTTAATGACAAAACTATGAAGAACTGGAAGTGCAGAACACTAAATATACACATCTATGGTGAAGGAAATGACTCCAAAAAGCTGTCGTTGAGGTCAACTAATCATGCAGGGTTAAAACCACAACTCAGCCACAAACCTCCTTGTATGCCCTGGGGCCAGGCATTAAGTCTCAGCAGTGGTGGAGCTTCATGCTCCGGCACCGGGGGCGGGAAGCAGGCGGGGGCGGGGCTGGCGTGCGTTCTGGGGGCGGGGTGCACCGCCCACAGGGGCGTGGCATATGTTCTGGGGGTGTGGCATGCCGAGATGGAACCCTATTGGAATCCCGCTGCCCGGGGCGCCCCGCCCCTTACGCTCCGCCCTCCCTACGCCAGTGACTCTCAGCCTAACCTTCCTCACAGGGTGGTTGCGAGGATAACATGGGGGAAATTTAGACCCTTGGATGCCACCTTGAACTGGGAGGAAAAGCGGGAAGGGTATAAATGTAAAACTGATAAATAACGAAAATTCAAAATAAGCAGTCTCTCTCCACTCTGCCTGCTCCCAGTTTTGAATTTGGGCAGTGGGGTGGAATCATGAAAAGAAAACCTAACCTAAAGATCCATGGAAAAAAGAATCTGGGACACAACCAGGATATCCAAGGCTACAAATGTTGTACATATTTCTGTGAGACGTCCACTGGGAGAGTGCATAAACCCAAGTGTTAAGAGGCAGCTAAAGCAGTCACTTCTTGTGCCCTGGGCCACAGCTAAATGCCTCAAGCCCAGCCTTCTCTCCCAAACAAGAAGTGCAATTCTTCACTCACTTTTCTGTGGGAAGTAGGTCAGGCTGCCAAAACCACACCACATAGTTTGGCAGAGATCTTTGGTCTGCTGTCGAGAGAAGAGCAGCAGTAAGTCAGCTGTGAGGCCTCATTGACTTAACATTTATGCAGCACAATCATCTGGGTGTTTCCTGCTGTCTTCCACGGGGCTTACTTTTAGGAAAGTGTGCCTAGGATTGCTGTCTCAGAGAAGCTCAGAAGACCTGTTTCTTTCAGATAAAGGGCACTGACCCAACCAGGAGCTCCTGTACTAGTAGGCTATATAGAAGCATTTCGCAAAAACACAAGATGAAGGAATATTGCTGTTGCAGGGGCGTCGCTAGGGGGGGCGGTGGGGGCAATACGCCCCGGGTGACAGGGGAGGGTAGGGGTGACAAGCAGCAGCCCCTCCTGCCACTCCCACGCACCGCTCCCTCCGTCACCCCGGGAGCAACAGCGCACGGGCGAGCGAGCTCCCCGTCCGTGCAGCACTGCTGCTCCCAGGGTGACCGGCGGTGCGTGGGGAGTGGCGGGAGGGGCCGCCGCTTGTCACCCCCACGCGCCGCTGCTCCACCCATGAATGGAGGAAGTCCGTTCCTTCTAGGAGAGCTACAAAGACTGCAGAAACTGAGTATGGAGATGAGTCAGATACAAACAACAGATGGGAAATAGTGGGATTTCCTATCACTGAATAATGACCAGGAGTGTCTTAGCCATAGAGGCTAGTGGCGTGGGGAACCACGGTGCCACGTTCTGGAGGGTGCCAGGGAAGAGGTCCGGGGACCATGTTGGCGGCTCGGTAGGGGTGGCAGCCTGCTCGCTGCCAGGGGGAAAGCAGGAGGAGGCAGTGAGCCGGGCGCACAGCGATCAGCCCTCCCTCCGTCAGTCCTTCTCCAGCTGGTGTGTGTGCCCCGCCTGGGAGGCGGGTGCAATCCCCAGCGGACGCCCCTCCTCTCGGCGCCACAATTGGTCTCCGGAGTGCTTCTCCAGCCTGGAGAAGGCCGCGGAGCAGCCGGGAAGGAGCCCGAGGGGTCCCCATGGAAGGGATCCACGTGGAACGCAAGCCAAGATCAATCCCGACACCTATTCTCCATGCCCTGTGCATGCCTAGCCTTACACCTGGAACGGGATCCTGTGTGGAAAGAGGGGGGTGGAGACTTCCCTGCCGGAGGAGTCGCCCTCCAGCTGCTCCCCGCCCGGAGGGAAAGGTGGGCGTGGGGGGCACCGGAGGGATCCTTGCACCACGGCGCCAGATAGGCTTAAGACGGCCCTGATAACGACATTCACCCGATAGTCTGTAAAAATCAATAGAAATACAGGGCTCATTTAAAAAAAAAAAATCTCTTCTGTAATCACTAGATATATTGCAGTTTGAATGGTTAAAAAATGGCAAGGGAGAAGAAACCTTTCCCTTTCCCACTAGGGAGCGAGTACTTCTGAAACAGTGTTTTTCTACGGTTTCGAGATTTATTTATTTTCTATGTAGATGTTTTGAAAAGTGGTTCTGCCATTTGAAAAGAGGTAAAAAGCCTGTGGTTTGTTAATGGGACTGTTTCTAATCAGGGTGGATTAGCTCTTGTAATGACATAATTAGAACGATGACTGCAATTCGATGTGATTTTTCATCAACCTCAAAGCCTGGCAGATTTTTATGTAGATTCATCGAAAAGTCGCCACTTTCCCATCCCTGGGCTGGCACGACTTTGGAATGCTGTGGTGAATGGCTGACAGTTTGCAGACCGACTGCTGCTTTTTGCTCTTGTCGGGGTCTAAGAGGGAACTGTGCGCATTGTGTTTGTTGCAGTGTGTGGAATGCAAAGTAAGTGGTGCGCAAGCCCCCTCTGGGCTTCCTTCTCCAGCTAACTGGAACACCTCCAATGTTAAATAGCCCAGACTTTTATCAACTTTTGTGTCCACCATATTACCCAGTTGGCAGCAGAGCTGAGGTACGGTAAGTTCAAGCAACCTCATGTCTGCAGATTCCCAGGTCCTCAGTAGCAACTTTATCCCCACTGGCAATTAGCTTGTGACTCTCTCTTTAAAAAAAACCAACATGTTTACTTGCGTTGAAGCCCATTTATATTTGGTAGCAAGCTACTAAAACAGTGTTTATTCAGGTCTCCCAATCAACATATCGGTAAAGGACTGCAGTTCCTCTCATGTGGCAAATGCCAGCTTTTCGTTTCTCCACACACCAAGATCCCTCAAACCACTGCAAAGGTCCCTCAGACCGCATTAAGGACGTCCTCTAGGTTAAATAAACTCCAATACATTACCCTGCCCTGCAACTTACAAGCAAGTTTTCAGATAAAGAGGGGGGAAATTAGAGAGGGCCTGGTGGTTACGCCAGTACCACTTTCCTTACCACAAAGGATTTAAATCCTGTCAGCTTGGCTATCAATCATATTTTACAACAGCTGTATAATGGACATGCTACCATAAGGAAGAAATGTGCAAGTCTGTAGCTACCAGGGTGTGTGTGTGGTTTAGCCAAGTTTTTTGCCCCAGGCGAAACCTCCAGAGGGGTGCCATTGAGGCTCCCTGACTGTGTGTCCTAGCATGGGGGCACCAAATTGGGTCTTTGACCCAGGTGAAATAAAGCCTAGTTTTACCCTTGCTTTCTGTCTCACACACATACAACATTGTATCTTTGCAACATTGAGAACCTCAAAAGTGCAGGAGACTGAACGCAACCAAAATCCCTTTGCAGGAAGGATCAAAAGTCTCACTGTTGGGCCAGAGACCAACTCCACTCAAGCAAAAGGAATCCGATGGACAGCTGGCTTCCCGACTGCAAATATCGTAAGTTCTATTGAGAAAATTATACATGATTTTTTTGTGTTTGCGTGTGTGTACGCATATGGGTGTGGAGCAGGGCCAGATTTAGGTTTGATGAGGCCCTAAGCTACTGAAGGTAATGGGGCCCTTTATATGTCCAGCTGTCCTTTGTCAACAACAAATTGTCACTGTTTTTTTGTGTTGAATATATGCTATATGGTAATTTATGGACCTAAAGGTAAAGGGACCCCTGACTGTTAGGTCCAGTCATGGATGACTCTGGGGTTGCGGCGCTCATCTCGCTTTACTGGCTGAGGGAGCCGGCGTACAGCTTCCGGGTCATGTGGCCAGCATGACTAAGCCACTTCTGGCGAACCAGAGCAGCGCACGGAAACACTGTTTACCTTCCCGCCAGAGCAGTACCTATTTATCTACTTGCACTTTGATGTGCTTTTGAACTGCTAGGTTGGCAGGAGCAGGGACCGAGCAATGGGAGCTCACCCCGTCGCGGGGATTCGAACCGCTGACCTTCTGATTGGCAAGCCCCAGGCTCTGTGGTTTAACCAATTTATGACCCCAAGGTATCTAAAGCCATTTGCACATAACAAAATATGTATTTTATCAAAGTAATTGTTGAACTGAAATACAGTTAAGAAGAAGTGATGTTTTAGGGAGCAGGCTAGCAGGTGGGGCGGGGCCCATTACTTACATCATAGGAGCCTACACAACACAAAACACTGTTGCTGTATGTAGGTTTTATTTTATTTGTTTTTTATCTTATATTTTGGAAATGTACATCCAGGTTTTTGCTATAGCTTGTTTAGCTTATATGTAAATCCAGCCCTGGTGTGGAGACAGAGTACATAACAGCTTTAAACACCAAGAGAAAACAGGCAGGAAGGTCTGCTGGAACACCATTAAGAAGGGAGCTAGACATATATTTTGGCAGGTGGGTAGTGCCATAGTCTGGGTGCGACAATGGAAAACTCTCTCTCCTTCATTCCTACCAACTGTACTTCTAAATGCGAGGCTAAATTCAAGGTGTGAGGTTTGGTGTATGAAGCCTAGACAGCTTGGGACCTGGACCAATTGATCACTGTACTCGGCGAGTGTGAAAATGCTAGGATTTGAGTTCTCGTAGCTAGTTGACTTAGCTCTTTCTTCCAATATAAATCACATAGAGGATTTCTTCCCCAGGGCCCTCTTAATAAATAAATAAATCTCAAATTAGCATCTGCTATTTTTGAAAGTAACAATCCCACTAAATTAGTGCCGTTTGGGCAACATCTGGGTTTTCACCATTTACCGAGGGCTGTTGTATCAGAAACAAATGTGAATGAAGGGCTTTTATTCCGAAAACGAATTACTGTACCGTGGCTCTGATATAAGCAAGCTGTATGGTAATAATGCTTTACCAGAATAATTTGGGCTGTAACTTTGGCTTTCTCCTTAACTGCATGTTCTGGATCTAAAAACTGGCTTTTGTTACTGAGAGCATTAAACTGTTTGTAGCGGGGGTGGGGTGGGGGGAGCAGAGAAACTAAAGCCATGCGTGACTCAACCCTGCATGAAAAAGAGATAACCATGTCCTGTAATAAAATATATGATTAAGGAAATACAAGGCAATTTTCTGAGCTATTCCCTGCCCCCTTATATGGCAGTAAATGTGAAGCACTGCAAGTGTTTATGTGCACTTTGAGCCAGGCTGGGCCAATCGGTTACAGGCTAGAGAAAGGGCAAGAGCAGCAATTGCAGAGCTTTGGTGCCCAAAGGGAATTTTTAAACAATACAAAGCACTGAGATTCGTGGAATAACGTTTCAGGAGAACTACTGGCCTGCCGTCCTCCAGGAAGCATTCGCGAGATCACACTCCTTTAGCCTGGACTCAGAAAAAAAACCAACCGTCTGTCCTCGCAATCACTAACACGTATTAGAATCACCGCTTCAAAATTTTACTCTGCATTTTTCTAGTTTTTACTATGCAAATTCCTCAATGAAGGTGAAACATCCTCTTGGATCCTTCAATGAAAGCTGCTTAAAACTCCAGTAATCCATGTCTTTGATTCAAAATGAATCACACAGATGTGCTTTTTACACTCAGTAGGTCCTGGTCCTTTCAAGATTTATTACCAGCTCTTGGACTACAAGGAAAGAAGAGTTTTAAATTTTGAAAACTTGGGTTATGTGGACAACAGCAGTTGAAAAATGTGTCGTCTGTGTTCCCGAGCATGAGGACAGATGCTACCTACCAGAAGCGTAGCATGGGTTCCTGGTGTCCAGATGACCCCACCCTCCACCAGCCTGGAGAATGAAGGGCAGCTCAGCCTCAAGGATGTGCTCTTGAGAGCACGAGGAAGTCTGGCAGAGCCCTCTGCCCAGCCTGTATGGAGCTTCTGTGGTTGCTGGGCTGCTCTGCCACCTTCACTGGGGTGGGTATCTGCTCAGAATTTTGCACCCGGGACTATGCCCCCCCGACCCTTCCCACACTACAGCCTACTAACATCATCATCATCATCATCATCATTTATCTATACCTCGCCCATCTGGCTGGGTTAACCCAGCCACTCTGGGCGGCTTCCAACAAAAGATTAAAAATACATTAAAACACCAGTCATTCAAAACTTCCCTAAACAGGGCTGCCCTCAGATGTCTTCTAAACGTCAGAGAGTTGTTTATTTCTTTGACATCTGACGGGAGGGCATTCCACAGGGCGGGCGCCACTACCGAGAAGGCCCTCTGCCTGGTTCCCTGTAACTTTGCTTCTCCGCAGTGAGGGAACCGCCAGAAGGCCCTCGGCGCTGGACCTCAGTGTCCGGGCTGAACGATGGGGGTGGAGACGCTCCTTCAGGTATAGTGTCAGCCCTAACCTCCCCTACAAAATTGACCATACAAAGAAAAGAAGAGTACGGTGAGTTTCTATTATTACATTTTAATCTCTCCTTTGGGTTCTGAACCCCCTTTCCTTGCATCCCGTCTTCATTGCCTTGTTTTTCTGTGTCTGCATCCCCTTTGTGGGACTTGTGTTTCATTACTCACTAGCTTCAGGCTTAACCAGGGGGAGGGGTTGATGCAGAAAGGCAGAAGGAAGAACACTTAAATACTAACACCCCCTGAAATAAAGGCATGTTTCAAAATGTGACTTTGGGGTGGGGTGGGGTGGGGTGGTGATGGTTTTTAGAACATGCAATAAAGAGTAATGACATGCCATGCATGGGGGGGGGATGACTGTTTCCAGGTTTCCTTGTAGCAGGTCTTTATATATCACAAGGGCCTCTTCCAATGTACCATTTGGCACTCGTAGAAGCACTTTTTGAAATGATGCCCTAAGGTCTTACACATGGAAGCGGTATATTGCACATGGTTGTACATAAAACGTATCCAGAGACAGGTCCATCTGTAGCAACATGGCTTTTAGCTTAGACAAAAAAAATAAAATAAAAATGGCAAATGCATATGTGTGAGGCAGAGAAGTGCCAACTGGTCTCACTACAGTTCATTACAGACGTTAAAAGTCCGTAGAATGAATGTGCAGAGATTCATTGGCTGGAGGAGTCCAGGGCCGAGATGCCACCACCATTCCCCCAAACGGGCTTCATCCTACCTGCTTCTTAATGACAAAAGGTCGATGAGAGAGAAATATCTGGGCCTAAGGCCAGTCTCCATCCTTCTTGCTTTGGAATCTCCCAGTATTGTCATAGGCTCCGCTAGGGATGGTGGAGAATTGTGCTATTTTCAGATGGTGGTGCAGAATCAGATCCTGACATTGTGCAAGGATCAGGTGTCAATGTTGTGGCCACTAGCGGCTTTCATTGATACCATTTTAAAATAAAAATAATAATAATCCTGCTGTGCTTGCGGAAACAAGTCAGATGAGATGCACATTAATAGGTCGCGAATTGCTGAACAGGATCTTGAGTGGAGCAAGAAAGGACTCAGTTGGGTCACCTGGGGCTGTGCAGGATGCCTGCATCCAGTTCTTTTTTTAAAATAATAATAATAATTTTTTATTATTTTAATCTATAACATCTACATAGAATAAAAAATAAATTCACATATATTCATCCATTCTGGCTATCATAGCCATGACTTCCCTCAGACCTTCCAAATAGCTTTCAAATTTCTATCTTTTAAATCTATACCTCTTAAATCTATCATTGCTTAAAATATCATATGTATATTAATCACTATAAAATTCATAATTACAATAATATTTCTACATTTGTCTACAAAGCTTCTTCAAAAGCGTATTCAATTGAATATCATTGTCTCTCAAATAGCTCGTAAATTTAGACCAGTCTTTGATTAATTTCTGGCCCCGCTGTTCTCGGATTCTTCCCGTCATTTTATCCAATTCTGCATATTCCATTAATTTCACTGTCCAGCCTGCATCCAGTTCATCACTAACCTAAACTGGAGATTCCTAGACTGTGAAAGAATACATTTTTAAAAAAGATTTAACTTAATTTCTCTGCCTCCATGTATGGCAGCATTAATCTTCATAATGCATTAAGCAGAGGCATCTGAAAACTGGCTGCTTACTTGTATCAAAATGGGAGGCCTTCAGAACATATCTTAAACAAAATTATACCATGTTAAAATCTGCAGCAGCTTTTGAGTGATCCCAGCAGTTTTTATTAATTGCTTATATAAATACAAACATTTATAAAGTGTGAAAAAATATTAAAATATAAAAAATAGTGTTTTGGTATGGCAGAAAATTTATGTAAAAAGAATTAAGGAATAAATGGGAGGCCAGGTATAAAAGATAATCTGATTTTTATTTTTATTGTAACATGAAATTGCAATCACAAATTTTTGTCATCATTATTATCTTATTAACAGATTGTGTAAATTTTATTTTCCTTTCCTTTTCCCTCCCCTCTTAAGTTGTACCCCTTTTCTTGTATGTAATAAGCATGGAAATAAGCGTGAAAAAATAAAACAATTAAATAAAAAAAAGAAAACTGCCCGCTCAACTTCCAGGCAGCTTAGTGCCCAGAGCAACGTCCTCTTCCTCTTTTGGCAAACCAGCCTTATTCCATAATTTATGTAGGAATAGGAATAATTTATTATTGGCCAAGTACATTTTCCAACATACTTGGAATTTGTTTCGGCTACATTGCAATGTAAACATATAGACACTTATACAACTATGAATTTAACAATTTAATGGCACAAGGGAAAAAACTATTCTTGTGCCTGGCCGATTTTGTATATGAAGTCCTGTAGCGACGTCCAGATGGAAGTAAATCAAGCAGATGATGACCGGGATGTAAAGGATCTGCTACAATTCTCTCTGCTCTCTTCCTAACTCGGGTAGCATAAATTGTCTCTATTGAAGGCAAGCTAACACCAATTACCCTTTCTGCAATTCTTACAGCTCGTTGGAGCCTTTTCTTGTCTCTCTTGGAGGCTGTACCGTACCAAGCTGTTATAGAATTACAGAGAACAGTTTCAATGATGCCTCTGTAGAATTGGATCAACACTTCCTGGGACAATTTAAATTTCCTTAGTTGACGCAGGAAATACAGCCTCTGGTGGACCTTTTTAATAATACTATTGATGTTGCTTGACCAATTTAAGTTATAAGAAATTATAGAGCCCAGGAACTTAAAGGACTTAAATTTATGTAGGTATCTGTCCCACAGAATGGTAACATCTTTACTACTACTCAGCAATTCCCTTATTTTCATTGTTTTGTTGGCTTATCTTGCCTTTTCAAAGATTTCTCAGTTGCCAATCTTTGAATCGAGGAAGGGTATCGCTTTGTGTGTGTGGCTGCTTGGCGATTCCATATGCCAAATGGTTTCTTTATAGACATTGGCATATAGCATTTGAGTTGTTTTCGCTCTGGGATCCAAAAATCTAAGGCTGCTTAATTTGCCAAATCAGTGCATCACTGGTTTTTTTAAAACAGGAAAAATATCATAGTACCAGTTAGGAACATATTAGTAAAACACTAATTATGAAGTGGAATGTGTCAGTATTAAATGAGTTATGATCTGGCGAGGACCTGCAAACTATAATCAGATACTTAATAAACTCTAGACATGCAGCTGCGAAGACTCCTGGATCGTTGCCACCTTTTATTAGAGTGGCGCCCAGAAACGCTGTGCAGTAAAGGGTCTGTCAGCGTTTCCATTATAAAATTCATTTTTAAAGGACTTTGTTGCTTTCAAATCGCGTCAAGCCAAAACTTGACACCCCGCCATGTTGGGAGACCTTCAATTTAATGGAGTAGCCTTAGGTTACTTCTGATACTGTTTTCATCCAAGAAGAGCAGGAATACAGGTATATGTCTTAACTACAGATATTTACCTCTTCTATGGAAGCCCATATAGATGATCTGAATGCAAAAGAAAGAAGAAATTGACCCAGGTCTAAATGACCTGCCACTTTCCACAGGAGGCCTGCAGTTCCGTTAGGCCCACATTTTTTGACGGCCTGAAAAAAACTAGATGCCTTGGGGGTGACAGCCTTAAGTGAAAAGGTTGGGGAACCCTGTTCTATTACATCAGGCATCAAGGACTGAATGTGGCCCTCCAAACCTCTCTGCCTAGGCCTTGGGACTCTTCCTAGGCCACACCCCTTTCCAGTTCACATCCTTAAACTGTGACAATGGCTGGATCTAGACACATCAAAGAAGCATTTCAGTTTTAAAGCATTGTAAATTTAAACAGGGAAAACAGGTAGAGAAAAACGGGACTCCACGTCGCCATCTGGTGGCACAATGTTATATCGCATATACAGTGGTGTCTTGGTTTACGACCATAATCCATTCCAGAGGTCCGTTCGTAAACCAAAACAGGTCGTAACCCAAGGCGCGCTTTCGCCAATGGGGCCTCCAAAAAAAATTGTTCATAAACCAAAAAATTTGTTTGTAATCCCTAAAAAGTTCGCACTTCTGGATTTGACGTGTTCGTAATCCAAAACGTACGCAAACCAGACAGTTCACAAACCAAGGTACCACTGTACAACATATATAAATAGCTTTTTCTTTACCAGTCTAGCTGAGTCCAATGTCTCTTGCTTGCAAGTGTTGGGTGTGGCTCTGCTCCTTCATCCACTTCAGCTTCTGGCCTTGCCGGTCACTGGAATGTGGCCCTCGGATAGTTGCCCATGAGGAAATGAGCCCCTTGGTCTGATAAAGGTCCCCCCCCTGCACTAGCTAGATGAGCATCCTTAACTCCTGCCCTGTTCTCTTCTAGTGCACAAAAGAGAGAGGCAAATGCATAAGTCTGCTGAGTGAGACCCGAGTCCAGCAGCCTGTTCTCATTGTGGTCAACCCAACGTCTACAGGAAGTCCACAAGCAGGACGTGAGTGCAACAGTGCTCTACCCATTTGTGATTCCCAGAAACTGGTATTTATCCTGCCTCTGGCACTGGAGACAGTGCATGCCATCAGGGCTAGTAACCACTGATAGCCGTATCCTCCATGAATTTATCTGCGTGCTTTTTGAAGCCATCCAAAAGTTTGGCTATCATAGCTGCATTAAGAGAACTTATAGGGGTAATGAAGGAGAGATGCAGTTAGAGAGGGGAGCGGATGATGGGGCAAGGTAGGGCCAGTATTAATTTTGGAAGGATAATTTAATTTAATTGGCTTGGTTTCAGCCTGTTTAAAACAGCAGATGACTGGTTGTTTATTATTATTATTATTATTATTATTATTATTATTATTATTATTATTATTATTATTTGAATTTATATACCGCCCTATGCCTAGTTCCAAGGCATAGCGGTTCCAAGCTGTATGAAGCCAGAGTAATTTATGCCAGAGTAAATTATGTTGATGTAATTTACCACTATTCCACAGTTTATTCAGGAGTAGGGTTACTGCCAGTTGAGCTAGCCCAAGTCTGGCAGTGGGGAAACAAGCTTTTAAATTTTTACAAGACCTTTCCCCCCAGTATAATTTAGGAATACGAGAATCTGCCTTATACCAAGTCAGATCCAGCTCAGTGTTGTCTACACTGGCTGGTAGAAGCTCTTTGAGATTTCAATCGGGAGTCTCTCCCAGCCCCAGCTGAAGATGTCAGGGGGCGAAGCTGGGACACTCTGCTTGCAAGACAGATGCTCTACCACTGAGCTATGGTCCTTCTAGTCTTCTGCTGGGTTTCTAGCCCATGTGACCAAGCTGATCAGAATTTGGAATAGGGGTAAATTGCCCCAGCCCCAGGCCTACCCTGCCACACCCCCACCACTCCCCCAGAATGCCCCCTGTCCAGAAGTTACCCTGGTCTCAGCTCAGGGCTCAGCTGGGCTAGAGGACTTAACACTGGGCTACCTTCAGCTGAGCCACTATGGGGTGTGTGAGTTGACATATATTCCAAACTCCACTCGTTCTGGCAGATCTTGAGTTTGGATTACCCCCTAAGCCATCCGTAGACCTCTGAGACTGTGAGGAAGTGGACCATCGTTCTGTCTCTTTTTCACATTCAGAACGATCTCTCCTTGCTCCTTCACTGTTGAAACTCCGGGTGGCTGATTTTGATGCAATGACACCATAGGAACCTGCTTCAGAGATTAAAAAGTGAGTACTTCTCCAGGCAGGGACGCGGGAGGCGCTGTGGGTTAAACCAAAGAGCCTAGGGCTTGCTGATCAGAAGGTCGGCGGTTCAAATCCCCGATGGGGTGAGCTCCCATTGCTCGGTCCCAGCTCCTGCCCACCTAGCAGTTCGAAAGCACGTCAAAGTGCAAGTAGATAAATAGGTACCGCTCCGGTGGGAAGGTAAACGGCGTTTCCGTGCGCTGCTCTGGTTTCGCCAGAAGCGGCTTAGTCATGCTGGCCACATGACCCGGAAGCTGTACGCCGGCTCCCTCGGCCAGTAAAGTGAGATGAGCGCCGCAACCCCAGAGTCGGACACGACTGGACCTAATGGTCAGGGGTCCCTTTACCTTTACCTTACTTCTCCAGGCAGCTACAGCTCACATGCAGCCATGTTCTGAGTGATATTCCTAAATCACAGAGGTGCCAGTGCAAAAATCTGAGGTAAAAGCAAACACTTGTGCAGCTGCAGATCACACATGTGGTCAGCTTTAAATTAATATGCTTAAATCATTTTTTTGCCAACGCAAATAGCTCTTATTTGAGTTTGACTGCTCAGTTAAAGGGGAATGAATCTTTCACATCTTGCCAGATTGTCGTTTTACTAACAATCCCAGTCTAAATGGCATTTGAGTCTCTTTAAGCTTGGCTGGAGCTTCACCTCCTGATCTAGGAATTGGCAGCCTTGCTTTCTGGTTGGGGAAGAATTGTTTTGCCAGGTATAAGAGAAATTGATTAAACTATTTTTGAATTAGTGGCAAATAAAACCTAGTGTGGTTTTAAATTTAATGTAAAGAAAGAGAGAAAATCTAATGTTTTCCATACCTGTAATTCAAAAGTGATTGAAGTATTAAAGCCTTACCGTCAATCCCTATGGGGAAACAAAGCACCATATGGAAGAATTTGTGTTTCTTTATTATTTTTAACAAAAAGTAAGAATATTACAATTAAAACATTATTAAAAGTTTAATTTTAACTGACCAGTTCCACGTGGCACAGCTGGGGTGCTGAAATAGTTTGTTAACAGTTTGGGCATTAACCCTTATATATTTAGTTTCCCCTCCTTAATTCCCTTTTAATTACACAGAACGGCCAAGGGTTTACATGAATGGAGAACCAGGGTCATTGGCAGATACCAAGGTAACTGCTGCAGTTTCTGAACCAGAAAATAACCAAAATGTGTTTGTATGCTGCCTTCAGTTGCATAGTGGAGGAAGGGACATAAGGGCCCTTCTAAGGATCCATTTTCCTGTGTGTTCATTATCGGTGCTCTTGATAGTATCGGGGATATTGCAGAGGAACCTTTCAGAAAGTATTCAATAGTATTCTGAAGCTGCAAACACCCCACATTTCTGAGGTGTTCCTTACTCTGAAGTTCTAATTTTAGGAGACAATTAATATGCTCCTGTCGTTTGTAGAAACATTCAAGATGTGTGATTGGTAGACAGGATCTGGTGCAACGAGACATGGCTACATGACAGATAAGAGAGTGTTCGTGTGCAGAGGGTGGTAACCATGTTTTGGATTCCAACACTAACACTCTCATGGTGTTTTGGAGTCTTCATGGAATCTGATTTCCGTCACAGCATCATGCTAATTTTTGTATATATATATGTAAAGCATTCAAAATGTGCATGTTGTCAGAAAATAAGACAAAAAATCCTTGTAAAAACTGTGAGCCAGTCCCATTAACTTGTAAAATTATCCTGCACAAATCCTTTTATAGGATGCCCATGTCAATGTTTAGATCCGATGCAAAGCAAACGGAGTCGGCAAAATGCTACCTGGGTGAAATGAAAAGCCTTTCTGCAGCTCCATCATCTGTTTCCCATCCTGTTGTTTTGAATGGAAAGTTCTATTTTTAAGGGCATTATTTATATCCTGGCAATATTTTATTCTTCCTTTGAAGTCAAGCGTCTGGTGGAATAAATGTGTGGAAGGCTTTGCCAATTTTATGAAAAGTTTTTGAAGCTGGTGTTACTTGCTTTCCTTAGTGTGTCACTGGGCTAGGATGCTAAAAACAAAAGCAAATCCCTATGCTATAAATGTCCTACAAGACATACAGGAGGCAGCATGAACAAGCATGAAAGCAATGTTTGAGTGGCATCAGCCCATTGCTAGTAGACTAGCAGAATTTAGGATTATAGATTCACAAGCAAGTGGCGTGTTCTTCTTTCTTGCCCTCCTCCAGGGCTGCTTTATTCCAGCCGTTGCAATTTTGGATGACACACTTTGCCCTAGTACAGTATATGCATTTTTTTTTTTGCACATATTACTTGGCTGGAGAATCGCACTGCAATATTCAGAGACGTGAAAATTTCAAAGGATGGTTGTGCCTCACTTTGCTTATTGAGAGTTTTGATTTGTGTATTAAAAGTTTGACTCAGGTTCGCCTTTAAATGTGAACTGAAGTGATTTGCTTCCCCATCTCAGGACCAGCCAACTAAGCCAGAACGAATGAAGTTCAAGAGTGCTTATGCCATCATCAGCATTTACTTGGTGGTTTTCTTGGTATTATAAATTAAGAAAGTGGTCTGACTCACCCCTTTTGACTTTTATACTATGCATATTGCCATGGCCACTCTGGCAGCCTTTCACAACAAAACCAGTGAAACAGGACTGCTTGGGTGTAGACCCAATGGTTTCCAATGACTTTATACTTCTGTGTGCCAGACACTGGCCTGTGTTATCTCAGTTCTGGTGCTGCTTGAGTCTGCTTTGCATTGTTAAGTGGTCTTGCATGCAGACCTGCCATAGAGAATTAGAGGAAGAGACAGCCTTGCATACTGAGGCATTTCACATTCCACAAAGACTCTTGACACCTCTCCTTTGACCCTACCTGATATATCTTCTCCCAGTGTTCTTCCTCCTCTGACAGACCACTTCACCTGCCCGTTCACTGTGGTCATCCAGGGGGCATCTTCTTCTGGTGCCACAGGTGCTGGAGGTTTGTTCCGTGACAGCTGGGACTAGGCCCTTCCGGACAGCAGCACTTGCCATGTGAAATACACTTGTCAGGCTTCAGCCTATCCAATCCCCCAGTGGCTGCCAAAAAGCAGAAAAACAAGAAGGGTTCTTACCACATAATTGATTCAGTATTCACAGAGAGAGAGAAAGGAATGCAGTCTCTCTTAAATAATGGCGTTGCTCCAAGTAAAGGCCAACATCCTCCATTGCTCCTATTCTATGTCACCCCTGTGCTGGCTGAACTGAGCTTTCTGGCTCTGAGTTTTCTGTTCTACTACCCTCAGTGCTCACCTAGTCCTGGGAGAGGGGGGCTCAGGATTGCTTTCCAAAGACACTGAGTCTGTCGGCTGTGTCTCCCCAATGTTGCTTCTTCCTGCTGTTCTTCTCCCGATATTTCCCAGCTTTCCCCCTCTGCAGCCTCTGAACTATGGCCTTCTGCAAACCACTGTTCTAAATCTATACAGTCCTCTTGTTCTTAGAAAGGTTCAGGAGAAGGGGGGTGGCCCCCACCATTCCTCCTAAGTCTAGCCCCTGACAACACTACCCATTGAAGTTAGATAAGCTCCACTATGGTATACATTTCATTGGATGCTAATTTTTATTTTTATTTTTACAGACTTTCCCACAAGGATAAGTTGACGTGGGCAATACACTGGGGAACAATTTTTTTTTTTTTCATTTTCTGTTGCATGAGATTTTTCAACTGTTCTTATATGTTCTTTCAATGCTGATTTCAAATCTGAAGTTGGTTTTGTTCTGTAAGCTCTAGGTTTTTTTTGCAATTCATGTTTTTCACTTTTCACCATAATCTTCGTTTTTCACAATGCAAGAATTCAATATTTTATTAAACACATAGCCAAAGTAGTACAATATGAGTATAAATGTAAGTGACTTATATAGCATTGAACATGACATGTATAGCATTGAAAATGACATGTATATCTATGTACAGTTGGAGGTATGCAAAAAAAAATTATTCCCTTGGGATACACAGTATCTACAAGCTGTTGTTATTCAGGTAAGAATTTGCGCTTGTAGCTCTTGCATTTGTGGACTTGCACAGGTGTGATTGGTTTCCAACTTCCACCAGGCCCAGCCAGCAGGGCCAATGGGCAAGAACACTTGGAGCTGTACTCCAGCAGGATCTGGAGTGCCACGGGCTCCCCACTGAACAAAGTGAGCTTTACTTCTAAGGATGCATGTATACTATTAGTCATTTGCACACCGTCTAAGTGTACTGCTTAATCCAGCCCTGACAACTCTTCCTTAAGTGGTCACACCATGCCCAAGTGTTGTTATTGAAAAATGGCTCTTGACGAGAAAGGGGGGGAAATGTTATTTGTCTCTCCCCCATCCCAGATGGAACAAACTTCCAAATGAATGCAATGCACATACCAAAGAAACCTGGGAAATGTGCCCATGTTATGGTAATGAAATTGGCAAGTGAGAGCAGAGTAAATCCTTGGGATACTTTTCAACATCCAGAGTTATTCTGAATTCTTGGAGCATGGAAATTCTCTTTGTTTCTGCTAAAACTGGCCTCATGGAATGATTACCTAAACTTACCATAATTCACTCTGTGCACCTACTTGTTATATGTTTTTATTACTTTCCCTTGCAGATGTTGCTGTTTCCAATTAAGGGCTGTAACTCCTACTCTTGACTGTTAATAACTATTTTGCCCTAAGACATATCTCATTTGCTAACTGAAAAGGCAGGTTAATAGAGTCTACACCAGGGTATATTGTTTGGAGTGAATTCATGAAGCAAACTCCCAGTGACTGTAATCTCTGGAATGCTGACTCCTTCTGAGGTCAGTAATTGGGTATTTTGGAATTTGCCATAGCAGCAGGTCTAAGCCTGTCTTCAGGATGCTTTGAAATTTAGACCCTAAGGTCAGCAAAATAATTGGTTCAGTGGGACACAAACTCAGAGAAGGGAGGTTGCAATTTTCCTTCAGCATCTGAGACTCTCGGCGCACTTGCAATATAGCAGTGTCATGATAAGAAAATGAATTTTCTACTGAATTCACATTCACAAAACAACTGCAAACTAAATTGTTAGTGCCAGCTATAAACATCCTGTGAGATTGCTTTACCTGCCTATGGTGATCTCAGCTCCTAAAACCCACTGATGTGGTAGTCGGCGCCATGCCATTCAGACATTTGCCAGAGCATCCCTGTTGCACACATGCTCATCGAATGTATGAGCATGTTCTCATAGTTCAGCACCCTGTTCTCATAGAATCATAGAGTCGGGAGGGACCCTGAGGATCATCTAGTCCAACCCCCTGCAATGCAGGAATCAGCAGCTGCCCCTTATGGGGATTGAACCTGCAACCTTGGTGTTATCAGCACCACACTCAAATCCAGCAGTAATCAATGAATGTAAGCCATGGTTTGCTGTTGGTTTATGAACTTTGCTGTCGGGATTCGGTGCTGGAGCTCCTCGCGCGTGAGCGTGAATGACCCACGCACGAGGTACCAGTTTGCAGGGGAAAAGCGGCTGCGTTCCAGTGCTTATGGGCCGGCGCCAGCCAATCTCACTGTTGAAGGTTGAGTAGGACGGAAAATGACCTGAAGGTACCGAGTAAACGGTTGCCTCGGAACTAAAATGCTCAAAACTAATGAATTGCCTTCCCATGAGTAAAGCTGATTGTAACCTCCTGTATATTGCTTATTTATTAAAGGAAATTAAACCAAAGATGTTACACAAGCAGAAAATGAAATTTATACTGTTTCCCCAAATAAATGACAACACCGAAACTCTTTTTAGTGGCTTTGGCAAAACCTGCGTGGCTCTTCTCTGGCCCTAGCTAAGTTTCCCTAAGCTCCAGTCCCTGCGCGCCAAATCTTCCGCAAGAACTAAACTAAATAAAGCTTCCGAATGTCTTCCGCAAGTCTACCCTAAGATAAATCACTGCTAGAACTCACCGAAGGATCTTCCGCAAACTAAAACCTTAACTAAAGAAAAAACCCATCCAACCCAGCCAGCCCGCTCCCGAAAAACCCTTAAGCTACTGAACTAACCTAAAAGAACTCATGATAAGAACGTAGCAGCCCTAAGCAGGGAGCCTCAGCCTTTTATTAGGAGCAAGTTGACATCACCAATAATAATTCAGCCAATAAAACCACTGTTGCTGCCCTCCAAAAAGGCGGGAAGCAGAATAACCGTTCATTAATAACTTTAAAACATAACTGGAACTACAAGTGAAAGGCGGAGTGATCTAAGAGGCAGAAGCCTCTTCATTCTTACTTTCACTTTTAGTTTTAGGTGTAAGAATACAAAAGTAGTTCCCAATAAACCATTAAAATAACCAAATAACCACGGATCCTAACGGATCCACGAAGTGTATTCCGACACTTTGCTTTATGTTAACTATGGGTGAGCCCGGCAAATGTTTAAGCTCCTCCCCTGGTAAAACTGAGGTGCCATCATGCTGACAGCCACAACTGAGTGTCTGTAGACTTCCTATACCCTTCCTGTAAACTATACACTGCCTTCCCTCCTTCCTGTGTGCTGAGAAGATTAGCAGCCGGCAGTGGTTTGGGGTTGGGTTCTTGCAGGACAGTTTCAATTGTTCAATAATTGGCCGTGCTTCCTCTTTTCCCAGAGTGAAGTTCTGATTTTCACCAGACAAGCACTTCAAGACGAATCAGCCCAATTTCCAAAGTGGGATCCAAACTGAATTTTGTTTTTAGTGCATACTTCTACTGAGCGCTCTTGCCCTCAAACAAAGGAAGGAACCAGGGCTGGCAACAATGGGGATCCTGCCAGGGTGTTATCCAGCCTCTGCCTGGAAGCCTCCAGTGTGGGAGAACGCACAATTGTTTCTATTGATCTTACTATCAGTTTATATCCAACCAAAATCTACCCTCTTCTAATGTAAGCCCATTAGATCTAGTCTTTGCCCTCTTCCATTTGACAGCCCTCTGGTATTTGAAGAGTGCTATGTTAAATATCCTTCAGCCTTTCTTTGTGGAACTTGCCTTCTACACCCAAGTTAATTATTTTTTTATAGATCCAATTCCTGTAAAATGTATATAGGAAAAAGCTTGAAGCTCTTAGTTCAGGGGAGCTAACCTTCTTTCATGGACAGCAGGCATTATAATCATTTCATGTTGTTTGGATGTAAGCAGAACAGAGAAGTGACACCTTCGCAGATGTGCTTATAATCAGATCTCAGGTCTTTACAGTGCACAGTAGAAGGCTGAACTTGTTAGTGCTGTCGGAAGAGACGTTTTCACAAACAAATGGTTAGTTCATGATTTTCCCCCCCCCTTTATTTATTTGAACAGTTTCATCCAATTCTAGTGCTGTTATTTATGTCCTGGCAAGTTCAGGGCTGTGTTTTGGGAACAATCATTTGGTTGCTTCACAGTCCAACTCTCAGTGTCCAAGTTATTTCAGAGTTGCTAAAACGGTGACAAAGATATAAAGGAAATTCACGTGTTTATCATTGAGAAGGAAACCAATTCCATATGTTCCACGCATATATCTCATTTTGCGTCTGGCTTTCTGGATGGGCAGCCTCACATTGCGATGTCAAGGAGACGGGGGAGGAAAACAGAAACAACAATCTGCTTTTGCTTAAAACCTGTTTCAAAGAGTACATGGAGCTGACCCCTTCAAAAGCCGTCAAAGTTCATTCCAAGTGGCTAGTTGCAGAGCTCTTGTGTGGAGAGAGGCTGCCAATTCTGCGTCATCGTCGTCCCATCAAAGCTTTTCATAAATCTATAGCCAGAGTGCATGGATGCCACCTTGCAGTTCTTTCAGGATTTGCCTTTGGGAAAGGGTATTGGAAACAGCTGTCTGCATCTGGGTGAGAAAAATAGTGAGGCCTACTCACCATGGAGCTGTAACGCCAAGTTGTTAAAAAAAAGGTAAAATTGCAAGCTATTAACAACTGCATATTTGGGGGGGGGCAGTGATTCCCCCCCCCCAGTTGTTGCACTGTGAATACATGCATAAAGATTGAGGGTGCAGGGAAGGAATGCGCTCATTTTTTAAAATGGAGCCACTGACAGCAAATTCATGTGCAGGAATAAAGTTTCTCTACCATCTGCTACCCTCCCTGGATCAACCTTCCCGTCATTGGCCATCCTGGCTAGGACTCATGGGAGCTGGAGTTCAACAGTTTTATGCTGTAGGGCCATAGCTCAATGAGATGTGATGGAGAATGGTGTTTTTCTGTTGAAAATGGCCTGTTCCTAGTAGCCCATCCTATGAGTTGTAAGGTTAAACTTGCACCCTAACCCACACACTGCCACAAAGCAGTTTGGGGACCATTGTCAACATATACATACTGCCATTTCTCCACTCCAAACTGAACCCTCCCCAAGCAGCTCTCCTCACCCTACAAAAAAGGAGACATTTGCAACACGGACTCTGTGTATTTCTGCCCAGAGAGTCACTTTTCATCTTCTTTCCTCGTGCCTTTAAAAGGCCTCCTCAAACCTCCACGAGTCATCAAAGTGCAATCGATGTGGAGACAGCATGCCTCTCAGCAAAGTCTCCAGGGAGTCTATTTGTTGTTACAGTACTGGAAGGTTACATGACGGTAACAGAGATGTGGATGCAAGCTGTCCTGGCTCTCAGGTTTTATTTGGGAAGGAAAAAAGGGAGATGCCTGTTGCCAGGATCCGCCAAAGATTATTATTCTTCATTAAAGCTGTGAGCCCTTGGAAAAACCTGGCCAGCTCGTTTTAAAAAACAAAAACAAATAAATCCTGCAGGAGCCTGTAGGGAGGATAGAGTAACTTACCGTTGCTTTAAAATACATCCAGTGCTATGTCAAAGCAGCAGTGGGTATATTTAAAAATGACAAATCAGACTTTTAAAAAAACAACATTGTTCTTAGTCACTCCATTAGCCTCTCAGATTCTCTCTCTCTCTCCCCACCCATCCTAAAAAGAAGAATCTTGTCTTAGCTCCCAATTAGCAAGCTGAAGAAGTACTGTATTTATAATACCGGCAAGGACTTTCTCCTCCCTCTCGTGCTCATTAGCTCACTCCAGCCCTTCTTAGCAGAAGGATTTTCTAAAGAGTCTTGTTAAGAGCATTAATAATAGTAATTAGAGGGTCAAGAAACCATCCTGAAACTTGACCCAAATCTTCACCCAGTGCATAAATGAGCACTCTCTCACTCTTGCTCTCTTTCCCACTCTGGAGGCTGGAAAAAATAGTTAATGTCTGTTTCGCTGCAACAACATCAACAGAATGGCCCTGTCAATGGACACCCGAACTTTCCGATGTTGATTTTGAAGACTGATCCGCAGCTAGTGTCATTATATGGTCTAGAGTCACTAGGCAGCATTTAGTTGCATCTGGGAGGAGTCAGGTGTTTCCTCTTGCTGTTTTTGCTAGATGGAGACAGTAGTTCTTGTCTAGCTTCTTGACCGGTGTCCCCCCAAAGCTTTCCGTGACAGGTGGTGTACAAGCCAGTGCTGCTTCAGAAGGGTCATATAACTCGGGGATGGGGAACCTGTGGCCTCCTAGATATTGCTGCACTCCAGCTTCTATTGGAGGAAACTATTGACCATGCTGGCTGGAGGTGATGGAAATTGGAATCCAACAACATCTGGCGCAACAGTGGTTCTCCATCCCTGGTTTATCTCCCGGTTCTTATTAAAGTAGGCCTTTTAAGAACTAAACAAGGCAGAATAAAGAGAAAGGTGAGCAAACCCAAGCTATCTATTTTGTACCTCCTTTGCATGTGACTTGTGAAGCAAAGTGAGATCAACAGCACCCAAATGTTTAAGAGCCAAAACTGATTAACATAACATCTAGTATGGATAAGCACTAAGGGTGTATTTTGGGGTCCACATCTATTTTGTTCGTATCTGTGTTTTTATCACTGTGAGATGCATTTTTCTTCAGTAAACACATACAGTGGTACCTTGGTTTTAGGACAGCTTAGTTTATAAACAAACTGGAAACAGAGCACTGCAAACCCGGAAGTAGGTGTTCTGGTTTGTGAACTTTGCCTTGGAAGCTGAACATATTCTGCTTCCTGTTGAGTGCGTTCTGTTTGTAAATTGAGCCCCTTGCTGCTAATCAGAGCATAGCTGTCAACTTTTTCCTTTTCTTGCGAGGAATCCTATTCGAAATAAGGGAATTTCCCTTTTAAAAAGGGAAAAGTTGACAGCTATGAATCAGAGGCTTCCTGTTGAGTCTGTCGGCTGTTGAGTCCCAAGCACCCACACAACACAGAGGTGATATTTGGAGCTTTTGCTTTTGCTATTTTTTGCGTTTTTGTTTGTGTCGCTTTTTTGGTTTTTTGACTGTTCTTCATTTTATGGGACTGACTTGTGACCGTGGCTTGTGACTTCGTTTTTGTGACTTGTTTTTGTGACTGTGTGGAACCCAGTTCAGCTACTGATTGATTGATTGATTGATTGACTGACTGACTGACTGATTGATTGATTGATTGTGTGTGTGTGTGTGTGTGTGACTGCAGAAATGGATAAAAGCCCCCCATCCAAACAATGACTATCATCAGTGCAGGTAAGAAAAAAAATTAATTTTAATTTTTATCATCTACAATACTGTCTTATTTATTTTATAGTACAGTACATTGATTATTGCTTTCATTTTATGGATCAATGGTCTCATTAGATAGTAAAATTCATGTTAAATTGCTGTTTTAGGGTTGTTTTTAAAAGTCTGGAACGGATTAATCCATTTTGCATTACTTTCTATGGGAAAGCACGCCTTGGTTTTAGAATGCTTTGGTTTTGGAACAGACTTCCGGAACGGATTAAGTTTGGGAACCAAGGTACCACTGTACTGGGTTGTAGCCAGTGTTTTTCAACCTTTTTTGGGCAAAGGCACACTTGTTTCATGAAAAAAATCACGAGGCACACCACCATTAGAAAATGTTAAAAAAATTAACTCTGTGCCTATATTGACTATATATAAAGTAATTTTTCAATTTTTCCCACGGCACACCAGGCAACATCTCGCGGCACACTAGTGTGCCGCGGAACAGTGATTGAAAAACACTGTTGTAGCCAATGTTAGTCCTACTCAGAGTAAACCCACTGAAATCAATGAGCTTAAGTTAGTTATGTCCATTCATTTCAATGAGTTTCCTCTGAGCAGAATTAGCACTGGATACAGACCATACATTGCAGAAACAGAAAACCTTTTCTCACTCTAATTCTAGCAACACTAGAATTTTTAAAATTTGCTGCAAGAGAAAAATTGTGTACTGTGCCACTCACCTTATACATTTCTTGCTTCCTTTTATCTTACCATGAAGGGCCACAGCTCAGTGGTACAGCATCCATTTCTCTTGCAAAAGGTCCCCAGGTTCAATTTCCAGCATCTTCAGGTAGGACTTTGAAAGCCCTTTACCCAAAAATCTTCATGTGGGCAATACTGGTCTAGATGGGCCAATGGTTATGATTCCGTCTAAAGCAGCTTCCTATATTGTCTGTATTTTTAGGTCACAACACCCCAGACAGAAAAGACAGGCCTGGCCATCAGACCAGATAAGTTACAAAATTTCCCCCACCAAGTGCCTCCAACAATGTCTGTGCTTAGTAAATGTTGAATAATCGCAGCCGTTTTGCCCTGACCATCATGGCCAGAGTTCAAGAGCTTGCAAAATATTTAAACTATTAGCTGGCCAAAAACAGCCAACAGTAATATATAATTTAAACACTTTCTGTGGATGTGTGACACTAGATGAGATTTCCCACATGGAATTCACTTCTACATGGTGCAAACCCCACACGTAGTTTGTCATCTCTGACAAATGTATATACCCAGGTGCTTATGGACGTGTTTCATGGAAGCTGCTGCCAATCATGGTTTCCAGCAGTTTCTAGCATTGGAAAAACCACGGAGATCACTGAGTCCAATTCCTTGAGACTCAGTGAGGGAGCCAGTGTGGTGTAGTGGTTAAGAGCGGTAGACTCATAATCTGGTGAACCGGGTTCGCGTCCCCGCTCCTTCACATGCAGTCGCTAGGTGACACTTCTCTGAAGTCTCTCAGCCTCAATCACCTCACAATGTTTGTTGTGGGGGAGGAATGGAAGGGAAAGGAGATTGTTAGCTGCTTTGGGACTCCTTAAAGGTAAAGGGTAAAGGGACCCTTGACCATTAGGTCCAGTTGCGGATGACTCTGGGGTTGCAGCACTCATCTCACTTTAGTGGCCAAGGGAGCCGGCATACAGCTTCCAGGTCATGTGGCCAGCATGACTAAGCCACTTCTGGCGAACCAGAGCAGCGCACGGAAACGCTGTTTACCTTCCTGCTGGAGTGGTACCTATTTATCTACTTGCACTTTGACGTGCTTTTGAACTGCTAGGTGGGCAGGAGCTGGGACCGAGCAACAGGAGCTCACCCCGTCGCGGGGATTCGAACCGCCAACCTTCTGATCGTCAAGCCCTAGGCTCTGTGGTTTAGACCACAGCGCCACCCACGTCCCCTTGGGACTCCTTAGGGTAGTGATAAAGCAGGATATCAAATCGAAACTCTTCTTCTTCTTGCTCAATGCAGGGTCCAAAATGTTGGGTGCAACTGCAGCATCCCAGATATACCGGTACACCCATCCAGCTTCTGCATAAATACCTCCAGTGAAGGAGAGTTCATCACCTCTTGAGACAGCCTGCTCCACTGCTGAACAGCTCTTACCTTTAAGAAGTTCTCTTAATGTTAGGCTGAAATCTGTTTCCCTGCCATTCCCACCCATTGGTGGAACAGAGACCAAGCCTGCTTCATTTTCAGGTGAAATAGTCACACCATTTCATGCACATAAATGACCACCAATAGAGAATTTGACTGGGGAGAGGAGAGCCTAGGCAGGGGCAGATGTAAGCTTGAGAAGGCCCTTGTCAAAGTGTGAGGGGGTGCATTTTAATTTACCATCCTACAATTTTTTTTAATGGTTTGTTTTTTGGTGTAAGAGGCTCAACACCAGGCATAGGCAGATGTTTGGGACTAATCACCCATTCCCACCACCCTTCTGAGTAATACCCCTCCCCACTCTCTCACTATATATAAGGGTCTGGTGACTTCTGTTTCAGTGTATCTGAAGAAGTGTGCATGCACACGAAAGCTCATACCAAGAACAAACTTAGTTGGTCTCTAAGGTGCTACTGGAAGGATTTTTTATTTTGTTTTGACTATGGCAGACCAACACGGCTACCTACCTGCAACTGCCCATGATCCTAGCTAACAGGACCAGTGGTCAGGGATGATGGGAATTGTAGTCCCAAAACATCTGGAGGGCCAAGTTTGCCTATGCCTGCTCAACACCATTGCCAATGTGCCTTTCTAGGGCTTTGGAACCCAGGTACCTGTCCCAGGCTCCCAGCTGATGGCTCCAGATTCATAAGACTCACCACTATATCTGATACTGAGGTTTCATTCACATTATCTAGATGTGAGATGGTGGTAGTTGTGGGTTGTTGTTTTTTTCAGAGAGCCAAAAGCTGTGTGAATGACTGGCTGCTGCTCATCTCACCGCTGCCTCCGGTAAACAGGTTTAGCAGGTTTTTATATTGTCAAACACACAAAGGTCGTAACCGGCTGATGAATAATCACAAATCTCATCAAATGCACAAATAAACAAATGTAATATAAATCTCAAACATAATCATAGATAGGCACAACCATTCAACTGTAAATATATGCCATCAGCATGAATCCATAAGTATCATGGGTTCCACAATTTACAGATCAAGGTCCCATTGCCACAGAGGGGTGTGATGCAGGTCGTACTGGTTGGTGATGGCTCTGTAGTTGCGCCACTCCAAAAGATACAGGTGAGGTTGCCACGAAGAAAAAGTCAAACAAGGAGGTAATTCTGCAGTAATGCCATTCCAATATAGATGAAAAAGGCCATGAAGAAAACTTCAAACAAAGCGGGACAAGGTTACCCGGGTTACAGTCCTTGTTTCGCCTAAATTAGGCTTCATCAGCACAAATACACTGTATAAAGAAGTACAAAATCAGTTTCTTAACCCAAATGTCTGCTATCAACCCACAAAATAAACGTTGTTATACATACCACTCGAAGTGAATGCGTACACACAGAACAACAGGAATAAAAATTAGGCTTCTTCAGCAACAAATACGTGAGTGGTTAAGAGCGGTAGACTCGTAATCTGGGGAACCGGGTTTGCGTCTCCACTCCTCCACATGCAGCTGCTGGGTGACCTTGGGCTAGTCACACTTCTCTGAAGTCTCTCAGCCCCACTCACCTCACAGACAGACTCCTTCGGGTAGTGAAAAGCGGGATATCAAATCCAAACTTTCTTCTAATGTCAAAGAAATACATAATCAGTATCTTAAACCAAAATATATGTTATCAACCAAATAAATGATGTTATACATACCACTCGAAGTGAATGCAAACACAGAACAACAGGAGTATCGAAGGCTAACCATATATAGCAACCAAGAGTTACAGGTTCTAATTAGGATTCTTCTGGACCCTTAAAGAGACAAACAAAAATACTGTTAGTTAAGTTGAAAATTTAAAATGTTTCAAAATTAAAGACCAGGAATGTACATAGAACAAGTATCAGACTCAAAAAAGGGGGTGAGGGAGAAGAGACAAGATCTGGATTATAAAAAACAATTATATGATAACATACACAACTCGGGACGTGGCACACGTCGCAAAGGAATGTATTACAAACTTGTACCCTTTTACATTTGTGAATTCTTTAACCTGCAGAGCGTACTTGCATGCACTGCAGTGTCTACATCTATAAAAGCCCCGCGGAGGGCCTGAAAAAAATTGTTGGGTCAACATGGGTTTTATATGTGTGTGAACCAAAGAATCTTTAAGGGATCTTGTTCGCCGTTTTGCAAACAAAGGTACAGTATTACATCCTGGAATGTCTTGCACAATGTGCCAGTGCCGTCTAATGATTTTTTGAATGTGAGACGTCAAATGGTTAAACTCAAGTGAGATAACCAAACGAGAGGAATTTACCTCATTAGCCGTATGGTCTGTTAGAAGTGAAGACCTGTCTCTTAATTTAACTTTTTGAAGTGCTGTATTAATAACCGACGTGGGATAACGTCATTGCATAAGGGATGTGGTCAACATTTTGGAATGATATTCAAAATCCTGAAGTTTAGACGAATTACGTTTTAGCCTAAGAAATTGTCCCACTGGTAGGTTGTCACGTAGGTGTTTGGGGTGATGGGACCTGTAATGTAGTAAAGAATTTCTGGCAATACTTTTTTTGTAAGGCCGTACTTGAATTTTTAATTCCTCTATAAAGATTTCCACATCCAAAAAGGGTAAGCCATGAGGACTTGATTTACCTTCAAAGGTTAAATGAGGGTTCACTTGATTAATCCAGGCATCAAATTCATTAAAGATATTGGAAGAAAATATAAATAACAGATCATCAATGTAGCGACCATAAAATAATATGTATTGACTGAAAGGATTATTATTTTTGATGCAGGTTAGATCAAAGTCTCTCATGTAAATATTTGCCACACTCACCATTATATCTGATACTGAGGTTTCATTCACATTATCTAGGTGTGAGATGGTGGTAGTTGTGGGTTGTTGTTTTTTTCAGAGAGCCAAAAGCTGTGTGAATGACTGGCTGCTGCTCATCTCACCGCTGCCTCCGGTAAACAGGTTTAGCAGGTTTTTATATTGTTTCAAACAACAACAACAACAACAACAACAACAACAACAACAACAACAACACCTGCTTGATCAGGGGTGAATGGAGAAATGTGTGCACACCATTGGAAGCAAAGCCTCTCTCAGACAGCTTTCAATTCCCTTTTTTAAAAAGCTATTGTCTGCCTCCAGCAAAAGGCGAACAGCCCACTTCAATGGAGATTGTTCAGGTGAAAGTACTTTAATTATGTTCCTTATGCCCAGGAGTGCATTCGCTGCTTTTCTCCACCAGGAATATCATGTTAATTGAAGTGAGAAGTGATGATTCAAAGCACATCACGTTTGTTGAACTGAAGCAATTACGTGAGTGAAGAATATAAATATTTCAGTTTTTCTTTTAGTGCGGTTCTCTTGACTGTGGTTCTATTTAAACAGTCTGAATTCTAAACCTTACTTTATTACTGAAACTCCAAGCTGCTGGGATTCCTGATCCTGGCAAAAGCACTTAAGAAGAAAAAGCTCTCTTGATCTTGTAAAGGGCTTTCAAAGCCAAAATGAAACATCTTCTTGGGGTTGGGGTGAAATACCAGCTCTATTTAATTTTAATCCTCAGGGTTTTTGTTTTTTTTTGGGGTTTTTTTAAGCCAAAGCTTCTTATTTACCAACTTAGTTGGTCTCTAAGGTGCTACTGGAAGGAATTTTTTATTTTGTTTTATTTTGTTTCTTCTTATTTATATTACTTCCAAAACAGTGTGAACAACTGCAGGTTTGCTGAGCTAGTAGAAGCAGCTGTTGGTTGCCTCTTATACCCAGTTTTAAACACAGGGCCGTCTTTAGCAGATGCAGTGCTGGGGTGCAAATATCCACCCAGCGCCCACAGATAGTGCTGGGGTGGCCGTAGCTGCACACTGCCAGCCATTGGCGGGGGATGCAACTCTCCCCAATGCCACTGCGGGACAGCGATCCCCGCAGAGGCTTGGGAGGGAAGTTGCGCCCCTCCCAAACCTCCACAGGAGGAGAGCACAGCTTCCCTCCCGAGCCTCCTCAGGAGGAGAGCGATCCCTGCAGAGGCTTGGGAGGGAAGCTGCACACCCACCAGCCTTATGGTTGGCAGGGCGCAGCTGGTGGGCATGCAGGGAAAGGGGAGTCCACCGGCAAAACCGCGCAGCTCCCCCACTCACTGGGGCGCCCCTGAGAGGCCGGCGCCATGGCGCAACACACCACTAAGCCCTATGGGAAAGACGGCTCTGTTTAAACAAAACGGATGTGACGTTTTCTCAGTAACAATTGCCTGGATTACTAAGGCCCAGAGGCAGAAACCTTTCCAGTTCATGTTGCAATGCATCAGGTGTCCAAAAAACCAGCCACCTGAGTGAAACCAACCATTCATTTTCATAACGAATGGATGGACATAGAAATAAGATCACTGCAATAAGCAGTGCTGTCTAATGATTCTGTCTCCCCTCTTCCCGTGATCACAGGGCACAATCCCTTCATCAGCACGTCTACATTCAAAACTATGCCAGCTTCAAAGGTAATTGGACTGATCAGGTTGCTTGTGCAGCTCCCCAAGACAGGCTTGCCTCTTCCTTGAGAACCCTGGAAACTTTACTTTGGCGAAAGAGATCTCTTAAGGACAATGATGAGCACCCCCACCAAACTATAATTCCCAGATTTCTTTGAGGGGTGACATGACAATTGGAGACTGGCTGTCACTGGGACCAGTCAAAGGCTTCAGACAGCTGCGCCTTTTCTCCACAAAGCCTCATAGCATGCTGTAAAGAGGGAAACGACTTGGGGAGGAGGCAGGAGCCATAGGAGCAGCATAGGTTTGGAAGGGAGTGTGATGCTTAGCAAAGCATTGCCTCAGTGTGGGAGAGACAGCAGGAAGCAATAGGGAGCTCTTTCTGGGTTAAAACCCCGTAGCAACTTGGGAAGTAAGCTCCTTCTAGGAACAGGTATTGAGGGAAGAGGGGAAACCCAATAACCTCAAGGAGAACTCAACGGTGAGAAGAATCCCATACCTCCTTTACTAGGAGTCAGGGACTCGCCTCTCTGAAGGAAAGACAAGGTTTGGGGGTTCCAAGAGCGCTCATAGGTTTGTGGCTCTCATCTGGGGGAGATTGCAGAACAAGGAGGATGTTACGTTACAAGGCCCTTGACTTTTTGAGCTACACATCCATATACTACACATGAACAGTTGTCCATTGTCCATACCTCTTGGCTATGCTTCAGAGTTTGCTGTTGAAGCTTTGTCTACATGGAATGATTCAGTATGTTGTCGGGGGGGGGAGAGAAGAAGAAGAAGAAGAGTTTGGATTTGATATCCCACTTTATCACTACCCGAAGGAGTCTCAAAGCGGCTAACATTCTCCTTTCCCTTCCTCCCCCACAACAAACACTCTGTGAGGTGAGTGGGGCTGAGAGACTTCAGAGAAGTGTGACTAGCCCAAGGTCACCCAGCAGCTGCATGTGGAGGAGCGGAGACGCAAACCCGGTTCCCCAGATTATGAGTCTACCACTCAACCACTACACCACACTGGCTCTCAAGTGTCAAGTAAATGAAGTTATTAGTACCTGTGCTCAGAAAGAAGGTCTGGTCCTGGAGCAAGTCTATGCAGCCATATCTGGGTATTCATGACTTCCGGTTAGGTGCCGAGTCAATGGCGGACGGGAGTCCGACGGCTCCGTCCTCCGCTAGGCGATAGGGACCTCCGTGCCTGCGCCACGGGTCCCTTAAAGCCACGGGAAGAGCGTCCCGTGGACCGACGGCTTCGTGGGTCCCAGACGTGCTGTCTCCGCTCCCGATTTACCCTCGTAAGGGGGAGAATCGGGCGAGCGGAGCCCCAGCACGGGACTGAAGAAGCGACTGCCTGCGGAGGATCAAAGCAGCGATCCCGCCAGACCTGAGCACCCGGCACTTCCTACATAGAAACTTCCAAAGAAACCCTGTAAGTTAAAGAATTGGATTATTTCACAAGTTTAAAGAGCATCGCTTGCAGAGGGAATTGCAAAAGGAAGCCTGTTCCCTTTGAACTGTTTGCGCGAGCTTGGTAGCGTCATAAGATCAAAGCCGCGACTAACGGGAAAGTTTTGCGAACTCTGCCAAACTTTTTAAAAGTGGATTAAAAGTTGTTTAAAGGATGTTTAAGGACTTAAAAACAGTTGATATGGCAAAAGAAGATGCCCCTCACCCTCTGGATTAGGATTCCGGGTCAGTAGCGGGCTGTGATACACTGTTGCCATTTTTTCTTTGTTGGTGTCTCAGTGACTGTTTACCAGTGGAGACATTTTGACTTCTTTGTAACCAGATACAAGCTACTTTATGGACTTTGGCGGTAACACTGCAAGTTAGAAACTGTTACTGACTTGGGCTATATGAAAATAAATCCTTCTTGGCTTTAAGGAATTTATATCTGGAAAAACTTTAACTCTTTGCCTAAAAGTTGGATTTTCGGGACTGGTGTGGGTTCCTGGCTCAGCAGTCTCTTTGTCCTCAGAACTGAGCTGCTGGCCACCTGGTGTTTACTTTTGGGACTGTTGGCCTTCTGCTGTGAATGTCTGAGATTGTTACCATAGCAACTGGAGTGACCTTGAGATTACAATTGCAGAGCTCACAGGACATGGACACTAGATCAAAAACAACTGGTGCTAGCTCTGCACAAAAAAGAGGATCTGTTTCCCTAACTCTGCAGGAACAAATGGAGAAATTGTTTGCTAGTGTGGCAGAAATTGCTGCAGGACTGAAAAGTGTTACTGACGGGTTGAAGCAGACACAAGATCAAGTTTCATCAGGAAATACAGCAGTGAATTCAGCAATAGAAAAATTGCAAGCTGATATAAAAGCTGATATTAAAAATTCTACGCAGACCCTGGAAAAATCAATTGGGCAAATTGAGGAGAACGTAAAGAAAAATAGAGAAGAAATTAACAGGATTGGGCAGGAGGTGACCACCTTGAAAAAGGACTCAGAGGAATTTAAAGTGGTCAAGGAAAAAATAAAAAAGGTGGAAGAAAAATTGGATAATTTGGACTTGGAACAGATAGAGAATATTGGAACACGACAGAGGACTGTTGAAGAGTCTCTTGCGTTTCTGCAGCTACATCAGAGAGAGGGCAACATCCGCTTGAGGGGTCTTCCAGAATTGGAAGGGGAAGACCTAAAAGCCTATATTGTGAACCTATTCTCAGGATTTTGGGAGGTAGAAGAAGTTAACGTCTCAGCGCGCATAGTGAAGGCCTTCAGATTCGGCCCAAGAGGCTCCAGAGGAAAGAAAAGTAACAAAACAGTTAGTGACTGCTTGATTGTGTGTCACGATCGACACGATAGGGACTTTTTTCTGGACTTGCATTACAGAAACAACCTGGTGGTAGAGCAGAACAAAGTAATTTTTTATAAGGATATCCCCAGATTTTTCCTTGACAAAAGAGTTCCTTACAACGATTTGGCAACTGAGCTTAGAAAAAGGAAAATTCCCTTCAGTTGGGAATTTCCAGAAGGCCTGGCATTTACATTTGAAGGAAAAAAGATAAGAATAAGGTCCCTGGCGGAGAAGCAAAAGTTTTTGGACAAGCACCTGGAACAATTTAAAGGCACACCACTCGACCCAGCACAATTTTACAGGTTCCCAGAGGTATTTCCACCACCGCCGGGACCACCAAGTTTACCAAGTCCAAGCCAGGATCCAGAGAAAGATAAGAAAGGAGAAGCAACTGGAGGAGAAGGCTAAAGAAAGGAAAATGGCGCTCAAGTTAATGACATGGAATGTCCGGGGATTGAATCAGAGACCAAAGAGACGCAGAGTGTTTTACAGCATAGAAAAGAAGAATTTGGATATAATATGTCTACAGGAAACCCACATAGCCCGACGTCATAGAAGATTACTACAGAACAAAAAATTAGGCCAAGAGTTTATATCATCGGACAAGGTCAAGAAGAGAGGAGTAGTGATATATGCAAAGGAGAAATATAGCCCAAGACAGCTTTTTAAAGATGAAGAAGGGAGATACATCGCAATTGAAATAAACATACAAGGCGAAAAACTTTTGATTCTGGGACTTTACGCACCAAACGATGGAAAGTCAATTTTTTATAAGAAAATACACGATCTGCTGCTGGACTATTTGGATTACAAATTAGTTTGCCTTGGAGATTTCAATGGTGCAGTTTCCACATTAATGGACAGATCTCAAAGAACCAAATTAACGAACGATGGGAAACTCCCAAAGACTTTTTTCGAAATGGTGGACAATTTGAATTTGGTGGACTCTTGGAGATTAAAAAACCCTACAGATACAGAGGCAACTTATTTTAGTGAACCTCAGCAGTCATGGTCGAGGATAGATTATATCTGGATTTCGAACGAATTGGCTCCAAAAATACAAAAGGCAGAAATCGGCCCTAAAACTCTTTCAGACCACAATCCGGTACAGTTAAATTTAAAACTGATTTCCAAGGATTCTTTCAGATGGAGAATGGATGACGCTTTGATGAGAGACACCAAGCTAGTAGAAAGAGCGGCGAAAAAGATGAAAGAATATTTTCAGATAAATTGGAGCTCTGAAGTGGAGAAAAGAATTGCTTGGGATGCAAGTAAAGCTGTTATGAGAGGATTTCTCATTAGTGAAAAAGCAAAAAAGAAGAGACAACAAAATGCAGAAATGGAGAGAATATTGAAATCAATTAAAGAGAAGGAAAAAGAATTAAGAGGACATCCCAGATGCGTCAAAATTCAAAAAGAAATCAAATACTTGCAATCCCAATATGCTAATATCATGAATCAGGACATTGAATGGAAAGTGAAAATGATGAAGCAAAGAACATTTGAATCGGCCAATAAGTGCGGAAAACTACTAGCTTGGCAATTGAAGAAAAGACAAAAGGCAAATGTCATTAATACTTTGGTAGTAAATGGAAAAAATGTGGAGAAACCGGAGGAAATCAGATGGTGTTTTCAAAGATTCTACAAGCAACTGTACAAGGAGGAGAAGGTAGATGAAGTAGAAATAGACCGATTTCTGGAAAAAAATGGATTGCAAAAAGTCCCAGAGGAAAAATTAGTTACTCTCAACCACCCAATATCGACACAGGAGATAGAAGATGCAATAAACAACATGCAATTAGGGAAGGCCCCAGGACCGGACGGATTAACAGCAAAATATTACAAGACATTGAAAGACTGGCTATCGCAGCCATTAAGAGAAATTTGCAACAAGATACTAGAAGGAGATAGGGCACCAGAGACATGGAAGGAAGCCTTTATCACACTGATTCCAAAACCTGATACCGACAAGACTCAAATGAAAAATTATCGTCCAATATCCCTTTTGAATGTGGATTATAAAATTTTTGCAAATGTACTGGCTACGAGGCTGAAAAGAGTGCTGAAAGATTATATACATAGAGACCAAGCAGGTTTCTTACCAGGCAGACAAATTAGCAATAATACGAGAATCATTGTGGATATTTTAGAAAAACTGGAGAGAAACATAAATACAGATGCGGCACTATTGTTTGTTGATGCAGAGAAAGCATTTGATAAAGTCTCTTGGACATTTATGAAAAAGAATTTGGAAAGGATGGGAGTTGGTGAAAATTTTTTGAATGGCATTAAGGCCATTTATACAGAACAAAAAGCTAAAGTAATAGTAAACAGTGTGATATCGGAGGAGTTCGAAGTTGAAAAGGGAACTAGACAAGGATGCCCTATCTCCCCGTTGCTCTTTATTACGGTCCTGGAAGTCCTCCTAAACATGATACGAAAGGACAAACAGATAAAAGGAATCCGTGTGGGAGAGAAGGAATACAAACTACGCGCCTTCGCAGACGATTTGATGCTATCCCTGCAGGAACCGGAAAGCAGTGTCCCCAGAGCCTTGGAAATAATCGAACAATTTGGACTTGTAGCTGGTTTCAAATTAAATAAGCAGAAAACCAAAGTTTTAGGAAAAAATATGAGTGCAGAACAAATTCAAAGAATACAGGAAGGCACTGGCCTCAATTTTGTTAAAACAGTAAAATATCTAGGTATCAATCTCACAACCAAGAATCTGAACCTGTATAAGGACAATTATGAAAAACTGTGGATGGAAATAAAGAAAGACATGGAGATATGGACAAGATTGAAATTGTCGTTAATGGGAAGAATTGCCGTGATAAAAATGAATGTCCTACCAAGGATGCTGTTTCTATTCCAAGCCATACCAATTTTGGACAAACTGGATTGTTTTAAGAAATGGCAAAAGGACTTATCAAGGTTTATATGGCAGGGCAAGAAGCCAAGAATCAAGTTTAAGATTTTAACAGACTCTAAAGAGAGAGGAGGCTTTGCCCTGCCGGACTTAAGACTTTACTTTGAAGCAGCGGCCTTTTGCTGGCTAAAGGACTGGTTTAAACTAGAGAATGTTGATGTATTGGACTTGGAAGGACATGATAATATGTTTGGTTGGCATGCATACCTTTGGTATGACAAGGTTAAGATACACAGAACTTTTAAGTCTCATATAGTTAGAAAATCCTTGTATCAGGTCTGGAATAGATACAAAGATTTGTTAGAGAGAAAGACCCCTAGATGGATCTCTCCAGTGGAGGCCAAAGCCTATAAGAGACCGAATATGTCTGCAAATTGGTTAAGATATATGGACATATTGCAGCAGGAAGGGGACTCTTTTAAGCTAAAAAGCTACGACCAAGTGAAAAGTCAGGTCCCCGACTGGCTGCATTATCACCAGGTATATGAAACATTCAAAATGGACAAAAAAGTTGGTTTTCAAGTAGAAAAATCAAAACTGGAAACAGAATTGATAGAATCGAACTTTAAAAACCTTTCCAAAATGTATAATCTATTGCTAGAATGGCATACGAAAGATGAACTGGTAAAATCGTCAATGATAAGTTGGGCGAAAGATGTAGGACATAACATTATGATGGATGACTGGGAGGGATTGTGGCAAAAAGGTATCAAATTTACGGCTTGTCATGGTTTAAGAGAAAATATAATGAAAATGGTTTACAGATGGTATTTGACACCAGTTAAAATAGCTAGGATGAATACCAAAATGTCAGATGTATGTTGGAAATGTAAACATGCGAAAGGTACCTTTTTTCATATGTGGTGGTTGTGCCCAGCGGTGAGTGCTTTCTGGGATAAGATTTATAATGAACTTAAGAAGGTAATGAAGGTTACCTTTTGTAAGAAACCAGAGGCATTCCTTCTGAGCATAACTAATGAGGAGATACCCAGTCAGGATAGAGTGTTCTTTATGTATGCCACAACAGCAGCTAGAATCTTACTGGCAAGAACATGGAAAGGCGAAGAGATACCAACAGTGGAAGAATGGCAGATGAAGATGATGGAATATATGGAACTCGCAGAACTGACCGCCAGAATCCGGGACCAGAGGGAGGAGAAGGTGTCACGAGATTGGAAGAAATTTAAAGATTATTTAGTTAAATCAGTAAAATTGAATATTTGAGCAGAATCAACTAGAATAGCGGCTTTAGTAGGTATATGTTAGATAAAATTGTTATTAAGATATTTTGGTGTAAAAGACCTAATTGTCAGAAAATATGTTAAGATTTGGAGTTTTAGTTAAGATATGATTAAGTAAAGTAAAGGGTATTAAAATTGAGTAAATGTGAATAGAATAAGATACAAAGCTACCTAGAAAATACAAATGATTTTGAAGACAGTGGAGGGAATGGGGGAAGTCCCCCAAAATAGAGAAGATAGTAATAAGAGAAGTAAGAGGATAAGTGTTAGTTTATAGGTTTGTATATGTTTCTTTTTATTGTGATTGTTGGATTGTGTTTTTGTGTGGTGTTTATGTATTGCATTTCTGTATTGTTAATGTTGTTGTTTATGCTATGTTTTTCCTTTGTCCTAATAGAAAATAATAAAATCTGGTCCTGGAGCAAGTCTAAAAAAAAATATCTGGGTATTCATATTACTCATGAGTAAAACAACAACAACAACAACAACAACAACAACAACAACAACAACAACAATAATCATGTGGGGGACAACAGCGCACACTTCTCATCTGGAGAATCACCTTTGTCCTATTTGTAGCTCTCCACAGGTTTGAGGGCAAAGTTCTGAAGCAGAAAGCCTTGTGTATCAATGGAAGCTCCCATATCACATAAACATTGGGACCGTCAGGGTTCTAAATCATGCAGTTCTTGAAATACAGTCAATTATTCAATGCAGAAAAAGAAAATGCGGGGAGGACGTTTTCCATTTTTAATGTTTTTTCTACCCAGTATATTCAGTAATCTTAGAAGCTGGCAATGATTTGTGGGCTTCTGTGATGTAAGTGGATAAAATGCTGCTATTTCATGGATTTCTGCAGGTGCCTGATGTTCTTTTAGCAAAGGCTGAGTATGCACAGTCTAGATGTCATGGCAAGGTTTCTGATTTATAAAAATTCATAGTCCAAGCATAATGAATTTTTCCAAGCTTGGGCGCTTTGCTCTATGGGTGCACACAGACACAGAAATTGCAGGGCAAAAGAGAATGATCACCACACAAACAGAGGCCACGGTGATTTTGCACATTTTGAATATGTTCGGGTTAGCAGTGCTCTAATTAAACTCTGATTAGCAAGTGGACTTGATCCAGGCCGATTCAGTCTTGAAAGAGGCTGTGTTCCCCACCCCCTTTGGCTGCCAGTTTATCAGAGGTAGGCAATTAAGAACTCACACACCTCCAGGTCTTGGGCGTTTGAAAGCCTGGATCCCATGCCAGTCAAGCAATAGAGACCCATTGTCCTTAGAACAATATTCTCCTCTAATCTCACTTCTAGCAATTTACTTTTTCTTTCTAAGCAGATTTAGAAACAAAAACCCTTGAATAAGCAGGGGGGAGGACTAGTCTATGGCAGTGGCAGGCTGTGGAGTAAATACCACTGGTCTATATGAGTGTCTAATCCCATCTCCAAAGTGGGAGTTTTCCCAGTCCATTCAGGTTTTTCATTTAACAAGCACTGGGTAAATAAACGTTGACTGCATCCCTGCTTTGATTTAGGGGAACCTGCGAGGATCCAATTATGTTTGGGGGTGGGGTGGGCAGGCATTCCCTTTCTCAAAGCAAACACAATGCCGCCATAGAAGTCCCATGTAATTATTGCTTCACTACAAATTTACAAGCCTAGAGGTGAGCTTTGCTTTTGTTGACTGGTTAAATGCAATTATTACCTTTCTTTCACTTTCAGGTTCCCAAACTCTGGTGCCTGGTGCTTTTGGTTCACTGAATGACACACAGTCATAGCTGGCCAAAGGCTCCGAGTTTAAAGGAACCCCATAATATGCTATATACATGCTTAATAATCTCCATTCATGACCAAAGAAAAATCACATAGTTGTGGCACTCCAAAGCAAGAGCCCTCATGGTTTGACTGACCTATAACACCTTTTGATCCGTGCCACATCTGTTCCTCTTAGCTCTTGCAAAAAGGTACCAATTTCCCTTTTCTTAACACTTTAAGAAGGGGGGGGGTGTGAAGGTGAAGAGTGGACCTGGGATACTGCACCAAAACTCCAGATTTTAGAATGATATCCAGGATGGACCTGTCACATTGTACCAAGTTATGGGTATTGAAAGAAAGGGAGCACAACTGAGGATTTATCCCCATGGTACTCGAGACTTGACTTTGGATGTTCAAGGTCATGGTTACAGCAAATGATGCAGTAATGCTATCCATCTAGCTTTATTCTGAAGGCATCTGTACTTGGGAGGCATGACTGAGCACAATGATGTTAGCATTGCCCTGGGTGTACAGTACATGGCTGTTCCATCATTTTCACAAACTACTGTACAACATTCCACTGGGAAGACACAGTTAGGATCGGGTACGAATCTCCAGGTTACCAGCTCGGTTCCTGCTGCAGGCAGCCTACAGTGGCATAAACCCCACATCCTGACTCAGATGGAGACACATCAGTGTAAGTCCCTCACACTGGCTCAGTTGGGGATTAGCTGGCTCAGCCGAGACTGGTGGATCTCACACTGGTGTAAGCCCCACAATTAAGCATGCAAAAAGGCAAAATATTACTGAAGACTTCTTCGTAAAAATGTGCATAATGCCTTTTTTGCATGTTATTTTCAGTGATATATTGCATATGGAATTTTGTGTGACAGCAGACATTTGAACAGAAATGTTGACTCATTTTCATGAGGATTTTTTTTTTAAAATTCAAATGGATGCAAAATTGTGAAGAGCTGAATTGAAGATTGGTAAAATTGGTAAAATTTACCTCCTGGCAAATAGAAGGGGAAGAAATGGAGGCAGTGAGAGATTTCACTTTCTTGGGTTCCATGATCACTGCAGATGGTGACAGCAGTCACGAAATTAGAAGACGCCTGCTTCTTGGGAGAAAAGCAATGACAAACCTAGACAGCATCTTAAAAAGCAAAGACATCACCTTGCCGACAAAGGTCCGTATAGTTAAAGCTATGGTTTTCCCAGTAGTAATGTACGGAAGTGAGAGCTGGACCATAAAGAAGGCTGATCGCCGAAGAATTGATGCTTTTGAATTATGGTGCTGGAGGAGACTCTTGAGAGTCCCATGGACTGCAAGAAGATCAAACCTATCCATTCTTAAAGAAAATCAGCCCTGAGTGCTCACTAGAAGGACAGATCCTGAAGTTGAGGCTCCAGTACTTTGGCCACCTCATGAGAAGAGAAGACTCCCTAGAAAAGACCCTGATGTTGGGAAAGATGGAGGGCACAAGGAGAAGGGGACGACAGAGGATGAGATGGTTGGACAGTGTTCTCGAAGCTACTAACATGAGTTTGGCCAAACTGCGAGAGGCAGTGAAGGATAGGTGTGCCTGGCGTGCTCTGGTCCATGGGGTCATGAAGAGTCGGACACGACTGAACGACTGAACAACAACAACACAAATGAGAAACTGAAATTGACCTATTCATTCATCCCTATATGTGTGTTCTGTGTGTATACAATAAGGTGTATGCACAATGATGTAGGGGGCCATATCCGTCGTTGGCATGTGGCCCCAAGAGAGTTGGCCAAGGAAGAATGTGGCCTCTGTCAAAAAGGGTGAGCCATCCCTGTTATAAGCCATACTAAACCGAAGTGAACTTAAATGTTTATTTCCTTTTCTCAGATTATACTACAATCTTATGATGATGCACCTTTTATTCTCATATCAGTAAACTAGGCTACGGGGATGGGGGTGATAGATAAAAGTGGGCAAAGCCAAGCTGATTTGGAATGTTATTTGAGTCTGGCGTATGTCCTTGACTTCTCAATAGGAAGCAGAGAATTAGCTGCAGTGCAAATCAAAAATGCATCCAACAGTCTCCTCCTGGATTCCTTTACTCTCACTTTTTAAATTTAAAATAAGAAAAAAAAGTCTCCCTGGGAATTAAATGAGTGAATCAAGTGATGCTGGCACACACACCCCCGTTTTAAAAGAAATAAGTGAATAAATGTTTCTGTTTTCCTTCAAAGTACTATTTAAAGTTTCCCTGAATGTTCTCTTCCTTTGTCTTCCCTCCAGCCGTAGAAGGGTTAATACTAGACAGCTCTGAGAGCTTAGCACTGTGAAGGGGTGTGTTTGTGTGGAATCATTCCCACAATGAGAAACGGTATTCTCTAGTGGTACGCATTAATCAGCTCCAAACTGAAGTGTGTGTCTCGCTGACCTGCTGAATTTCCTCAAGTGTTTTGTCTCGGTCTTTCTCAAGAGGAATTTTGGTATTCACAGTTGGTGATGGGTATTCCTCTGTGAGATTGTTTCACTTGAAACTGAGATCACCTCTTTTGACTATCCGGGAGTGAACTTCTACCCACCTAATACCAAACATGGGCAGATACTTGGGAAGGGAGAGAGAACGGAGGGGGGGGGGAGAGTGGCTTGTGTGGACTTGAGCTTTAAGTTCAATCCGAAGACCGCAGGTTCACAAGCCAAAGCAGTATGTTAGACAGTCGTTCAGTTTAAGCCAGAGGTTCCCAAACTTATTTGGCTTACCGCCCCCCTTTTAGGAAAAAAAATTAGCATCCCCCTGGAAATCTATCTTTGTTAAGTGAACAAACAGAAAGGTGCGGTGGCAAATTTGAATTCTTTTCTGTGTCTATATTTCCACCTACATCCTACAACAAAGTAAAGAAAGGTGTTTGAAGCTTTAAATTATAAAATTATTTATTAAAATCGACCATAGTAACATTCGCATTAAACACAGAAAATCAAGATAACGAAGGATAACATTAAAATAAAAATTACGAATAACATGTAAAACAATCCCAATGAGAAGGATGAACCTTTAACGTTATGTTACGTCAGTAAGCGTCATTACACAATAGATGAAAAATGTAAGAATGGTTTTTCAAAATTGGACAAGGCGGTGGACTAGGCTTCGGGAATAAAAACTCATGGGGCAGGCCAGACTAAAGCCAATGGAAAACCCTTCGCCTCTAGCATGGCCATCAGATCCAGAGAAGGTGTTGTTGCCATCCTGCAACGGTGCTTGACCTGACGGTAAGCATCATGACACAACAAATGAAACACGTATGAACGGTTTTGGTTTTTTTATATCTTTTTATGCTTCCACCACCCCCTTATTTTTATTCAACACCCCCCAATTGCCCCCCCTGGATTATTACAGCGCCCCCGGGGGGTAGTATCACTTGGGAAACAATGATTTAAGCTATTTGTGGTGCACGTTTGTGATTAGACACAGTTTGTACTTCATGACGTGGCCTGAAAGGGACCATTTATCCAGCAGAGGGCAGAGGCGGAATAGCTGGCTGTGGCCATGCAGATTTCCAGGGTGTATTTCGAGAAACATCACAATGTTCTTTTTCGTAGGGTGTCATTTGTCTGAAGTGCTTGGCAGAGTAATGGGAGTAAGGCCACGATGCCCTGTGCATTGATCCAAAGAGTGGCAATGACTTTCCACAATGCAGTTTGCTCACATCACACCTGTCAGGAAACCTCCCTCCCCACGGCAGGTAGCATCCCTGGAGAGCTTGCAGTACAGGGATCCACCACCATTGTTTACCAGCTCGTTGTCCCCCTCCTCTGCAGGAAGCGACCATTCCTCCAGTGGGGAGGGGGAGTTAGAGGCAGGAAGTCGGTGCAGGGGCTCTGAAGAGATCGCAGAGCCTGAGCACCAAAGGGAAAGAGGGGAACGGGGTCAGTTTCCCACGCCCCGAGTTCGCAGACAGGAAGGACGTGGAAGGGGGAGGCGGGGGTTCAGGATCCCGCGCCTCTTTTGCTGGACAAAGAACCGGAAGGATTCATTCCCGGACTCTGCAGAGGGATGAGATGGACGTTTGAACTTTTGCTCCACTGTAAATATCTGCACAATAAAGAACTTAGTTTTAGAAGTTCTGGGTTTGGCTGATTTCTCATGAGCAACCTCTGAACGTCCTTACAACACCAAAACATACTAGAAGAGAACAGCTGTTGTGGAGCCAATCTACTATGCAATACATCTTACCAGAGCACACTAGTAGTGAGCAGTTGTTGCGTGATCAGCAGGTAATCTATTGCTGGCAAGGGTGTCGCAGTGGGAGTCGACATCCCCATGACATTTTTCAGTACAGGGCTGATCATACCATCTGCTGGAGCACCAGAATAATTGAGGGATTGCTCTGGTAATTGAACAAAGTGATGATAAGGCTTTTTAGTTTGTAATAGTTTGGTATGGAGGACGTCACAGAATGAAGTAAGACTGTGGATGATGACAAATAGATACTGGACATTTCTTTAATGTTCTTTTTATGGGGCTCCTACTTCATGCAGTTTTAATGGTAAGAAACACTTCATTGGCAGGAAGTTCCATTGCATAGGGCAGCAGTCGGCAACCTAAGGCCCACAGTCCACAAGCTGCCCACGGGGGTCGTTTAACCGGCCCACAAGCCGCCCCCGAACTGAGCTGCCTGCTCGGCGAGTCCCTGTGCGCTGCGCTAAATCGGCGCAGCACGGCACAGGGACTCACTTCCGTGGCGCCAGAAATTGCGTCTGCACAGACGCCAGTGCTCATGTGCTCATGCAACCCAGCCCACGGAGGGATCTCCACTGGAATGAGCCAGCCCAGGCGAGGTAAACCTTGCCGACTCCTGGCATAGGATTACATAGCATATTTTGCTTCTTACAAACAAAACGAACATTTTTGTACAATATCTTATGTCTTCTATAATACCTTGAAGCTCTGGAAGCATACACACAAATGCCAAAATTATTTCCTATCATCCTTCCCCAACATGGTGCTCTACAGATGTTTTGGATTACTGCTCCCATAAGTCCATGTCGATCTCATCATTGCTCAGGGATGGTGGGAGTTTTAGTCGACTGGAAGATACCAGGTTGGGGACATGCGTGTGTATCTCTGGTATGGGCCAAAATTCAAAAGACAGGGGATGAGAAATTGCAAATAGCAGCTAGAAGAAAGTTTGTGAGTTGAAGGGAAGGGAATCACATGTACAGGCAGAATAAGAGAAATGGCACAGAAAAGAAAACAGAGGGGTGTGGGAAGGATGAGAGATTGAAATTTCCACTCCATACCAAAGAGACATTTGGACACCTTTCAGCCCATCAATATGCTTACGAATTTGTCTTTCAGGTTCTCAGTTTCTATCCCATACACTTTGAAATACTGGAAATACTATTTCATAATTTAAGTAAAGTTTGGCAGACATCACATTTATCCTTGCACATTTAACACAGGTCTCATTTCTCTCTTTTTCAGTTTTAATAAGAATATAACCACAGAGCCTAGGGCTTGCTGATCAGAAGGTTGGTGGTTCGAATCCCCGCGACAGGGTGAGCTCCCGTTGCTCAGTCCCAGCTCCTGCCCACCTAGCAGTTCGAAAGCACATCAAGTGCAAGTAGATAAATAGGTACCGCTCCGGCGGGAAGGTAAACGGCATTTCCGTGCGCTGCTCTGGTTCGCCAGAAGCGGCTTAGTCATGCTGGCCACATGACCCGGAAGCTGTACGCCGGCTCCCTCGGCCAATAAAGCGAGATGAGCGCCGCAACCCCAGAGTCGGACATGACTGAACCTAATGGTCAGGGGCACCTTTACCTTTATAACAGACATAGCTATCATAGTAGCTGTGAGAAATTTGTTACTTACAGGCACATTCCATAGATTTGACCACTGGGCCTTTTGCAGAGAAATGCCAGGAATGTGTCTTTAGTTACACCTTCCAGTAATTGGGCTCTGATGCTTTGAAGCTAGTGAGCAAACACATGCGCCAGCTTTCTTTTATTTCTGCAGATGTGGCATAAAGCTCAGCCCCTTCAAAGCAGTTGCAAGCTGTACACATCCCTCAAAAGTGTCAGCTGAAATGAAAAATAATAATAACAACAACAACAACAGATATTACGCATTTAGACCATACCACACCATTTTTGCAACAACTGCACTGGCTGTCTATTCAAATACAGGCCAATTTCCAAATGCTGGTGCCGACCTTTAAAGAAATATATTTATTCTTCTTCATTTAAAAAATCAGACTCAGCATTCCTCATTCTGCATAAAGATAGCATTAGATGGCTGAGTTTCGTAATCACATTATTTCCCCCTTTGCTTGTTCATAAATATGCTAGAGATTAAAAGTGCTTTGAAATCTGCTGTGTTGCTTTGTGGGGGAAGATAATATTAAATTGGATGGAAAAATGGGGGGGGGTGTTGTCACTGCATTTTCCATTCCAATAGCCAATAAAGAGAGTCCGTCTCTTGATAAATTCTGCTGATCAGTTAGTGTTCTCTGGTGACACTGATAATCAGCTTCCTGAGGTGGTTGCCTCATGCTACCCAATGATAGGGCTGATCCTGGGCTGTCTGCTACTTATGGAAGAATTCTTCATCATCATCATCATCATCATCATCATCATTTGTAACCCCGCTACATCTGTAGATCTCAGGATGGTTCACAACTTAAAAGAAAACCAAGCGCCTTTTCTGTCTAGTAAAAGAGAATATCATGGCACACACAAAAGTCAGCCTACTGTGAGAGAAATGTTTATAACCTTCAGCTGAAACCAAGATTGATTCTTCTGGCACTACAATAGAGAAGAATCTGTTGAAAATCTTAAATCCCTTCAATATGTCACTAGACAGCTCTCGTTCTCACTCGCTCTGTGTGTGAAACAGGTGAGGTCATGCTGAAGAGGATCTTTCTTCTTTGATGAAGCTACATAAACCTCTATCACAACAGCAGAGGCTTCCTAAACAAAGGATTAAGAATAAGTGAAAGGGAAGTTAAGCCTTGTTCTGCCACTCATCGTCTATGTCAGAGAAGAGCAAGAGAGATGGTTTGTTTAGACTAAGCCCATTGCTTGCCATAATTTTCTAGAATCTGAGGAGGCTCGTTTTTTTGAGCTTTCAAACTGTGGTAACAACAGGACACCTCGCTGAGTCAGATTCTTCACTGCCCACAAGCGGTTCAGTTCACTTGCTGGGCCAGGGGCGCTTTAACAAAACTTATTCCTATCATCAAATAATGGCATGATATGGAAGCAGTCTGCTGTCTTGGGCTTGCAGTCTTGGTACCAACCAAAAATTATATATTGCTTTCCTTCAGGGAAGGGATGGGGTATATCTCAGGCCCTGGAAGCTAAATGCAGCCTCCACCCCCCTCAAGCTGTCCATCTGGGTTCTTGCCATGCCCCTCTCCATCCCAATGCTCTTCCCTGGCCTTTCTCTGCACCCTCATTTAGTGTTTTTGCCTTACTGGAATGTGTCCTTGAACTGTGGAGAGATCTCTGGCTTGCCTGGATGGACAGAGAGAGATGGGGTGGTGTATGCAGAAACCTTTGACTCTCCTGAGGGGGGGGGGGTGAAGGAAAGGGAACACCTAGCTACTTTGAATGAATTCAAATCTCCAGGGCCTGATGAACTGTATCCAACGATACCAAAGAAACCCTCTGTCTATAATCTTTTCAAATTCTTGGAGAACAGGTGAGGTCCCTGCAGACTGGAGGCAGGCAAATGTTGCCTCCATCTTTGCAAAGGGGAAAAAAGAGGACCCAGGGAACTACTAATTGATCAGCTTGACGTCAATACCAGGAAAGCTTCCAGAACAGTTAATTAAACAGTTGCACTGTGAACACTTAGAAAAGGATACTGTGTTCACTAAGAGCCAACATGGGTTTCTCAAAAACAAGTCATGTCAGACCAATCTCTTTTCTTTTCTTTTCTTTTCTTTTCTTTTCTTTTCTTTTCTTTTCTTTTCTTTTCTTTTCTTTTCTCTTTTCTTTGTGGATCAGTGGAATGCTATGGATGTAACATACCTTGATTTCAGTGTGATAACAACAACAACAACAACAACAATTTATTACTTATGCCCCGCCCATCTGGCTGGGCCTCACCAGCCACTCTGGGTGGCTCCCAACAGAATATTAAAAATGCGATAAAACATCAAACATTAAAAAATTCCCTAAACAGTACTTCCTTCAGATGTCTTCTAAAAGTCAGATAGTTGTTTATTTCCTTGACATCTGATGGGAGGGCGTTCCACAGGGCGGGCGCCACTACCGAGAAGGCCCTCTGCCTGGTTCCCTGTAACTTCACTTCTCGAAGGGAGGGAACTGCCAGAAGGCCCTCAGAGCTGGACCTCAGTGCCCATGATATTCTTGAGGAAAAGCTGGCATAATGTGATCTAGCTTATGTCCAAATGATTCATATTTTGAAAGGTGGGAAATAAATAATTGCAATAAATAAATGAAATAAATAAACCAGCATCTAAACTGGATGGCTTGATATTGTAGATGGGAACTGACATCAGTGTAAGACTCCAGGGTCAGCCCTCTTCCCTCAAACAACAGATTGGGGGTACGAGTGGATTGGTTGCCCCCCAGGCTTTCCACTGGTGACTCTGCTCACTGAGCTGTAAACTCTTCTATTTTTCATGTGCTTGGGACCCACAGGAGGAGTTGTAATAATTATCAGTTCCTCTTCCAGTTCCAAGCCAAAACCAGTCCAAAGCAAGGCAAGGCAGATGTGAAGATATAACACCCATCCCAGATGCTGGAGAAACCTTCCCCCCTCAAGAATCCTTTCAACCCAATCTTGAGCCTCTCTCTGACCTCCCATTTGGCCCCATCCCACCCCAGGATTCAGGTATGAAGGTGGCAGCGGAATTAATGGGAAGCCCAGAGTGATTTGAGGAGCACCCATTTGGTTGCCAGATGGCTGTGTTGCCAGGGATCTAGTTGAGAGAAGATCCAGCCACAAGCAACCCAGCAGAGGATCTGGCAGTGATTATATGTCCATCAGTCTCCTTGGGTCCTTTGTTGGGTGAACAGCTCCATTCTGAACTCATTAATCTTTAGCTCTTCCTAGCTCACCTCCTGCCCTGATTCTAGCTTTGACCTCCACACCATGTGCTGGTCATGGGCAGCAAAACAGGACTCTGGACAGCAGCTCCCAGTAGCCCCTGCTGGCTGAGATATGGGTAGCATTGGCTCACCTGAAGGCTTAAGATGACTCATGTTTTCACTTCTGGTGGTTCCACCCGCTTGGAAAAGCTGTATGTAGTCTTTTGGAGTTGTCCTTTCTCAGAGCAAGGCATTGTGAGCAAGCTGGCCTAGAAAGTGCCTGTTTTAAGTTTCAGTTTACTGCTGTAAGCTTAGCCAACAGCAAGTGTGATGTAAAGCTCAGGTTCTTCTAATTATGGTAGAACATAATTAGTAGAATGCATTTGGCTAGCAGGAGGCCAACAAAGTAAAGAGGGCTATCAATGTTTGAAGGATGCCCTTCAGTTGCAGTCATTTGTTGAAGGGCAGGAGTTCTGAACCGCACTCAGCACAATTAGCAGGAGGGCTCCCAAACAGAGCAAGTTTGGCTTCCTGCATTTTGAAATACACATTTACATCTAAACAGTGTGAGCAGGGCTGGCGCGTCCATTTAGGTGAACTAGGCAGCTGCCTAGAGCGCCAAAATGGAGGGGGCGCTGGCCAGCCTGCCCCCCGCCGCACCCCGGTGCCGCTCCGCCAGCGGCAGAGTGGTGGGGGAAGAGGAGCAGCCCGAAATCGGGCTTCTCCGCACCCTCTGCCAGCGACAGAGGGGCGGGGAGGGGGCAGTAGCCTGAAAATCGGGCTTCTCCGCCCCCTCTGTCAGCGGCAGAATGGTGGGGAGGGGGCAGCAGCCCGAAATCTGGCTTCTCCACGGGCCGGTGCCAGGGATTGGTGGCGGGGGGCACCAGAAGGTGATCTCGCCTAGGGCGCAAAAAACCCTAGCACCGGCCCTGAGTGTGAGAATAAGACCATTACTGGTAAGTCCACAGTCTAAATTATTTCACTGCCCCACTGTGAGGTTATGTTGGGAGCACATCAGGGAAAATTAGTTTCCGTATGACAAGGTGCTGTACCTTAGCTGGTAGGTTTTGCCACCAACAACATATTCAGAGAGTCCCTAACTATTTAGAGAGCCTTCCTTATTGGAGAAAAAAAAAGCCCAGCAAACTAATGACCCCATGATCATTTTGAAAGTGCTGCATCAAAAGGTTTGCATGGATTATTTTTTCTACGCTGTTGTTCTGGAGTTTTGGATGGTATATTGGATAGAAAATGATCATTTGCCATCTATGGCAATAGCCAACGAAGGTGCTTAAAACAGCTGCCTTAAATTGGACAAAAGTGATTCTGCAACTAAGGGTGGAGCCATACCATACATTAAGGCATATTCAATGCACATTTAGAGCACATGAATTCCCCCAAAGATTATGGGGAACTGTAGGGTGTGTGTGTGTGTGTGTGTGTGTGTGTGTGTGTTTTAAAGAATACCAGGGATTTTAGCCCCATGAGGGAGAAAATGGAGTTCCCAGGATTCTTTGGGGGAACTCAAGATTTTAACACATTCATCAAAGTTATGTATTATATCCATGGATAGGCAGCCTGGTGCATGGGTGACACAAGTGGTATAGAAATTTGGACACTTCTGGACAGGGTGATAAGGGTTCATGGGCTTGGCTATGCCACAGAATCCAGCCTAAACATCTGCCTGCTTCTCAACTCAGGCACTGCTGTCTCTCCTAGGATTAGCAAACTAGAAGCAAACAAATCCCAGTTCATGGCTGGTCAGTTTAATACGCACTAGCCATAGTGCTCACTAGAACAGTGCCAAGCTTGTGGAGAAGTGGAGAACAAATCAAATTTAAGGAGTGACTTGATTTGTTCTGCATAACCCCCAAAGTTTGGCTACTACTGGGTTAAACTCTGTGAACCCAAAGCAACATGTTTCATTTGATGACACATTCCGGTGATATTCAGAAAGTTTGTCTGTGGACTAATGAGATGTGTTCCCTTTTCCATCCTCATGAACCGTGGATGATAAGAAACAGCCATATAGCTTGAACAGTAAGTCCCTGGAGAGTTAGCTGCGAGTGACACATTCCCCACTATATAATGCATATGGGTAATTATGTGAGTTGCTCCCATTAGGTTTAATGGTAGCCACATGGTAAATTTCCCTCTGATTGTACTATGGCTCTCTGCCACCATCTGATTGCGCAAGACAATATTTGGATGAAAGGCCTCCTAACCGAAGTTAAAGTACCACAGGAAATAGTGTGACTGACTCAGAACTCACACTTTGAGCACTGATTTGTGTGAGTCATCACCACAGAACTGATGTTCCAGAATAGAATGAAGATTTCTGGAATAAATCATTGTATGGTGGAGATTCTCAGTTGGAGTTAAAACATTAGTATTGTTTAAAGGATTGAAGCAATCCCATAACTGTGGCCTTCCAAATGTTGTTTGACCAAAACTTCTATTAGCCCAGTTAGCATGGTCAGAGGCCATGGTTGATGGAAGCTGTAGACCAATATTTGAAGGCCCACAGCTCCCGTTCTAATTATTGTATGGAACAGAGTTTTTATCCCATCTATGGATCATTGTACATTACACTGTCTGTCATCATAGTGGCTCTCAACAAGGGCTCTAGAACTGTTGACTCCAGCCATGAGATTCAGACAAGAGATTTGGACAAGGCCTTTAGATGCAGCCATGGCAGTTGAGTAATCATCACCATAAAGCCACATGATGTTTATGAAGCCACAAGGCAGCAGGTTCTAGGGAAATTGTGGTTTTCCTGCTTCTGTTGTGTGAAAGGTTACCATAATTTTTTGCAATGTAGTTGTAGAAACATCTAAAGCTGGCTCTGAGAGACAATAAAAGGTCACTAAAATGGACAGTTATTTAAGAGATAAAAGAGTTTGCAGCAGACAGATACTGAAGTTGTCCTTTTCCTTTTTCTGGGTCTTCAATATAAAACCATGTTTACTGTGCAAGTTTTTGAAATATAACATATTCTTTGAAACTGTTGTCAATGCATGTTGCTGTTGCTATCCTTCAGAAACTGGGCCTCCTGATGTCTTTTATTTGGTCATTTCTTATCCTATTTCTTGAAATTCAGAGCACAGGAACATTGGGAACACAGAAGTATCAGCTTCAGAATGAGTCAGATATTCCATTTTAAAAGAAAAAAACATTAATAGTAACAACAGGTCTCTTTTTCGTGGTTAGGCAGAAAATTTCCAATCTATTCATCTGCACAGTATGTCAGTTTGACCCACTGCAACAGATAAACCCCAATCTGCTAAAAACATCAAATGCTGGAAGGCATGAAAACATTTTTTAAGTGCATACAGTTTTTAAAAAACCAAATATTGTATTATTTTTCAGATAAGGTGTTTTGGGTTTTTTTTTTAAGAATCAGAGTGTTACTTTGATGTCAGATTTGGCTCTGCCTGTTACCACTTCTGAAGACAATCCAACTTCCTTTTGTGTGTAGGCTTTGGATTGAACGCCAAGTAACCAAATTTTTGTTTTCTTTGGATGTTACTTTTCAGTGCAACACTAGAGGGAAGAACAACAACTGTGATGTCCAAAAGAAAACTGAAGGAGGCTTCCAAAGCTGTGTGAACTTCAGGTTCAAAGACGAGCTCTCAAAACATTTTAGTCCATCTCCTCAAGAGTGTTAAATTTCATCTTTGGTTTCCTCTCTTGAGCTCCTTGTTTCTGCCACACAGAACCTCCTCCAATGTAGCATGTTATAGTTGTTGGTTCAGTTTTTCAAACTCTCCTGAGAATGAATACAATGGTTCACACATGGTGATCCTTGGTGAGCCATGGTGATCCATGTACACATGTATTGTATACATGTGGAACTTCTGCAGCCCACATGTAACAATGAACAAATGGTTGGGGCTGCTACACATATGAAGACAGAAGGTCTTTCCGGTATCTTGCTACCAGGTGGTTTTAAGGCAGGGATGGGGAACTTGGACCCTCCAGATATTGTTAGATTCCAATTCTCATGAGCCCCAACTAGCATGGCAAAGGGTCAGAGTTGATGGCAGCTGTAGTCCAACTACATCTGAAGAGCCTCAGGTTCCACTTTCCTGGATACTTTATAGACCATCACTATTGGCAATATCAATATTAAGGCTGGCTTTTGTTTGTAGCAATGAATGATAGATGTACTGAAAGAAGATGCATTTTCAGAAGTTTAATAACAGTGCATTCCTTAGTCCACCATTTTAGGAAAGCATTCAACTGATTTTCATACTCTGGAACACACAGAAGGGAGGTGTTTTTCCAATCTCATCCAATGATGTTGCTGCTCTTGGACTTCCCTTTGCAGGCTACCTTCTTACACCCAAGAGAATGGGCAATTGACCTTTCCTTTCTACACAGTGCAAGAAGGAGCACTCTCAAAACTAGCAATTTTTACTAATGGTTTGGAGAGAAGATGCTTGTATGTCAACAGCAATCTATATGCAGCCCATATTTTCATGTAAGGATCTATGGACTGGGACCATTGTGTTAGTATTGGTTATCTGTGCATGGAACAGATTGGTGAGCAGGACCCAACAAGGGTCTAGAAGAATTCTGCTAAAAGATGCATAATTGAAAACATCCTGGCTGTGGATGAGTTGCCCTAGGATAAGATACCCCTGTTGGGTAACAAGTCATTCTGACCTGTGTTGGAATGGGATGAGGATCTATCATGATTGCAGTTCTATATACTCAACCTGAAGCCATTCTTGAGTGGCATCAATATAAATATAAAGTCTGATGCACTCACAGTAGAATTAAATTGTCTTTTTTTGTAACGAATTTGTAGCACTTAAAATCTAGATGAAAGAGTTTAAGAGAGAGTTCTTCTCTGCTCTCTCTTTCTCTCTCTCTTTTTACAAGAAACCCTTCTAAGTTCAAAACATCCAGGAGGATCAACATAGAAAGTTTGTGTAAGTGGTGATCTTTATTTGGATAACTTATCCATAAGACAGTGGAAGTTTTGATGTCTTACGCTGTCTCTGCAGGATGCAAAAGATTAGTGGAGCTTCAGTGACAAAGTAACATAAACCAAAGGGAATTAAAGAAAATAATCCTTATGCAGATCATCTCACTGTTAATTGTCTCAGCTCTTTATACCTTACCGTAAACAAACATGTTTCAAAAGTGTGTTAAGCAGGCTGTTAAATGTATGCAGTCTATTCAGCCACATTTGCTGCTGTACAATTAGCGTATTAAAGTGATTAAGGAACACCTGGTTTCTTAGCAATAAAAATTTTGCAGTGATAATCTCTCCCCCTCTCCATCCCTGCTCCCTTTCTTTCTTTCTTTCTTTTTTTAAAAAAATAATATTTGCAAATTTACACACGATAACAAATATTGTAATGAAACAATGCTAGGTTGTGTTTATGTAGCAACAGGTTTGCACAGAGGTTGCTGAATGAGTGTTTACGAGAGGGAGAGAGAGAGAGAGAGAGAGAGAGAGAGAGAGAGAGAGAGAGAGAGAGAGAGAGAGATTGCTTAACACCAGACAGTGCAATGAAATGTTTTAAGGATTATTCTGAAAGCTTTTTCAGAAACAAAAATCTCTGAGACAGCAGATCTTCCCATTTGCTACCTCCACCGTATTGTCTGGATTTGTTTTAAAAATGAAAGCTAACAACCCTTTAAGAAGATGAATATATGAGATACCATAAGCACTGATGTCAGGGAAAAAAGCATTAGAAACTTTTTTAATTATTTTATATACTGCATCAATGTGGCTTCCAAGTGGTTAAATAAATCAACACACACACACACACACACACACACACACACACACACACACTTAAAGTACATAATTCCATCAAAACATTAAACTCCCACAATAAGACAAGCCCATTAAAACAGCACAACGGTGAGCACAGTTAAAACAGCAATTAAAACAGGAGGTTCGGGGCAGGAGATCAGGGAAGCACAATTCCTTTGCCTGACAGGCCCTGAAATCCAACGCAGAGTTCAGAAAGAAGCCTGAGTCCCTGACAAGGGAAATGATGTGAAGTTCAAGTGAAAAGGAGAAAGGGTTAAAGAGAATTGCATTACTGTACTTCTGTGCAAGGCTAGTGTGACTCAGGCTAGCCCCTGAGCTCTGTGCTTGGGTGGTCTGGTACAAATTCTTACGCGGCAATCTATTGGGGCATCTAGCAGCGTGATTTATGCAGCTGTCAAGCAGCCTTCATCAGCACAAGTGAATTGCGGGCACCGTCAACGAGCGCAAACGCCATCGTAGCGTCTAAAGCAAAAGAAAAACAGCCCAAGGTACCACCCACTCATCTTCTCAGTTCTTTAATGACAAGTTCCCTCTACAGAAAGGGGGGAAAGCCCATACAGCTGCTCACATGAGACCACACTTACAGAGACCCTACTGTCTAATCACAGACAGCCCATGAAAAGCTCACTTTCAGGGGCTGCACAAGAGCAAAGCAGGAGAACAGGGCAGATTGGCAGAGCTCCACCGAAAATGAACAGAGGGCTGGTGGCAAATAAGAATTTGATGCAGGAACACACTAGTTGGCTTTCGTAATAGATATGGCGCTATTGTTTTGTAAGGAAACAGCTTGCCTAATTCCTTGACAATATATATTTGACATGTGGAATTGCTAGGGGTTTATTAAATGTACCTGTGAATCTCGGTACTCCTATGGAAATAACACATCTCGGGTACATCCCAGTTTTAGGAGCATGATGAACATTTGTACAATGTACACACATGGAACAAGAACTGGAGAATGGCAAGGGGGCACAGCAAAAGAGGTGCACACCTTCACTTCACTATCTGCCCCAGGGATTGGCAACTTTCAGAGGCCAGTGGGCACATTTGGAATTTTGAAAAAAGTGCCATGGGTGACAGTCACAAAATGGCTGCCAAGGTGGTGTGTGACATAACACAAAATGGCTGCCACACCTGAAAGAGCAGGAAAAGAAGACAGGAACCAAATAGAGTGTTGTCATGCCCTCACCACCAACCATCTTCATCAATGGTGAAAAGGCACCTACATCAGCAACCACCCTGCAAACACACAGAGCGAAGCTCCTTGCACCTCTCCTCCCTTCAGAAGGGAATGGTGGGTAGGTGCCCAATACTGGCATCTAATGAAATGTGTTTTAGGGGGCCTGTTCAATGCAGGAGGGCATGAGCCACTGCAAACAGGAACTGAGGAGGAAGAGCAAGCAATCTTTGTACGTTGTAGATTTTTGAGGGTATATTTACTGACACCTTTTGCGGGAGCTTGGGGTGGAGGACTGGGAAGCGAGTGTCGGTGACCCTTGGTCTGTACACACATACAAATTGTATTCTCATAGGCTCTCTCTCTGTTTGGTCAGGAACCGTGAAAAAAGACAGATCCCTGACACATGTACTCTTTGTACGTGCATGAGGCCTACATGAAGTGCATCCAGTGAATGCACCTTGGTTAGTGGCAGCAATTGGACTCTGCCTTCCTCCTTTCATGAATGCATTTGTGTCTCATGATCAGGGCTCATCTGGATGCCTGGCGATAAGACATCGGGTCCATGACTTTGGCCTGTGATAACTTAAGGGTTCACCTACAGGTGAAACTCAAAAAATTAGAATATCGTGGAAAGGTTCATTTCTTTCAGTAATTCAACTTAAAAGGTGAAACTAATATATGAGATAGACTCTTGACATGCAAAGCGAGATATGTCAAGCCTTTATTTGTTATAATTGTGATGATTATGGCGTACAGCTGATGAGAACCCCAAATTAACAATTTCAACTTTGGGGTTTTCATCAGCTGTACGCCATAATCATCACAATTATAACAAGCAAAGGCTTGACATATCTCGCTTTGCATGTCATGAGTCTATCTCATATATTAAACTCCAGCAGCTAATGAAAACAATTGCTTACATAAATGGACTTTTCCACAATATTCTAATTTTTCGAGTTTCACCTGTATTTGTATGACTTGGGTATTTGCCACCTATGCTCTCACCTGGGCAGGTGAAGCAATGGGAAGCCCTAGACAAAGTCAAGTATGTTGCTTTGTGTATAAAGAATATACATGTGTTTGCTTGGGTGCAGACAAGCCACCTCCTTGCTGAAGTGTCCGTCCCATGTCTGTAAAGCCTAGGAGACCTGGCAGGCTGATTTGCTGTAAGTCTACTCCTGACCCCTGACCATCATGTCCAGTCGTGTCCGACTCTGGGGTTGCGGCGCTCATCTCGCTCTATAGGCCGAGGGAGCCGGCGTTTGTCCGCAGACAGCTTCCGGGTCATGTGGCCAGCATGACAAAGCCGCTTCTGGCGAACCAGAGCAGTGCACGGAAACGCCGTTTACCTTCCCGCTGGAGCGGTACCTATTTATCTACTTGCACTTGACATGCTTTCGAACTGCTAGGTGGGCAGGAGCTGGGACCGAGCAATGGGAGCTCACCCCATGGCAGGGATTCAAACCGCTGACCTTCTGATCAGCAAGCCCTAGACTCTGTGGTTTAACCCACAGCGCCACCTGGGTCCCTTTACAGCGCCACCTTTCTTTAATAAAGCACTAGCATGAGCCATTATGAGATTTATGGTGCTGGAGGAGACTCTTGAGAGTCCCATGGACTGCAAAAAGATCAAACTTATCCATCCTTAAAGAAATCAGCCCTGAGTGCTCACTGGAAGGGCAGATCCTGAAGTTGAGGCTCCAATACTTTGGCCACCTCATGAGAAGAGAAGACTCCCTGGAAAAGACCCTGATGTTGGGAAAGATGGAGGGCACAAGGAGAAGGGGACGACAGAGGATGAGATGGTTGGACAGTGTTCTCGAAGCAACTGGCCAAACTGCGGGAGGCAGTGGAGGATAGGGGTGCCTGGCGTGCTCTGGTCCATGGGGTCACGAAGAGTCGGACGCGATTGAACGACTGAACAACAACAATGAGCCATACTGATGATTATGACATCCTTCTTTGGTATCCCTGCCCCCAACCATTCCTAGGAGTCCTCCTTTGGGCCTGCAGCTCAGAACAACTGTAGTTTAAGGGTTGCTGGGAACTGTAACTCTGTGAGGAGTAAAGTGCCGTGGCCAGAATTCTTTGAGGGGAATATGTGGGTTGAATGTGCTCTAAAGGTTTAGTGTGTATGCAGCTTGTTAATTCCAACTGAAATCAGTGGGACACATTAGTCATGGCTTAAGTCTCATTGATTCCTGAGTTCAATTAACTTTGTTTTGAAAATATCTTGACTTCCCTCAAACTGTTGTGCGGAAAAGATTCAGGCAACTGAGTTGCTCTGGTTTCTTTTATCCTTTTGGTTTGTTTGTTTGTTTATTTGTCTCCCACAATATTAAGCTCAAATGGTGGAAAGCATTTCCAGGCAGCCTTCCAAACAATGAGATCTATAAAAAGTATATTTTGGATGATAATTTATTCTGAAGAGTCTTTATTCGACTGCCTGAGAAAGGCACCCATAAATCAAAGAGATCAACAAACAAGACAGGACTTCTTAATTTGCATCAAAGTGAAAAGCGACATTTCTTCTAAGAATGATTTGTACCTCAAAAAACACATAAGAGATGGCCCCCCATGAAAGCGTTTTATGAGTTGACGCAAATCCAAGGGCATCTATAGAATGCCAGAAATATTCAAGGCTTCAAATGCTGGATTTGGAAGCACTTTAAGTCTTCAATGTGTTGACCATTTGGGCCACAAAGCTCTTATGTGAAATAATAAATTCACAGTTAATTGAAAACATTGTTTTTATAGCAGTAGATTTTGCCTGATGTTTAATTACACTGTATGCTCTTTCATTTAAATATTATAATTACACACACACACACAGAGATAAACATAAGCACATGGGCCCATGTTTTCTGGCACTAGACTTCGGACTCATGGTGGATTCAGCTCACAAATTCCTGACGTAGATCACACAGGCCCTGACCCAGGAAAGGCTGCCCAATGTGTCTAGCTGTATGTAGTGCACAAGGAGACAATGCACCTTGGTGGTGGTGCCGCCATCTTGAGTCCTAGGATTACCATTGTCTTTTTCTTTACTGGCCTCCTCCAATGTTGTAATGGAGCAGGGGGAACTCTTCCCATTGCATTAGCCTATCTATCCTTGGGGAAAATTTCACCTGCTATATTTCAGCATGGCTGAGATCATGGAAGCAGGGGTGGGGAACCTGCGGCCTTCCCGATGCTGCTCTAGCTCCCATTAGCCTCAGGCAACATGGGCTGATGGGAAGATAGGAGTTGTAGTCGGGCAATATTGGGAAGGCCACAGAATTCCCATGCCCGTGTTACAGAAGCTCCACATGCAGACTGTCTTAAAGGCACAAGAGCATTAATGAAAAAACTAATTACAGTACAGCACAACAATCTGTTCTGAGGACTCCAGATACTGCAGGAACCCAGGTGCCTCCAGGTTTCAAGCAGGGAGTCTTTCCCAGCCCTACCCAGAGATGCTAGGGATTGAACTTTGGATCTTTGTTCAGGGGTTCCCCCATCGTTCAGCCCAGACACTGAGATCCAGCTCCGAGGGCCTTCTGACGGTTCCCTCACTGCGAGAAGCAAAGCTACAGGGAACCAGGCAGAGGGCCTTCTTGGTAGTGGCGCCTGCCCTGTGGAATGCCCTCCCATCAGAGGTCAAGGAGATAAACAACTACCTGACATTCAGAAAATACCTGAAGGCAGCCCTGTTTAGGGAAGTTTTTAATCTGTGATATTTTAATGTATTTTAATATTTGTTGGAAGCCGCCCAGAGTGGCTGGGGAGACCCAGCCAGATGGGCGGGGTACAAATAAATTATTATTATTATTATTATTATTATTATTATTATTATTATTATTATTATTATTATTATTATAGGCTTTCCAGGGAAATAGGCTTAGGAGGAAACTTGAAGTGGTCAAAAGTATGACAGCCTGGATAGCTCAGTTGGCTAGAGTGTGGCACTGATAACACCAAGGTTGCAGGTTCAATCCCCCATACAGGACAACTGCATATTCCTGCACTGCAATGGGTTGAACTAGATGATCCTCAGGGTCCCTTCCAACTCTACAATTCTGTGTGGAACCTTTGCCAAATGCGGCTAGATCAGGCATAGGCAAACTCGGCCCTCCAGATGTTTTGGGACTACAACTCCCATCATCCCTGACCACTGGTCCTGATAGCTAGGGATGATGGGAGTTGTAGTCCCAAAACATCTTGCGGGCCGAGTTTGCCTATGCCTGGGCTAGATGGTCTGAAGAAGCCTGGTTTTAAATAAGGAAACGGAGCTCACCACTGATGCTGATTTAGGAACATGGGAAACAAAGCAGATGCTCAGTCACTGAGCTACGGCCAATCTCCAGCAATGGCCAAAAGTAGCTTATAATTCACCTCACCTTATATATCACTAATCAGTCTGAAATGAGAATTGAATTTCTGAGCAGACCCACCTGTGACTACATCATTACAAGAGTACATCAATAACTTGCCAAGAACAGAAAATACAACGCTATTTCCAAAGCAGTATCCAGACTAGATCTGGATAAAGCCTAGATTTTTCTAAGCAAAGATTTCATAGGATTTCTAAAAGCACTGCTGTTAAAATATTCTCAGTGATAGCCAAGTTTAGTCGTACTCAGCTAAATCCCTTGCGTGATATTCAATCAAGTTTTATTCAGAGTAGACCTACTGAAATTCATGGCCCTAACTTAGTCATTCATTTCAGTGGGCTTGCTCTCAGGAAAACATTGTCATATACTATCCAATACCATAACCCAGTGCAAATATTCAATAATTAGATTTTTAAAAACAATGCTCAAATGTTCTATAGCATAAACATCTGGAATTCGTTCTTAAGTCTTTCTCCAGTCTCCTGCAATCTGCCCACTCTGATTTTTTAGATCCTGTTAGATATTTTTCCACTCATAAATTGTTGGGATGTTTTATTTTCAGATTTAAATAATAGCGAAAGATTTGTTCCCATGTTCAAAGACAGGGGTTGATATGGCTTCAATTTTGATGCAAGCATAGATGAGAGAGGGGTGTTGTTTTTGTAACTTTCTGCAGCCTTTTGTTGGTATATAGAAGAGAGATAAATTTAACATGCAAGAAAGTATATCACAATTTGCATTTATTTTTAAATTTGTGCCGCTCCGCTTGGCTTAAAGTATTTCCCTTGTTTATAAGAAAGCGTTAGAAACCAGGGCAGAATTCACAACAGCTTCCTCCATCTAGACTCCAGTGAAATGAATGGCAGCTGCACAAGGCACAGATGTTCTTGCACAGCTCCCAGGGGCTTGTGCATGTGAAGCTTCCAAATGTATCAAATTTCTTTTCTCTCTCTCTCTCTCTCTCCCCCCCCCCCAACAGGCCCAGTGTCAACCCAGGGGGGAGGAACAGGAAGGCTGAGTGTTTGCAGTCACCTAGCTGAGAACTGGGTATGTGCAGCCAAGCAGCGAAATTGGTGGCTGCAGTTTCTGCAATGTGCATGCTGTGAGGGACCCTTCGTTTCCCACCAAGAGGCCTCACAACTGTAAAACGTTTCCCCTGACTGAGTCTCTCCCTAGGGTTCACCGACGACTAAAATGAATCCCCACATTGACGTTATGAGAGCTGTCCTCGGGGTACCTCAGTGTTTCACGTTCTTAAAAAGGAACTCCTGCCACTTTGGGATCTCCCGCCCTGGGTTCCCAAACTGCTGCAGCTTGCCTTTCCTTCTGGCAACTGCGTGGCACCTTTGGCTTCCCTGCCCAGTCCTCTGTGTGTTAGGAAAATAAGCCACCCGTCCCCTTTCTCCTCAGGAAACCTCTAGTGCTTTTCCCCTCAACCACACCTCTAGAGGTACTGACGCACTGCCAGAGTCCACGAACGTTTGAAAAACAAAATATGTTTATTGAGGTAACTTAAATATCATGGATGTTAAGGTAGAATGCGGTTACAATGTTTTATCTATTAGGTACATAAGCTTGGTTACAACATGAAACAGGATAAAAGCTTTCCTTTCCTAACCTAAGCCTAACCTCCAACCCGCTCTCCCTCTCACCCTGACCCACAACAACCGCCCAACTGCCATTCTCTCCCTTTTAAAAGGTCGAAAAGACCCGCCTCTGCGATTGTGCTGCCAGTCATCTAGAGTGGGCGTTAACTCTATGAGTGCTGGGTACCTGCTCACACCCAGGAACAGGGTTGGTCCGTTACACATGCGTTGCCATCTAGTCGGCAACTGACAAGCTGCCTATCCATTTGCTGACAGGTAGGTAGCCATGTTGGTCTGCCATAGTCGAAACAAAATAAAAAAATCCCTTCCAGTAGCACCTTAGAGACCAACTAAGTTTGTTCTCGGTATGAGCTTTCGTGTGCATGCACACTTCTTCAGATACCACCGCTTACAACAAAATCTAAACCATGCTGAAAGGAGAGCCATAGATAATCTCAGGAACAACCCAGACATTATAATTAAAGAGGCGGACAAGGGTGGAGCTGTCGTCATCATGAACAAAACTGATTACATCCAGGAGGCTCACAGACAACTTTCCAATACCACCTTTTACATAAAATTGGACTCAGACCCCACAGAAGAATACAAAAAAGAACTGAACAAGATTGTTAAGGAGCTACCCCCACACATCCAAGAACAGATCCTCACTAACACACCAGCGGAACCTCGACCAGGAACTTTCTATCTTCTACCTAAAATACACAAACCAGGAAATCCAGGACGCCCCATCATCTCAGGTATTGGCACTATTACAGTGGGTGTTTCCGGTTATATGGACTCTGTTCTGAAACCATATGCCATCAGTGCTCCCAGCTACGTACGTGACACCACAGATTTTCTGAGAAAAATACAATCTTTGAATAACCTTCCTAACAATACTATTCTAGTCACTATGGATGTGGAATCTCTGTATACCAACATCCCACACAACGATGGTTTACAAGCTATAAGGAACACCATTTCAGATAAAACCACAGCGGACTTTGCTACCAAACTCCTGTCATTTTGTCCTTACCCACAACAACTTCAAATTTGGTGATGATCTGTTGGTATCTGAAGAAGTGTGCATGCACACGAAAGCTCAGACCAATAACAAACTTAGTTGGTCTATAAGGGGCTACTGGAAGGAATTCTTTTACCCATTTGCTGCGTGTGGCACCCTCCACACAAGAGATGGCAGCTCATGGTGCATCAAGTGGTATGTACCCATGCAAGGCATCAAGGAGAAAGGGGTAGCAGAAGCAGTAAAATACCAGCTGAGTAAGTGCTGCATTTTTTAAAACCACATTTTCCACTCCCTTGTTGCCTTAGGTCTGTCTGGCATTGAATTCAGTTTAAAAGTACTATATTGGAATATCTGAGAAGTCACCAAAGGGCTGAAAAATATTTGTTTTAGGGCTTATCCATGCCGTTGTTTAATGTGGATAGTAAGCTTCCAGTATTTCCATTCATTCTCCATTGTCCATATGATGTTCTACTCTGAAGTGTGCCTTCCCAACACTTTCTTCTCTCTCAATCTGGATTTTTTTAAAAAAAATAATAATAATTTTTTTAAAAAAAACAAGTTTTATTGAAATTTCTTTAAGATAATACAAATAATAATACAAACACAGTCTACACAATTACAAAAGACAATTACACAACCACATCATTACATACAATTACACAATCAAGTAAAAATAGAACTCAAAAAAAGACAGAGGAGAAAAAAAAGAAAAGTTAAAATAAAATGACTTCCTAAAGTTCTTCTTCGTGTCTCCTACTAAAGTTCTTGTCTATGCTTTATTTAATAAATCAAGTTTGTTACAAAATATCTTTATATACTTATCCCTCGTTATCCATAATTACCTTTCCCTGTATGTCAGTCATTCCAAGCAGATCACCAATTTTGTTTCTACTCCTTCTTTCTTCAAATATTCCTCCACATATTTCCATTCTCCTATAATGATACCAACAGATCATCGACAAATTGGATTTCTAAAATATTGACTCCTTTTTCAGAGTATGTTGGGAGAAAGTGCGCTAAAAATACATCTATTGACGAGCACTAAAATGCTGGCAAATGTTTCACGAAAATAACCATCACAGTCTGATGGAATAAGGTGGAGAACTGCACTTAAGAATGCGAAACTAAAATTAACAGATTTGCCCACCCCTGTTCTGAAGAGCAAAAAAATCTGGATGACACTGTCAACACCTGCACCCCAAACCTCTCACGGTATTGTGCAAACACAAAGGCCAGATTCAACTAACTGGTCCCAGTAGTGGAAGCCCACATAAGGACTTCTGCTAGCACAACAACACTGCCCTCATGTGTCCCTGTTTGTTGTTGTTCAGTCGTTCAGTCGTGTCCGACTCTTCGTGACCCCATGGACCAGAGCACGCCAGGCACACCTATCTTTCACTGCCTCCCGCAGTTTGGCCAAACTCATGCTAGTCGCTTCGAGAACACTGTCCAACCATCTCATCCTCTGTCATCCCCTTCTCCTTGTGCCCTCCATCTTTCCCAACATCAGGGTCTTTTCTAGGGAGTCTTCTCTTCTCATGAGGTGGCCAAAGTACTGGAGCCTCAACTTCAGGATCTGTCCTTCCAGTGAGCACTCAGGGCTGATTTCTTTAAGGATGGATAAGTTTGATCTTTTTGCAGTCCATGGGACTCTCAAGAGTCTCCTCCAGCACCATAATTCAAAAGCATCAATTCTTCGGCGATCAGTCTTCTTTATGGTCCAGCTCTCACTTCCATACATTACTACTGGGAAAACCATAGCTTTAACTATATGGACCTTTGTCGGCAAGGTGATGTCTCTGCTTTTTAAGATGCTGTCTAGGTTTGTCATTGCTTTCCTCCCAAGAAGCAGGCGTCTTTTAATTTAATTTTGTGACTGCTGTCACCATCTGCAGTGATCATGGAGCCCAAGAAAGTAAAATCTGTCCCTGTGCCTTTCCCCAATTGGATCAGAGGGCTTGGGAGAACCCCCAGAACAGTGCACAAGCCAAGGATAGGGGAGATCACTCCATCAGCACAAGCATTTATGTTTGCCTGATGGAACAATCTCCTTAGTGCTAGGACTCAGCTATGCAGCTGCAAATAAAACGTGTTAAGTGTGTTGTAAAGTGCATTATACACAAGATGACACTAGATGGCGATGGTGAGCTATGGCAAATTCAAATCTCTTTTTCACAACATTTTTTTAAAAAAGCATTTTCACAATGTTATTTTTTTTATATGTCTGGATTCCACCCTACACTGAATTCCTCCCCAAACCTAGTGTGACTGTTTTCATTTTTATCATAAGTAGAAAAGCAAATGAGTGGAAAAGGAAGGTGTGGCTACAGAAATGTTGCACTGAGGTGCTGTGTTAAAGAAGTCTGCTGTGTCTTCCATCTTTAACACCAAATCAGTAACCATTCCCTTGGAGATAAAATTAGCATGGAAAGTGTTGAGGCACCACATGCAGCCTCTATATGGATTACAACATTGTGGTTCTCACTCCACAGGAGCGCTTATTTTGTCATGTTAATTTATGTACACCTTTGTAGGTATTTCCCCCTTTGGCACTCTCTGTAATGGCCCTGAATAATTTCTACATGCCCTTTACTTTTTGGAATTGTCAATGAGTTTTGCTGGGCTGTTGCAAAATTCAAGGCTGCGAGTAGCATTTGGGAAACTGCTCCGGATGGCTCCACATGTTAAAAGTTCATGCACGAAGCATCTGAATCCCAGTTTCGGCTGAAGGAAGCAGCAAGACAAAGGGCCTGTCGCACACATATTCTGAGTAGTTAGAAACATGATCACACAAGGTTAGGGTGGTTATCATAACGGATTTGAAGACTGGCTCTTGTTTCTCATGAGTTTCAGCTGCCCTTGCTCTGGATACACGGAGCAGCTGTCCGAATCATGCTTGCTAACATATGCAGAATGGATGGAAATAAATCCCCTTGGGGAAAATAAATGTTACATAAAGCGTCACAGTTCCCCCCACAAAAAGTGCCTGCACTTCCATTCCTGATTTGTCTTGATTAGCAAACAGGTTGCAAAATTAAATTTAAAGGTAAGAGAAATCCTATCTCCAATTTCCAACTTACTTTTTGACTTAAATGGCCATGTTCTACATCAGGGGTCGGCAAACTACGGCCCGGGGACCGGATGTGGCCCATCGGGCTCATTAATCTGGCCCGCGAACCTTGCAGACCCTGCCACCCGCTCAGTTAGTCCCCGCATTAAACCACCATGGCGCGGAGGCCTCGCCGCACGGAGACTGACCTCAGCAATGCTGGTGCGGCTTTGGATTGGCTGCAGGAAGCTCCTGTAGCCAATCCGAAGCCGTGGACACCTCTGGGCGACGCCCCTTCCTTCCCACTGAGGCAGCCACGTATGGCCATGAGCCGAGCAGAAGGAAGTGGCGGTGGCAGGGAGGCTGCTTCCGCCGTCCAGGCCAGCGGGCCAAGGCAGAGGATGATGACGCTGCCGAAGACGAGGTGGTGGCGGCGTGAGTGGCGGCAGTGGTGGGGTCCTTTCAGGAGAGAGGGGTGCTTTCAGGAGGGGGGTGCTTTCGGCAAAGGGTGGGTCCAGCCCCCCACAAGGTCTGAGGGATAGTGGACCGGGCCCCTCCTGAAAAGGTTTGCTGACTCCTGTTCTACATCAATGAGGAGGCCATTCCTGGTTGGATTAGAGCCAGAGTAGCCAGCATGGTGCCCACAGCAAAGCACTGGCACATACAAACTAATAAATGAAGCACACAATGTTTCCGAGTATGTGCAGTACACATCTCTCGTTCCCACTGAGTAAATATGAAACGCGACTGAGAACGAGAAGTCAAGGGTTTTCTATTGCTGCTCCAGAGAAGCCGACACGGGGCAATGGATTCAAACTACAAGAAAGAAGATTCCACCTAAACATTAGGAAGAACTTCCTGACAGTGAGAGCTGTTCGGCAGTGGAATTTGCTACCAAGGAGTGTGGTGGAGTCTCCTTCTTTGGAGGTCTTTAAGCGGAGGCTTGACAGCCATCTGTCAGGAATGCTTTGATGGTGTTTCCTGCTTGGCAGGGGGTTGGACTGGATGGCCCTTGTGGTCTCTTCCAGCTCTATGATTCTATGATTCTAATCTATGTGCATGTTTTCTTGGGAAGCTCAATTCCCTGCATGCCAAGGGGCAGGTGTCAAAGACTGACAGGATTCTAATGAGGGTGCATTGGAGGAAGGGTAGCTGACTCAGGAAAGTGGGGCAATGGTTTGTAGGGACCTGTACTGAAATGGGCAGATTCATCCATCCCTGTGCACAATGCAAAGTTTTGATGAGGTTTTACAGAAAGTTTTAAAAACCAGAGAATGTGGACATTTCCAAGGCATTAATTTTCCTGGGATAACGATCCAAAAAACAGTGTCATTCCAAAGTAAACTGCAGAGTTGTTATGTATGGCTTTGGTATTCCCATTGTTTTGTGTGTTGCCCAGTCTTTGCACTGCACAATCTGGGTCTTGGAGTCCTGATTATCTACAGAGCCATGACTGAAGATGGGCCTGAATATTCAGCTTCCTCTGGTGATATGAAGGCTGTATTTAGTTAACACACCCAATAACTTGTGCGTAAAGGTTATGACTGCGATTCTGTTGAGCTGGCCAGGTTCATCTGGTTCTGATTTAGCTTCAGTTCCTTGACACAGGCTGAATAGCACAAGCCTGACTGTTTCCATTAGCTCATATGTTTTAGAACTAGAGTGAAAGTGTCTAGTTCCTTGATGTCACTGTGCACGCATTATCTGAGCAAAAAAACCCCTCAAAGCATACTGGAGAGAAATGCCATGAATCCAGCAGAGAGTTCAGTGGTTCTTAAGAGACATGGAAGGGTAACATGGAAGAAAATGTGGGTTTCACTTCCTCGGTAAAAGAATGTCTTGAAAGAATGCAAGAGAGTTTAAACAAAGGAAAGTTTGTTCTCATTATGCTAACTGTGTCAGGCTGTTTTTCTTTGGTAGAACAATTTAAGCAAACAAGGGATAAGCAGGGGTGCCAAAACTGTACTGCTGCTATTGTTTTCACAGAAAAAAGGCCTAGTTTGGTTTTTTTTTTCCTTCCAAATATCTACTTCTGCTCTGACTGGTTTTAATATAGTGCAGTTGGTTAGTGCAGAACGATGGAGCTGTTCCATCAAGGACTGGTTAGCTCTGCCACAAAAACGCATATCCTAGAATTATTTTAAGTTACTGTTCCTCATTCACTGACACCAACAGCTGGAAGGAATGCCACAATTCTTCCAATGTAACTTAAAAAGCACTTCAGCTCAGAGCCAATTTAGACATTAGATTCTGGCAAGGTTTTTCCCCCCTGTCCAGAGTCCCCACTCCCACCCCACAGCAATTGCCCAAAAAATTCCCACAAGGGCTTGATTTTGAGCTAATCATGTCAACATTTTGCCTTCCCAATGCAAGCACTGCAGTAATTTCATTGTGTAGGCATTCTCTCACAAAGCTAGAATAGAAACAATTGGGTAATTGGACTGTTAGAAAGTTCATCAGCATAAGACACTCCAAGATGACAGAAATCCAGGGGGTGTTTCCCTTAATTTCCCTAATTACCTTCAGATTGGAGAATGTATTGGGGTAAAAAATTGGGAGAGTTGCTGTAGAGAAGGTATAGTGAACTTAGAATCATAGAAATGTAGAGTTGGAAGGGTCATCTAGTCCAACCCCCTGCAGTTCAGGAATCTCAACACGTGGTTTTCCATCCAATCTGAAACCATACTGGACCCTGCCTAGCTTTGCAAATGTGCCGTCAGTTTTATTGCTGCACCATTAGTAGACTTGTGGCCTTTTGAGGTGTTGTTAGACTGCAGTCTTATCTGCTTGAGATGTAAAGCCAGCAACGGCCAGGGATGATGAGATTTGAAATCCAACATCTGAAGAACCACAAGTTCCCCATCCTTGTTGCAGAGCATTCAAGAAATATATTTAGATGTAACTGCTGTTGCTGCCGCTGTGAGTGTCTGGGAAGACCGCTCCCTCCTCCGGCCAACTCCATCGGGCCTAGGAGGCGGGCCTACACTCAACCGCCACAGCTTAAGAGGCTCCAGAGAAGCCTCCGGAACACTGCTGCTGCTGCTGCTGCTGCTGCTGTGAGTGTCTGGGAAGACCGCTCCCTCCTCCGGCCAACTCCATCGGGCCTAGGAGGCGGGCCTACACTCACCAACACAGCTTAAGAGGCGCCGAGAAGGGCAGCCTCGGCTCTTGCTCTGTAAATTACTATTGTTTGTATAATGTATTTTACATTGTAATGTAGCCAAAGCAAATTCCAAGTATATTGAAAAATGTACTTGGCCAATAAATTATTATTCTATTCTATTCTCATCTTTTTCTTCCTTTAGAAAAGCAAGTATATACTACCCACTCAAAAAATGTGAGGCCACTGTACAGCAATGTAAAAAAAAAAATTCATTAAAAAAACCTCATTAATAAGTCTCTTAGTGATCATAAGCATTCATAAAATCCATTTTTGTTGTCCCCAGGGGGGGTGAGTATGCAATATAGGATGTCCTTGCAAGTTTGAGTGCTAAGTTGTGTGCATGCTAAGAACAGCCAGTATTTTCAATGTCCAGCTATGGAACAGATCTGCCTAAAAATAATTAAAGATAAACTTTTAAAGAAAGAAAGAAACATTTTCCTTTTCGGTCACTCAGAATTCAGTATTTTTATGTCTTCTTTGTTCATTCATAAGGTAGTCCTCTTGGAATGGTCAGTTCTTCAGGATCAAAATGATAGTAGGACTAAAACAAAGAGCGAAGCAATGGCTGGCAAATAGCTACTAAACATTTCAAGACAAGCAGAATTATCCGTTTATTCCTTCCAATGTGGCAGAGTTCTGCTTAATGTACAAATGAGCCATGGGCGTTTTGTTTGACTTGGATTGTGAGAACGTCACCATTGCGCTGATGTATGATGTTGCCAGCTTGTCATTATGTATCATGGATAGATGCTCCGTGCTTTTACTACAGGGATGAAGCCAAGAGGTAGCAGGCCAAATTTCTCACTATCACATTTACTACTCCAGCTTTCAGTCACAGTGTACTGAGATCTGAGTAGAAGTGGTGAAGAACTTGTGTGCTTCTCCAGATGATCTCGGACTGATCCACATGGCTGTTGGGATAACCAGTTGCTGGAGAAGCCTGCTCCAACTGGTCATGAGGGTCTTGAAGGTCGTGAGGAGTTTTAGGAATTGCAGAAGGGCTGAAGAGGTGATAGGCAGCAAGAAAAGCAAAAGGCAGCTGAAGTAGCAGAAGGAGGCCAAAATAAAGCAGACTGCAGTCAGAGCTTGTAGTGCACTCACTGATAGCAAGCGAGCTCTCCGTCGCCTCAAACTGAGGCAGGGGCTATTTATTAGCGTTTTGTACATCGTCATCAGCATAACACCAAACAATTGCAACTCAGCATTAACAAGCCCTTCCGGGCGGGAAACAGCCTTACAGCCACTAACTAGAGGCTTCCTGGCGCGCTTTTGCGATAGCGGAGGGATCCCGACTCTAACTCTGGCCGGATCTTCTTTATCCTTCTGCGCGCAGTAGCGCGGAAGGATCAGCACAGCGGCTGTCGCACAGGGGACGCTAGAACGTATTGTCAGGGATGATGGGAGTTGTAATCCAACAACATCTTCAGGGCCACAGGCTCCCTAGTCCTGTTATAGCTTGGATTACATCTTTGTTCCCCTTATAATGGTCTTTGCTACTCTCTTGCTCCCCAAAACAGCTTTTACCATGCAGGGTAAGGGCTTTATCTGCTGAATTTCAACCTCTTGTGCTTAAAAGTGCAGAGCCTCTGTCCCTCAAACCTGAGATGAGCATTTTATCAGCATAACTATAGCCCATGGGCCCAAAGCCAGCACTTCTTGGTTTCCCACCTGCGAAGGCGGACCTGAAGATAATTATGTCTTGCCCAGAGATTTAACCAAAATGATTACTCCACAGTGCCAGGAAACCGTAAAGTTTACTGACATAAACAGTTCAAAAGTCCCCAAGGCAAAAGAGTAGCTTTATTGCTGGCTCTGGAAAGAGCAGTTCTGCCAACAAAGCAATGCAAATGAAACTATTGAACATATCAGTTGCTTGCAATTCCGGTGTCAATAGGAAGAGCCCTGTACAGCTGAGAAACTTATTGCAGCACTTTAAGCTTCAGTTCATTCATCGAAAGATACCGTATGAAGGATGTGGGTATGCCAAGATTCAGAAATCAGTTTGGTCATTTCTAATGCAACACTATTCTTTGCAACATCTGCCCAGGAATTACTTGGTTTGTTTATGTCTGTTTCAGCTGATGTTGTTTTTCTTATTAGGAATTGGATCCAGTGCAAACAACTAAGATATGCAGGTCAAGACTATGCCAGTCCACAGTCAGAGGAGTCTTATGTGTGCATCTCCAAAGCAAAGTTACCATTCTTGCACCTGCTTGCCAAATTATGATCCCCTTCTCAAATGGAGCCCACAAAGTTTCTTGGGGGCACCCTGTGCACCTCCCAGCCTGGTTTGCAGCACCAACACAAAATTGTTATGGCATGTTGTTAGTGAAGAGGGACAAGAAAACAGTGTGCAGGCAGCTGGGACCAGAGGAGGAAAGGAAAGTATCGGATTGTAAAGAACGCTGCATATCCTGAGGTCTTCCATTCACCACCTGCCATGTCCTTTAAAACCATGCAAACAGACATTGTGGAGACATAGAAATCAAAAGCCGACTAAGACTCAGTCCTGCATTCTGAATTTTTAAGTCTATATCATAATAAGATGAGGCATTGACCTATCACTTAGGTATGTCTGATACAGATTGCTGTTATTTAGCCTCTGAGAATCATGGCCACATCATTCGCTTTAACAGCAAACTCATGTGTTGAGTGTTGACAGAAACAGAGCTAAAACAGAGCAAGAGGACAGTATCGGCCTGCTATCAAGAGAACCCTTAGCTATGCAGAAGTACAAAATAACTTTTTTAAAAATCATCTAAAGTGGGAGGCAAAACAAAAACAAAAAAAATACATGTTTTAAAAGTATGCTATTTGCATATACAGAAGGTGTTTGCATACCTGCAAAGAAAGTAATTGACAATGCAGTAACACAGAGACCACACTTGCAGGTAGGGTCATGTCCTTCAAATCCCTTTTAATATAATTTTTTCTCATTTAAATAATAATAATAATAATAATTTATAATAATTTATTATTGGCCAAGTACATTTTCCAACATACTTGGAATTTGTTTCGGCTACATTGCAATGTAAACATACAGACACTGTTCCTCTCACAATACAAAGAAGCAAAGAAACCCCACCCATAATTTACCTCCCCTTCAGCTATACAACTACGAATTTAACAATTTAATGGCACAAGGGGAAAAACTATTCTTGTGCCTGGCCGATTTTGTATATGAAGTCCTGTAGCGACGTCCAGATGGAAGTAAATCAAGCAGATGATGACCGGGATGTAAAGGATCTGCTACAATTCTCTCTGCTCTCTTCCTAACTCGGGTAGCATAAATTGTATCCTGTCCTTCCGAATAACCTGTGTGTTACTTCTTCAGGGACTCTAATTGGTAGTCAGGTGAATGACTCACTCCTAAATCTTCAGAGGTGAAACATGCGAGCAGGAGCGGATCTACTATGAACCTAATGAAGCTTCATCTTCAGGGCCCCTAACCCTGGTGGGCCCCCAGAAGCAACTTTAGTCCACATTGCTTTTAAAAATAATAATGCACGACTGAAATCAATTTTTTGTCAAAGGTTTCAGACTCAGTAGCACAGATGTTGTAAAGGTTGTTCTAAACCACCCCACTGAAGGTGACAGTGGTTACCCAGACCTTGTTTCTGGTTGTGAAGGGGCCCCCATAACAGTTCAAGCTTTAGGGCCCCGCAAAATGTAGGTCTGCTGCTGTAAGTGAGTCAGCTTTGGTTCGACTACAGAGCTTCTCTTGACACAAAGGAAGCAGACAGAAAGCAAAACAGTTTGCAAATGTCGTGCAATTCAAAGTGTGTAATATTCAGCATGAGGGTGCATCTGGCCACGCAACCCAGCACAATTTCAGTGAACAAATGCGCCCCACAAACATACCCACTTTGGTTCTTGAGACTAACGGCAAACAATTTAACACCGAATGAGTTCATGTCAAAGGTAAGTCTTTCTGCAGCATGTTCATATGACAATGTAGGGTGTTTCCCCCCCCCCCTTGTTAAAAAAAATCCCCTTGGTTTAATAAAAGCTGTTGATACACGTACTGTGTGCCACCAGGAAATTCGATACATTGACTATTGAAACAGATTAGTTTTTTTGTTTTTTAATCACGGCAGGGCTAAAGAGGCATGATTCGTATAATTCTCTGACTGAAAAATTTAAAAGCAATGATGCTTTTGGTGACAAGTGGCTAATTATGTTTAATTAATAAATAAACAAGCAAACTAATAAATAAATGAAATAGTGCCACAGCCTCTCTGTTGAAGCGTGTTGCTTCTGGCCAGAGTGCAGGGACAGCTGAGATGGCCACTCTCCTCAAAGATGGCTCCATGTTTCAAGTAAGCATGGGGAGCAAAAGGTGGGGGAATATCCTTCTTAGTGCCCTGCCTCTCTTTCTTTCCACACCGCACCTGTCTTCTCATATGTCCCCACTTCTGAAGAATTAAACTCAAGCAACGCTCATCAGGTGCTCTAAAGGGCAGAAAATTATTTTGAACATCTACATTGACTTCATCTGCCGTTGTCTAATCTCATTTCACAAGGGTGATTATGTTTTACACTAATTAGCTAAAATGTTAGGACATTAATCCAATATCAGTGAAATGCTCCTAGGAGATGTAAAGCGGGGAAGAAAGTGATCAGACTTGTTCTGACTGATACACAAGAATTTACCCACACCACCATAACACATTCGCCTCACCGATGAGAATGAGCTGAACTGTTCCTCGCGTTGTTTGTGCTTTGCTGTTGGCTGGGGAAATGAATGAACTCCCAGCTGAAAAGAAGAAATTTTGCAGACCAGCATAGGTCCAGTCGTGGCCGACTCTGGGGTTGCGGCACTCATCTCGCTCTATAGGCCGAGGGAGCTGGCGTTTGTCCGCAGACAGCTTCCGGGTCATGTGGCCAGCATGACTAAGCCGCTTCTGGCAAACCAGAGCAGCGCACAGAAATGCCGTTTACCTTCCCGCCGGAGCGGTACCTATTTATCTACTTGCACTTTGACGTGCTTTCGAACTGCTAGGTGGGCAGGAGCTGGGACCGAGCAACGGGAGCTCACCCCGTGGCAGGGATTCGAACCGCCGACCTTCTGATCAGCAAGCCCTAGACTCTGTGGTTTAACCCACAGCGCCACCTGGGTCCCACTTGCATGCAAAATCTATTAATTTCAATCATCCTTTCCAAGTGGAAGTTCCTGGAGGTTGGGGTGATGAACAACAGTATGGAGGAATTATCTATGTTTAGGATGGTGACATGGAATAAATATTCTGAGTTTAATTCCATGACTGAACAAATATGGATGCAGAAAAGAACAGAAGCTTGATTTCTGAAGGAGCATCTCCACCCCCATCAATCTACCTGAGGTCCACCTCCGAGGTCCAGCACCGAGGGCCTTCTGGCGGTTCCCTCATTACGAGAAGCCAAGCTACAGGGAACCAGACAGAGGGCCTTCTCGGTAGTGGCACCCGCCCTGTGGAATACCCTCCCACCAGATGTCAAAGAGAACAACAACTACCAGACTTTTAGAAGACATCTTAAGGCAGCCCTGTTTAGGGAAGCTTTTAATGTCTGATGAATTATTGTATTTTAATATTGTGTTGGAAGCCGCCCAGAGTGGCTGGGGAGGCCCAGCCAGATGGGCGGGGTATAAATAATAAATTATTATTATTATTATTATTATTATTATTATTATTTTTCCCCATAAGAACTATTCCTTTATGCACAGATCAGGATTTCAATCACCTATACATTTGTAGTGTTCCTTCACAGGCCACCCATTTGTCCATAGAGAAAGACTATTTTCACGGTGTCTGAAAATCATACATATGATGTGTGTTGTTGTTTTTTAAAAAAAGTTTTTAGCCCACCTTATTCCTAGAATTCTAAGCAGCTTACAGAGAAGCATCCAAGAATCATTGCTTGCGTAATCTGTTACACACTTCGATGAAGTATTAACAGCTGAGGAAGTCCTTTGGGGCGAAACAAGGAAATATCCAGAAATCTTGTTCTACCCAATCCAGCTGCCTGAGCCAGCCTCCCTGTGTCTGCTACCTATGTTAGCTAACCTCATCAGCAGTATTGTCCGTGACATTCTGGGGGCCTTTCCTTAACCGTATTTGAGGACTGTGTAATATATGAACTCAAACAAGAATGTATTAAGAAAGGAAGAAATATATCTGCATTGGATTTAATTAAATAGGTTTAAGGATTGTATATGGTGTACATCCTGGACTTGATTTGCATGTTAAGAAGTAACCAGTAAAGAAATTTGTTACAAACATTGCCATTCAGCCTTTTGTGCTCTATATGTTGTAACTATTGCATCTGCGTAACAAGGTACTGTATTTTTTTTTGCTCAATCAGACGCAGATTAAAGGTACGACATCAATAATGATACCACTTCAATGAAATCTGAACACCACCTCAAAATATTGTTGTTGTTGTTTAGTCGTTCAGTCGTGTCCGACTCTTCGTGACCCCATGGACCAGAGCACGCCAGGCACCCCTATCCTCCACTGCCTCCCGCAGTTTGGCCAAACTCATGCCAGTCGCTTCGAGAACACTGTCCAACCATCTCATCCTCTGTCATCCCCTTCTCCTTGTGCCCTCCATCTTTCCCAACATCAGGGTCTTTTCCAGGGAGTCTTCTCTTCTCATGAGGTGGCCAAAGTACTGGAGCCTCAACTTCAGGATCTGCCCTTCCAGTGAGCACTCAGGGCTGATTTCCTTTAGAATGGATAGGTTTGATCTTCTTGCAGTCCATGGGACTCTCAAGAGTCTCCTCCAGCACCATAATTCAAAAGCATCAATTCTTCGGCGATCAGCCTTCTTTATGGTCCAGCTCTCACTTCCATACATTACTACCTCAAAATATGGTATGCTATAAAAAGCAGACAGTGCAAAGGAATAACAAGAACAAGCCAGTCTTCTTGAGAAACAGGTCATCCTTCAAAAAAGCTCAATTGAACTAGACAGTTTACATTATTTTGTAAAGCTTTGCAAAGTCACATACTGTACAGGTATACTTCTCCCTGGGTAGTTGATTCCAGAGAATGGAATGCACACAATAAAAGGAAGTTGTATATATTAGGGATGGAGAACTTGTGGACTTCCAGAAGTTGACTCCAGCTCCTAGCATCCTCACCACTGTTCATGTGGGAGCTGGAGACCAACAACATTTGGAGGGTCTCAGACTCCCTGTACCTCAAACATAGATAGTCAAGAGCAGAGCTGCTGTCAAACATCCTAAGAGACTGGAGGGCCCTGTATTCTATTCCCACATACCCGGTCACTGCTAAGCGTTTAACCCATGTCATCCAAAGTATAGAGACCTAGGCACCAGCCCCAGGATTGCCCTGACTGATATCACCCTGTCTCACAGGAGAAACCCATTTCTAAAGGTCTCAGTTGAAAAGAAGCTGTTGAGAATGCGGTTGCTGAGAGGAGGGTGGTTCTCCACATGAATATATTGGCTAAACCCAAAGCTATGGGACAAGCATCACTAGCAGAAATGTTGTGTGTGCATTTCTGAAATCTTGGTATCTTTTGACTTACTGTGATGTCAAAATCGTTAATCAGTGACAGTTATGTCACTGAAACTCTTGTTACAGTATTTTACATTCAGACACAGATTAAAACTTCCTATGTAGAGTAGCTCATTGGGGGAAGAACAGGCCAGAAACCTAGGACGCTATCCAACTAAATACATCCCCTAGTGCAAGGATTTCTGCTGGCTCAATGGAGCTTCCCCTCTCTCTCCTGTCTCCAAACAACCCCCATGCTCTCCCCAAATCTGCCCTGGATGGTTGGGGGGCAAATCCAGAAAAGATTTAAGGGGGCATGGGGGCAGTGCAGCTAAAAGTCTTTGCCCTAGGGGATTGGGGTCTTGTTTGTAAATAAGAAAAGAGAAGAATAGCAGTTTGTTTATGTTTATGTTTACTTTGTTGTGTTTGTGTTTGTCTTTATGTGTATTTGTATTTTTATGTGTATTTTTAAATAATAAAGAGAGATAAAAAAAAAAGACTTTTATTTTATTCTACAAATTAACTCTCTGGTGGTCAGAACTCTGCAACCTTCCTGGGTGTCTGTGTTACTTAAAAACTCAACTGGGCTTTGGGGTAAGGGCAAGGTATCGTATCACAGAATTTACAGTGTCATCATATGTTATCTAGATGAACCACGTGCTGCAACAGGAAATCAGAGAGAGAGAGAGAGAGAGAGAATGTGAACCAATTAGGTCCTTTTCAATCACTGGAGCAACTGAGACCAAATTTTCTCCATTATCTATATGCAATCTTTCAAATATCTGAAGATGTCTATTATAATGCCTCCTCCCCAGACTTAGATATACTTCAGCATCCCTCCCCCCCCAGCTTGATCTCCTTTCCCCTCCTTGGGACACGTTCCAGTTTGCTGATATTCTGCTTAAATTGTGGTACCTGAAACTGGACTTCTTGCAATCTGAACATGGTACATTTGCTGATGCAACATTTTTTAATATGCATTTTTATTAAAGATGTTCTTGATTTACAAAAGTATGTGCAATGTCTCTCTCTCTCTCTAATTTTTTCCTGTGTAACATTTTTTTACAAATCAGTTCCATTTGTCGAGACATTAGGAAGAAAAGAGGGAAAGAGGTGGAGGGGGGAAGATGATTGGGGGTGGGGTCGGGTGGCGATGTTTCTACTTTACTTAATATATGTGGGGTTTTGTGTCAGCGTTGCTTGTGCAGGTTCTCTGCTATTCACTTGTGTTCTTTGGTGGTTGAGAGAAATTGGGGTTGGCCTAGGGTGTGGTTGCTCATTTGTTGTGGTGATCTTTGTTTTCATGTGTGTGAGAGTGGGGTGGGTGGGTGTTTTGGATCAGGTTAGCCATATTGATTTGTATGCTGTTGGTGGATTTTTGTCATTGTCTTGTTGGGCTGTGTATGTGATAAAGGGGAGCCATACCGGGGTGAAGGCGTCTTCTTCTATTTGTCCCCATGTCAGTTTCAGTTTATTGATTAATTTTTCTAGTAAGGCTGTTTCCCATACTATTTGGTTTGCTGATGCAACATTGAATATAAAACGCTTTCATGCCTATCAAGGCAATGAACGCAATTTATTTCCTTATTTATTTGTTTATTTTATTAGATTTTTTTTTTTACCCACAAGATAAGGTTGCAGGGCAGGCTACGGCAATAAAATATACAATTTTAAAATAAATAAAAGTTGCAGCCATAAAACAAGAAAACCTGTTTATAATGAGAAAACTTTGATGAACTGAATGTATTCATAATCAGTTTAGCATTATATTGGTGGTGCCCGCTAAGGCTTCATCAGTAAGGAATGGGTTTTCTGCCACCTAGTGGAAGCAAACATCATATATTTTATGAACACAGGAAGCTGCCCTATACCAAGTCACACCATTGCGCCATCTAGCTCAGTGCTGTCAACACTGACTGGCAGCAGCTCTCCCAGTCATATGTGGAAATGCTGAGTATTGGGTCTGGGAGCAAATGTTTCCCCACAGAGCTACAGCCCTTCCCCTTTTTTTCTTATAGAACATCACAATCTAGAAATATTTTTCCCCACACACTACTTTACTGTATTTGCTGGCTCCATTGCAATGCAAATTTCATTTTATAGGAAAAGGTGTGGTTCATTCTCTGCAATGGGGGGGTGAAGAGGGGGAGGTCAACAGAAAGGGATAAAAGCAGCCTAATTCCTAAGCTTTCATAAACTGCAACGTGTATAAGTGCTTCACTCTGCTAAAAAGGCTTCATAGCCAGTTTTTCCTTTTGTATTTCTCCCACACACTTGAGATAGAAGGTTTAGATCAGGGATCAGCAAACTTTTTCAGCCGTGGGTCGGTCCACTGTCCCTCAGACCTTGTGGAGGGCCGGACTATATTTTGAGGAGGGAAATGAACAAATTCCTATGCCCCACAAATAACCCAGAGATGCATTTTAAATAAAAGGACACATTCTACTCATGTAAAAACACGCTGATTCCCGGACCGTCCGCAGGCCAGATTTAGAAGGCGATTGGGCCGGATCCGGCCCCCAGGCCTTAGTTTGCCTACCCATGGTTTAGATCTAAAGTGACAAATTTAATCCTAAACCCATTTCCCACACTACCACTGAGCTAAAACTCTCTCTCCCACCCTCCAATTTAGGAAGCTCTGCTGTAACAAAATTTGAGTAATTGTTTGGATAATACAGCAGCATATCCCTAATGCTGAATGCAAGAGCGTTTTGCTTCATCTGATGTGCAGCAGTAGTGGGAGTGCACTCTATTCTGCATGCTCTTCGCTGGGGGCAGGCGGAGGAACCAGTTTGGTTGGTACTTTGGAATAATTGTGGCCCAGTTGCATCACTGGCTTTTCCTCACCATGTTATTGGGGGGGGGGAATTGGCAAATGAAGCGGCTAACCTGACACTGCCGTTCAGCCGCCTACCTGGCACCACAGCCAATGCATATTGCCATCAGGTATGAAGCGTTCACAGGTAGCAACAGGTAAGCATAACTCATCCCTGTAGCTTGAGAACAAATTGAACCGAACAATTTTGACAACCTTTTGCAAACTCCCTTGCGGCAATCGGTTTATTTGCGTTCCTGACTGGCACAAGTACAGAACATTTTACGCAAGGAAGCAAGGTGAGGAACGATGCCAAGTTAAAAAAGAAAAACATTTCAATCAGATTATTCCAGCTCTATTTAATCTGCTGTACAGTTATTGGGGATCATTTGCAGTAGAGACTACTGAAAACATTTGATTTTATTAGTTTTACAAAAAAAGCAACTGTGCTATGATGTTGCACTACAAATATCACTTTTAAACCACAAGCCAGTGCATGTCTACTCAAACGTAAGCCCTGTTGTGGTCAATGGGTTCTACTCTCAGGTAAATATGTGTTAAGATTACAGGCTGGATACAGTCCTACTTATAATTCAGTTGTGGCCAACCTTTTGCCCTCCAGGTATTGCTGAAATACAACTCTTATCATCCCTGGCCATCGGCCATGCTTGCTGGGGCTCAAGAGAACTGTAGTTCAACAACATCAAGAGGGCCAAAGGTTCCCCACACCTGGTCTACTCAGAAGTGGATCCCATTTAATTCAAATATACTTCTTTCCAGGCAAGTGTGCTTCTTGGCTGTGAGTTTGGGAAGACCTGCTCCCTGCCTTGCAGGCCTTTTCCCACCTGCCCTGAGAAGGTGGGCCAGGATTGACTCCAGCTACAAAAGCTGAGGCTGCTGAATAGACTCGTTGTAAGCTGCCTGGATCATGGTCTGAACTGTTGTAAGACCATAAAAAGGCTCTTGAGCTCTTGAGCTGTCGGAGCATTGGACACAAAGAGGCAAAACACCATGCAGGATTCAACAGGATTTATTTTGAGTTACATATGTAAAGCAAAAGGCACAGTCCAAAAGCTGGACTGAGCACTGAGAGACTAGTGCGCCTCCTTTATATAGACAATACGGAAACCGAAAATAGAAACCGAAAATTGGCTCAAGGTTCACATGTTCTTTAGGAGTGTAACCTCCCAAAAGCCTCCCTCCTCATCATCCTAGTCTGGGAATGTGTACCTGGCGAGCCTTGAATGTACTTGGCAGACTTCCCAGAAATATAGCAACATAAACAGTAAGTAACAAAACAGTCCCCTATTGTATGCTGAAGGTTAGGACATGTCTGACTGTCTAATCAGCAGAAAGCATAACTTCAATTAACCGGCAATAATACTTATTGCATTAGGTAGGAAATACAAAGGGTATAAATCAATAATATCAATACAGCAGGAACAGCCTCTAACTATATAAAAATACCTTACAACCTTAAATGGATTAATATAATGTTAATACAGTTGCAGGAGCAGACTCTCTTTCCCTTCTTGCCAGAGCCAAGGCTCTGCTCATACACTTCAATTGCTTATAAAAGCTACGCATAAAAGTATAATTAATACATATCAATAGTATATGCAGGTACATGCAAAGATACATATAAAGGTACATACCTTTACAAGCTTGAGGCTTCTAATCAATCAATTAATAAGACTAGCTGTTAAGCCTTTCAAAGGCTAAATCATATGCAATTAATATTAACGGCATAATCCTTAAAAGGGGCTTTCCCGTCCCCCTCTCTCGTGGTGTTGCTATGGTAACAGGCAAGGTGCTATTAACAGGCCATTGTTTAATTCCAGACAGTGCACCGCTATCTATAACCTTGCAAACTTCTGGCCATGTTGGCTGATTTCCCAGACATTCCTAAAAACTACTTCAGGGTCGAAGGGCCTCTAAGAGACTGTGTCTCTCTTAATACAGAAAAATACAGAAAATATATTTTAAGCAGGTTAGGAAGCATTTAAAGCATTTAAAGGCATTAAACATTAAAAGAGCATTTATAATCAATATGGAATAATTGATCTGTCCCCTTCATTCCCTCCTTTTCTCTTCAGACAACTCGGACTCTACAAGTACGAGTTCGTCTGACGAATCCTCCTGAGCCAAACTGCGACATAGGGCCATTATATGGGGATCAATCATTCTTTGCACAGAATCAGGAATACACTTCTGGACACATTGGGCTAAACAAGGGGCCATGTAAATTGATAACAAAATAACAAACAGATATGGTCCTCGGCCATGGGTATAATGGATATTGCTAGGAGACCAACTGTGAGCCACTATCATGTAGCACCTCCTCTCCATTTATAGGGGTAGTAACATCATTAACTTTTCGCAATGGTATGCATGTTCGTATTTTAAAGCAGTCAGGTTCAATGGGATGGGTGGCAAAGGCATTTTTCCACCTTTTGCATCTATGGGGCCTGACATGCGTACCAAGCAATTTCCCTTCTGGTTCCTCCCCGCAACCTACGCTCCTGTAGGTGCTTCATTAGGAAAAGAAATACCACCACCATGTAAAGTATAGTTAACATGATGCTAACATCCAGAAAACTCAGTGTATTCTCTCTTTGCGTGGTGTTCTCGTGGGGCATCATCTCTCGGCCCTCCACCTTTGGGGATCAACATATAGGCCACACGTACCACAGGGAGATTTCCTGCTGTTGGAAGTATTCCAAGCAGCTTAACTACTGTTTCTTCCTGACCTGGGTTCCTGGAACCTTCACATGAGGGAGTGACCCTTCCATTTATTGACGAGAGAAAACTGACTTGCACCGTACACACCACCTTTCTAATTCCTGACTCAGATGGTTCTGGTATATCGCTCGGCCCCTGTGGCTATAACGATCACTGTAGAGCGATACACCTCGTGTGTGATGCCCTCCTTCCGGATTAGGAGGAATTTAGGAGGAACAATCTACGGACCCACTCCTATTTCCCGGTGGCCCTATAGGCCCTGCCTTGACTGGTTGGACAAACCAATGGTACACTGTCCTGCTGTCCAACTGTCCTGATACGTTCAGCTGCTGATGTTTCCCAGTTTCTTCTGCCGTGCGTAGAGGTGCCAGCTTCCCGGGTGTGGCACCAGCAGGGCTGTCGTCTCACGGAGTCGAGAAATAATCAGGAATCACTGTCCGATCTGCTTCAACTTCCTTCACATGCGGACGGTGGACCCACAGGATGGTACCGGTAACTTTCACTGCCGTTGAAATAGACAGGAGAACAGTACGCTGCCCTCGCCAGGCCTCGCAGAATGGGGCGGTATGTTGACCCACACTCGGCTCCTGGTTCGATAGCGGCAACGGTTCCACCAGCACACAAGGCGTTCTAGTCTGGGTCCACCTGTTCAAAGACAAAAATCTGAGACAGTGATTGCACATCATGCTCAATATCTATAACATTTCTCAAAACAGCTGAAACCATTTCCGTTGTCTCTTCAGCACAGGATACTTCAGCTGCTTCTTCAACTCCTGAAGTTTCTTCTCTAGCTGTAATTGCTTCTGTGGTTACTTCTTGCTGCACTGGAGCTGCACAAAGTACATCAGCACCAGCAAGTTCAATTTTTCCTGTTGATTTTTTCTGTTTCTGCTACTAGCACCTGCTTCACTGCCTTCTGTGACAGAACTCTTTCCTTTCTCTGATAAAGCACCAGAGTCCGAGATGAGGGTGCCTCCACCTTTGGTCTTTACTGCTGCAGTTGCTACCATTCCTGTGAATTTCACTTCAGTTGCTAGCTCTATGCTTCCAACCTTTCTTCCTTCTTCTCTCTTTTTTTTTTTTTTTCTTCTCGGGGGATCCACAGTTGACTCACTTTTCACAGTGTCATCCTCTGTCAACTCGACTTTAGTGCGTTTTGATCCCAAAGTAGGCGCATCTTCCTTGCCATCCTGCAAAGATCCTTCCGTCGCAGTTACAGGCGTGACATCCTTCAGTTCATTACTTTCCGTAACATCAACTTCAATTCCTTCCGTGCCTTCCCATCTCAAGGTATGGCTGGCATCTGCTACATCCATTCGGATGACACTCACTACGTTTTGATCAGATGCTGAGACTTCAACTGCTCCCCTTTCCATAGATCTCTCAGCTACAGCTTGCTCTGTTGATGTCTTTAGGGCAGGGTCATCTTCTACTTCATTCATTGAAGGTTCCTCAATAACAACTGCATAAACATCTTGCATTTCTCTCTGCTCAGGAGCTGCAATCCTCATTCTCCACATTCTGCAGGATCTCCCGTAGATCTGGCTGCTTGGAGGCTGCGGCTTCCGCTTCCATAATTCTTCTGACTGTTCTGAAAAGATCTCCTTATGCACCTTCTCAGGAGGAAATTGCACTTCCACGTTGCGTCCTCCTTTTCTGCACATCACCTTTTCTATGGGGCTTCTGTTTTCCTTCCTTTAAGAATAATATCACCTTCTGCTGTTTCTATAGAGGATGCCATCTTCTTTGCTTTGTGGAGTCCTCTGCCTCAACGTCTTTGCAAGAACCTCTGCTTTACTCTTTTCCTTGGCAATCTCTACCGCAGACTCTATATCCACCTTCTCTACAAGAACTTCTGCTTCCACCTTCACATCTGGCTTCCCTGTGATGGCCTCCACACAAACAGACGCATTTGATTCTTCTGCCTTTGTGAAAGGTTCCAAGTTCTCCTTTAAGTCTGCTGTCTCTGCTTCTACACTCTCTGGGAGGAACTTCATTTCCCACCTCTTTGATACGGCCATCCGTTTCTTTTCTCCACTCATGGATCTCAGCCTCTGCATGCTACTCATGGACCTCCACTTCCACCTTCCTGTGGGCAAGTCTTCTTCTACCGTCTCAGCACGGAGAGGTTCAAGTTTCTCATTTACCATTGCCTTGGCTTTGCCTTCGCCATTGCCTTTGCCTTTGCTTTGCCTTTCCTTTGCCTTTGCCTTTGGAAACACTGGTTTCTGATTTCTGCAGTTGGCCCTTGGGTGCCTCCTTTCGTACGTGGGTCTCAGTTACCACAGAACCCTCTGTTCTGGATGCAGACCTCAACTACAACATTCTCTGTGCTTCCCGGTAGTACGCCAAGTGCGGCATGTTTGGCCATACCTAGGTCATTGACTTCAGTTGCTGCATTCTGTACTGGAACTGCAGTCATCTTGCTCTGGATAGGTGCCTCAAACACAAACTTCGGCACAGGGAGGCTCAGCTTCTTTTTGCTGCCCCATCGGCCGCCCTATTCCCTCGGGTCTCAGGTTCCCTTTCCTCTTTGGTGCCCTTCGCAGTACCCCACGGCTATCATCTCAGGGGTCCAAATGGCTCCCAACAGTTCCACTAGCTGGGCTCGGCGTTTCACATTGCGCCCATCTGATTTCAGCCATCAACATTCTTTCCATATAGCTTCGTGCTCATATAGTGTGAGGAAAGCATACTCAAAGTCTGTATAGATGTTTATGGTTCGTACATTGGCCAATTATAAGAACTTGGGTGAGGGCCACTAATTCAGCTGTCTGAGCTGACGTTCCCGGATCCAATGGACCTACGTCAACTGTTTCATATCTCGCTAATCTCCTCCCATTCTGAACAAAGCTGCCTCCATCGGAGAATGAAATCTGGGCTTGGAGCTTCGTAAGGAGATCTCAACCCAACAAGGGGATGGGACACTCTGACATATATAGGACTTGATGGGTCAGCATTCGCCCGCAAGCACGCATTCCATGGGCTGTAGAAAAGGTTTTACTTGACTGGTCCCTGTTACCCTTATAACTTTGATTGACAGCTAGCCGATTGCTGTAGTTGCCACTGGAACTACTAAGTTCTCCATAAAATTGACCACTCGGTTCCCTATTACATCTGGGCCATAAGTTCAACCTAAAGTGAACCTGGTCCTCCCTATTGCTGGTTCTCAAAACTTTGCCAGCCCATGAGTCCTGGACCTCCTTGTCCGCTATTCCATCGGTCTGTATGATAAGAGTAGCGATTTTCACCGGTTCCTCTTCTTCCTCTGGTTCCTCTTCTTCCTCGGCTCGGTTCCCCTTGGTTCCAGCCTTCGCCCATTCTCCTGTCCCGGCAATCCCGTTTCCAATGGCCTTCTCGCCTGCACCACGCACACTGGTTTCTTCCTAAACCAGTTCCGCGCTCTCTGCCTCTTCCTTCAGTTGCACGTCCTCTTCCTTCAGTTGCACGTCCTCTTCCCTTCCTCATTTCCTCTTCTCCTTGTTGCTTCTCCCCTATAGCCAGTGCCAACATATTCAATTTCTTCTTTCTATACTTCTCTTGTTTCCTTTCCTTTTCCTCATCCCTATTATCATATACACGCTGAGCAGTCGCTACCGTCCACTCCAATGAATGGCCTTCTAAACCACCCTTCTTCAGTATTTTCTTGCGGATATCTGGGGTTGATTGGGCTATGAAGGTAGTTTTTAATAATATCTCATTATTCCCCTCCTCTGGGTTTAGGGGTGTCCAGATTCGAAATGCCTCCTTCAGTCTTTCCAGGAACATGGCAGGACTTTCATCAGGTTTCTGGATAATTTCAGAAACTTTTGCCATATTGGTGGGCTTTCGCGCAGCCCTAATGAGCCTTTGGATCAAAGTGCTCCTATAAGATTTGAGCTTCTGCCTGTCATCTGCCTCATTGTAATCCCAGTTGGGATCTGTGGGGGGATATTGAAGCAATCTTTCTCCCTCGTCTACTTTGTCTTCTGCCAGAAGGCGACGAGCCTCAGTACGTACTCTCTGCACTTCTCCGCTTGTTTGCAATGTCTGCTGGCAATCTTCCCAAGTAGGGGAGTGTGTGTTTTCATTAAAGAAGTGATCAATGTGATCACCTTCCCGGGGTCCTTATCAAACGAGGGGGTAGTATTAGCCCAATTGATCAGGTCGGTGGTAGAAAGCGGGATATGTTGGAAAGTGCTAGTTCGGGGCGGGGGTTCCCCTCCCTGCGGGGCAGGCATCGGCGCATCCCATGCCTGGCGGAGCGGCATTAAATTAGAAGTTATTCCCTTCACTCTTTCCATTTCTCCTTTTAGTCTCCGTTGTTCCTCGTAATTTAGCACCTGCTCACTTGTGCTCAGGAAGGCTCTTAAATACTCCTCAGAGTCTTTAATTTTTATCTGAGCCAGCCTCAAAAGCCCATCAGACACACCTGCAGCAGCCTGCCACCTCTTCATGATCAGCCTAGCCCTTTGGTAATTTACTGCAGTGTTCTCTGGGGTTCTGGCATGGATGCCAGGGGTACATGGCAAATCCTCTGGTTGTTGGTTTAACTCATGGGTGGGATACACACTTCTCTTAGGCGTTTGAAAAACTGCCTTGAGGTCTGTTGCCTCTGTCTCTTCTCCTTGTTCCCCTACTGCCTCTGGAGCCTGGCCTTGCGGCGATTGAGTCGGTGGGGGTTGGAATGAGGCACTGGGAACATAAGGGGTTGTCTGCTGAACAATGTCTACATCTGTTCTGTTGGGATCGCTTGCTACTAGCAACTGTGCTTTCCCTCCAGAGCGTGGCATTATCTTCTTTTTGCATTGTTCCTTCGGGTTCTGGTCTATGCACCCTTTCCATATATTTACATATGGAATCTGATCCAAACGTGTTTGGATTACTGCTGCCCACAGTGGGTTCACTTTCACAGGATCAAAGGATCCTTCAGATGGCCATCCGGTGTCTAGTGTTGGCCAATCCACTTCACAAAGACTTCTCATCTTTTCCTTGTCTAGCTTGATATCATAGTTATTGCCTTTGTTAGCTAACTTCCAGTTGTTCAAAATGCACTGGAGCGGGGTCAGTGGGGTTGAAGAACCTCCCCCCATTTCCCGCGCCTTCAAACGTACTTGCACACACACACTCGCACCTGGGGTTCGTGGCCTGGGCAGTCTCCTGCACACAGGAATCTCACTACTTGCCAGTCCCGTCTCTGCCAAGGCAGAGATCCACACTCAGTTTTGGGTTTCCTCTACGGTCCCCCTCTCATACACTCTCTGCAACCACACAGGCGCCTCACACACCACCTTCCCAACCTATCTCTGGTTCCCTTCTGGACGTTTCAGACGTCCTAGTTCCCTTCTGGGTGTCCAAGACGTCCACCCTTACCCTAGGGAGTGGCTTTCAGTTGTCTCATGGACTGATCGGGTCCACTCGGTACAAACCTATACCACCTCCCAGAAGAATGATCAATTCTTCTTTCCCTATCCCCTCTCCCAGGGGGATTCCTTACTTACCCTTTCCGCGGTTTGCCCTCCAGAACTGCTCCTTCTCCTGTTCCACGTGTCTGCTCCTTTGCGGCAAGGCGGTGGCCGCAGAAACGGCTTTCAGTTTCCCAGCCAAAGCTAGCCGGTGTGCACAGAAACTTTCAAGTGTTCCAACGACCACAAGCCAGACCAGGAAAGGTACAGACCTGCCTTCGTGTCAGCATTCAACACTCAAAGAGCTCGAGAGCCCCACGTTGGGCGCCAAATGTAAGACCATAAAAAGGCTCTTGAGCTCTTGAGCTGTCGGAGCATTGGACACAAAGAGGCAAAACACCATGCAGGATTCAACAGGATTTATTTTGAGTTACATATGTAAAGCAAAAGGCACAGTCCAAAAGCTGGACTGAGCACTGAGAGACTAGTGCGCCTCCTTTATATAGACAATACGGAAACCGAAAATAGAAACCGAAAATTGGCTCAAGGTTCACATGTTCTTTAGGAGTGTAACCTCCCAAAAGCCTCCCTCCTCATCATCCTAGTCTGGGAATGTGTACCTGGCGAGCCTTGAATGTACTTGGCAGACTTCCCAGAAATATAGCAACATAAACAGTAAGTAACAAAACAGTCCCCTATTGTATGCTGAAGGTTAGGACATGTCTGACTGTCTAATCAGCAGAAAGCATAACTTCAATTAACCGGCAATAATACTTATTGCATTAGGTAGGAAATACAAAGGGTATAAATCAATAATATCAATACAGCAGGAACAGCCTCTAACTATATAAAAATACCTTACAACCTTAAATGGATTAATATAATGTTAATACAGTTGCAGGAGCAGACTCTCTTTCCCTTCTTGCCAGAGCCAAGGCTCTGCTCATACACTTCAATTGCTTATAAAAGCTACGCATAAAAGTATAATTAATACATATCAATAGTATATGCAGGTACATGCAAAGATACATATAAAGGTACATACCTTTACAAGCTTGAGGCTTCTAATCAATCAATTAATAAGACTAGCTGTTAAGCCTTTCAAAGGCTAAATCATATGCAATTAATATTAACGGCATAATCCTTAAAAGGGGCTTTCCCGTCCCCCTCTCTCGTGGTGTTGCTATGGTAACAGGCAAGGTGCTATTAACAGGCCATTGTTTAATTCCAGACAGTGCACCGCTATCTATAACCTTGCAAACTTCTGGCCATGTTGGCTGATTTCCCAGACATTCCTAAAAACTACTTCAGGGTCGAAGGGCCTCTAAGAGACTGTGTCTCTCTTAATATACAGAAAAATACAGAAAATATATTTTAAGCAGGTTAGGAAGCATTTAAAGCATTTAAAGGCATTAAACATTAAAAGAGCATTTATAATCAATATGGAATAATTGATCTGTCCCCTTCATTCCCTCCTTTTCTCTTCAGACAACTCGGACTCTACAAGTGGCGCTGTGTGTTAAGCCACAGAGCCTAGGGCTTGCTGATCGGAAGGTTGGCGGTTCGAATCTCTGCGATGAGGTGAGCTCCCATTGCTTGGTCCCAGCTCCTGCCCACTTAGCAGTTCGAAAGAACGTCAAAGTGCAAGTAGATAAATACGTACCGCTCTGGTGGGAAGGTAAACGGCATTTCTGTGCACTGCTCTGGTTTGCCACATGACCCAGAAGCTGTACGCCGGCTCCCTCGGCCAGTAAAGCGAGATGAGCGCCACAACCCCAGAGTCGTCCACAACTGGACCTAACAGTTTGGGGTCCCTTTACCTTTAATGTTTAGGTTTGCAGCTTTAGAGCAAATCCAGAAATACTTTTTTGCTGCCTTGAGTTGGTGTTGGTGTTGTTGTTGTGGAAAAACTTTGTCTATGATGTATGAAAATACCTGTAAGCAAGGGCCTGATCTTTTTTTCAGCCACTGTTCATGTGTATTTTCAAGGAAAGAGCCACAGTAGATAGACCATACATAGGCATGTTCCTCATAACTGCCAAGATGCATAATGTATTTTGCATTCAGATGCCAGAACACCAATATACATTACTCAAAAGAAGCACCATTTTGGATACATTTGTGCACAATTCTTCAGTAGCTGAAATGCACCTTCCTGGAGCACTTTGTTATGAATATGTTAATATATGAATATGTTAAGAATATGTTAATTGGGTGTTGCTTACTTGTTAATTGGGGGCAAACAGTGAATGGGAAAATGACTCAACAAGCTGCCTTCATGAGCCAGGAAAGGGCAATTCTTTCAAGTGTGGGTGGATGGATGTGATGCAAAATATTAGAAAAAAATTAATTTCCAAGGGATAAGATTCCAGCTTTGTGAGGGTCACCGTCCACTGATTATACTAGCATTGGACAATGGGCAATTGACTTATTCAGTAACTGAAACCAACAAAAGCTTATTGCTGTACCCATCACTAGTAAAAGCCCATCAGAATAGTACCCTGAGATCTGCAGGTACAGGGCGGTATATAAACTCAATAAATAAAATAAAATAGTATCGTGGGTACTGCTTTTGGTTTGTTTAATGAGAAACAAACCATAAGTCCATATTCAGACAACATGGCAAGCCAGGCACTAGTTTTATCTATGGTTCAGCACTATCAGGAAGCAGGGAGGAGGACTCCATGGGACTCATGCTGCTCATTCTCATTGAACAAACTGTGGCTTCACATGGCATGCCAATGGAGCCCTAGGCAATGCTATAATCAAGTTTTTTGGGGCTCCAGGAGGCCAGAAAGACTTCTGCATGGAGCTGATTAAAAGCTGCCCTATGTTGCCATTTTGGGAAGAGGAATGATATAGTGGGCAACAAACGTGAAGCAGTTTCCTCCATGGCAAACCTGGACCGTGCTTAAATTTATCTTGATCCCTTTGGACCCCTTAGAATGTAAGCATGTGTTTATGTTTAAGCAAATGCTAGGGTGATTTATTATCACTGTTGGATTTACACACGTGATTAACTCCTTTATTGAATTAGGACACCAGCTTGTCAAGGCAACAGTGCTGTTCATGCTATCAAAAGGGCTATGCTGTAAAACATTATTTATGCCTATACACCCCCCTAATAATAAAAAAAACCCAAAAAACTTTGAAGGCCTTTTTTTCTCTTTCTCCCACATTCCCCCCCCCCAATAAAGGGTTTGGAGCAAAAGTATTTTTGTTATATGACTTCTTAACAAAATGTTTTATTTGCCTAGTTCCACGAGTCTATTAACTTTGCCTCTTGTCATGGTATTTTTAAAAATCTGAACAACGGGAAGCAATTTAGCCAACTTTTCTCCCAAGAGCTCAAAGACTGGAATGCAACTTTTTAAAGGGCTTTAAAGGGAGAGCTTTGACTGATCATTCATGCTGACATTTGGTTCTCGCACATCGCTTTAATAGGCCATAAGGTTCCAATTTTTGTCTTCAAAAGGTAAAAAGTATCTTTGAAAGGTCTGAGTTTGGAGAGCTAGGCCTAACTAGTTCTGTTTTATTACCCTTATTTCTTCAAGAGACTACATGCCTCCATATGAATCTGACGTTTGATTGGATCCATTCAGCCCAACTTGGGGTCTTGATTTTTCTCCTGCAAATGATCTCTGTAAAATGCAGGAATTCACACACTCAGATAAACAGATGTTTGTCTATTTTTATCACTCTCAAAAACCAGGGCAGAGCAAGGCTCTACTCTAGTTATACTGGAGAGGTGGGTGGAAAGAGGCCATAACTAAACTAACAGATTAGCCATCATATCCTATATATGATATAGGAGAGAAGCATACAACCCAGAAAATCTTTTAAAAATGGAGTATGAATCACAAATATGCTCCAAGCGTCCTCGGAAACGCCAGATACCACCATTTTCAGTCAGGAGCTGAGCTAGTGACGATGACCACATGCCTCACAGACACTGAGGGAGTCAATCCCTATGTGCTATCGCTACCATTGAAAGAGTTACAATTTCCAGCAACCCTTAACAAACTACAATACCCAGAATTCTTTGAGAGTAATAATGTGCTTCCAATGTACTCTAAAGGTATACTGTATGAAGCCTGAAAACTTCTGATGGGGCACTTTTTGTGTTCCCCCCCTGAGGGTCAGGTACCAAGTGTTTAGTGTGAAATGGTGAAACTTACTGGAAGAATAAAAAATCAAGATAACAAACTTTTTATAAAAGAATGGAAATGGTTTATTGAATATTTACAGATAAATTGTAAACAGATAAAAACACTGGCAGGATTATTGTAATAACCTGCAGCTATAGAAGAGTATATGTATATAAAGAAGATAAATAAATGAGCAAGTTAATTTGGATAGGCAGAAGATAGTAAAAATAAATTGAAAGAACCACAGAAAGAGGGGAAAGGAAGTCAAGTTTTAAAATGTCAAAATGAATATAAAATTAGTGAAATGTATATATCTGAAAAGTATAAATACTTATTTTTAAAAGTCTTTAGTGCCCTGCCCTGTGGAACTCCTTGCCAACAGAAGTTCAGTAGGAGTCACCCCTGCTTTCTGTCAAGCATCTCTTAAAAACTATAGTGTTTGTGTGTGTTTTTTTTAAAATCTAGTTTTCATTGAAAGGTTACTGATGTTCACACTGATCCACCTAGTTGTATTCCACTTCAAAGGAAAATAAATAATACCTCCTCCAGTCCGGATTCCCCAGGGTACACTCCTGTCATCACTCTAGTCCCCAAAGGCTATCCAGCAGTGGCTAAAGGGCTTGGTTCCAACTCCTCACATGCTCCGCTTGTTGTTGCAGCTCTACACCTCATGCCAAGCCTTCATAACTTCCTCCTCCTTTTGATCCCAGATCAGTTCTTTTTCTGCCTCTGCATTCCCTCCCACCACTGACTTTTGGAGATGGAGGTTAATTGGGAGAGGAGAGGAGGGCAAGCTCCCCCCTCCTCCACAGATTCTATGCAATAATTTTCAGCCAGCTCCCCCAGGCTGATGCTTGCAAGCTGCACATATACTCTTCTTAATTAAAATACCGGTAAATAATGAAAGGTGTCCTCAGTCACCTGGAGATCCAACCTCCCTCCCACTGCCACATGGGGGGTGACCAGACAAACATGGAGACTTCAGGTCAGACCTGGGGGTCTGACAACCCTACTATGTTTCTCTTATACACACCAATGACATTACTTCCAGCCAAGGCAAGGCCTCTTTATAGCATCAACAATTGGTTTCTGTGGTAGTCAGTCACCTGCACTCTTTAGTCGTACAAAGAGATATTTAACAGACTTGGCTGTAGCCATTGATTTGACCACTTTAGCAGTATTTTTCTACAGAATCCAGCATGCTGTACTATTTTTTTTATAGTATTTTGTATTTCATTTATATCTTTCAAGAGCCATAGCTGTGACTTTCCTTTTAAATTTTTGTGATTCGCAATAGCTTCGTAATAATAAGATCGTGGGAGCTTACATAGCCCCTTGCCAACATGTCTTACAAGCTATGGAGCTTGTTTTCGAACTTGAATTTAGGTTTTAACCTTTGGAATGAAGCAAAATTAGAACTCGGAGTTGGGATAATTATCCCTCACTATTTGGGAGTGTTCTTTTTGATTGAAGTTTCTTATCTTCCCCCTAGATTTAATAGCAACTAAGCTATCTTGAGTCATACAAACATAATTCCCTTTTTTCTCCTTCTGAGGAAACTGATAGATCACAACAGTGAAACGAGATTTTTAGCCGGCAACTCGTCAAGGTTGTTTGGAAGTTACTTTGGGCATTTGGAGTTATTTGATAAGTTTGTTAAGCTATTAATTTTCCTTTGGATTAGTTTACAACGTTTTGGAGTATTTTTTCTTGAGCAACTCTGCTCATTAAATATATTGATTATTATATAAATATACGCTCATCTTGTTACAGGGATCTTTCACGCTGTGGATTTTTACTTGTTGTTTGGTTATTCCCGTGATTGTCTTTTTTGCCTAATCCATAGGTAAGAGGCACATCTAACGACTATTATCTATTAACATCTGGAAGACCACAGATTCCTGACCTAAAGGCACGCTGTGAGTAGATAAATGATCACGAGGTTGAACCAATCTATCCCAGTTCCATGATCCAACCACTGGAACATGCATGTCTCCAGTTTGAACTCAGTCTGTGTTTATTTCTGAAATTCCCTTGAACATAGGACATCCTTTAAGTGATTATGTTCACAGTGATTTTAAGGATACAGTTCAAGGCTTCCATACAGGCAAGGTTTTCCTCTCCTTCAGTGATGAACCGTTAAATATTTATCTGTAACAACTGAACCATCATAGCATAAATGACACAAAGATTACAAATGACTGGCTTGTGTGGCCATTGTCATTTTACGTGGGGATTGCTAATGTCTAATCTACCCAATAGTATGCTAAACAATGCTCTACTTTTGACAGATTTAACAGGAGTAGGATTAAACTGTCATTTTCAGTGAAAAACTCTACAGAGGCAAAATGTACTTGTAGCTAATTAAGAACATCTGGATTCCATCCAGGGGTGGATTATGCAAAGTGACTTTTGTTGCTGCTGCTGTTCTTTAATAACAGAGAGCTTGAAAGGTATTCCCTTGGGTTTATGCACTTTTCCAGCCACTGCAAGACAAGCTAACTTTGGAGCTGCAGAAAACTGGCTGACATTAAATAAAACTGTCAACTTCCAGCTGTTTCCATCATCACTGTTCGCTGATTGGGCCAGAGTCAATATTTAAGTCAATATTTGTCATATAATAATAACCTAAAGGTAAAGGTAGCCCTGACCATTAGGTCCATTCACGGACAACTCTGGGGTTGCGGTGCTCATCTCGTTTTATTGGCCGAGGGAGCCAGTGTACAGCTTCTGGGTCATGTGGCCAGCATGACTAAGCCGCTTCTGGCGAACCAGAGCAGCGCACGAAACACTGTTTACCTTCCCGCCGGAGCGGTACCTATTTATCTACTTGCACTTTGACATGCTTTCAAACTGCTAGGTGGGCAGGAGCTGGGACCAAACAACAGGAGCTCACCCCATCACGGGGATTCGAACCACCAACCTTCTGATCAGCATGCCCTAGGCTCTGTGGGTTAGACCACAGCGCCACCCGCGTCCCAATAGGAACCTAGGATAGATATATTCATTGACTTTCCAGATGTGATTATGACAGTAGCATGTAAAAGCTGCCCTGCTTACCTAAGTTCAGCATCCTCTTTCCAACTGTGGTTAGCCAGGTGTGTATAAGCAGAAGTTGAAGGCAAGAGTCCTCCCCCATTCTTTTTCCCCAACATTGGGTATCTCAGCAGATATGCTGTTTCTGAACACGGAAGCTCCATTTAGCTTTCAATGTCCTTAGCCATTTCAGCAGAGGTAGCAAATGTAGTGCCTTCCAGATGGAGGGAACCATGCTGGAACTATGGAATTAGTACAGGCATAGGCAAACTCAGCCCTCCAGATGTTTTGAGACCACAATTCTCATCATTCCTGGCCATTGGTCCTGTTAGCTAGGGATGATGGGAGTTGTAGTCCCAAAACATCTGGAGGGCTGAGTTTGCCTATGCCTGAATTAGTGCTTCAAAACCAAAGGCCTTGAAGCCTAGGGTTGGCCTTGGCAAACCTCTTTACACCTTGCCACTATGTTATGATAATGTATGCAACTGTTGTTGTCAACAGGTATTGCATTTTCTCAATAGGCAGTACACCCACCCAGTACATAGTATGTGTGCTCACTTAAAACTAAATTAATAGACTGCTCTCGAGTCTTAGGCCTCCCCAATCCCAATCCCAGCTCTACATATCTGGTGCTCGATACTGAAGACTGGAATTTGAATGCCTAAATTGCACGTGTGTGCACCAGAGACAACTAATCTTCCAACTAGCAATCCAAAATAAATGTCAGGCACAGATGGTGAGGCAAAAGTGGCCATGTGTAACAATTATGGTGCTCCATATAAATATGCCTCCCCCTTTACTGATTAATAAGGTTGCTAAATCACAGTGCTATCCTTATAAGTGTTTACTCACAAAGGAAGTCGCAAGTGAATTGTGGCTTAGACCACCAGTAAGGGTATAAGACTGAAACTTCCAAATTTTAGTCTCACATTGGCAAATTTGTAAGACAAGTATGCCAATATATAGATATACCAGGTTTATATTATCCTAAGATTAAGGTAAGCACTTTTACTAGATTTCCCCGCTTACTCCCCCCCTCCCCCCCCGTTAAAAAAATTAATATAACATCTAAATGGAGGGACCTAATAAGAGGCACTTTGGCCACCTCATGAGAAGAGAAGACTCCCTGATGTTGGGAAAGATGGAGGGCACAAGGAGAAGGGGACGACAGAGGATGAGATGGTTGGACAGTGTTCTCGAAGCGACTGGCATGAGTTTGGCCAAACTGCGGAGGCAGTGGAGGATAGGGGTGCCTGGTGTGCTCTGGTCCATGGGGTCACGAAGAGTCGGACACGACTGAACGACTGAACAACAACAACAATAAGAGGCAAGAGATGAGATCATCTAGCCATATATACTCTTATTTGCAACCCAATTAGAAATACAGTAAGACCATATAGTTTGATTGGGCTCAAGTCCAGGTCTTGTCTGTTATTCTAAAAAGATGCATTAACAATACCATCCATGCCTTTTTATTGTTATTAATGGGAACAGTAGTATTGTTAGGAACATTTGAAACATAGGAATACCTTCTTGATTCTGCTGTTTCAACTCTGCTTCCACCCACTTTTCTCTTTCTCTTTCACCTTCCTTTTTAGCAATCCCCTCTTTTTTTCTTTCTTCTTTACAAGTTTTTGATCTTTCAGAAATCAAATGTGAGTGTTCTGGATTTTTCTTGGCAACCGTCCACATAATTATATGCTGAATTAGATAACACTGTGGTCGCTGTTCCCATTAGGTTCAACAACACTCATATCTCACATCAGGTCCTGAGCACCACTTAAGATTATGTCTGAGGTTACTTCCCTTCTGCTTGGTTCAGTGGCCAGCTGCTCTGGGGTACAGACATTTAGGATACCTGGAGATTTTACTTGCTTGTCATTGTCAGAACATGCATTTACCCAGTCTATGTTGGCAACGTATACCACCCACTGCTGCAATATTTCCACCTTTGGATGCCTCATTGATTTAATTCCCCATCTCAAGATCACCATAGGCATTTTAGTCAGGGGAACAAAAGTATACTCTCAGTACTAAATTACTCTTGGGGGTGGGTATTGCCCTCCTGCAGCAACTCTGTGCAGGAGTCTGCTCCTTTTAGTTAGCTGTACTGTGTCTTCTTTGCTGTACAGAGCAATATCACCTGTATTCCCTGCCTTCCTATACTGTTTGTACCCAGAGATAACAATGCCCTACTGGTTCTCTCTGTTCCACCATGTTTCTGTTATACAGTGGTACCTCGCAAGAAGAAGAAGAAGAAGAAGAAGAAGAAGAGTAGTTTGGATTTGATATCCCGCTTTTCACTACCCGAAGGAGTCTCAAAGCGGCTAACATTCTCCTTTCCCTTCCTCCCCCACAACAAACACTCTGTGAGGTGAGTGGGGCTGAGAGACTTCAAAGAAGTGTGACTAGCCCAAGGTCACCCAGCAGCTGCATGTGGAGGAGCGGAGACACGAACCCGGTTCCCCAGAACCCGGTTCCCCAGATTACGAGTCTACCACTCTTAACTACTACACCACACTGGCTCTCCATCCATTCCGGAAGTCCGTTCGACTTCCAAAATGTTTGGAAACCAAAGTGCAGCTTCTGATTGGCTGCAGGAGCCAATTGGAAGCCGTGGAAGCCCCGTCGGACGTTCAGGTTCCAAAAAACATTTGCAAACCGGAACATTCAACATTCACTTCTGGGTTTGCGGCATTCAGGAGCTAAAACGTTCGAGTACCAAGGCGTTCGGGATCCAAGGTACGACTGTACTCACAAAGCACTCCCATTGCCCATTTTGGCTCGGAGGCTTCTAGCATAAGTGTATAAACATCTACACACAGCACGTCTTGTCTCTTGTACGGGCATATTACTTTGGCCTAGTTGAATTGCTATGAAGGAGCCAAGCAATTTACTTGGCTAGTTCTCCCCTTCTCCCATTTGGGTAATCATGAACATCAGATGGGCCAATGCTTCAGAGAGAAATGTTGGCAAACCTAGTAGAAAATGTTCTGGTTTGAATCACTTCTGTGCAATACCTTCCCTTAGTCTCTAATCTTGACTAATTCTGGAAAATATAACCATGGAGACTCAATCCCCAAATAAATCATTGGCAGCAATTTCTCCATGCACATCTTATGAACTTTACTATGCTTTCCAGCATTCCCGCTTATCAGCTTAGAGTAGGGAAAATGCTTGTTCTTAATTGAGTTCTACTGTAGTATATTTTAAGATAATTTTCAATGGATTATTTGTGCGGGGGGGGGGCAGGGTGATTTGCACAATTCTACTGTAATCACTGTGTCTTAAGAACCAGGCATTACTTAAGTGGTTCAGCCCAGACTGTGAGCCCATTGCCACAGGAGACACAACTGAGGCTAAATTGCAGGTAATGCTTGAGAATGTTTATAGAAACGTATTTACTTGGGGCACCCGGACCTTGTAACTTTTTATGGAACCAATGAAAGGAGTGCTAGAAAAGCAACACTGCAAACAATGAGTTCAGACAGAGAAATGTGTGTCACTGTGTGCGACATGCTGTAGTCTACGGATGTTGCTGGACTCTTAACTCCCATCAGTCCAAGCTAGTATGGCCAATGGTTAGGAATGGGGGGAACTGGAGTCCAGCAACCTTTGGAGAGCTAAAGGTTTCCCAGCCCTGCTTTAGGATATTGAATTTTCTGTACTGCCTGGAGGGTTCCAGGCTATTTATTTAAGCAAGAGATCACCACCACCTCCATGAACTAGAATAGGGAGAAAGGACTGCATCTGGGTGCCTGGGGTTTCACAGCCATCGAGACCGACTTCAAGCTGGCAAAGGGAGCTGTGAGACGGGAACAGAAGCCTGGAAAATACTAAGGCTACCATGTTACTCTGGGCAGAACATCAACAAGTGTATGGCAGAGAGCTGGGGCACAGATGCAGGGCTGGATCCCAATGCACAAAGGCTGGCACAATATGCTCCCGGCTTCTAGTCCACTCTTTTCCTGCTACCTCCATTTTCTCCTACCCTCTCCCATCTCTACTCTAACTCTATCATGCCTACCCATGCTGTTGCTCACAATGAGAAATGTGAAAGCAAGGGCAGTGAGAAGGGAAAGTGTTCTCCTCCACCCCAGCCCATTTTCTTCCTGGCCTTCAAATGTCTATTCACAATAGCAGAGGTCCAAAAGGTGATGCTGTGTGCCAATGCCAAAATAAAGATGGATGAAACTCATAATTCAACAATGCCCACACAGGTGCTTTCAGACAACGTGTTACCAGCTGTGTCCCATATTAAATAATAAACCATAAATCCATGTCTTTGAAATCTTAATAATGGTGCTCGTTGAAAGCTACTGGATTGGCCATAGGAAGTTGCTCCAGAAACATGTGGAGTGGCTACCAAGAACCAGTTGAGCGGCTCTTAAGTGACAATGGTTTAAAGACAGTGGCAGCTCCAAAGTAAAGAGCCCTTTGTGTATACCACATTACTTAGTGTCACTATAAGCAGCGCTGGGGAACCTATCGCCCTCCAGATGATGTTGGACTCCAGCTCCCATCAGCCTCCGCCAACATGACCAATGGTCAAGGATGACAGTAGTTTCAGTCTTTGCAACATCTGAAGGCCACAGGTTCTCATCCTTGCTTTAGGGGCAAATGTTTTGGTGTTTGATATGGAGCAGCAAATAGTGTCCCACGTAAGTCAAGGTGCATAGTACTAGTGCTGTGCCAAAATCTGTCCTCCAATTTCTCCAACCTTTTCTTCTTCTGTGAAAGGCATTTCAGTTTTTCTGCATTGTTCTCAGGGCACTTTAGATTTTTTAAAGCATTTCAGTAGTGAGTACAAGGTTAGGGGCTTAGACTTATTGCAAGATGGCCAAATGTGGTGTGTGTTTCCCCCAGTAAACATTTCTCTAGCACTATGGGGCAAATTAGGCAGAGAGTGGTGATTTGCCCAAGGCTAGCCACAGAGCAAGGATTTGAACCCACATTGCCCTGGGTCCAAATCAAAGAGTCTGGCAACTATAATGCACTAGCTCTCAATGGCTGATGGATGGTGGCTGGTCGATTTGCCAGCCACTTCTGGCTATAAGGGAAGTCACAGTAAGATTAGTAGCTATTCTTATGACTCACTAATGGCAGCGCTAAGAAATGTAGAACTGGAATGCTACACAGGACAGGGCATGACATTAGGTGTGGACTTTGTGAGTTACTTACAGCAATTGACAGTACAAACCTTGAGAAATCTCCTCAGTGAGAAGATATCACTTCAGTTTTGCTGACGTCAAAAATAGTAATAGAATCAAAACTGGGGTTTTCCACTTGGGAGTGCCTTGCCAAACTTTTTTTTCCCCTTACCACAATTATTACGCAGGGTTAAAATATATGGATTTAGGGACAGGTTAACAAGACGGTTCTTTGTGATAAACCCCAAATATGAAGCTCGCAGGGAACCACTAGACTTCATCTCAGGCGCTGCCAAACCACAAATTGTATGTGGCTTCTATTTGAAACCATGAACCAGTCCTGGTTTGCTTGAAATTAGTCCTAATATAACTCAAAACATTTTTCAAACTCTATTTAACCTTTCAACAAACCTGTTCCGAGTTTTGCATTTCTTACAAAATATAAAGACATTCGTGTTCCACGTGGTTTGGCCTTTTGCTGGGAACATTTCCTAGTTATACAGCACTGAGAATAATAACCATTTATTATGTGTGAGGAATGGAAATGCAACTGAGGCATCATTCCTTATTCAGAATAATCAGAATAAAGGCAATATTGGGGCAGAACTGATTACTGGCATATTAAGTAGATGCTATTTAAAGCTGCAGTCCTTAGGACATGAGTTGAGTAGAATGTCCCATGTCAGTTCAGTGAAACCATGCATTGGATTTTTTTGGGGGGGGGGATTTGATTCCATTCATCTTTACAGACGTGCTTACCTAATTTACATGTTCCAAAAGAATATGCAAACTGAGACACAGCCATCCTTCAAAATTCATACTTTTCTGCATATACTAGTGTAAAGTGTGCATATTTAATGCATATATCAGTGAAAATATCATGCAAAATGCATGCTATGGAAAACTGCTTTACATAAATGTGCATGGTAGCCAAAATTGCAGACAAAAATGTGTATATTAGGATAAATTTACATTAAAATGCTGATAAATTCTCAAGGGGGCTTTTTATATATTTAAAATATAGCAAACAGATGTGGAAATGTGGAGAAAACTTAAAAAGTAGAAAAATAAGAAATGCGAAGAAACCGAAATTGACATTCACACAATTCTGCTCCTTGCTACTATCTTTGTAGACCTGATTTGTGGTTTGTGAGGTGAGGTAAAGGTAAAGGTAAAGGGACCCTTGACAGTTAAGTCCTGTCCTGGAAGACTCTGGGGTTATGGCGCTCATTTCGCTTTACTGGCTGAGGGAGCCGGCATACAGCATACAGCATGACTAAGCCACTTCTGGAAAAACCAGAGCAGCACACGGAAACAGCATTTACCTCCCCGCCAGAGCAGTACCTATTTATCTACTTGCACTTTGACGTGCTTTCGAACTGCTAGGTTGGCAGGAGCTGGGACCGAGCAACAGGCGTCGTGGGGATTCGAACCACCGACCTTCTGAGCAGCAAGCCCTAGGGGCTGTGGTTTAGACCACAGCGCCACCCGCTTGAGGTAGGTGAGGTAGGGTACTGCTTTATTATTTAGTCTCGGATGGACTACAGAGCAATAAAAGTGGGAGGGGGGAAAACACCCCAGAAAACTTGTGGTATGAAGAGTAATGGGATTTCAGCAGGAAGTTACAGAATATGCACTGACAGGAAATAAAACGGTATGTCCCAGGCATAAATAATATTGAAAGCAGGATTGTGTATAACTGTCCTAGTAGCATCATGAGCACAAGTCGTCATGAATACACAATAAAAAGAAATTTGGAGAGGCCCTAATATATTATTTCACAAGTGCTAATGAATGTGTTGAACTGTAACAATGTGAAGATGTCAAGTACTATATAAACAATGATTACAAATAATTATATCGAGTTTTCAGCAATCAGAAGAAATAGGAGAACAAACTTCTACACACAGGTTTTGACTTGATGAGAGAATGCACAGATGAAATTTAAACCAAATAGAGGATGTGGCAGAATTATTATTATTTTTTAAGTCTCTATATACAGTAAAATTTCAAAGTTTTGCATTGACTATTGCTAAAGTCATGTGTGGAAAGAAAAGAAATCTTTTTTTGGCTGCTTGCCATATGTGGTTGAGGCATTCCTTTGTATGTGCAATTTGAAGCTGTCAAAAACTAATTAAATAATTACATGGTTGTTGCTGCAGCTGTGTGAATTCTTCATTACATTAGAGGGCCGCAAGTATGAGGTGCTCTTCTACTTGGGGTTTCAAAATATTGGTAATGGAAGGTGTGTTGTCGGTGCATGTTCAGCTGTTGCCAGAGAGAGCAAAAAAGGAAAAGGGAAGCTTTCCACCAACCCCCACCCTGTCGGCATCTGTCACTCACTTAAGCTAGGCACCCTCTGTAACGGATAAAAAAGCTTTACAGAGAATAATTAAAATTGCCCAGAATGTTATTGGGCTCCAACTACCAACCCTGGACGAGATCTTCACGTCTCGCTGTTTGAAGAAGTCACACAACATCCTGAGAGATCCCACCCATCCTGCTCACAACCTTTTTGAACTGTTGCCTTCGGGCAGAAGATACAGGATAATGAAAACTCGAACCACACGCCTTCTGAATAGTTTCTATCCAAGAGCTTTGACTGTACTTAATAATGATCTCAGGGTCAGTAGTAAGTAATAGTAAGCAGTGAGTAGTAAGGAATGAGACAGGCTTTTAGGTTATGCTATGCTTTTAATAGGTTATGTTATACTCTGGATTATGTTATGTTTTAATAGATTATGTTTTAATAAGGATGAGAGTGTTGGAGATATGTGCAAATGTGTATGGTAAATCCGGTCTTTGGGTGTTTGATTTTCGTTGTTGTGTATACTGTGTATATACGGACAATGACAATAAATAAATAAATCTAAATATCCCAGGGGCCTAGAGAAAAAGCCCCCACTTGCCTGAGAGTTTCAATATATGGCTTGCAAACAGAAACAGTCCAGCAGTGGGACTACAAAAACCGATGTAATTTCCTCAGAATTTGGCTGCATCAGGCTTTGCCAACCTGGTGCCCTCCTTATGTTTTGGACTACAACTCATGTCAACTCTAACATGTCTGCTACCTCCTTAGCACACCCCCCCCCAACGTGGGAGCTTTGATGACTGAATAGGACTAAAGACTGCAGAATCCTAAATAGACATTGCATGGTGAATGTGTAATGTGTAGTCAAGCTCCGAGAATATCAGAGGAGCCTTAAAAGTAAGTCTACTTCTCATTGTGTGGTTGTACAAAGCCATCCTGAGATATCTCAGGAACAGGCCATCTCGGGGGGGCTCCCTGCTGGAACACAAGGATGGCTATTTGTAGGCTGTCCAGATACAAAAGAGAAGGGGGCTCCTGCGTCTTTAATAGCTGTATAGAATATGGCATTTCAGCAGGTGTCTCTTGCACGACTTGCTCCCAAGCAAGCGTGCAGAGGATTACAGCCAAAATTACTGGGTTGGCGCAAAGTATTTCCTGACTCCTCTTCAAAGATTTTTTGTTCGGCTTGTTCTTGCCTAGGATGATTCCTGTCCCTCCTGTTTTGGAAACAAACTGGGTGAAATCATGGGTTTTCCTTCACGTTAGCCAAGCCTGACACATCCCTGACAGACACAGAAATTGGAGAACGGATTTAGACTTGTTAACACAGGCCAAAGACAACCACATTCCCTGCCTTTTCTGTGGCATGAGATATGCCCAGGGTGGACAAGTAGCAGCGCAATCTTTTTAAATTCTGTCACTAGCTCACAAGAAGCCACATGTGCAATGCATTTTCTGAATCAGCACATCGTTAGTTACTGATGCTGCTATTCAAATTGTGGCACCAGAAGTGATGTTCAAGCCACAGCCTCCCCCAATTCCCGAAGTGAGCATTTTATATGGAAAGGAGCCAGCAGGAGGGATAGAAGTACAGGATTCACTAATACAGCTGGCCATTAAGTGGCAATTATGCTTAATAAGGCTTTGGGGACAAATTCAGGTTTTTTTAAATACATTTTCCTTTGCCTTATTAAAATGTCTCAAGCTAGGTACAGTTGCCTGTTGGGCTACCACTTTAGAAACAATATCAAAGCAGGGAAATTTGAAGCTAAACATATATTGCAATGTTCAGTTTTAATAGCTCTCCTCCTTCCCTAAATTTATGATTTGAACACTGAATGCGGCAGCTAGACAGGTGACTGGGAGTGGCCCCCGAGACCACATAACACCGGACTTGAAAGACCTCCATTGGCTCCCAGTATGTTTCCAAGCACAATTCAAAGTGTTGGTGCTGACCTTTAAAGCCCTAAATGGCCTTGGTCCAGTATACCTGAAGGAGCATCTCCACCCCCATCGTTCTGCCCGGACACTGAGGCAGGGGCGTAGCAAGGGGGGTGAGGGCCCCGGGTTCCATAATGGAGGGGGTGACAAATTATCAAGGAACATTTTTTTTGAAATTTTTTTTTTATTTTTTTGAAAATGCCTGCTCCGAAGGTCTTATCTTACTATACTAGGGATTATATAGCTATATATGAAATTTCATGCATATTGGTTAATATCTTGACCCTCCTCCACCAAAATAGCTGTTCACTTGGCTGTTTTCCTATGTCATGAAGGCTGAAATTTCAGTTCAGAGAACACTTACTGTTCCCAACCCTAACCCTGTGGAAAGCCATCTAATTAGACTTTAATTTGATTTTGAGATGTTTTTAGGAGGTAATTTAATTATTGTTTGATTTTATACCAATGTTATGTATCTGATGTTAGCCACCCTGAGCCCGACTTCGGCTGGGGAGGGTGGGATATAAATAAAAGTTTTTTATTATTATTACTTGTTATTATTCCTTTGTAAGAAAATATGAAATAACGTAAAACCATTTTTGCGGGGGGGGGAATCAATGGGGGGTTGACAAGAAATTTTCCGCACCGGGTACCACCTGACCTTCCCATGCCAGGAGGGGGGTAAAAAAAATTTTTTTGCCCCTGGGTACCAATTTGCCTTGCTACGCCCCTGCTCTGAGGTCCAGCGCCGAGGGCCTTCTGGTGGTTCCCTCACTGCAAGAAGCCAAGTTACAGGGAACCAGGCAGAGGGCCTTCTCAGTAGTGGCACCCGCCCTGTGGAACACCCTCCCACCAGATGTCAAAGAGAACAACAACTACCAGACTTTTAGAAGACATCTGAAGGCAGCCCTGTTTAGGGAAGCTTTTAATGTTTGATGGATTACTGTATTTTAATATTTTGTTGGAAGCCGCCCAGAGTGGCTGGGGAAGCCCAGCCAGATGGGCGGGGTATAAATAAATCATCATCATCATCATCATCATCATTATCATCATTGATAGATTAGTTGTTTCCCAGGGCATCTGAAAGCATCTGTGCAGAGCATCAGGTTCAACAATATTTATTTCATTTTCATCTCTTCCACAGAGCTCATGGCAGTGCAAAGTTGGCATCAAGGTCACCTGCTGAGGTCCAGAGAGCTCTCCTGGATCAGGCCAAAGGTCCGTCTAGTCCAGCAATTTGTTACCACAGCAACCAACCAGATGCCTATGGGAAGCCCACGAAACAGAACATGAGTACAACACAGCTCTTCCCAGCATTCAGAGGCATATTACCTCCCACAGTGGCAGTATGCCTCCATAGAACATAGCTGTCATGCCTAGTAGACACTGGTAGCCTTATCTTTCATTGATCAACTGGAGACACTGATCCAGAGAAGGTCCTAGCATCTGCGAGACAGACAGAACTAAAAAGAGTCACTCTGTCGCCTGTTGTTCCATTAGAAATTGGGAGATAATGCAAACGTTTTCCTATATGCTACAGTAGCTGCAAGGATTGCTACACACTGGAAGAGCAACAAAGTCCCCTCCAAATCAGAGTGGCCATTGAAACTTGTAGAATATAGGAGGATCAAAGATAACCCAAAGCAGGAGTTCACATCCAATTGGGAAGTTCTCAATAAATAACTTGAGAACAGCTGCTGTGATTTAAATTCTGTAATAGCCTTTGAATAACCTCTGTAAACAATTCGTACAAAAAGAGAATGATATAATTATTTGTACTTTATTTATGCAATAGGTTTCAACAGAACAAAATACGGAAAAGACGGGAAGTCTGATGCTTAGGAATAAAATTTATTGTTAAAATGTTAGGGTTTTGTATCAGTTTATTGGTAACTATGAACTCAAGTTTATGTTGTACAGTTGTAAGTAAGTGTAAAAAAGCATAATGAAATTTGGAAGAAAAAGAAAAGAAAAGAAAGAAATTGGGAGATAATCCCAGAGATACCTGTGGTATGGGATGATCTCTGATTTCCTGACGGGAGAAATGCTAGAGGAAACAGCTCCTTGGGAGCATAGGAGTGTTGCACTTCACTGTCTGAAGGCATCTTGAAATGGGAGCTCACCAAGAAGGCCTCTTGGGGCATCTCATTATTTCCTAGAGTGACAAGCACCTGTAGGATGTAAAAACGTATTGCAGCCAAACACAACATTCCTACAATGCGCATGCTGGGAAATGCTTTGTATCACTCAGGAGAAAACTTGCTAGCTCCTCCTGAGCTGGGACAGACTTCCTTCGCATGTGATTTAAAGTGGGTGTGGCCTGTTTTTGGGCAGAGGAGCACACGACCCCAATGTTCTGCTCTTCTTGTTCTCCATTTTGTGTTCCTGAGAGTTAGGAGAAGTGAGTGCTGAGTGGCAGTCACTTGAGACTATTTCCCTTATGGGATAGTTCACATAGTTCTATGTTGTTCTGTAAATTAAGTGTGCCTTCAGGGATCTTATCGTGAACTGGATGGTTGCAAGTAAACTAGTTTTATGTTAACTTTAATCAGATGCAGGAAGGTTGGTCTGCCATAGTCGAAACAAAATAAAAAATAAATAAAAATCCTTCCAGTAGCACCTTAAAGACCCACTAAGTTTGTTCTTGGTATGAACTTTCGTGTGCACAAACTTAGTGGGTCTTTAAGGTGCTACTGGAAGGAACGTTTTAATTTTGTTTTAATCAGATGGTTGTGTCTATTCTTTTAGGAGGGATATAAAACGGGATCGTACCAGGAATCCTAAATATTGAGGCTCAGACGAACCTGCAACTAGCTAACCGCTGTGCCATTTAAAAGGGGGATTGTTTAACAACTCTGCTAAGTTATAGAACTTGCTGATGCAAGTTAGGAAGGATATCCTAAAATAATATATCCTCTCCTGCCTCCCTAAACATTCCCACAGCACCTGGAGAGAGTAGCAACCTCATCATACTAAAAGAGCCAGAGTTGTACTTTGTGGCCTCCAGGCACTTCTCTCACTGGGAAAATGAGAACTCATTCCAAGGTTCCTGCAATGGCAACAGGGGCTTTGGAGCAAACCCCCTCCCCTCATTTCCCCAGACTTTTTTTAGTACCATCATGCTGATAAGACTGTGGGGGGAAAAAACTTCCAATGGGGGGAGGAGGACAGGAAGACATAGCTGTCAACTTTCCCCCTTTCTTACGAGGAACCCTATTCCCTTAAAAAAGGGGAAAGTTGACAGCTATGCAGGAAGAGAGCAACAATGGGAAAGCATGGAGAGGAAAGGAGCCACAATTAGAAGGGGGGGGGGCAAGTGCCACAAGAAAGGAGTGGTAGCTCACAAACCATTTGTGCCTGAAGGTCTCACAATCCTGAGAGCTCTGTCAGGTTTCAAGTCCACAGTCTATTTTGAGCCAATGACCCAAAGGATACCAGGCCTGGACTCAGCCTGTGCAAAACCACCCAGCTCGGGTCAAAGGACAGAATGGAAGGAAACTAGCTTCAGCACTAGCCAAGGCAGCCATCTTGAATGGATGTACACCACAGAGCCAGGTCAGTGGTTCCAAGTGACCCTCGCTCCTCATTCTGAGTGAAGGAAGAGTGATACTGACTTCAGCCAAGATCACTGTGTTAGCTTCATTGCCAAATCAGGATTTGAATACAGATCTACCCTAATGCAATGACATAACTGACACGACTACAGCACTCTGACTACATTTTCAAGGATGCACATTTTACCAGTGATTTTCAGGTACTGCCTTCAAAATCCAGAAGGGTTCCTTTGGCTTTCCCCTCACAGACCTTGCAGATAACCACTTGGTAATTAGATACATGCAATTCAGAAAGCAACACGCCTCTCAGAAAAAAACAACAACCCCAATGTTACCTTTTTAAAAAAACCCAACAACAACCCAAATTTCCATGTTCCATTTTTACAGAAGAACATAACAGAAATGTAAGCTTTATGTCTTGTCTGCTCCCCCTGGTGGTACAAACTTAAGGCTAGTGATGTTTGAAGCAGGATCCTAAAGCAAGAAACTTTCAGACAGTTGCTGCTCTCCAGTGAGATTCAGTCACATACTGGTAAGTTCAGGTTGCCTAATTAAAGCTAAGATAATAACAAACTGACTACCCCACCCCACCCCCAATCTTTTGCAATAAGTGACAGGAAAATGCCCTGCAAAGTGTGGAGTTACACTTGCTTGACACAGTGTCATATAACCTCCCCACAAAAACATCAGAATTAATGTTCAATAAACAGTTGGCACCTTATAACCTGCCAAGAAATTCTGTGCAAATAAATCAGTTCAGATTCTTAATAAACAGATCGTTTGGAAGCAACTTCAATCTTTCCCCCTATAAATGGGAAGGCGGTTGGAGGGTCAATTTTAAGCATACAAATAGCTAGCATTGTAAAACCCAGCAAACCTTTTTAACTAGAGGCTATATTAGGATAACTGTAACCACTTTAGGCATTCACTCTTAGGTCATTCCTAACAGGAGCATTATACACATGGTATCTGAAGAAGTGTGCATGCACACGGAAGCTCATACCAATAACAAACTTAGTTGGTCTCTAAGGTGCTACTGGAAGGAATTTTTATTATTTTTTATTACGCTTCAATGAGTCAGTCATGTCTGCAAGTGACCAGTAATACACAGGTATTTGATAAGAACATGAAGGTATTCATAAATATATGGTTGTTTGTATCATTATGTATAATATTATATTCAAATGAACATTCGTAACTTTCCACCAAACAAAATGCCACAAAACAGTGAGCAAACTTTTGAGTTCATACTCTACTTTAGGCCGGATGATAAGCAAAAACAGTAGAGGAGAGAGAGAGGTAGTTTGATATTGTAGTCTCAAAGGTCTATTTCAGAAGTTCTGAACAGATGAGGACTAAAAGCATGTACATGAAGGCCATCTCTGTGGGTATTGAGCACACCAGCTCTATGCTTAAACTTTCAATGTCAAGTGTGAATATCAAAGGGGGATTCTGGGTACATTCAGCTCAATGAATTGAATAGCCTCCCCGTAAATGGGAGTCCTGCTGCATTGGAAATCCCAGTCACAAGGAAGCTTCTGAGCTTGTTTAGCAATGGACATTTAGAAGTCCCCTTCAGACTCTCCCACACAGTGCAGAAAAATCTGAAGTGGAGCTGACATGCACAGAGACAGGGACGGGGGCATAGACTGTGTGTCCCCTCCCCACTTTTCACTTAACCGTCCAGGGGTCCTTTACCTGAAGAGGGCTGAAATCTGCATTTAATCAGTCTTAGTAAGGTATGTACAGTAGGTGGTAACTTATAATTGGACTAGACTCTGCTTGATGAAAACAATCTGTAATAAACATGCAATTCAGAGTCAAATTCTAATGCATGAGTTGCAGTTAGCCAGAATTCTCACATGCATGAGCAACACCAAGTCCATGATAAACTGCTGGATGGAAGCACCTCATGTATGAAGCAGGCACTCAGCACCAGCATCCCACTGAGCACGATCCTGAGGTAACTCACCTGGTGTGGTGATGGATACATAGTGATGGACATAATTCTCCCAGAGTTTTGCTGGGAGCTAATTCCAACTTGTCCCAGGTACCACCTGAAGGGCTACATAACCATTTTGACCATGGGTAGGCAAACTAAGGCCCGGGGGCCGGATCCTGCCCAATCGCCTTCTAAATCCGGCCCACGGACGGTCCGGGAATCAGCGTGTTTTTACATGAGTAGAATGTGTGCTTTTATTTAAAATGCATCTCTGGGTTATTTGTGGGGCAAAGGAATTCGTTCATTATTATTTTTTCAAAATATTGTCCACCACCACCCCCACACACACAAGGTCTGAAAAAGTTTGCTGACCCCTGATTTTGACCATTGTGGAATAGTGGGAGTGGATGAAAATTTGTACTGTGGGACAATTAAGGATTGCCATGACACCTCCAACTCTCTGAAAAGCTATAATATGCACACCATCTAAAACTGCTGAACATGTTTATTAATAATAATATTATTAAGGATGGTGAAGGTCAATCTTTACCCTTGAGAGCAATGCGCACAGGTGCCCTGAGGAACCACGGTACTTTCTGTTCTTTCATTCCATGATTCAGACTAGTGGTTGCTGCAAAGCCATGTGAAAAACCGGCAAAGTGCTTTGGCACTAAAAGAGAACCTTCATTATCTCACCTTCTCTTTTCAAGAACTCCCGGCTAATTTATATACCAAGACCCATAACACTTGTGCCTGGTGTAAACTGCTTTGCTCTCCATTTTCTGATTTTCTGAACTGTGTCGCTTTAAGTTGCTACATTTGGACAGAACATTTATGCACCTTTAACAGTTGGAAAAACATCAAAAGGAGGTGTTAAAGTTTCACTGGATTCCAATTTCATGTGCTTAATAGTCCTTGGAACAAATTTCCTCATGTCAAACAACACACCAGAGAGAATTTGGGCTAGAAGCATATACAGTATTCAGCCAAAAAACCAACAGCCTTGATTTTACACAATTTCTGCACCAGTTCTTTTCCACAGATGGAAACCCAAATTCTATATATCTAACCCAGCTCTCTACTTTGTTTATGTTGCTTGCACTGGAAGCCTTAGAAAACAACTCAAGTCAAGGTTCAGTTTGGGCAGTGCTGGCTGAAGATGTGAATGTCAGGTCACAAATAAGCATCCCACCAAACTATTTGCAACTTTTCCAGATTCACCTTTAACTCCAATGTATTTTTGAGCTTCTCCCTTTTCCAGTCAGGTCATCAGGGGCGTCGCTGGGGAGGGGCGGTAGGGGCGGTACGCCCCCCAGTGACGGGAGGGTGGGGTGACAAGTGACGGGTGGGGGTGACAAGTAGCGGCCCCTCCCGCCACTCCCACGCGCCGCCGCTCCCTCCGTCACCCCGTCCGTGCAGCGCTGCTCCTCCCGGGGTGACCGGTGGTGTGTGGGGAGTGGCAGGAGGGGCCGCCGCTTGTCACCCCCACGCACCGCCGCTCGCTCTGTCGCCGAGGGAGCAGCAGCGCACAGTGTGTGCGGTGCTGCTGCTCCCGGGGCGACGGAACGAACGGCGGCACGTGGGGTGACAAGCGGCGGCCCCTCCCACCACTCCCACGCGCCGCTCCCTCCGTCACCCGGGAGCAGCAGCACACGGCCCGCCTGGCGAAAAAAGCCGCTGAAAGAGGGGGCTTTCCCCCTTTCAGCGGCTTTTTTCGCTGCTCCGCTCCCTGCCCGCTGTGCTCAGGGAGCGGAGCCCGGGGGGAAAGGACAGGGGCAGGCCAGCGAGGGGAATGACACCCCCCTGGCTGGCCCAACCCCTCTCCTTTCGCCGGGACGGCTCCGCTCACGGAGCGCAGCGGGAGAGGGGCGGGCCAACTGGCCCGGGCAGAGGCGTCGTTCCGTGCGCATGCATCATGACGTCATGCGCACGGAGCGACGCCCGCCCCCATGGGTGCCGCTTGGCTTGCCGCCCCCGGCAGCCCAGCGGCTAGCTACGCGTCTGCAGGTCATGCCCACTTTGTAGTAGTTCAAATGCCCCAGCTCTTTTTCCTGGATGCCCTCTTTGTTTTGCTCCTCTGACATAAAACTTTGGGTCAGGAATTGGGTGTGTATGTGTATGTAAGATTGTGTGACCAACTTTGAACTACAACTACCATCACCCCTTGACATTGGTCATGTTGCCTGGGACTGATGGGAGTTGGAGTCCAACAGTGTGTGGAGGGCCACAAGTTCCCTATCCCTACTTAGCCTGCATTGACTCAGGGCACTTGCAGACCAGTCACTATTTTCCAGCGGGATTCAAACACATCAGCAAATTCAGGTTGCAGAATTAAGGCTGATTTGGAGCTCTCGCCCAGCAAATCTGCTTTCCAAAACCTGCTTTTGGCAACAAGTAAAGTGATGGGAAAACGCACTGGAAAGTGTAATGCTAAGTTTTGCTTTGACATAATGTCATTAACTTTTCCATCAGCAACTCAGAATGAATGCTCATTAAATAGCCAATGTCTACTTTCCCTGAAAACAAATCAGAATGCATGCTCAAACTGTGAGTGCCCTGACACTGCTCTCAAACAGTGCCTAAAATTAGGGAATGGCTTAGGGAATCTGTCACAAGCCTCACAGTCTAGAATTTTCTGTTAGGTTGTTTTCAATTACGTCTCAAAAGTGTTGTTTTGACTGTATTCTCATGCCACTTACCTAAAGGCCTATGGTGGAGACAAAGAAAGGAGGCACAGTGGAAGCAGAAATAAATCCTAGGTTACAAACAAAAGCCTCTTGGTATTTTGTGCCTGAGGACAAAATAAGTAAAGATAACTCAAGGCCAGAGCCGTCTCATCCATTTACTCTGGTGGCGCGGCGCACCAGGGCGCAATGGCCTGGAGGGCGCCTCCGCCCTCCAGCCCCGCTGGCAGCGCCTGCCGGCAGCGCCCTCTGACTGCCCAGCAGAGCACAGGAGCGCGAGCCGGCCGCCCGCCCGATGGAGCGCGAGCTGGCCAGCCGCGCCGCGCCATCCGGCGCGCGCGCGGAGCGCGAGCTGGCCGGCTGTGCCGCGCCATCCGGCTGCGCGGGGCGCAAGCTGGCCGGCTGTGCCGCGCCATCCGGCTGCGCGCGGGAGCGCAAGCTGGTCGGCCGCGCCATCCGCCTGTGCACGGGAGCGCGAGCTGGCTGGCTGCGCGCGGGAGCGCAAGCTGGCCGGCTGTGCGCGGGAGCGCAAGCTGGCCGGCTTTGCCGCGCCATCCGGCTGCGCGTGGGATTGCGAGCTGGCCGGCTGTGCCGCGCCATCCGGCTGCGCGTGGGATTGCGAGCCGGCCGCCCTCGCCTCCCGTCCCGGAAGCGCTGGAAGGGCGCGCAGAGCCCCCGCCGCTCCAGCGCCACGCCCCTCATCCCCCGCTCGCCCACCCCCCTCCCAAGGGGCGGCAAGCGCGGGAGGGAGGCGGCGGAGAGGCGGCATGGCGGGGGGCGCCGGAGGGATAGCCGCGCCAGGGCGGCAGATCCCCTTAAGACGGCTCTGCTCAAGGCCAAATCTTGTTACTTTCCTCAGATCAGGTCAGCATAACTGCATATTTATCTTCTAATGTCAAATTCTTCATTTAATGATACTTCTGGAATTTCTTCCATTACAGGAAGAATGAAGCATGGGGAAGACCTTGGCATTTCAACTTCGTGGTGGATAATCTCACATTGTCATAACTTTGCCCCCTTTAACCAAAGTTTGTTTTCTAAGCGGAGATACTACGTGGGTCCTATCAAATGTGGTGGTGGTGTCCTATTGGCCAGAAAAATGGATCACATAAGGGGCTTGCATTTAGACCACAACTATAGATAGCCTTTGAAAGGTCTGCACAACTGTTAACACATTCAACCTAACAAACCCCTCCAGCCAATGTACAATGGGGCCTGCCAAGTGCTTGACAACTTTGTTTGTGCAGATTGATGCAGGGAGAAAACAAAGGCGATTTCTTCAGCCCCTGGTAGGGCATGCTTGGTTTGGATGGGTAGATCTCAAGCAGTGTAGGCCTGTTCTATGGTATACATCTGGAATGGGGAAACTGTGGCCCTCCAGGGACTGTTGTTGTTCAGTCGTTCAGTCATGTCTGACTCTTCGTGACCCCATGGACCAGAGCACGCCAGGCACGCCTATCCTTCACTGCCTCTCGTAGTTTGGCCAAACTCATGTTAGTAGCTTCGAGAACACTGTCCAACCATCTCATCCTCTGTCGTCCCCTTCTCCTTGTGCCCTCCATCTTTCCCAACATCAGGGTCTTTTCTAGGGAGTCTTCTCTTCTCATGAGGTGGCCAAAGTACTGGAGCCTCAACTTCAGGATCTGTCCTTCTAGTGAGCACTCAGGGCTGATTTCTTTAAGAATGGATAGGTTTGATCTTCTTGCAGTCCATGGGACTCTCAAGAGTCTCCTCCAGGGACTACAATTCCCATTATCCATGAGCAGTGACTATGCTGATGGGAGCTAGAGTCCAACAACATCTTGAGAGCCACAGATTCCTCATTGTAGGTACACAGTGGTGCATTGCAATGTTCCTTTCGTGTCCAGGAGCTTCCAATGCCCTCCTTCCTTTGCAGAGCAATGGAACACTGTGATCTTCCAATGAAATAATTCCCTCCATGACAGTATTTTTGGAATAATTTCTCTGGAAAATATTGTGCATCTAGAAGTCATTCGCACTGATTTTTCCAGGAGGTACCTGTGAAGAGGAGCTAGCCAGCAGCAACCTATGCGGTAATGCTTGCTCTAATCCCCAGCCATCACTCCCAAACAACAACCAAGATAGGACTGGCTGCTTTGCATTTTCAAGTGTTGTCATTTTTCAGTGACTCTGCAACCATGTGACTAACAACCATAACAAAAACAGTAATTAATAATTTAAAAAAAAAAAAAACCTGTCAGGGAACTGTCCCCGGCTCAGCGCAGGGTGGTGGAAGGGCTTTCGTGCTACAGAGAGCCTCAGCAACACCTGAGAAGCATCACTTCCACTTCCAGCGGGAGCCGCAGCGATGCCTCAAGTGGGGAAGGGGAGGCGGTTCAGGGAACTGGCAGCCAAGGCTCTGGGGATTTTAGAGAGACCTCACACCCCGCTGGCGCAGAGGGAGGCACGCCACTTCCATCCCCCCAATTGCGCAGAGGGGTGCCACGTAGGGAAAGAAGAAGGGGGTTTCGTATCCCTAGACTCTTACGCTGGGGGAGAAACCAGAAAGGGGCACTCCCGGATTCTGCTGATGGATGAGACAGACGTGATTTGTTGGCTCTGCACTGTAAATAGTTTTGGACAATAAAACCATTAAAAGGAAGCTACGGAGTTCGGCTGGTCACTCATGAGCTTAATTGAGGACCTTACAAAACCAATACAGGTACTGAACAAGAAGGGATTTCAGCAAGTGCCTATTTATTTATCACTGTATATAGGAAGCTGCCCAACTGCCTCTTCCTCAAAAACTTTGAAAGGTGTATGTGCATCTGGTTAGCCTCTGCAGATACGGAAAAAAAATGTAGTAGAAAGTACCACCATACCCTCCAATATTTCTCCAATGCAAATAGGGACGTCCCATTCCATAATGATAATTTTACTATTTATACCCCACACATCTTACTGGGTTGCCCCAGCCACTCTGGGCAGCTTCCAACATATATAAAAACATATTTAAACATTAAACATTAAACAAACTTCCCTTTTCTTTCATTCCAGTTGGGCTTCGTTGCGAGTACTAACTTTAACAGGATCAGGGTCCCAAAGTTCTACTATCAACTGGTATGACCGTGTACTTTTGTAGTAATTAATCATATACATCCATAATGATGATTCCACCACCAAGGCAAAATTGCAATGAACTATGGGCCCAGATTACTGGCCAAAGTAAACTAACACAGTCCATTACAGCAGAACCAATTAGCATTGGCTATGTATACATGTTAGAAATAATTATATTTAATTCGCTCTTTTCCTACTCCCATCCCAGTTGTATATACTTTGCAGGGGGGAAATGACTCAGACTCACTCCAATGTATTCTTAACACCTTGTGTTTAACTTGCCATATTTTTGGAGAAATTAGATAACATGGCAACGGGCAAAAAGAGAAACAAAGAAAATGAAAATGAGGTCTGCAAAACTGTCTGGCAAAATAAAACCGTAATAAAATATTGCATCTAGTTTACACATATGTGCTTCAGTTAGATGGCTGGAAGGAGTTATGACTTAAGGTTTTCCATTGCAGCTGCAACTTTCCATGAATACATCAGCTGCTATAAGGAAAGAGAGGTGGGCTTTATAGGGCGAGGACATATCTTGAAAAATCATTGCCACTGTCAGAACTGACGCATTTGGGAATCATTTTCCCTTTGTGGAACATGCATCCAACCCCACCAGCTCAGAAATGTTTGCCACTGTGCCTTAAAAACAACAAACAACAACAACCTGTAATCAAGCTCACAAATAGACAGCTTACAACACAACAAATCCCATTGATTTCAGTGGAATAGAAAAATAACAAGAACAGCACAATCTGTTCTTGATGTTATACATACATATATGTAATTTTAATTGTATGCTGCCTTTCTACATTTCAAACTCAAGACAGCTGACAAATGAGAAAAATAATTTCACTACAACATAACAAAATTAGTCATAAACATTAAAGCATTACGAATACACAGGCAAACAGAACCATTTCCACATGAATCACAACAAGATCTAGACTAAAGATACAAAAAAAGCCAAAAGCAACAACCCCACCCCCAGCGGCAAACCCCCAACAATACCCCAGCCAAAGTCTCTGTTCAGCAGCCTCAGCTGTGGGGAGCCCACTGGGAGAACAGGCCACAGTGTGGCTAAAGCCACAGTGTATTTCTCACTCAAACAGCCCCTTCCGTTCATCTATGAAGAGAGTGCTACATGGAACTAGTGCACAGGATTTTTTGTTACAGGTAGGTAGCCGTGTTGGTCTGCCATAGTCAAAACAAAATAAAAAATAAAAAAAATTCCTTCCAGTAGCACCTTAGAGACCAACTAAGTTTGTTCTTGGTATGAGCTTTATATTTTTTATTTTGTTTTAGGATTTTTTGTGTATCTTATATCCAGTGCTTTTTTCAAAGAATAAAAGGTGGCGGTATTCACCATGAAGATGTTACCCTCGTCTTCTCAAAATCGCTTCCTGCTTTTTGTTATCAACTGCAGATTCCCATCATCCCTAGCTAGTAGGACCAGTGGTCAGGGATGATGGGAGTTCATTCATTCAGCCTTTATTGGCATAATGAGTTATGGGAGTTGCAGACCAGCAGCTGTGGACCCAAGTTCGAGAAACACTGGACGGTGATTCTCAGGGATCCCTACCAACTCTACAATTCTATGACCCTGTTGCTTGATTCTTAACAACTGGCTCTCGCTTTGCGCAAAGTTTTCAGCAGCTCCAAAACACAGCTTTAAAGCATCCCTCAGCTTAAGGCAGGCATGGCCAAACTTGGCCCTCCAGCTGTTCTGGGACTACAATTCCCATCATACCTCACCACTGGTCCTGATAGCTAAGGATGATGGGAGTTGTAGTCCCAAAACAGCTGGAGGGCCAAGTTTGGCCATGCCTGGCTTAAGGGGTTTTTCCTCTCTCCCCATTGCTTTCTCAGCTCCTCACCCAACCTCACAAAAACACTACAAGGCGGTGGTGGAGAGGATGCGAGTGTGAAATGCCAAGGCTGGTGCTCTCCAATGTGGAGGAATGGGTCTCTTTAACTCCCTCATGACCTGCACCTCCCTCCCCTCCCTCAGCACTCCCACCATTCACAATTCCTTGATGAGCACCATCTTCCCCCAGAGAAAGGAGGCACCCTAGTTGCAGCCCAGTGGCACCTCATTCATCCCATCTTCCTGGATTTGACCAAAGAAATGGTCCCAGTATTGCGTTCTGGCACGTTCCACCAGAAAAAAAGCATTGCTTATACCAGGATTCTGATGAATGATAGTTTTACATGCATGTTTTAATTTTTTATTATTGTTTTGTCACTTATTGCTTGCCACCCTGAGCTCCTTTGGGATAAAGGGTGGAATATAAATTGAATAAAGTAATAAACAAACTCATAAATATGAAAATTAGTATGTATACATGTTGGGAATATCTGGTCAAGAGCAGCTTTCAAGTTTACACACAACTGTTTTCAGCACATATGTTATGGCTACAGGTAAAAAGGTAAAGGGATCCCTGACCATCAGGTCCAGTTGTGGACGACTCTGGGGTTGCGGGGCTCATCTCGCTCTATAGGCTGAGGAGCTGGCATTTGTCTGCAGACAGCTTCCGGCTCATGTGGCCAGCATGACTAAGCTGCTTCTGGCGAACCAGAGCAGCGCACAGAAACGCTGTTTACCTTCCCGCCAGAGCGGTACCTATTTATCTACTTGCACTTTGACATGCTTTCGAACTGCTAGGTGGGCAGGAGTTGGAACTGAGCAACAGGAGCTCACCCCATCACGGGGATTCAAACCACCGACCTTCTGATCGGCAAGCCCTAGGCTCTGGTTTAGACCACAGCGCCATCCACATCCTGCATGGCTACAGGTAGCTATTCAGATTCCTATAGGAAACTGACTACTGAAAATAAATTATGTTGTGTATAAAATGGGAGGGACTGTTTCACAAGGTGATGTGTATATACAGGTATGTCAGAAATCTACATTTGGGCTGCAGCTACCGATACAATCCTTTTCACACATTATCTTGAATCTGCTGCCATCTAGTGAGAATTGTTGATTTTAAAAACTCTTGCCATTCTAAATCAGATTTGTACCCAGATTGAACTGATCTTGTAGGTCAGTTGCATGATTTAGTGGGAAAGCAAGCGAGTTGGCAGACACAAAAAGAGACTGACAACTCTTGAAACTTATGTATTATCTCACAACAATGTTGTGATACTATAATGATTACTGTAATGGATTAGCCCTAAAATGGAAGATTCATTACACTCTGGTTTAGTAAGAGTTAATCCACCTCCAACTTAACTGACAGCGCGTCCTTTAGGGGTGGGACGGTTCCCAGTTTAAAAGGGAGGGAACAGCCGTTTTTGGCAGTTGGAAGGGGAGAGAGTGGGGAGCCTAGAGTGGAAAGAAAAGAAGAAAGGTGTGGGGCCAGGATAGTGGGTGTTTTGGTTAGGATTAGGGTAACTTGAAGTAAAAGTTCGATGGAATTGATGTATAAATGCAACTAAGATTGTAACCTTATGAATCTTTAAAAACTATGTTTGCAAAAAAATAAAAATTCATCCTTGTTGTGCCAAGAAAAATCGTCTTAGTTGTTCTAGCAGTGTATCAAAACTCAAAGAGGTGAAGACTCAAGAGAGGGTAAAACTTGCCTAAGGAAAAAGAGGATAGTTTGTGTCCTAGAGTCACACCGAAGGGTCAAGGGGGGTGAAAACCTAGAGTGCCACAAATTTGCCAGGGTGATAAGGCAAACTGATACAGTGGGGATCCGTGCTGAGGGAGGCCCTTTACTGTAGGTAAGAGGTTGTTCATTCAAATAGCCTTGATGGGTTATGATAATAGGCCACTAAAGCTGGAATTAGGCTCTCATTTCTAAGAAGTCCAGAAATATAGAGCTGTTTAAAATAAGGACGGAAGGATTTGAGGGTGAATTGCTTCACCCCTGGACTTCCTTCGTCTTTCAAATTTATTAAAATTTTAAATTTGTTTCAAATTTATTGAAAGCGCCGGGGATTCGTCGCCATTACCATTAAAATGAAACTGGGAACACTACCCCCAAACCCAGCTTTGCTTGTGTCCCTCACCTATACTTTACAGTTACAGGTAGGTAGCCATGTTGGTCTGCCATAGTCAAAACAAAATAATAAATAATAAATCCTTCCAGTAGCACCTTAGAGACCAACTAAGTTTGGATGCACACGAAAGCTCATTCCAAGAACTATACTTTACAGTTTTCCATTATTTTATTCCATGGTCCACCATCATCTTGCAGTTGGGGGAGTAGGAAACTTCAGGTCCAAATGCAGACTTCTAGCCTTCAGAAATCTCCCCAAGATACACCACTCACTGGTCCTGCTTTGCACCCCAAATATTTTTGTCTGGCTAAAATGAGTCCATGAACTCTGGATGGAAAGCAGAGAGGGACGTGTGAGTGTGAGCAGAAACTAACTTACTGGACATGTTATTTTAAACTTTTTAATGCTTCTATCATATAGGTTTTATGAATGTTGTAAACCACTGTGATATATTTTTATGTTTTACTTCGCTTTAAGAACAGTCCTGTTTACGAACGATTTGGTTTACGAACTCCGCAAAACTGGAAGTAAAGTTTGCGAACTTTACCTTGGTCTACGAATGGAAAATGAATGGTGGAAGGGCACTGGCGGCGGGTGGCCTCATTAGGGAAAGCACACCTTGGTTTAAGAATGGATTCGGTTTAAGAATGGACTTCAGGAACGGATTAAGTTCATAAACCAAGGTACCACTGTAGTGGTATGGGATGCTGAATAGTGATGGAGAGGCAGTTCCCTCACCCCTTTATATCACAAAACATTATGTTTCAAGTGAGCCAGTATCTCTAGCTTGACCTCCTATTGAAATCTGTCTTCATCCTCATAAAGCCTTTTTCCATACATGTGGGGTGGCCAGATACCAAAGAGGACAGCTCTTCTGCTCTTCTACTTTTCCATTTTAAACGCAGGCCCTACTCAAAGGGTAACCAAATGCAAAGGAGTGCCTTTAATAGTTCTGTGCCTTCAATAGCTGTGAAGAAGAGGGAATTCGCTTATATTCGCCTACTGAAATTCCCTCTCTGACAGGAGGTACAGGAGCCTTATCCTCTTTCCTTCCTTCCTGTTTCCACCCAACCTACTCTTAAGCATTCCAGTGGAAATCGAACACCCATAAGTGTTGTGCCTCAGGACTTTTCATTGCTCAGGGTAGTGATCTGAACACATCAGCATCAAATGTACGCTATGTGAGCAAGAGAGCAAATATAGTGTTGGAATCTAACATTCCTTGAATATTTCCAATATTCTGCTGCTGGTGGTTCTGGAAACATTCCTAGCAAAAATTGATAGATTATAACCACGGCTTTTTCAGCTTGAACTCACTGGTACTCAGTTCTGGCATCTCTGGTGGGCACATTTGTCATTATAAAAGAACAAGGGAAGCCTTCATGGTGAGTTTCGGCACCTCTTTTCTAGAAAAATAGCACTGATAATAACCACTACAGAAAGTGAAGAAGCAGAATTTAGAAGAGTCAAAGTTACCGATAATCTAGGTCTGTATTTCTAGTATTGAAGGGAACAGCTAAAGGCAATGGTTTCTCTTATAGTTCAGCTATAGCCTAATTATTATTTTTTAAGTAATAAGTTCATGATTTAATAAATAATCAACAATCAACTAAATCTGCATATATTTGCACATGAATGAATGAGTTATAAGCCCAACATAGTAGACATCATTTTAGAAGGGGCATTACCTACGGTGTGACAGAGAAAGAAGATTCCTTTTCTAAGTTGGCCACACACCTACAATTTTTATGTTATATTAAACAATACGGTACATTTTTAAAATCTCATGTTTGATGCATTGGAAATAATAATTTTAGTCAGTTATAAATGGCCATACTTGCACTTAGGTGTCTCCCTTCTATATGTTTGCAAGTGGTGGCAAAATCCCACCTTTTGGCATTTCAATCAAAAAGTCTAATTTGTGTGCCCCATCCCACCCCATGTGTGAGGCTTAAATAGCTTTAAAGTCTATCTTTGCCTATTAGCGGTAGTGTTTACATGCATGAGGCTTAACGCACCTCTCCCTCGCTTTCATGTTAATATAATTGTTCAGAAGAAAAGGGGGAGAATGCAAATGAGCATTCAACATAGATTTTACCTTCAAGAACCCATCAAAAACTTTTAATCTCAGGTAGGACAACATAGTTGGCAGCACTGTGTTTGCACCCTTGGATAATAATGTACTAGTCAGTATCTCAAGCCTTCTCATGCATGCTCTGACAGCAGATCTAAAGGAAAAGCCAGCTATAAACACACCATGAGCAGTGATTATGTTTTGGAAGCAATTTTGGCCATTATTTCCAAGGAGACACTGTCACATCTAAGTCATTTTAATCAGTCCATAGATTAGGTTAAGAGTCATTAATATACTGTATGCTAGTTTGGCCTAGTTTCTGCCTGGGTGTGGTGCTATGTCTCAAAGACCTTTATTTTGAAGAGATTACTGTGCTATTTCTACTTTAATATGTAGATGAAGAGGCTGTAAATCATTTAAAAAAAAAAAAACAGAAGGCCATCAGGCAATCCTATTAAAAAACAGCAACAACTAGTAAAGCTGGAATACTGGATTTCATCTACTTTATGGCCCTTCTAGACATGCCATGTTTGTAGTTTTTGCCATTTGTTGAACACAACCAAACAACATTACTGAAGCTCATGCCTTCTTTCCACGGGAATTACAGGTCCCCCTGAACATAAATCACAATGAGTGATGGTGAAATACAATTTTATCCCATCCACATCCACATTATAATTTAGAATTCTGCGGCTTGCCATCGCACGACTAGCGCAGCATCTACTGATTATTCTCCCCTTCCCACCCCTTTAGCTAACTGAGGCCAGTATTCAACAATATTTCAACAATAATTAAAGCACAGATACATTTCCTGCGCAAGTTGACAATAAATGCAACCCACCTGCCACCGATGTCCTTGCATTTGAAGTAACAGCTGTAAAGTGAACATATACGTCACATATATTCTGCTGAAAGTATGGACCCTAAAGCAGGGAATGTTTTAAATAATATGTTTCTGTGCCCAATAGCATGAGATGCCATTAGATAAGCAGAGCAGATGAATGCCTTCCACCCCTGAGTAATCCAGAGAAAACCACACTGAAAGGCAGGGCAGGGAGAAATCTGTCCTCCCGCTCCTCCTTCTGTATCTTTTTCTACTACCATCTAATTTGTGCACCGAACAGCTTTGTGAGGGGTTATAACCCCCTCAAAAAGCAGACTGGAAATCTATTCAATGAATAATATTATGCGATTTTTTTTTTCATGTTGTAAGCTGCCTTGAGCATGCTTTTGGAAAGGCGGTATACAAATAAATTTACATAGAATAATTCACAATCATTTTTATTATTTATACCCCGCCCATGTGGCTGGGGTTGTAAGTGTGTAGTGTGTGGGTGTGTTGTTGTTTTTTTTCCCCGGCAGGCGTGGGGCATTTGTTTGTTTCATCAGCGCGCCTTGGTGCCTTCTCAGTCCTCCTCCGACGGCGAAGCTCCTCTCGACGGCCTCGGAGGCCGGAAGAGGCGGCTCCCCTGCCTGTCGTGTCATGGCGCCCGGAGATCGTGAGGTAAACACCGCGCGCCGGATGGGCAACGGGCGCTGCTGAGGGGCGGGGCCGAGGAAGGAGGCGGAGCTGGAGGGCGGAAGGACGAGGAACGAGAAGGGTGGGGGCAAGGATCTCGGACGGTTTTGTGCGACGGGGGCTGCTGCTGCTGGCGGCTTCCGCCTCGGTACAATGGAGCGGCGATAAGGCGCCGGGTGCGACGGCCGTGGCAGCGAGGGCGGGGAGGCGAAAGCGAGGAGGCTGCGGTCTGAAGGGCGGTTAGATCGGTTACCGAGTAAGTTCATCCTCACAGCCGTCCGGCCGCCGCCGCCTCTTTCTGTGTCTCCCCCCCCCACCCGCAATGAGGCACGGACTGGCTCCCGGATGGGGACGGGGTAGCGCGCACCCGCAGCCGGTAGTTTCTCGGGGGTGGGAAGGAGACGGACGGTCCGACGTTGCGCCCAGGGGAAGGGGGGGTCTTTGTGGGCCTGAAGGGCTCTTCCCCCCCCCCCTTTGCGCCTCCGCTTGGCCCAAAGTGGCCCCAGTCACCTCATCCTGGGCAAGGGGAGGGGAGCCCAGGGCGACAACCACCATCACCCCCGCTCGGTGCCTTAGGCGTTTTCCCGTGTGTTGTTGTTTCACTGACTTTAGCTTAAAATCTGGCCGCAGGAAGAAAAAAAAATGGATTGGGCTGTGTAGTCGAGCATTTAATTGGCGAATAATACTCAAATGTGATCCCCACTCGCCTTAAGGAGATGTTGGGGAGGATGAAACTCCCGAGACTGGCCATCGATCCTTAAAGGGGCTCTGGGAGGTTTACAGAAATCGGTTTGTTCATTGGAAAGTTGGCTGTTTTTTATAAGAGATTTTACATCTGTTTGCGATAGGGACTGAAATGTTACTTGCTTGTGTGTGTGCGCGCACACAATTTTTATAAAGTAACGTAGGCCTCAGTGTACATTTGATTAAGTACAGTAATAGGCTTTATCTGCATTCTGTCCTGCAGTAGCATTCATATGTGAAAGACAAAGCAGGAAAGTTTCAGAGGTGCTCTTTAGTGTTCTGTGTTAAAAAGCTCTGCCTGTTGGCTTCTACTTTAAAGGTACAAAGGTAAAGGGACCCCTGACCATTAGGTCCAGTCGCGGACGACTCTGGGGTTGCGGCGCTCATCTCACTTTACTGGCTGAGGGAGCCGGCGTACAGCTTCTGGGTCATGTGGCCAGCATGACTAAGCCGCTTCTGGCAAACCAGAGCAGCGCACGGAAACACCATTTACCTTCCCGCTGGAGCGGTACCTATTTATCTACTTGCACTTTGTGCTTTTGAACTGCTAGGTGGGCAGGAGCTGGGACCGAGCAACGGGAGCTCACCCTGTCGCGGGGATTCGAACCGCCAACCTTCTGATCAGCAAGCCCTAGGCTCTGTGATTTAACCCACAGCCCCACCCGCGTTACTTTAGTAATTACATATTGACTGAGCTACATGTATTTGATGGGTCCAGGGAACAACTCCCTTGTGAGTGGTGACTGTTGGAGTTTATTGTTGGTTGGACACTTTGAAACATAGCATGTGCTGTTCTTGCTGCTTGGCAGCTGTAACCACCAGCACTTTTAAAGGGAAAAGTGGGTGGACTCAAAGTGAGGATGAAGCAGAAATAGGGAAATTATGTTTCCCTGTTGCTATGCCTTTTTGTGTGACAATTAAAATAGTGGTCAGCTCCTAGCATATTATATACTCCAGAAATGATTAGAAAACATAGAATCATCGAGTTGGAAGAGACCACAAGGGCCATCCAGTCCAACCCCCTGCCAAGCAGGAAACACCATCAAAGCATTCCTGACAGATGGCTGTCAAGCCTCTGCTTAAAGACCTCCAAAGAAGGAGACTCCACCACACTCCTTGGTAGCAAATTCCACTGCCGAACAGCTCTCACTGTCAGGAAGTTCTTCCTAATGTTTAGGTGGAATCTTCTTTCTTGTAGTTTGAATCCATTGCTCCGTGTCCGCTTCTCTGGAGCAGCAGAAAACAACCTTTCACCCTCCTCCATATGACATCTGAGGATATCCTTATCATATTCTCTCATCTTCATGAAGAATCTGTTAATGTACATAAAAAGAAGCTGAATGATCTATGGTCAGCCTTACAATAAAGTCCACAAAAGTACCTAGCCTGCAGATTTTTGTTTGTTTGTTTGTTGTATTGGCCTCTAAAGAGGCTAGTAACTTATATTTCCATACTGGCCATGGAGGGGATGCCCCCCATCTGCAGCCAAAATGGAAACACCGACAAGTAACTGGGTCTTGGCAGGCTAGTTTTTCGAGGGAGCCTTCTGTCAAACACACTTGTGGAAGAAGGACAGAGTGATCTATTGCCTCGCTGCTAGTCCTCTGTGTTTCCATGTTGGATGTGGAGGGATACACTTTTGTTCCTTTGCTGCTAGCACAGCAATCATCTCAGTTGGTAGATGGGAAACAAGCAACCCAACCCTACTTCACTGGTTTGCTCACTTGTAAGAGCTAGCAAATACTGCTTGCCCAGGAATGAGTCACATCCACACCTTGTATTTAAAACGCTTAGACAGTCATGACTTCTCCCAGATAATCCTGGGGACTGTAGTGCTGAAAATTATTAGGAGTGCCCTCACAGAACTACAGTTGCCAGCACCCTTAACAAACTACAGTTCCCGTGATTCTTTGGTGAAGCCATGACTTACGGTGGAATAGGATTGCTTAAAGGTATTGTGTGGCTGTGACCTATGGTCCCTTCCTGTGTAAGGTAAGGTTACCAAACATCCCCGGATTTATAAATCAGCCCCCTGACAAAATCCTATCATTCTTGCTGAAGTTGAAAGCTGTCCCCGGATTCATTGAAAAAAATCTGGTAACCTTAGTGTAAGGTTGTGGTGTGATCGTTTCACACAGATTCACTGTGGTGTTCAAAGCAGCTAACTTGATATACCAGTTTAAGATGAAAGAGAAGTCCTGCTTTTTAAGGAAAATAACCCTAGCTTTTATGTGCACACTTATTGTAAGTTGCATGCACATTAAATTGCTTAGCAGGTGATGCCTTCCGTCTCAAGAATTATAGAACAGGCTGGACTTTAAATAAATCTCTTACAGTTTTGGTGCATGTATAGATTTAATGCTTACGTCTGGTTGCTGCCTGCTTTTATTTCCACTTAATTCTCTTTCTATTTGCCATTTTATACAGTACACTTTGAATTCATGTTCCAAAGGTGCTATCTGTTGTGCTGTTATTTTGCCCGCTTTCTGTAATCCTGTCAGACAGAGGGGTGGGGAATTTTGACAGCTGTGGATGTATGTAATTCTCACAAGTACAAGCCGTGCACACTCATCATAGGATGAGTTAAGACTGATGCCACTCCTTTTCTCCAACTTCTGCCTCTGTTAATACAAGAGCAAGAGGCAAGTCCTGTAATTTGAAGTACAAAGTGCTAGCGCTATTTAGTTGCCTCATCAGCTTCTTATTTGCTGTACTAGTCTTTGGAGTTCAGTGCTCTTTGTTGGGTGTTGCATATGTTTTCTAGGTCATCAGTAGAATGATGGAGGTTGAGGAATGTTGGTTGTGTACCCATCCACACCCTTCAGTGGAGCTCTTAAAGGCAATAGTCTTGCTGGAGCTGCTAATCCGCTGCAGTTTGTATAAATCTGTATATATTACAGTATTAGTGTGACTACCTTGGATGGTCACAATACTTGGCATAAACTTGGTTCTGTGACCCATTTCTCTTCTATCACACATTTCATGCTATATTTCAAAATCTGATTATTGATTTATGTAGGGGTAACATATTTTTGTTCTACCTCCACAGTCAGAGGCAGTATGACTCTGAATACTGGTTTTCTGGGAATCACAGCTGGGGAGAGTGCTCTTGTGCTCAAGTTCTTCCTTGCATGCTTTCTGTAGACATTGGGGTGCCCACCGTGAGAACAGAGCGCTGGACTAGGTGGGTCTTTGGCCTGGGCTTCTCTTATGTGGGATAGCTCATCTGGAAAAGCTTGAGACTCTTAATCTCAGGGTTGTGTCCCCTATTGGATAAAATATTCCAGCATTCCTTGGGGTTGGATTAGATGACCCTTCTGGTCCCTTCCAACTCTATAATTCTATGAATCTATGTTTACTAATAAAAGCTTGGCCGGGTGAGAGAGAGTAGTTTGCCCACGGTGCCCCAGTAAGCTTAGTGGAAATTTGAACCTACGTCTGCCACATAGTCAAACTCACCACCGCCCTCTTCATGGCACCCTGCCTGTGCCGTTTTGAACATGTATTTCTTTCCCCACCCCACAGGAAAAGAGTGAACAGCTAATATGATGGGAGATGCTGCAAAACCTTGCTTTGCCAGACGTAATAAGGAGCGGGGGATTTTAAATGAGGAGGATTTCCAGAGGTGTGCTTTACGTCACGATTACCAAGCAATGGAAGATTATGGAAATGGACACGGCAACAAGATGGACATAGGGATTGAGAAAAGAAAGGGAGCACTGGGTCACTATGGAACAAGTCCCCGAAAGGGAGCACACGGTGTTTCAAATCACCCGAATTCTTCTAAAAACACTGTTCACAATCAAGGGATGAGAATAAATGAAGCCTCAAAAGACCAAATTAAAAAGTGGGTGTCTGACAACCATCATGCTAATTTAGACAGTTGGAGAGAGTACAGATCTACAGCCCGGGTTCCTGTGGTTATCAGGACAAGAAAGGATTCTCCTCATGAGTGTGAGAGCCAAGGAAACAGAAATGGAAGAAAGCAGCTCCAGAGAGACTTAACAAGTGACGATTTATCAGATAGGAAAGGAAATTCTGGTAATATAAACACCTTTAGATCATTTTCTTGTGTTTTAAACTGTGTTCAAGTGTTTTGGGGTGACTGTAGTCTTAAGAATTGTCTTTAGGTATCTTCTAACCTTAGAAAATATTAAGTTTACCATGCTACAACATTTCAAGACAGTGCTTTATTGCTAAGTTATGGCACAATATGTGCTAGTCTTAAAAACAACCAAAGAATGGCTGGGTTGATATCAATCCTATATCCTGCTTTAGCTATTGTGGGGTTTTCTTTGTAGCAATCACGGTTGCATCCTGTGTGAGGTAAGTGGCTAAAAGCTGTGTTGCTATCTGCCTTCCCAATAACTCTGAAACCCTCCAGAAAAGGTTGGGGAGGGTGGAATATTTCAGATTCATAAACAGTAATCCCAATATTTTAAGAATTACATCTAAAATTTAAAACAGCAGAACAGTAGGGCCATAAATTTACAAAGTACTGTATTGCACAAATGTCTATGTGGCAGAATCAGTATTTGGGGACAGAATCTAATGGGCAGCAGTGTTGCACAATCCTTACTGAAATGGTGATGGTCATGCGCAGCTTACACAAGAGAACTTTGGGGTGTATTGTACCCTACATGGATTGAGTAAAACATGCATCTGAGATTTTTCCATCTTCAGCCACCTGCTCTAGCCAGCTCAAATGTGCACTGGTGCCAGGGGCATATGGCTACTTCCAAAGCCCTGAGTGGGTGCGCTTAAGGGATAAAAATGTGTTTTTAAGTAAAAGCTTGATTTCTGACTTAAGGCATGGATGGGAACCCTGCTGCCCTTCTGTTGTAGTTGGACCATGACTTCCATCAACTGCGTCTAGCATGGGCATTGTAGTTCAACATCTGGAGGGCCACAGATTCCCCATCCCTGTCTTAAAGACTACTTGATTTCCTCTACCGCCACCTGCATTCATGGCTGTAAGTTAATGTAGCGTGATAACGGGATACTTGGGATAATGCTGTTTTCTGTTTGGTGACACAAATATTAAGAGACACAAGCTTAAATTCCAAAAAATCGCAGTTGGGTAATACCTTGATTAGGATCAACCAGAATGTTAGAAAATAATACCAAGGTTTTGAGTTCTGCAGAACTCTTCAACAAGTAAGGTGTTATATAAAGGGGTTGGTGGGGGAGGACAAACAACACACACACACACACACATGCAAAAAGTAGGCCAGATGCTGTAGCTGTAAGGTGATTTTGTAGACTCCTTTCTAAGACGGTGATTTCAGGCTGAATAAATTTTTGCTAGATGCTACATAGATCAGGTTACACACCTAAGATTCTGGGCTAAAGAAGCATTGGCTGCCTCCCATTTTTTAAAAACAAAAAGCCTAGCTGTTACCAAGATTTGTCCCACACCTTAAGCAAAACATACAGGTGCTTGGCTGAGTAGAGAATTTTAAGGTGATTTCAATTTTTTAATGCAATTCAAATGACCAGGAGCTGTTTGGGAAACTTTGGAAAGAAAAACAAACCACTTTGAGACTTTTTGAGATATAAAGTGGTATGGAAATGATTTAAGTAAAAAATAAATAAAATCATATCAAGTTAACTCTTTTTCACCATTTTTTGACACTGCTTCTCTGCTTTTGGGGTTCAGTAGATCCCTTTAAAGTTGTATCTGAAAATAAAGGATAAGGGTGATTTGACAACTAAGTTTTACTTCCAGTAGTTCCACTTAGATTAAAGGATCAAATTTTGTTATGGCCATTAATTTCAGTGGGTCTACTCTGAGTAAAATTTAGTTGAATACTACCCTGAGATTGATTTCAACACTATTCTACTTTAACAAAACAGGTTGTGGTATCACATTTCAAAAACGTAGACTAAAACAAACTGTTGGTTCCCGCCTAAATGTTAATGAAAGGGAAAGCAAAACGATGCCTGTCTGAAATACTGGACTCATAGTAAATAATGGAAGGGATCCAATGTACCTGATAGCCTAATAGGGAGGCCTGCCCTCCCTGCCTCCAAAGGATGCAGATGACAACCATTTTAGGTGCATCGAATTGATGTGTGATCACTGACATTTGAGTCCTTTTGGACCTGGAAAATGGCTGAACAAGGTGGAGGCCAGGTATGGAACCCCCATGAGAAATGATCGCCACCTATATTACAAAAAAGAAATCGGTGTTTTGAGTCTGCACTGTGTTAAGATAAAAGCCAATTTGGAGCAGAATTAACTTTGTGTGTGTGTGTTAAAATTGACTCCTGGGTCCAACTCCTGGAGTCCTTTATAAGTTTTGTGTGTGCATAGGAACATACATACATTTTGTTCTGTTTCTGTGTGTATATATATGATATACACATGCAAACATAAAAATCTATTCCAGTGCTCTTGAAGTGGTATAAGCACATAAAAATGGAATTTTGATATAGGCAAAATGTTAAGGTTTACCTTCCCTGTTTTGATAAGTTGCTTGGGGATGGGGTGGGTCTCAATGAGCTTAGGCATTGATAGTTTCACTTTCCCATTTCTTCAGATAGGTAAATTGGACCCATAAGTAACTTAAAACTTTTTTCAAAATGGAAAAACGGGTGGAATTAAACAACACAGGACAATTGACCTAATAATTGTTGCGGAGTACACAGAGTGAAGTGGTTCACATGGCAAAAAAGGGTTTGCAAACACAGTAATCCGGCAACTTGCACACATTTAACTTGTGCGCATTCAGCTTTTTGTGCTTGGCAAATAATTTTTAAAAATTAAAAAAGGGGACAGGCATTGGGGGAGGGGAAAACTGGCAGTCCCACCCATATGCAACGTTGGCTTTAAGTGCAAGTAACCCCTGTGTACGTTGAGGGCTTACTGTATTTCAAACAGTTTCTGGGGTCCACAGCAACCCTATTGGCATTAGAGTGCAACTAAAAAATCCGGCTCCATAACAATGCACTTCATCATTCTGTTGGTTCTGTTCGCCTTCTTATCACGTACTTCCACTTCTTTAATAAGTACATTAAAAAGGTTCCCAAAACAGCAATTTGTAGGAAGGTAAAAGCAGTGATACTTTAAGATTGCAACCCTACGCACAGTAACAGCACAGTTCTATATATGGCTAGTCAGAGGGCAAAGGGATTTACTCCCAGGTAAGTGAGCAAAGGCTAGGGTTGCAAATGAAGTCTTGCTGGGTACAATGGGGGCATTGGATTGTACTGCACATCTTTTCATATTCTAGGTGCCTTATGTTGTGCCTTCCCTTGTTGGGTTGCAAACTCGAAGAGTTTTTGCATCGCAACTAGATTCCTTCTGAAGCTTGAATGGTTTCATCCTTCAGGGTTTCTCAGCAATGGTTTGTTTAGGTGCGGAAATGCACTAAGGTGGCAGTCGTTATTTGTGCCGTGCACTTACAGCAACTTTGTTCTAATAACTGTTCAAAAGAAACCAAGAAACATAGGAAGCCAAGAAGATCAAGACGGATAAGAAAAGAAGAAAATGATCAAGAGGAGGATATGGATGGGCCAGTTATAGATGAGTCTTTACTGACAGCAAAAGAATTGCTAGGGCTTCAACAGGCTGAAGAACGACTTAAGCGAGACTTCATTTACAGGCTGAGGAAGGTAGCTATTTCTGCAATAAATCTATATTCTTGTTTTGGGGTGAAATGTGTAAGTGTTGGTACTGAAGAATACCAGTTAGGAATGTGCTTGGTAAATGAGAAGAGCAACGATGGTGGGAAAGGGCTTGGGAAAGCAAGGAATATGTTTAACCACAGATTGCTTTTATGTATTTGAAAATGCTTACAAGGGGATAGTGCTGCTTGTTCATTATAAGGGGCAGCAATAATTTGAACGAACACCTGTATTTTATTACTTGGGTTTAATGAATCCTGCATTGGACAGAGTAGATGTACCTTATTAATATTTGAAGGTTTTTTTAGCTTTCAGAAAAATGGTCAATAGGTAGAAAATCAAAAGTGCAAAGACATAGCTAGAATGATATATGCAAGTATTCTTATTCTTACCATTTCTGTGATACACTGATGATCTGATGTAATTCATGTTAAACATCATAGGTCATGATTCTAAGGTCTATCCTTAGAATTTAAAAAAAAATGGAAAGGCTTACCCAGATCCTTCTTAAAAGTCACATCTCTGTCAGGTTGCAGAGACTTTCAGGAGGCTGTGGGTTGAGAGTTAGTCCATCAAGAGGTCTGATTCTCTCCTCTCTTCTCAAGGAAAGAATTCCTTTGAAGTGGTTAACTCTCATATCCATAGTCTCTTGTAAAAATTCCAATCACATAACTTAAATGTTGAGCTGATCCAGGAATATGAAATGTCTGGGTAATTTTTATTAATAAAATTCTCACTTGTCTTCACATATATTGAAGTGATCAATGTGCAGCTCAGATTTAGGCCCAAGGAATGAATATGTAAAAATCATTTCAAATCTGAATCAAAGGCACATTATTGGACCTTAAGCAATTTTTAGAGTCAGGAGAGCTGCCTGATTTAATAGGTAGTACATAGATGTTTCAATATGAGTATCATGCTTGTGCAGGAAAGAGCATACTGTTAAGTGAACTGGAAATAAGGTCCGTTCAGCATGAACAGTGATACATATCGTAACTTTCCTATAGGACTGAAATGCTAGTTCTCAGTGCTATTTAAATGATCCTAGATGTTTACTGACAAATGGTTTGACTCTGACTCCAGGTGACTCGTCTTGACAGGAACATTGTGAAATGATATATTTGTAGAAGCTTTAATTTGTTTTAGTCTATTTTATTGTGGTTTAAACTTTTTGTATACAGCCGTACCTCGGAAGTCAAACAGAATCCGTTCCGGAAGTCCGTTTGACTTCCAAAACATTTGACTTCCAAAGTGCGGCTTCTGATTGGCTGCAGGAAGCTCCTGCAGCCAATCAGAAGCTGCACAAGCCCCGTTGGACGTTTGGCTTCCAAAAGAACATTCAGAAACCAGAACACTCACTTCCGGTTTTCGATAGTTCGGGAGCCAGAACGTTAGACTCCCAAGCCATTCAGGAGCCAAGGTACGACTGTATTTCAAATTACAGTTGAAATTTTTCTGTAAACCACTTTGAAGTTGTTGTTTTTTTCTACCATCAAGGGGTAAATATATTTTATGAAATAAATAAATTAAAATCAATACATTTTAATACATTGTGTTCTCCTTAGCGCCCTCGAAGTTACCCAACAGCCAAATATACATGCAAATTATGCGATACTTTGATTGAGTCGGTGGCATTTGCTCATAAGCATATAAAAGAAAAAAGACACAAGAAAAACATAAAGGTGAGTCGTTGACCGGTCAAAGCTATAGAAGCATTACAGGGGTGTGTGTGTGTGTGTGTGTGTGTGTGTGTGTTGTGCAGATTATTAGAGCTGAAAATACCACATGCCAGTATGGTAGCTGTTGAGCAGCAGCTAAACATGGGAGCCCCTACATTGCCCCCTCCTACCAACCTTATTCCAATCTTTCCTGCTTCAGGGCAGGATGTTCTGTCCTTGGGACCTGTAACTAATGGGGAGGGAGCAATAGAGATGAAGCAGGCAGGGATAATAGGTGCATGTGGTGACCTGCATGTGTGCAAGAGGTAGTGGCCTGCAGCCAAAGGAGGGGGGGGGCACCAGCTAATGCAGTCCTTGGGCTGAAGCAGGTGAGCCGTGCTTGCTCTAGGGAGTTAATTAGAAAAGTCATTAACTCAGCAGTCCAAATCCCTACCGGAAAAGATATCTTCGGGTGGTGGCTCAAGGGGAGAAATAGCAGAGCCATTTGTGGGAGCCAGAGACCTTCAGGCAGCTGAGGGAGGTTGAAACAGAGGAGCGAATGTTGCAGCCAGGGATGTACTTGGGTAAGAGAGCCGAGATCGGAAAGCGGCAAGGTTGTGGAAGCCTTTCAAGTTGGGTCAATTGGTTCATGCTGGATCTGGGCATGAGCAGGGAGACAAGGTATGGATTTGAAATCCCCTGCTTAAGATTGCCCTCCTCTTTTTGATGTTTTTTACCACCTCATGAATAACTTTCTTTTCTTGTAGGCATCTGGCTTGCCGAGTTGATGCCTGTTAACCCTTGCTGTCATTTTTCTAAACAATGTTGAATTTACGTTGCAAGCTCCTTGGGTTAGTTAGGGACCTTTTGGTTCTGCAAACTGCTATGCACATTGTTACCACGATACAAATACCTGGCCAATCCCCTGGCAACACCTCCCCAGGCAGGATTGGGCGGTTAACTGACATAGGCGGAGACCCCAAGGTATCCCTGCCTGGGGGAAGGCGACACCAGACGAACTACCAGGAGTCGTACTGGAATCCAGGGGGCTGCGCACGACCACGCAAACGTCGCCCCCCGTTTGATGTGGGGAATGATCATTATCTGTGATGTTTTAGCTAGTAAGAGGACATACTTTTGGAAATGCTCTTTGCAGGGACATTAGAATTAGTTCTCTCTCTCTTCCCCCCCCCATATACAGTCGTACCTCAGGTTACATACTTTTCGGGTTGCGTACTCCCGTAACCCGGAAGTGTAACCCGTCACGTGCGATCCGCGCATGCACAGAAGCGTTCTGTGTGGTCTGCACATGTGCAGAACTATTCGGTGCACTTTGCGCATACGCAAAGCGCGTTTTTCGGGTTATGTACGTTTCAGGTTACGTACAGCGACCCGGAACCAATTAAGCACGTAACCTGAGGTACGACTGTAATATGGAGAAATAAAAGTAGGTAAACTGTGCCAGAGTATATACTTTTTACATTATTAAAATGATTTTGAGAGAAAAAGAATATATATTTCTTGCATATTATCTCTAAAGGAAAAGCAAGAGCAACAGCTGCTGACTGCCCTACCTCCACCAACGCCTTTGCAGATTGAAGCTATTGGTGTTGCCATTGAGAAAGTAGTGCAAGAGTTTGGTTTAAACAATGAAGACTTTGAACAACGGCTTGGAGTTAAAACTGCCATGGAAAGTGTATTGCATCAGAAATTGCCAGGTAACATTTTATGATAATTGTCTTTAACAAATGGTGAGCCGGGTTGTATTTCCATGGTATCTTAGTTACTTGGTGCAAAATATGGACCCGAAGCTGTAAAATAGATGAACTGCTAAAGGAGAAGCCTGCATAATGGCTAAAAATAAGCAGTGCTAAAAGATCACTAAATCAGGTTCATATTCATGTCCTTTAAATATTGATAGAACATAGGTTAACCAGGAAGGGATGTGGGGAGTGTAAACTCCTGTTGTTCCTGGATCTGCTCTGGTCAAGACTTCTTTGCGGAGAAGAAAGTATTTCCCCCTGTTCTGCATTTCAAATTGAAATTTTCCATTTTCATTCACTATAGATTGTTCTCTAAGACTGTATGGCTCTTCTTGCAGCAGATTTGGTTTCAAAAACTCAGATGTAAATCTAGATATCCAGTTTCCAGCTAATGTAAGTAATCATTTTCTTCAGGAAATATTGTATAAAGTGGATTCTAGCAGCTTTGCTACGGAATTAAGTTTACATGGTTCATAGCAGCCATAATGGTAATATAAAAATCAACATGCATGTCTGCAGCTTTGGGAAAGTTATAAATTTGAGCAGTTTATAAAAGCAAAGCAAAGCAAAGATGCATATACAAAATCTCAAATAACTATTGATGTGAACTAAAGTTTTAATGAGATTCTCTTTTTTAATATGGCTATTGGTTGGCATCCATCTATCTCCAGAGACAGTGGAAGAATCAAAACATAGGAGAGTTACAGCACATGCTGTGGCTGTGAGACTGATATGGGAGAGACATGTTTTGTTGCAGCTGGGGCAAGTGAGGGTGTCTGGTTGTGCTGACACAGATGTACCATAGTGTTTCTTCTTTCTGCATATTTCCCAGCGGTCATTCCTCCTCTGATTACAGGTCACTGCTGTGGATACATGACCTGAATGATTGTCTGGTTGTCATAATTAATTTTATTTTATTTTTCATTAAAGCCACCTCTTCTTTTTAAAGTACCACCAGACTGCTAGTTTTTCCAAGTTAAATGTCATGAAGTACTATACTAATATTTCAACACAAATGATGACACCAGTAAAGGTTAAAATTTTATAGTTTTTGTTTTGCTGTTCTTTATAGATGTCCCAACCAGATGTTCTCTTACTTGTACAAGAGAGCCTGAAGAACAGTGGTAAGGCCCATTCATTCATATCTCGACTTAGCCATGTCCTCACCCACATCGGGTGAGAATGTCATTTCTGTGCAAGTAGCACCAAACAAATATCTCTTGAGGATAGGCAGTGGACAGGACTGCATGTATCTAATGGTTGGTGCCATTGTCCCTATCTGCACACAGCAACTAAGAGAAGAGAGTATTAGCGCAGTGGTGGAAGATGGTACTAGATAGATGTCTGGATTGGAATGGTGGATGGTTGATTTATAATTCTTTCAAAGCAGCTCATCCAAAGCCCAACAAACGATAGCTTGAGAAAAAGAATGGAGGAATCATGGATCATACGGCTCCCCAGACATTTTGGCTACAGGAGAAAAGTATAACCAAATGGTTCTTAGAGCTGATGGCGCCTAGGTGTTAGCATGCATCAGGTAGCAGCAAGAGGCAACACCTCTATAGTATGCACTTGGCCAAACACAACCGCAACCCATCAACTATTTGTTGTTAAGGCTTCATTTAGGATATGAGGAAAAGGCTAAAAGATTTGGTTTATAAGGGAAGGTTGAAGGAAAATGGAAGTGATCTGATGTCCGAATGGCCACTGTGAGAACAGAATACTGGATCACATGGGCCATGGGCCTGATACAGTGGGCTCTTAGGTTCTTATGTACATTGAGTGGAAAGATCATGTTTACCAACATCTCAATAAATGCTGGTGTGGTGGCTTGGTAGGTTATGACCTGTTGCAGGAAGAGTAAAGGCACAATATGACACGTGTCAATTCATGTCCTTGTACTCTGTCGATTTATCTGGAATATTGACTGCTGGTTCTACAGCTTAGAATCAGGAATTGCCACTTCATTCCTAAATCTGCATTAAGATGGTGGACAAAACTCCACTGTAACTATTTTTAAGAACCCCAAACAAAGCAGATTGGCTAACAAATACCAATAATTAGGAAAAGGTTTGTAACACAGGCAGTCCTTGGCATTTAATGCTAGTTGGTGCATCATTTTCTGAAACAATCATTCTTGGATTTTTATACACCAACAGATGTGTCAGTTATACAAACTGATCAGTAAGTACAACCTGCGTACTACTAAGCCACACATTTTATTGTGGGTGTAAGCCCGTAGACTGTCTCACCAGTCATTTTGTTGGTTCCGCTTGCTTGTCAGTTAACATGGTTTGCCTTCTTATCACATACTTCCACATCTTTAATAAGTACATTAAAAAGATCCTAAAGGACCTTCATTGGCTCCCAGTTTCTGAGCACAAAGTGTTGGTGCTCACCTTTAAATCCCTAAATGGCCTTGGCCCGGTATATCTAAAGGAGCGTCTCCATCCCCATTGCTCAGCCCAGACATTGAGGTCCTCCTCCGAGGGTCTTCTGATGGTTCCCTCACTGCAAGAAGTGAAGCTACAAAGAACCAGGTAGAGGGCCTTCTCGGTAGTGGTGCCCTCTCTGTGGAACACCCTCCCTTCAAATGTCAAGGAGATGAAGAATTACACAACTTTAAGAAGACACCCCTTTATCGGGAGGTTTTGAACGCTTGGTGTTTTTAGATATGCTGTAAGCTGCCCAGAGTGCCTGGGGAAATCCAGCCAGCTGGGCGGGGTATAATTAATAAAAATATTATTATGATTACTGTTAGCAGTTATTCCTGAGCCTTTGCTTTGCGGGTGTTTTTTCAAGCTCAGCCACCTAATCAGCACCATGTGGACTAAGCTTCATGTCTGGATAAAGATATTCATTTGCCTGTTTCCATTATACTTATAAAAACAGGTAGCTGGTGGCCCTTTTTAATACCTTGGTAATCAATAGAAGCTGAATGAATAAAAAATATATGTGTAAATTGAAACTTAGATAAGTCCCTTAATCTTCAGGTGTATGATTTAATATGGCACCGATACTACGGTGCCCAAAAAATTACTCACTCAAAAGAGAGAAAGAACAGGCAAGCCCTGCTGCTTTTCTCTCTCTCATTTTAAGGGCCTGAACCACTGGTCAAGCTGTGAAGGATCAGGCACATGGGTTTGTGTGGCTTAAGTGGAACAGTTGTTGTTATTTATTAGTATCATTAGAGGATTTCTTCTGGTCTTTAATTTTTGCAGTCTAAGAATGGATTCAGATGACCATCTGAAGCTCCATTCACATGGGCAAATGTTTTGCCCACTGACAGCTGAACCCTGTATGTATTGAAGAGGTATTTATCAGGAGAACCAGCACATTATAGCATCAAAGGGATGGCTGCAGTTGTCACATGAAAATTGCATACATTTGAATGTAAAAGACCAGCAAGGGCGTAGAAGATTTTCCTCTTCTCTTCTCTGTGTGAGACAGATTGTACATCTTATTTTTCTTCAGTACCATGATTAATGTGGCTTTCTTTTTCCCCTTCTTAGAATCTTTTGTTGATGTTGATGCAGATTTCCATGCTAGAGTGCCTGTGGTGGTGTGCAAAGAAAAACAAAGGTCTCTGATGGCAAATTTGTGTGTGTGTGTGTGCGTGTATAGTATTTAACAATGTAAATTAAAGACCCCCACATCTCTGTTGGCTTCTGTATTAAATCATTCCAAATATATTGATTCCCATAGTAATGTGAGCAAACAAATTAGAATCTAACAGTAAGGACTGCTGCTTCCACTTTCATCAGTGCCCTAAGAATCACTTAGTTTTGCGCCCTTGCCTTCAAAGGGCAAAAGAAACAAAAAAAGAAGAAGAATCAGTTTCCACATGTGATGCAAGCATAAAGCCTTATCCCAGCTGTAAAGGTAAAGGGACCCCTGACCATTAGGTCCAGTCGTGTCTGACTCTGGGGTTGCGGCGCTCATCTCGTTTACTGGCCGAGGGAGCCGGTGTACAGCTTCCGGGTCATGTGGCCAGCATGACTAAGCCGCTTCTGGCGAACCAGAGCAGCGCACGGAAACGCCATTTACCTTCCCGCTGGAGCGGTACCTATTTATCTACTTGCACTTTGACGTGCTTTCGAACTGCTAGGTTGGCAGGATATCCCAGCTGTAGTTTCTTGTAGATAAGTTTAGGACTAGTGTCTTACTAAGACAATATCAAGCTAAGTCATGCTCAGACTAGACTCATGACTTAAGTTACTCAAGTCTATTGACTTTGATGGGACTACTCTGAATACGACTAATGCTGGATATCTCCCCAAGGCTTCAATCCTGTTCCTGCTTACCTGGTAGTAAGCCCCATTGAACTCAGAACGTCTCAGTAGACATATTTGTGCTATGAGAAACAACATCAAGAACAGCTGGCACAACTTTAATATTAAATAGGTATACACTGGTATATTTTTCTAACCATTTACATGGCACCACTTACTTAAAGCTCTTACAGTTTATTAATATGTTAATAAGAACCATAGCATAATTAAATGGTTTATATTTAGATAGCGCTTGTTTACCAACTGAAGTAAGTAAATCATCTATTAAAAAGTAGGCTAATGTAGTTTTAAGAGTCATTAAAGTGCTATTCCAAAGCATAATTGTCTGTTAGAAGGCTAATGCAAGTAATGACTGCAATTAAGCACAATCCACGTCACATCAAGTGAGTTTTATGCAGTCATAATGCATATATTTATTATAGCTTCAGTACAGACATTTAAGCAGAAATTCTTCTGGCTGCTTCCTTGATAGGATGACAATCCATTAGCCTGCCTTTCCTCAAACCCTGCTAATGAGGATTCACCATAGTATACAAATGAGCTTTCATACAATAATAAAGCAACATAAGTTAGGATCCGATAATTCCCAAGTATGTCAACTGTGATTGATATATATGCAACACTGGCCCCTGTTATTGCATGTTAATCCAACCACCTGATTCAACTCTAAATAGAAAAATCTCACTCTTCAAGCAGGTATCTCATCTGTGAATTAACAAACATCATGGCGGCTGTGATTTAAGTCTTTATTACACATCAGATAGAACCACCCATTCAGTGACTGCCACTGAAAATACCAGTTTCACAGCTGCTCCTCTTCCTCGCCTCCTGAATAACATTTAGTAGAAGAGCATGTGTTGCACCAACATTGCACATCTTGCTTATTTCTGCCACATTTCTGGGAGAAATGAGGAAATGCTGTTTTCTGCAGTATCCACTCATTTTCAGTTCCACCCTTAGTTTGCTTTTCCTAGGGAGTGAAAATATTTTTACATATCTGTCTTTTATCATTTTAGTGGCCTTGTTTGCAGAGTAAGTGCTGGGAATGAAAACGCTTGTCTGACAACAAATCACTTGGCTAAACTAGGAAAACTAGAACCTCCTCTTGTGTCGCTGGTAATTGCCTTTAGACACTGGGCCAAGGTAAGTCTGGCTTTGTAGCAAAGCACAAATACTCACATTGTTTGCCATGATCAGTGTTTGAAAATCCCATTCTTCTAGGCGCATTTTGCGACGGGGAATTTCATTAGCACGAGCAGTTTCTGAGCTCTGGGCGCAGTACTGCACCTAAGATTTCAGATTAAAACTGCAGAGTGGAAGGAAAGGGGGACCCTTTTCTGCCTCTCCATTTCCAACCAGTCTCTGAAGACTGGAGAAGAAGGCCTGTTAGGAATATTAGCCGGGGGGTGGTGGGGGTGGTGCAGGGATAGGACCTAGACCATGTAAACAATGAACATAATATTTTAGCTGCAGTTCATTCATTTTCAGATTTTTGTATTCTTGTTATTAAAAAGCACACCTAGACATTGTTGCGCCCATAACCTCAGTTTAAGGTGCCATTTAGCTCCTAGCTTTCAAACCTCAGTTTCTAACACTGGCCACGATTAAGGTTGTGTGTACAATGTGTACTCTGTCCTTTAATTTTTAATTTTTTAAAATATTTGTTCTGTATATATAATTAATTTAAGCAATTGTACTTAACACTTTGGAGCTTGCTGAGCCTTTCTGTGCATGACCCTGATTCATGATTGAATGTTGCATGTAAGCTACTATCTGAAAATAATGTATTTCTTAAACATGGGGGGGGGGAGTTGCTTTAGACAATCGCAGCTACATTTTCCAACACCTGAACTCTGTTTAGTAGCATTTGAATATTGGATTAGGAAACATAATTCTTTCTGAAGAATTTATGTGGCCTCCAACTTGCTATCACTCTGAAACAGTGGTCATAGCAAGTGATTGGAAAATGGTAGAAACCTGAGGCAGCCCCTTCAACTTTATCTATTTTATATACAGTGGTACCTCGGGTTGCGCACTTAATTCGTTCTGGGGTGCTGTTTGCACCCCGAACAGTGCTCAACCCAGATGGTGCTTTTGCACATGTGCGAAAACGTGAGATTGCACAAGATATGGATATGGGCGGAAGCATCCGCGCTCCGTGTTTCACTTCCGAGTTTGCGGAGTACGCAACCCGAACGTACTCAACACGGAGCGTTCGCAACACGAGGTATGACTGTGTAGCTTGGTGCTTCAAGTGATACCTCTCCTGATTGTAAGAGATTTTTGGCCCAATTCAGACAAGACCCTGGAGGTAAGACTTGTTCCACCTATGTATCTATCTCTAACCAAGCACAGAAGTATTCATAAGGCATGACATAATTTGGAACAGATAGCTTCTGTTGTAATCCTGGCTATGTGTGATCATAACAATTCATGGGCTGTCAAAGTCAGCACACTTATTTTTGTCCACTAAAATCCATTGCCCAAACTTTCAAAGCCCTGTTTCCTGCCTATTTTTTTTAAAAAAAGAAAACTCAAATCAAGGATCCGAGATCTGTACCCAGTACTGAAGTCCACTGAAGTACAGACATTATGCTTCCTGATTTCATAATCACAGTTAGGTGATTGGAAGTGCTCTTTGATCTCACACACCTTCCTCTCCTCCTCCTCTGATGCGTAAATTCTCCCATTCTGTTCATTTTCAGAGCTGATAACGGTAGCGTGTTAATAGCTACAATGATGCTTGGCTAGCCGTGGATAGAAGTGGGTTTGCAAACAGTTTCATCTGAGTGCAAGTTCCTGTTCATATGTAACACTTCTCTATCTTTGCTCTAAACATGAAAGCAGTGTGGGGGAATTCATACATCGAGGGGGGGCGGCATAGAAGGATGTGAGCCTGCAGGCTGGTCTTAATCTCCATGCTATAGCAGCATTACCTTAACAGCAGGCCACATCTAATAGGATTCTGAAGCTTGCTCACAGTGCTCTTCCATGAATTTTTTCTTTTTCTTTTCTTTTCTTATAGCTCTGTTGTGCAGATCGTCCTGAAGAGGGTGGCTTACCACCTTATGTGTTTGCTTTAATGGTCATTTTCTTTCTGCAACAGAGGAAAGAACCCTTTCTGCCTGTATATTTAGGATCATGGGTAAGCGTGCCTTGCATAAAGGTTTCTTGAACATCTATAAAAAGTATTGAAGAGAGAGAAAGAATGCATCTCAAACAGTAGCAGCCTGTAGAGAATCTTCCGAGTTCCACAAGCTCAGATGTTTCCTCTTGCTTTCCTCACATGCACAGTTTTAATACACCCCAATCTGATGAAATCATGGTTTGCAATTCACATCTGATCTGGCAGATAATATATGAGGTTTCGAAAGGTTTTGGAGAAACTTCTTTACCAAAGACTCCTAGGTGAACTAGCAGTTATGATGTAAGATTTTTTTTTATTTTTATGTTTTTAAAACCCTCTTCCAAATTGTTAAGTGGAAGAGAGTTAAGAGTGAGGTTCCACAAGGACCTGCATTGATACTAGTGCTACTTAAATTAATAAATTACCTGGAGTCTGTCTGTCTGTCTCTGAACAGTGAGGTTAGCAGATGGCATCTCAGTATTCAGGTTGATAAAACCCCAAGTTCATCTGGTTCAGAACACCATGATGGAGTTATTAACAGGGATTGACCATATCTTCCAAGCACAATTCAAAGTGCTGATGTTGAACTTTAACACCCTCAGCTTTTTGGGTCCAGGGTCTCCGAAGAGTCAACCCATTCACCTGTGTAAGATTTTACTCCTGCCATAACAATAGTGTTGGTTTGGCACCTGTTTTTATATGTTTAGATGATTTATTGTATTTATATCAATGATCTTGAACAAGCTACCTTGAGTGCAATTTTAGGAAGGTGAGGGGTGTGTGTGGTGTTTTTTAATAAAAAAGAAGAAGAAAAACAGTGAAGAAAGGGAGACTTAAAACTAAAAATTAAGGTAGCAATATTGGCTCATAAGAAAAATTCCAAGTCATCTATAAGCCCTGTGACTAGCAAAATTAATGTCAGATGAGATATTATTGTATGTGCAAAATGGTGAGGAACTGGAACAAAAAAATTGTAGTCTTTTATGAAGCTTGATGGGGTCTAAGTGGACAGTGACTGTTCAGGGGGGGGGAATCTTAGACTCATGGGAAGCTTGCTGAAAGGAATTTGACTTATAATCATTTTCTCTCCCCCTGTTGCTAGATTGGAGGGTTTTCATTGAACAAACTGGTGAACTTTAATCTAAAAGAAGTTGAAGATGACATTGTGGTCTGGGAGCACAATCCTGCTGTTGAGGATCCTGGCTCTTCAAAGGAAACTTCTCCTAAGCGGGGAAAGGTATCAATTTTAAGACTGGAATTTAAGTTTTAAACCCTTCACACACTTTTATTTTTTTAAAGTAGCAGCAATGTAGAATTAAAGAAGAAACTATTGTGCTATTTTTATATTGCCTCAAACACTTTTTTTTTAAATACATATGTATATTGAAGGTACTGTCTGATGATTTTGAAGAAATATGTCAGAATGTTTGATAGATCCTGTCTAATGAAGCTTGTGCTCTGATAATCTGATGTTTGATGTCAAGTGCGGACACGACTGGACCTAATGGTCAGGGTCCCTTTACCTTTTACTTACTTCCATGTCTGATAGAGATTCTGTTGTCTGTCTTTGGGTGCCTAAAATACTTGAAGGTAAAGGTAAAGGGACCCCTGACCATTAGGTCCAGTCGTGTCCGACTCTGGGGTTGCGGCGCTCATCTCGCGTTACTGGCCGAGGGAGCCAGCATACAGCTTCGGGGTCATGTGGCCAGCATGACTAAGCCAATTCTGGCGAACCAGAGCCGCGCACGGAAACCCCGTTTACCTTCCTACCAGAGTGGTACCTATTTATCTACTTGCACTTTGACGTGCTTTCGAACTGCTAGGTGGACAGGAGCAGGGGCCGAGCAACGGGAGCTCACCTCGTTGCGGGGATTCGAACCGCCAACCTTCTGACTGTGGTTTAATCCACAGCGCCACCCACGTTGTACATCTTGCTGATCTGAGTACGGGGTTGCACTATACAGCTGCGAATTTATTAGCCCTTGTATAGGGGCTGCTGCCTCTGTCTATTTTGCTTTACAGCTCGGCCAAAAGAAGCATCACCTAACAGCTTGCCTATCCCTGTGCTCTCCTGCTACAACTTGTGGTGGGTGAAAGGGAGCAAGTCTCCCCCTCAACTCCCCGTGCTGTTCTGCTGCCTCCCAGAGAAGGAAGTCTGCTGTTTTTAAATGCAGGCTTCCATTCCTTGGTGACAGTGGCGAGGAGGGAGAGACGGAAGAGGAGAAGGGCTTTCTTTCCTTCATTCCCCAGTGTGGGAAGGCCTTCCTAGGCCACCTGCTCGTTCCCCTGGAAGGCTCATTTGGGGTGCATGCTTACTTGGTCCCAGCATGACAGTGGATGAATGCAAATAAAGTACAGGGAAATATGTGGTAATTGCCGGATTATGGCTCTCTTTCTCCTGCTTCACTTGAACTTGAATCTTCAAAATCTAGGCCAAAGTGTGATACTGCCTTTTTTTTTTGGCTTTGGCAGATGCTAGGCAAATAAGGTAATTCAGCCTTTGTTTTAATTGGCAGGTTCCTTTAGTGTTTGATTCGGATCATCAATGTTTAGTCCCAGTTGGACAGCTCTGGGTTGAACTGCTTCGTTTCTACGCCCTGGAGTTTAATTTGGCTGACTTAGTCATTAGCATACGCCTCAAAGAAAAAGTGTCTCGTGAATCTAAGGACTGGCCCAAAAAGCGGATTGCTGTGGAAGGTATTTGAAAGTAGTTCGTTTGCAAGAGAAATGTGTATCGTTTGGCATGTAAAGCACACTATCCTCCCCCCTTTTTATATTCTTCTTAAGCAGGTACCATTCAAATCATAGAATCTTAGAACTGTAGAGTGATGCAGGAATCTCAACTAAATCATATATGACAACCTCTGCTTAAAAACCTCCAAGGAGGATGAGGATTCACCACCTCCCTGCTGCACTGCCAAACAGGTCTTGCTGTCAGTATTAGCTACAGCTGAGAAAACTCAGACTAAGTTTTGTTTAGTTGTTTTCTCTATTTGTGTTCATTACGACTGTCTAAGGACTCTTGGTTTTGGCCGTGGCGCATGGAACAACAGTTCAGCTGAGCATGCCTTTACATTGGTCTCCATGGCTGCTGTTTCTTTGTGGCAAGCCACCTCTGTGCACCTGCTGGTCATGAGTTGGAAGGGACCCCTAGAGCCATCTAGTCCAACCCAGTGCAATGCAAGAATATCTTTGTTCCGTGCTCCTGGGCTGTTTCCGGGAGGCGGGGGGAGCCACATGATAAGGTTGTGAATATAAGCCACACTTTAACTTTTCATGGCCCGAATTTTGAAAAAAAAAATGGGGCTTATACTCGGGCCAAAACAGTAAGCAGTTTTATCACTGCATCACTCAGAAGTATAGATTAGGTGGTTTACACACACACACACACACACAAACCGCCGCCCCACCTTACCTCAAGCAGCTGTGTAAAGCAGCTTTTAGAGAGAATCATTTGCTGCAAAATATTTCTGGTAAACATCTGTTTCATAAAAATAGTTTTCTTATTTTCCATCCCTATCGGGACCCTCGGGGTGGCTTACAGTTTCAAGTATAAAACCATAAAAAGCAGAATAAACTCAAGTAATAACCACATTCCATGAACATTAACAGTAGCACCCCCAAAAAACCAGGACAGTCGGACTCAACAAGCATGCTCACCTAAATGAAAATATTTTGACCTATTGTCAATGAGGCATTGAGCAGAGTTTCAGAGTCCGGGCATAATGACCCATATCACCTGGTGGGCAGGTTTTATTGTGTTGGGACTCTCAACTCCTATCAGCCGCAGTCAGAGTAGCCAATGGTCAGGACTGGTGGCAGCTGTATTCTCAATGGGATCTTGGAGGGCTAAAGGTTAGCCACTCCTGCTTTATGTAGCTTGCTGTTGGCTAAAAAGCTTCATTGCTTTCTCTTAAGTTCAGTGGTTAGCCATCTGTTTATGCCATCTGTTTATGTCGCTTTAAGTGTGTTTTATTCATGCCTCGGATGTGATAGATAAATCTGTGAAGTGGGTGTCTGCTAAGTAGAGGGGCTTCCCAGAGATGCCCACTTGATGCCTCACATTATGATCTTTTTAGTGCCAAAAGGAAATCTTATTATTCACCTAAACCTTGGGGGGGGGGGAATGATAGTCTTAAGACCTACTGTAACACCTTCAGTAAGATATAGTTGACTTGGACTCTTGTTTTCCCCAGATCCTTACTCTGTGAAGAGGAATGTGGCAAGAACCCTTAATAGTCAACTAGTTTATGAATATATTCTTCACTGCTTACGGGCAACTTACAAGTATTTTGCCTTGCCCCATAAACAAAGCACAAAAAACAACCAAAAGAGACCTGCTGAATTCTTGGTACTCTCAGAGCCGGAGAAGAGCACTCTTAAACCTGGCATCCCTGACATACAAAATGCACGTGATGAGGCAGAGAAATCGCCTATGGACAGCTGTGTAACTGCTAGCATGAAAAGTTCTTATTTTCCTCAGGAACCTGTGTTGGATCCTTCTCAGGTGTTTGGTGCTGAAAGCTTTGTGGAAGAGCAGCTGGCAGATGATATAGAGCATTTAGGTGTTTCCCATGAGGACTCAGACTGCATAATTGAAGAATTTATTTCGGGCGACAATGAGGAATATAAACCGAGCTGCGAGGAGACAGAGAGTGGAAATGAAGAGGAAGAAGAAGAAGGGCACGAACGTGATAGAAAATGGCAGGCACATTTGGGTATCAATCAAGGTTTGGATGAAGACAGTGAAAGTGGAGATCTTGCCGTTCCAGCTGGTGAGCATGATGTTGAAACTGACAGCGTTTCTGATATGGAGAATTTTCAAAATACGGTAGCTGCTCTTGATGGGTTTGGTTTAGAATGCGGCGGTAGACTAGACGATAAGGTTGACGTGGATGAGGAGAGCACAGAAGGAACTGATGAACTGGATGATTCCCTGATCAAACTGGAACCAGCAACTCAGGAGCAAGTATTTGAAATGGATAATTCGGAGGAGGAAGAAGAGGAGGAGGAGGAAGAGGAAGAGGAGGAGGAAGTTCACAGTATCATAAACCAGAGACAACTTGGTAATGTTATCAATACTGAAGATGAGCTGGATAACACATACACTGGATCTGGCGTTGAAGAGCCTCTGTCGGAAGAAGAAGAATTGTTTATTTCTGTCAAATATGAAGACAGTGAGTTTAGGAAGAATGCAGATGAACCTCCAAGGGCAGATTTGGATAAAGAAGAGAATGCTGAAAAAGAAGTGTCTTTGGAAAGCAACATGCTCATAGACCAATGTGGCAAATCTGAATTCTTCTATGAGTTTAATAAATATTCTTTCACAAAAGGCAAGGTAATAACAGTATAAAATTGTAAAATGCTGTTTATGCTGCAGTTCTTTCATTCCATTGCATTTTTATCTGTAGAGGTGGGACTAATCCACATTAGAGGCTGTGTGTTTGGTCCTACAAATGTCGTTTAATTCCAGATTCATAAATCGGGACTAGAGGAACAAGTTTTTAGAAATAAATAAAAATCCCATTGATGCATTATAATTTCTACCATCCATAATCAAGCTGACTGTTTTTTGAGTTTCTGCCACATGTCAAAATATTCACAGGTTTGAGCAAATAGCATGTCAGGCTTTAAACACAGTCAGTATGACATGACAGTTGGAAGTTGTATAATACGATAAGCTGTTACTGATGTACAGAGAGTGTCATTGAAACATGGTCTGGCCATTCCTGATAACAGATATATTCATTATCTCCCCATTTATACTTTAAGCTAGGTGATGTTTGCTGTCTCCTACTAGGCCTTTTTCCACTTATCATTTAGCAAGCTTGAGAGTGTAATTTAGTTCAGAGAAGAGAAAAGTTTTAAGTATGTCTTCCTTTCTCTTTGATACAGTCACCTACAGTTGTGTGTAGCCTATGTAAGCGAGAAGGTCATCTAAAGAGGGACTGTCCAGAAGACTTCAAAAAAATTGAGCTAGATCCTTTGCCACCATTAACACCCAAGTTCTTAAATACTTTGGATCAAGTGTGCATCCAGTGTTATAGTAAGTTGAGTAAACTTCATTTTAATTGAAAGTTTTTGGAAATTATTACTTGTACAAAACAAACAGGGTCAAGTAATTTTTCTTAGTATTTCCCAAAATTGGGCTATTTCCCCCTCAACAATCTTCTACCATGTTAGAGTTTGGGAGTGTGTTTGGAGATCACTGGAGAAAATAGATTTCTGGAGGTAGGGTTGTAGGATGAGAGCAGAAGAAAGTTGAAAGTAGTTGGAAGAATTAATTGCCTCTACCTACCTGCAATTTTATCTGCTGCCAATTATGCCATTCCTCACAGTTTTGCAGCTATTTGGCAATTTGCAAAACAGGTCCACTACTAAGGCTGTACACTAATGCGTACTGCTTAAAATCCATGAAACACTTTTAAAATACACAACCATTGGGAAGTTGTATATTAATTAGCATTTAATATAAAACGTAAATTATATGTCTTTGTTCTTACCACAATATAAGATACAGTCTAATTGCAAACTTTTTGTCCAAAAATGTAGTTGTATTAGTTGTAATTGGTTCTGTTACTTTAGGCTAACAGCATTGGGTATTGCATTGCAGATTTCATATTGATGCCTCCAGTTATCTAGATATACCTTCAGTCAATGAATATGTGGCATCATATTATTATTATAGCAGAAATTCTCTGTCTAGTGCATCTACTTGCTATCATAATTCTGCTTCTAAATGAATACATGCTGTCTCTTCAACAGAGGACTTTGCTCCAAACATTATAGAAGACCAGGCTCGTGAATATATACGGCAAAATCTTGAAAATTTCATCAGACAAGAGTTTCCAGGTGTTCTTTGTGATTATATTTATTTTCAATGTACTAAAGTAATTTTTATGATGTCCTTAGGTCACTAATCTCAATCCAGTTACTGCAGAATGTGTTACCTAGCAGGAAAATTTCAGGACATGCTTTATATTTCTTACAGCTCGCTTTCTTTATTCTTGGCCTAACTGTCCAATATTTATTACTAACAAATGCTAATGTGCTCAAATAATTCTCTGAAATACATCCTCCTTTACAGGCACTAAATTAAACTTATTTGGCTCTTCAAAGAATGGATTTGGCTTCAAGCAAAGTGATCTCGATATTTGTATGACAGTTGATGGTCTGGAAACAGCTGAGGTAGCCTTTTTAATATGAGCAACATGACAAGTACAAATAAGTGTTTTTATGGGTGATATTCAGTTTCACAGCGGGCTATTCCCTCTTCCTCTTGAGGGTTCTCCAAACTGGTTAATCATAATCTGTTCAGTGGAAGAAAACAAGAGAGGCTGATAAATGAGCAGGTCTACTCTTTTAGATTCCAGATAGATTTCAGATAAAGCCACTTTTTTTTCCATCAAAGTGGGTATTCAGTAATACAATGCTGTTGTCACATTAATACCAGGATAAAACCACCTACATAGCTCCTGAAATAGTAGTGACACCTTGATCACGGTGACTGTTTATTCCTGGGGTTTTAAAAAAATTGCACAGCTTTCATTGGCAACTACTTCAGATGTGTGAAGTGGGAAAGGAGAGTAAACAAAGTCACAACAATTTGCGCTTGAAAACAGTCTATTCGTTATGTGAATCTGGTGTAGTTGAGTACAGCAACCTATTGCACGGGAAGGCGGAAAAAAAAGACACCTGTGTCTTGCAGGCAACCTGTACATGTTAGTGCTGTTGCTTGTTCAGGATGGCTAGTCTTGAGGCATTTTCCCAATAGTAGATTGGCCGTGGTCTGTCTCTTGCAGGAAACAGAAAAAAGAGCCTTTACTGGTCTCCCCCTCCCTCCTAGCCTTAACAGGAAACTGGAATTATGAAAGGTTTCAGTGGGAAGCCCTTTGTTACATTTTACCTGGATAGCCAGACGAAAAGCTGACCAGGGCTGTGAGATGTTGAGTGCAACAGCAAGTTTATGCTTGCCGTTTTCTAAATTGGAGGTGGTAAAATCCATATGGCTCGATCTGTTACACGGTCAGGTTCATGATAGAAGAAAAGTGCAATATGAATGAGAGGACCTTTTAAAAAAAACCACATACACACACTGGGTTACATCCAGTGAAGTCCTGTAAACAAAGGAGTTCTACTCACCACATTGGGAGTGGCCTTTCTCTTGTTCTCCTCTCCCTGTGCATCCCTCCCAAATCCATTACAGTGGTACCTCGGGTTAAGAACTTAATTTGTTCCGGAGGTCCGTTCTTAACCTGAAACTGTTCTTAACCTGAAGCACCACTTTAGCTAATGGGACCTCCCGCTGCCACTGCGCCGCCAGAGCACGATTTCTGTTCTTATCCTGAAGCAAAGTTATTACCCTGAAGTGTTATTTCTGTGTTAGCGGAGTCTGTAACCTGAAGTGTCTGTAACCTGAGGTAGCACTGTATATGGGTTCTACCAGGCCTCTGAAGGGATGGGGGGGGCACATGTGGTGAGGAAGTCCCATTTTGCAGGTGTAATTTTTTTAAAAAAAATAATAATTAATTTTTATTAAGTTTTGACTCTTACAAAAATCTAAAAGGAAAAATAAACATTCTAACAAACAAACAAACAAAAACATTTTGCAGGTGTAACTTCCTGTTCCAGTGGGGCAACTTCACTAGGTCTGCGGGTTGTAGCCATTGATCTGCCTATTGTAATGCTGGCAATTGTTTGGGAATTGCCCCAAATAAGCTTTGTCGTTTGCTGTGTTTTTAAAGCTTTAAAAAAAGATTCTGATGTATTCTTTTTTATCACAGGGACTTGACTGTATAAGGATTATTGAAGAACTTGGAAGAGTGCTCAAGAAACATTCAGGTAACTGTTGCTGAAAATGTGGTTTGTTTGTTTGTTTTTATGTATGTTGTTTTTTAAACCATGCACACAGAAACATGAATTGTGTGAGGATGTTTGTGAATTTCAGATTCTGCAGATGCAAAACACTCACAAAGGAGTTTAAATTTAGGATCAGGCCTTTGATGCACTTTAGCCACAAGAGCTTTCTAGTATGTCTGAAAACCACAAAGCCACTTGCATTGGCTTCTCTTTGCATATCATTTATGTGATAAGTGAAAGGAGAAATCTGGTATTTAGCTTAGTTATTGGTGGACTGGCCATATTCCTTGATTTAGCATGCATTCATTTGATTTTTGGTACAGAATCCTAACGTTCAAATTTTAATTTTTTTCCCCAAACCCTCCTGGATGCACAGTACTTGATAGTATTGGTCCATCAGCAAATGGCCCGTGTAGCTTCTGTGTGTTTCATGACTTAACTGCCATCAGCTTTCAGTCACTTGCCCATATGCAAATTTAATAAACAATAACAATAATAGCAATACATGGTTAAAGTCTGTTAGCCCACATATCTGCAACTCTGTCTGCCCTTAGCCATTGGCCCACAGTCAAAACGAAAACATGCAAGTTAGTTGCCATAAAGTGTGCAAGTCTCTTCTTGCAATGACCTAAAATGGTGGCGGTGGAATAAACCTAACAAAAAATAGAGCACAATTAACATAGCCTTTTTCTGCATAAAATGATGAAGATATAAAATTTAGGAGGAATAATAATAATGAAGCCAGGTCTTCTTTTAGCCAGGCTGCTAGCACTTCATAGATATTTCTAAAGCTGAAAACAAGTACACTGGACAGATCTGTGTGGATTCATGTTGTTATCTTTTGACAGAACATTGTCATTGCTAGCTTGGTCGTAGTTAATTAGGGCTGCCATACGTCCGGAATCTGCCAGACATAGGCGAGATTTGTTCGCCGAAAATGGCCTCTGGGTGGAATTGTAGAAAACTGAACAAAATGTATGGGAAAACCCAGGCATATTGTAGCCCATAGCTTTAAAACTTTTGGGGCACGTTATAAGGCATTCGTAGAGTGTGCTAGCCAGGGCTTCGAGGCCTTGCCACCACTTTTCCTGAACTGAGTGTGTTCCGGAATACACTCAGCACTCCCCTGTGGGTGTAAATTGCAGAAAAAGATCGATAGTAGTGGGCAAGTTGTCTGTCTTCTGTTACTGTTCTTCACATTGAGGAATCCCTGATAAGCTTCCATGGAACCCTAGGTTTCCTGAGTGTGCCCTAAAAGTGTGCCTTGGAACATGGTTGAATACCACTGCACAAAAATGAGATGTGTTAAGTTCAGTGAGATGTGTTCCTGAATAACTCTGTATAGAGTTGTGGCCTAAGTATCATTGTGTACTTAACAATGCTGAATTTCAGCCAACATAATTCCCATGAGGTTCAACTGGTATAAATCTTCATTTTTGTACTTCCATAGGTCTAAGAAATATATTACCGATAACAACTGCTAAAGTGCCAATTGTCAAGTTCTTTCACGTACGAAGTGGTCTTGAAGTGGACATCAGCTTGTATAATACATTGGTAAGAACATCTCCTAGTTGAAATTCAAGCACTTCTTCAAATAGCCACTGAAGATCGTAGCAAATGGGATATGAGGCTACTGTGTCTGTTATGGAGGGAAAAGAGCTTTCCAAATTACATTGATGTTGAACAGAAATGGGGTTCATGTGGACAACTGATCAACAGAGTTTGGGAAATAAATAAAAAAAAGATGTCAAGGTAGTCACTTCAGCGTCTTGTAGAAATGACTCATATTAAAATCTGTCCAAACATACACTGTGATTTTGAGCATATTTTTGATGAAATTATGTGTTTTATTCACTTGGTATTTTTTTAAAACAAGGTTGTTTAATTTTTAGATAGCAAGTTAAAAAAAAATTGTGGTTGTGGTGTACATGCGCATTCCACATTCCAATTGCATCCTTCTGAAATAATGCACTGTTTCTGTTGATTGAGGTATTTCAGAGAGCTTTCCAAGTCATAGAGTTGCTCTCCTCCTTCACCAATTCATCTCAAAATTCTAATCTCATTTCTTTCTAGGCTCTGCATAACACAAGACTCTTGTCCTCTTATGCAGCTATTGATCCAAGAGTAAAATATCTCTGCTATACAATGAAAGTCTTCACAAAGGTACATCAATGTTCTAGTTAACTGGGGGAGAAAAAGTGACACCCGTCAAGTTTTCCCACTAATTTCTACTCCCCCTCCTCTTTTCAGATGTGTGATATTGGTGATGCATCTAGAGGCAGCCTATCTTCCTATGCCTATACTCTTATGGTGCTCTATTTCCTTCAGCAGAGAAACCCTCCTGTCATTCCTGTTCTTCAAGAGGTACACAATTTAAGCCTGTGTGTGTGTGTGTGTGTGTGTGTTGCAGGGATGCGGGTGGCGCTGTGGGTTAAACCACAGATCCTAGGGCTTGTTCATCAGGTCAGTGGTTCGAATCCCCGCGACAGGGTGAGCTCCCGTTGCTCAGTCCCAGCTCCTGCCCACCTAGCAGTTCGAAAGCACGTCAAAGTGCAAGTAGATAAATAGGTACCGCTCCAGCGGGAAGGTAAACGGCGTTTCTGTCACTGCTCTGGTTCGCCAGAAGCGGCTTAGTCATGCTGGCCACATGACCCGGAAGCTGTACGCCGGCTCCCTCGGTTAATAAAGCGAGATGAGCGCTGCAACCCCAGAGTTGTCCGCGACTGGACCTAATGGTTAGGGGTACCTTTACCTTTACCTTGTGTGTGTGTGTGTGTGTGTGTGTGTACGTGTGTACAACATTGTGCATAGGGACTTCGCCTTGCCCTCCTCCTTATAGCCCCTACAAACACTCAAAAACTGCTCTGCACTGCCTGGACAGATTTTGGGGATGCGGTGGGGGCTGGGGAAGAGAGGAGAGTGAAGTTCTGTTGCAGAACTGGAATTTCGTTTGCACAGCATTGGAATCTACCCTGTTATGCTTGCACACTCACTTGAAAACATCTCAAAAGCACTAAGCTCCTGCCCTGATAGTCTTAATATTTATTTTCTTAGATTTACCAAGAGCCAAAGAAACCCGAAATTCTAGTTGATGGCTGGAATGTCTATTTCTTTGACAAAACAGATGAACTGGTGAGTCTGGCTAATACGAAAACAACTCTGCTATGTAATCTTAGAAAACTTACACTCCTAACCTCTTTAATGAGGTCAAACTGACCATGGGAAATTGGGAAAAAGATAAGTAAGTTTGCTCAGACTTAACAAAATATGTTACCTTGTGTTTCATGATCCCAGTTGTAACTTTTTATAAACTGCAGAGGACATTGTGTCATTTTTACCTCAATTGTATGGAATGAGAAAAGGGCTGTACTCTGTGCTCATAAGATCCTAAAGATCTAGTGGCCTCTTAAAATGGGTATCTGAAGAAGTGTGCATGCACACGAAAGCTCATACCAAGAACAAACTTAGTTGGTCTTTACGGTGCAACTGGAAGTAATTTTTTATTTTTTATTTTGTCTTAAAATGATGTTTACATTATTCATTAATATTTATGTCAGCAGATACTTAGATCAGAACCAGTTCTGTTCATCTTCTTCATTCATTGCATTTATCTACTGCCTTTTTGCCAAGATAGAAAGAAAATATTATGAGAGCATACACAGTGAAATGTAGAATGTGTTGGTGACAAGGAAAAAAATATAGATATAAAAGGAGTTTGGGACAAGTCTTATTTGGTGAGAGAACTCCAACAGAGATTTTAAATAAAAAATAGTCAACAAAGTGTGGAAATACAGTCTGTTAGACCTTTGAAATACAGTATGCCCTTCTAAATTCCCTCCAAAGATTCCCTCTTTCCCTTGCATAGAAAAAGACCACATGTTTGATAAGAGAAAAATGGTTTACTTATAAACTGTCCAGAGGTCAGATTCATGTTGCATAGGCAGTAAAACTTAGTTTAATTCCAAACTGGTGAAAGTTCCTAAATTGTTGGTACAGGAAATTGAAAAAGAGGCTTTTTAGAGCCATGTGGCTGGAGGCAGCAGCTCAGAACTCTTTGCACACTGGAGTTCACATGTAGGGTAGAGGGAAACAAAGGCTTGATTACTAGTAATTCCCAATGTGAGCTAAGCCTGGCAGGACAGCTTACTCCATGGTCTTAACCCCTTCATTGCATTAATTTGACTTAAACGCTATCCCACAGAACATTGTTGATTTACTTAAGTATTAGTTTATGTGTGTGCAAAAATATCACTACAAAGGTTTTGGGGAGTTAATAAAAGTAAGACCCTAAAAAACCCCTTAGAAACCTGAATTGTGGTGTATATATTTAGCAGTTGGAACCTTCTTTACATGAACCATGAAAACTGTTTCATTCTTATCACACCTATTTGCAGAATTCATGTTGGTAATGTTTTCCAATAAAATAGATGGAGTCATTTTAACCCATCATTTATTTGGTAGCTCATGATTGGCAAAATATTTGCAGCCAGATCTGAGGATCTCAGCAGACACAAGATTTACTAGCAGCTCTCAGTTAGGAACCCTCCAATTTATTTAATTAGTAGAAGACTTGTATCCATCCTTTCAATTGAATGCGGCTTATGATAAATTGTAATAATTTACACAAACACAAATCCAATACCTTGACAACCCAGCAGCCCCCTGGATAGAGCTAGGGTGCGCTTCTCTTTAGCCTGGCAGCCTCAGGGTAGCTGGCAATTGACCCTTTCTAAAAGGTTGGAACAATTCACACATCTAGGCAAAGAGTGACAAGAGATCAGTAAATTGCATGCTATTGTCTACACCTGAAAAAGATATATACATATATATATTTCACTTCCAGGCTGCAGTTTGGCCAGACTTTGGTAAAAACAAAGAATCCATTGGTGAATTATGGCTAGGACTTCTCCGTTTCTATACTGAAGAATTTGATTTTAAAGAGCACGTTATCTGCATCCGAAGAAAAAGTTTGCTTACAACATTCAAGAAGCAGTGGACTTCAAAATACATAGTTATTGAAGGTATTCCTCTAAATTATGAGAGCTTTATTCATCATTCAACAAATATATTTGCACAACGTGGCCAAGTTTGGTGAAATGCTTAATTTCTGTTGGGGGAGTAATACAGTTAAAGGTCTGTCACAGTACAGGCAGCAAACGGCTCAAAGGAATTTGCATTATAGCAACCTGATTCGAGGGCAAATGAGTTTTAAAAATACACCACGAGCTGTTGTATGAACACAGTATCATGAGCTGTGATGCTGCAGTTATTGGATGCCGACCGTAGACTAGCAGTGCCTTGGCACAACTGCCACTTTGCTCAGCTGAATAGGGGAGGAGGACCTCGCACCCTTACCAGCAGGGGTTGGGAAGAGACAGCCGACACCCCAGGTCTGCTGCTTCAGCACTGAGTGGAGAGCCCCGCCTGGCACAGATGAGATCACTGACTTGCCCAGAACATTGCTGTCCACTTGACAGTAATGCATCTTCACAGTCTGCTTCCTGATGCCTTCTGGGAAGGGCGCCACGTTCACTTTTATTCTTTGACACTCAGCTGTGGAAGCTTCTAGTACATGAAAAAGCTGCCCCACACATTGAGATTGAGGTAGGCTAGGCATTATAGGGATGCAGGTGGTGCTGTGGTCTAAACCACTGAGCCTCTTGGGCTTGCTGATCAGAAGGTTGGCGGTTCGAATCCGCACAATGGGGTGAGCTCCTGTTGCTCTGTCCCAGCTCCTGCCTACCTAGCAGTTCAAAAGCACACCAGTGCAAGTAGATAAATAGATACCGCTGTCGCGGGAAGGTAACTGGTGTTCTGTTGAGCCAGAAGCGGTTTAGTCCTGCTGGCCACATGACCCGGAAAGCTGTCTGTAGACAAACACCGGCTCCCTCAGCCAGAAAGCAAGATGAGTGCCGCAGCCCCATAGTTGCCTTTGTTTGGACTTAACCATCCAGGGGTCCTTTACCTTTACTTTTAGGCTAGGCGTTGTGTTAAACAATGGGATGTGAGATATAAGGGGAAGGAAACACCAATAGACCTTTAGGTAAAGGTAAAGTTAAGTCCAGTCGCGAATGACTCTGGGGTTGCAGCGCTCATCTCGCTTTACTGGCCGAGGGAGCCAACGTTTGCCTGCAGACAGTTTTTCCGGGTCATGTGGCCAGCTTGACTAAGCCACTTCTGGCAAAACCAGAGCAGCGCATGGAAACGCCATTTACCTTCCCGCCAGAGCGGTACCTATTTATCTACTTGCCCTTTGACGTGCTTTCGAACTGCTAGGTTGGCAGGAGCTGGCACCAAGCAACGGGAGCTCACCCCATCGCAGGGATTCGAACCGCCGACCTTCCGATCGGCAAGCCCAAGAGGCTCAGTGGTTTAGACCGCAGTGCCACCCGCGTCCCTAGACCCCAAGTTAGATTGGTATATAAAGTGGACTGATAGAAGTGTTTTGTAGTATGCCCACATTGGACTCTGAACTTGCTTCCTGTGATCCTCTCTTCTGTGTCTTATGAGGTGTCAAGGGCCATGCTAGGCACATGATATTGGACATCGAAGGGTAGCCTTTTATCACTCCAGCTTTCTGGCATATCTTGTTGCCTTGATTTGCATTTGCTCTAGCTGTCCCTTGAATAGACATGGAATATTACTGGCCAGCTGTTGTGGAGCTCATGCTGGTAATCTCCAAGTGACTAGTTCTGTTTGGCTGTGCAGTGTTATCTGTATAATCCCTGCCTCTCTATTCTTAATAAACTAGTCAATACAGGGATCGGGCACCCTTTCCTGGTGGTTCTTTTTCTGCCTGCTCCCTCTGACCGTGAATTTACTATACAGATGTCTCCCGACTTGTGTGCGATCAGCATGCACACTTCCACTCATACTTGCGCTGTTTTCGGTGCTGAAAGGTGTGGTGGGGGCGGAACAGGGGAATCTCCACTTGCTCTACGTGGTGGCCACAAACGGAACCCCTGAGTAAGTAGGGGTTCCCCTGTACTACTGTTTTTTTCTCCTCTATACATTTTTTTGCAATAAAATGATTGGCTTAGTTTTTTAGTTTGAACAACTGTTGCTTTATCTTGTTGAAGGTTTTTCATCTTCTTGTCGTCAAAATCTTCTTTGGGGAAGGGGAAGAAATCTGTTTTATAAATGTGGCTCAGCGTTAAAAATGTAACCAGCATTCCCATTAGTTTTTTTGTTCTTTGGATTCTGTTTGTTCACAAGCTATTTTAATATGGATTTTGTTAAAACCTACAACACTCTTCTTGCAGATCCTTTCGACCTGAATCACAATCTTGGAGCTGGTTTGTCAAGAAAAAGTAAGTGATTGCCATAAATTATGTTGTACAGAGATACACTTTTATCTGACTCTGTTTCCATTTAATTGATCATTGTTTTTGTTTTGATTACTCTAGTGACAAACTTTATAATGAAGGCTTTTATAAATGGTAGGAGGGTGTTTGGCACCCCGGTAAGAGGATTTCCTAAAGAATATTCTTCCAAAATGGTGAGTGTGTTAGAAATCTAACAACATTTTATTAAGATGTTCTATGTTGTGTTGAACTGCATTACAATTTGAATTATATAGATAAGAAATAAAATTACCTATAATAATAAAGTTTAAAATCATTATGAATATTTAATATGGACTCACTGCAAACTACCTGAATTCAGCTTGTGAGCCACACTTTGGGAACCCTCTCTTAGATGCTTCACTAGTCATTGCTGAAATTTTAAAACACAGGAATATGCAACCAGTACTGTTTGCTTATTTTGTATTAGTCAGAAAGAATTGCCCATTTCAGTTCAATGCTAACATTTTGTATTTTTGTTAGGAATATTTTTTTGACCCAGAGGTGCTGACAGAAGGCGAACTGGCCCCAAATGATAGATGTTGCAGGATTTGTGGTAAAATTGGGCATTTCATGAAAGACTGTCCCATGCGGAGAAAGTAAGTACACTTTGCGTTGCTGAAGGATAATATGCCTCTGATTGTGCAAATGTTTTTTTTACTGACTGCAGTGCAGACATAATGTTCCCCATTTCCTAACCATTGTTAGTGGATTGGAAATATTATGAGTGCACTGGGGAACACTGGGTGTGAAGCCCCTTGGTGTAGTAATTCTTAGCACATATAAATGCTTTAGTGTGACATTTAGCAAGCCTTAAAGGGATTTTAGTACATTTTTTCATATTCAGGCTGCCTTAAGAGAAATCTAACTGTGATTCATGCATTCTTAGACCCAGAAGACGGCATGAGAGTGAAGATCTTAAAAACCAAAGATATGCAGAAAACAAAGAAAAAAGAAGTAAAGAGGAAAAAGAGACCCCTGTTAAAACTGCAGAAAGAGATGTCTTGCTAAAAGATGGGAGATTGCAGATATGTACACCTAACAAAAACAAACTGGGTAGGGGAGCAATGGAAACTGCAAAAGAGAAGACTCCCAAGCAGCCCGTAGAGAAATGGAAGCGACAGGAAGACAGAGAAAAGCGTTGCTTTATTTGTGGAAGGGAAGGACATATTAAAAAAGAGTGCCCTCAGCACAAAGGAGCTGCAGGTATACAGCCCAACAGTAATAGTGGTCATGGTACTAAAATAGGTTTTAAGAAGGTCAACTGGGGATTTTAATGACACCTGTGGCCTTTTCTTTGCAGAAGAGGGCAACCAATATGATGATGTTGTTTTTAATTTTCAAGAAACAGGATATAAGCTTAAGCGTAACATTATCAAAACAGTTAGTTCCCCCTCCTCCCACAACAGATGAATGCAGTAAATTGCCCCATAAAACTTCTCTAAAGTTGTGGTTCTGAAATACTGTTCAGTAAAGAGAGTAAATGTTTTCAGATGTTTTGTTTAATTCCTAGGAGTAGTGGCTGGTAGCTTTTTAACCATTTCCCTCTATGCCATTTCCTTGTTGAAAAGCTTCCCCTCCGAAGCTTAGGAAAATATATTTGTGTGTGTGTGTGTGTAAAAGCCGCCTAAGATATGCAATGTTTTCAATGGGAGCGTGGGGCAAGGAAAGCCCCTACTTCAAATGGCAGCCTTGGTGGTTGTCAAATACAAAGCCGGGGGGGGGGGTTTAATTATTTTTTTAAAAAAAAATCAGAACTGCCCTGAAGGGAGAAAAAAAATATTTTGAAAGTTCACCTTTGTCATGCTTTTTACTGTTCCAATTAATAGGTAGATTATTTTTTTTAATCCTTTAGGGACTGCAATTGTTGGATATCATCTCAACCTTCCAAAGTAGATTTTTTTGTTGTAACAGATAAATTTTAATCTCATTAGATTTTAACTTTCCTAGGTGCCTTGAAGTTGGAAAGTCAATGTGGGTCCCCTTTATCCAGTGCTGTTAAGCACTCTGGTCGATTGAATCAGGTAAACAGTTTTAACATGTGTGATTTATTTTTTAAGTAAAAAATTAACTTTTGTCTGCGTAGCACAATTCATATTTTAAATTTTATGCTGCTATTACATCTTGCAGTAACTATCTTCAAATGGTCACTTGTGGCTTTTCTTTTTAAGGGACTGCTTTTACAAGAAGAAAAAAAGAAACAGAAAGGAAGAATATTCTTGAGTCCCCAGTCAGGTTTGTGAACTAGAATTGGCCTATGCATAGCACTCTGCAAGCATGACAATCAGCTAGTCGTTTGGTGTACTGGATCATTCTTCACAGGACTTCACAAGTCACTTGCATAGCACTCCACCAGTCACATCTTTACCTGTGGGGCTACCTTTGAAGGTGACCCGGAAACTGCAATTAATCCAGAATGCGGCAGCTAGACTGGTGACTGGGAGTGGCCGCCGGGACCATATAACACTGGTCCTGAGAGATCTGCATTGGCTCCCAGTACGTTTCCAAGCACAATTCAAAGTGTTGGTGCTGACCTTTAAAGCCCTAAATGGCCTCGGTCCAGTATACCTGAAGGAGCATCTCCACCCCTGTCGTTCAGCCAGGACACTGAGGTCCAGCTCCAAGGGCCTTCTGGCGGTTCCCTCATTGCAAGAAGTGAGGTTACAGGGAACCAGGCAGAGGGCCTTCTCGGTAGTGGTGCCCGCCCTGTGGAATGCCCTCCCATCAGATGTCAAGGAAATAAGCAGCTATCCTATTTTTAAAAGACATCTGAAGGCAGCCCTGTTTAGGGAAGTTTTTAATATTTAATGCTGTATTGTTTTTAACACTCGATTGGGAGCTGCCCAGAGTGGCTGGGGAAACTCAGCCAGATGGGTGGGGTATAAATAAATTATTATTATTATTATTATTATTATTATTATTATTATTATTATTATATACCTGTCCCACTCTTGGTGTCATGTTTATCAGGTGTAGGATAGGTGGGTGTGACTTGGCAAAAATAGCCCTGCAGGCCAAATGGAGAAGTCTCGTGGGCCAGAGCTTCTCCACCCTGGTCTAGAAGAACCAACAGAGTTGTGTTCCCGTCTCCTTCCATCAGAGTGATCAAGACAGCACTAGTAAATAACAAAACAGGCCTTAAATCAGTTGAAATAGATCCAGACAAAGTCTTATCCCAGAATGCCTGCATTTGCACGGCCCTCACCACTCAAGCACTTCAACAAAGAATGGGATACTTGCAGCTTTCCAGTAGCTGCTGTAATATTTGACATCTACAGAGGCTTTGTATGCAGCGCTAGATTGCAAACTTTTAAGAGAAACAAATTTAGTTTCAGAATGTATGGGCTGAAATAACACACCAAAGAAGGGAATACAGAAGTGGAGGCATGCTGTTGCCGCTGGATGGTGATAAATATACCTTGAGATCATGACAGAGACGTGCTTAGAGAGAGAAAAAGAAGGTGCTTTAGTGTAGATGTGTAACAGGAGGTTCCAGTCAAAGTCATGGTGGGTAGCTTGGAATAGACTTGGAAGTGTCCAAGTGCCCCGTTTTTCTTGGCTCTGCTGAGTTTGCATTACTGTAAACTAAAAACATGTGTTACTAAAAAGTTAACTAGTTTGGTTTCTACCTATTTATTCATTTTTGTGTTCTTTCTCCCCATATACAGGTAGCCTTTCCAGTAAATATATGACTCAGGGAAAAGCTTCACAAAAGAGGCCTCATCAAGATTCATGAGGGATTGAAGCAATCTTAAATTGCAATACAGACCGTCCATTTCCTTAAATGTTTATTTTCTTTATAGCCTCCAGGTTCACAAAACAGCAGCACAAACAATCTTCAACATAAGTTAAAAGAAAACACATTTTATTTTAATTAAATTGCTAAAGATAAAAAGCAATGGATTTTAATGTTTGTTCATACCATGAATCCCAGCTCTTAATAGATGAGCATTTTAATAGAAAACCATGTTTTTGTATTTACTAGGTAAAACATGTAGATCAGGGAGGTTCCTAACTCAAACCACTTCTAAGAGTTTCTACATTCGATCAGAATGTTTTGAGTGCACTTAAATGATGTGCAAGCCAAATATAGTGTCTCCTTCAAAATATTATATTTGAAGGATTAAAAGGATATTTATTAATTATGATCATTTACTGATTCCTTGTGTAAAAGTGTTTTGAAATGTTTCTGGATTGCTACTGCCGTATTTGCAAATATTTTAATCTGTGGGGAGCTAACACATGGACGTAAGTAAACTTTTATGTAAAATCTCTGTAGAAAAGCAGTGCCATTGAATGAATCCCTTTGTTGTTTTATGGTATGATATGCTGCTGTGCTTCTGTACGGAGAGGCTGAGAGTCTGGTTCTGTTTGCTGCTGCTGTAATATTTTCCCATTGTCTGCAACACACAAAAAAACACAAAACTCCTATAAGGAAACAAGAGGTATATTTGGCAGTTAAAATGAATCCACTTCTGCTTTATTGAAAAGTGAAGAAGATCCATGAAGTAGACAAGGATTTGCTTTTTTATTGTCATCAAGGCTTAATGTCAGGTTTTCTGGATATGGTACATCATAACTTTTCCAGGAAAAATATACAGCAAAAAATTAAGCCACTGTTATTTATGACCTTGAAATAAACCAACCAAGTGAAAACTTTAAAGTTCCTTTTTTGTATTGTATGAATCTTAAAGAAGATTTATTTATTAGTTACTCATCCTTTGAATGTATCCTTCCAAGGCAGGTTACACAAAACATTAGACTTTACATTTTTTAAAAAAAGAGAGAACAATGTCCTCATATAACAAGTCATCCGGATCGTTCCTACAGGGCAGTTGGTGGTAGAATGGCCTCGTGGTGGGGAGGGGAAAGTCCAGTAAGAGCAGCCTGCTCCCCTCTTGTACTATAAACTGTTACAGGTATTCCAGTTGAAGCTAATAATTTTTCAGTTGGTTTGGATTTTCAAAGGATGTAAAAGGTTTAGTGATCGGCTTCACTGACAATCTCTGATCTGGAGAAGATTAGTCAATGCAAATCAGGTGGACAGAAATCAGAAGTTACTCACCCTTGGGATATCACTTTCCTATCAGCATGCATCCAAGTGTGTGCTGTTTAAAGTACTACAGCACAGACAATTTCTGCATTTGGTTGTACTTCAGGCTTTTTTCTCACAATTCCTGAGACTACATTTAAGTAAGCGTCTGAGCAGTTGACCTGCTTTGCGGTGCTTGTTATATAATTTGTGTAAGTTTAGTATGTTTAGTCACTGTGCTGCATGTTGAAATCTCTGGTCAACTCATGGAAGTATAAAAATTACTGTGAAGCATTTCTAATCACACGTCCCCAATATCTTTACATCATAGTAGAACTTGGTTCTGTTTAATAGGTTTTCACACCACCTTTGACAATGCCCTCAAAGTAGTACCGGTACTTACAAAAGTAAAACCTTGTTCATATAAGCTCCTTTATGACCCAGCAAACTGGCTTTCTTCTGGAATCTATGGTTCAAAGATAGCTGTAGAATAAAGGATGTCTGTTAACAGTAGTCTGCCCCAGCCTGGTGTCTTTTAAATATTTTAGATCACAACTCCTGTTAGCCCCAGCCAGCATAGGTGGTGATCAGAAAGAATGGGAGCTTTAGCCCCAGACAAGGCACTAGGTTCAGAGAGGCCAAGTTCCAGAACCCAGAAAGGATTCCCGCTCCACCTACATCAAGAATAGTTTAGCAGGTATTGCAAACTGGGTCAAATAACTTTTTTGCATATCCTCATCTTGGATGGATTGTGCAAGCAAACTAATGCAGGGACTGCTTTCCGGAAAGCTGCGGGAACTAAACACAACAGCGGACCTGAGGAAATGGAATCAGTCTGCCAAAACTTAATGATGCTGAATTCATGATACTGCAGTTGACAGTGGAACGTGGGTGGCTCTGTGGTCCAAACCACTGAACTTGGGCTTGCTGATCAGAAGGTCGGCAGTTCAAATCCATGTGACGGAGTGAACTCCCGTTGCTCTGGCCCAGCTTCTGCCAACCTAGCAATTCGAAAGCACACCAGTGCAAGTAGATAAATAGGTACTGCTGCAGTGGGAAGGTGAACGGTGTTTCTGTGCACTCTGGTTTCCATGACGGTGTTCTATTGCGCCAGAAGCGGTTTAGTCATGCTGGCCACATGACCCAGAAAGCTGTCTGTGGACAAACACTGGTTCCCTCAGCCTGAAAAGGAGATGAGCGCCACAACCCCATAGTCGCCTTTGGGGCCCTTTACCTTTTTACTGCAATTGGTCAAAAGGCCTCCCAGTTAATTTATTCAACAATTCTATTGAACGAGATGCCAAATTATGTCGGGCGGCCTCTTTAAAAAGAGTGCAGCTCATTCCACCTTTACTCAAAGGCTTGTCTCGCTGCATTGAATGGGATTTATTTCCAAGTAAAGTGTACCAAAGATTGAGGCACCCCAAAATAAAAGAATGCAACCTGGGCTTCCGACTGATCTCAGTGCGTGTGGGGGGAAGAGTTTTACATAAGACAAAGCAAATGTTTTGTTTTTGCTACTGTAATTGTGCCAATTACGTCACCCTGAGGGTATGTTTCCTCCGTTTATACTATTACACCTCCGCCCATAGAACTAATCCCGGCGACCCCTCGGCCTCGTATCCCTCCGCAGCGGGCGAGCCGCTTTCCTCTAGGGCCGGAATCGAATTCTTCCCGCCTCTCCCGCTCCTCCTCTCTCCGCTGATTGGTCAGCCATCCTGAGAAGGACGTGGGGGGAGGAGAGAGCACGCGAGACGCCTCTTTCACGGCGGACTTCCCACTGGCCCGCTGCGTACCCAATAGGAGCGAGCCATCCTTTAAGCTCCCGCCCCCTCCAGTGACGCCACCCGCGCGCCGTGACGCCGAGCTGTGCGTCGCTCCGTCCGCTGTGTCCATGGACAACCTCGGAGGACGGGGCTGAAAGGGCGGAGCGGGAGAGATGGCCTCTTCCATGGTCAGAGCCACCGTTCGGGCCGTGAGCAAGAGGAAGATTCAGGCCACTAGAGCCGCCCTTACACTGGTGAGTCCTTGAGGGGTAGGGTGGGGAAAGGGGGGGGTGCGCGCGCGCCTCTCCTTTCGCTTGGGGGCGGGGCTTCTCGACCCTCCGCTGGCCGGTAAACAAGAGGACTGCGCAGGCGCAGTTGCGGCGTGTTCTTGCACGCGACGTCCGGAGGGGCTGTGAGGGGGTCTGGGGGAGGGGCAGATCTTAGAGGCCACATCACGAAGTGTGGGTGGCAGGCAGAAGTTCGCAGGGTGAAGCGTTTCCCCTCGTCGCCTCTGAGATGCCATTCGCCACAGGAGGGAGCGAGATTTTGCGCTGCTCCTGCAAGTTAACTTGCAGGGCCCTTTTCATACAGTCTCGTGTGAAACTTTTGTTTCCGCTAAGGTGGACCAGATACATAATAATAATAATAATAATATAATAATAATAATAATATCAATTTATTATTTATATGCTGTACATCTGGCTGGGTTTCCTCAGCCACTCTGCCAACAGAATATCCAAAACACGATAAAACATCAAATATTTAAAACTTCCCTAAAGAAAGCACATAGGGCTCTTCAGACAAGTTCCAGCCACTGAATATGTTACATGCAACCATTGAAGATGTAGCGTAGTCATCCTCAGTGTCTGATCATTGGAATCTCTTTTTCCAAAGTGGGGTAATAATATGAGAAAGGATTTTTTTTTTTTCATAGGCCAAACCCAGTATGAGTAGCATGGCATGTTTTTTCTTCCTTCCTTCATAAACCCTCTTCTCGTACTGTATTCTGGACAACTTCTTTGAGGAATGCATGCAGGGGAGCAGGATGGCACCTGCTAGGTTCATCCCTTGGCCTCCATGTGCCTGACGCTTCTCTCTCCCTGCCAACTTACACAGATTGGTTGGGTAGGCAGCAACCATAGTCAGTAAGGCAAGAACAAATATGGCTTGTTTTGTCACCCGGATTGGATATAACACTGTGCCCAAGATTGCGGTTTGTTCTTCCTATTTGGTAGCAGGAAGGAGCAAAGTAGTCAAAATCAGTGTGTTCTTCATGCGAAGCCATTAACTATGGTTAGCATATACAGATTGTGTGGTTGATGTCATGGACTAGCTAGACACCAAGGAATATTGGGAAGCACCAGCTAGAGAGCCCCCAAGGCATGGAGGCTCAGAGCCCGGGGATTGGTGGTGGGATGACAGTGGTCAGAGGGAGAAGACTAGGAGGAGGATGTCAGCTTGGATAGCTCAGTTGGTTGGAGGTGTCGGAAAAAACAGGTTTTGATTAAAGATAACAAGACGCAGCTGAGTATTCATCTAATCCAAAGCTATTCCTAAAAACCTTTCAGACCCCATCTGCTGTGCAGAAGATAAAACAACTGCTTAAAGACAAACCTGACCATGTAAGTAGAGATGGAGAGTATGCCTGACATTACTCATCTGTTTAATATTCGTTTACATGTGCTGCTGTTTGTTATAGTTCTAGGAGAGTGAATGATGGACTTTGTGTTTTAAATTTGAAACTACTGTATACTAATCTTGCAACTGCATGTTCAACAGTGGAGAAAGGCAATGCTGTTCCTGGTAAAATGGTTTTAGAGTGTTGCATGTTGATAGTGATGAAGCCTCACTGTTGTTTTTTCACATGTATTAAAAATATAGTGAAACGTGCTGAGCTTCTTGATATCATGTGAGAATGTCTGGAATAACATGTGATTCATTCATTATTAAGTACATTGTCCCAGTCCTCAAAAAGTTAGTGCTGTTGGGATGTATCCACTTGTGTCCCACTGCTGCTAGAAGGCTCTTAGATCCAGCAAAAGCTTCCATTTGAAAGCAGGAAATGTGTGGATTGCTTGCTTGCTTGCAGATTCCATTGGGGAAGGGCTGTGGCTCAGTGGAAGAGAATCCATTTTATATGCAGGTTCCATGTTCAATCCCTGGCATCTTCAGTTAAGGCTGGGAGAGAACCCTGTCTGGAGATCTGCAGTCATTCAGTGTAGACAAGTTTGAGTAGATGGACCATGTTCTGACTCTGTATGACAACTTTCTATGTTCCTATAGCCCCCTGCACCACCGCCTGTGCTGTTTCAAAGGGTATTTCAAACTTCTGCAGAAGATTTTGGGGTAAGGGGTGCTGGGGACTGTAAAGGAAAGGTAGAATTGGCAAAAAAAACCACCACTTCCCTTTTACACTTAGACAAGCATCTTCTAGATCAAAAAACCTATCAGCAGATGGATACAGTTGGATGCAACTTATGAAATCTACCAGGCTTGAATCATGCACAAATTGTGCAGTTGATGTCACTGAAACTTAGTTACCTTTTCCTGATTGGGAAACCAGAGAATGTCAGGCCTTCGTTTCTATGCAGACATGAAATTTTAGTAGATTAATTGACTGTTGCCTTGTAGGCTTGCTGTATTAACATTCTGTACCATTAAAAAAACAACACATTTTTTATATTTTATAATTCTACTCTGTGCAGCAGTGTAAATGTCCTAATCATATTATCTGATTTGTATTAAAAGCAATAATTCTGGTGAGGTTATGCATGTTTGAAAACAATTTCTATTTCTGCTGATGTTAAGAAATTTTTAGATTAATTAAAAATGTTTTCTTACTGGTTTTTTAAACTTACGTTTCAGGTAGGCGTTAAAGTTGGTGTCCGTACAAGAGGCTGTAATGGACTTTCTTATACACTAGAATACACAAAATCAAAGGGGGACTCTGATGAGGAAGTAGTACAGGATGGTAAGTGTGTTTTGGTATCCCAGAGATAATTGTAAGTCCTTTTTTACTCTTTTAAAATAATGTTAATGCCATTTAATCACAGTTGTGTAGGTTTCTCACTAAACTTGGTGTCTGTAAATTAAAAGGTAACCCTAATCCACTTCATTCATAACTTGACTTTCTCTCAAATAAACTTGGTGCTGTCGCCAATCAGACTTGATTTCTGTAACTAGCCATTAAAGTTCAAGTATTTGAATGTGCTTCTTATGTGGTAAGTTTCACATACTGGAGCAGCACTTCTAAGTTTATGCTTTGAATCACAGCTTTGAATGGACAAAAATGGTCCATCAGAATTGAGACCACCAAGAGATTGAAAATAAATCACTAATAGATGGCATCAGCTCAAGCTGACTAGAATTATGCTGAATTATGAAGAAAGCACTTTTTCTGCAGTTAGAGCAGGGAAACTATGCAACGATTCTACAAAGTTAAACCAAGTAATCCAGAGCCGAAGGCAATCTAATTTGTGGAGGGGGGTGTTAAACTGTAGTGCAACAGGCCTGAGGTGTTTGTAGCTTGTCTGGGTGAAATAATGTGTTCACAAATATTTTGCATTTGGGGGGGGGGGATCCAGAATTTGCTCTCTTTCAAACCTCATAATTGTTTCTTCTTTTTGTCAAGGTGTTAGAGTGTTTATTGAAAAGAAAGCACAACTCACACTTCTAGGAACTGAAATGGACTATATAGAAGACAAACTGTCCAGTGAATTTGTTTTCAATAATCCAAACATCAAAGGAACGTGTGGTTGTGGAGAAAGCTTTAACATTTAAAACACCAGGACTATAACTTTTAAGACCACAAAACTGCTTTCTGAAGTAATCACTCGGTGTGTGTGTTTTCACATTTTTAGGCTTTGTAATATACGGCTGCCTTTCCAGGAAAATAAAAGCACTGTGTTTTGAAAGTGTAATCTGTGTGTTAAATTCTAACCCTTGCATATTTGGGGTTTAAGAGTGTGGAGAGGAATTGGTCTGCAGAAGCTCAGAACACTTAGGTTTACTGTAAGATACCTCTTCAAATTTCAATCTGCAAAAAGCTCCTGTCAGTTCTTTGCAAGAGTGAAAAATATTGTATTAAGGCCATATGGCTACTTTTTAAATCTTGGATGGGAAGGAATTTCAGTACTGTAGGCTTAACATTAATGCATGCTTTAAGGCAAAAATAGTACTTTTTCTTCAAATGTTAGTCTGAATTTTGAGTGGCATATGATCTAATAGAGTTGAGGTGAGTCACAGTGCAATCCTAACAATATCTACTTTGAAGTACTCTTGAATTCAATGGGATTTACTCCCAAGTAAATAGGGGACGCAGGTGGCGCTGTGGGTTAAACCACAGACCCCAGGGCTTGCTGATCAGAAGGTTGGCGGTTTGAATCCCCGCAACGGGGTGAGCTCCCGTTGCTCGGTCCCAGCTCCTGCCCACCTAGCAGTTCGAAAGCACGTCAGATAAATAGGTACCGCTCCAGCGGGAAGGTAAACAGTGTTTCCGTGTGCTGCTCTGGTTCACCAGCTTACTCATGCTGGCCACATGACCTGGAAGCTGTACGCCGGCTCCCTCGGCCAGTAACGCGAGATGAGCGCCGCAACCCCAGAGTCGGACACGACTGGACCTAATGGTCAGGGGTCCCTTTACCTTTAAGTAGGGCTAGGATTGCAATCTAATCTGCATTTCAGACAGCATACACATGCAGATAATCTGCCCCCTCTTCTCTCCCACCATCCTATGTTATTCTAAGAGGCATTAATAATTTTTGGTTGCCACTAGGAAAGTCACTAATATTTTAAGGAACAATGCAGTCACTATGATTTTAAAAAAGGTAATGCAGAAGCCTGTGGGTGTGTCCCTGACGTTGCTTGTTTTAATCAGTTTAAAAATATTCTGAAGCTAATTCTAAAACCACTCCCTGTATTTCCTAGGTCTAGATATTTTATTGTATTTTTATGTTCCTGTCAAGCAGCAGAGGACACTATTTTTTTCTGGGTGATGTGATTTTGTTACCCTAACAGCTTGTGGCCTGAGTTGATTTTAAGAAGTCTTCAAATTTCAACCTAAATAAGAACAAAACATCTTACTTGTAAAACCAACTTCGAATTTTGATAACGACTGTTCAAGTAGGGAGGGAGGAGTAATTTCTTTTTTTAAAAAAATGCTGTTTTTATTTTAATGAGATTTATTATGTTTCATATTATGAATGATTTTTTTTAAAAAGCCTGTTTATATGATCTTTCAGCTAACATACTGTTGCACATAAGAAGGTGGCTGTTTTATTAGTTTGAGAAAACACAGAGCCATTTTTTTCACCCCAGTATTTCATAAGGCTTTGTAAAAACTAATGTTCTAACGCTGGCAGTTATCTTATATAGACAGGCATTCACACTATGGTTGTTGTGAGAGGGATATACAGTGTTTGAAGGGTGGTACATGTGTTTCAGTGCAAGATTACTTGTGCAATAACCTTATCAGTTGCCACAGTTCTACCCATTCAGACCTTGGCATTTAAGGTAAACATTGGGAGTGCAGGAATCTTAACTGTGGGGACAGTTTGGCAGTGGAGCAAACTGGTAAGCTGTGGAATCCCTGCAGGCTTTTCCTACGTAGTAAATTAAATGTGCAACTAAGTAAAGGACTCCTGGACAGTTAGTCCAGTCAAAGGCAACTCTGGGGTTGCGGCACTCATCTCGCTTTCAGGCCCATGGAGCCTGCATTTGCCCCCAGACAGTTTTCCGGGTCATGGGGCCAGCAGGACTAAACCCGACGTGGGTGGCGCTGTGGTCTAAACCACTGATCCTCTTGGGCTTGCTGATTGGAAAGTTAACGGATCGAATCCCCGCAACGGGGTGAGCGCCCGTTGCTCGGTCCCAGCTCCTGCCAACCTAGCAGTTTGAAAGCACGCCAGTGCAAGTAGATAAATAGGTACCTCTGCAGCAGGAAGGTAAATGGCGTTTCCGTGTGCCCTGGCACTCGTCATGGTCCTCCGTGCGCCAGTAGCAGTTTAGTCATGCTGGACACATGAGCCGGAAAATGCTGGACAAACACCGGGTCCCTCGGCCTGAAAGCAGGACTTAACCGTCCAGGGGTCCTTTACCTTTTTTACCAAATGTGCAACTTAAAAAATGCTTGAAAGAGGGAAAAGCGGTTCTGTGCAACTTTGGCATGTTGGCGCACTAGAACTCATGTGCATCTTATGAAACAGTATGTTGGAAGATTCAGGACTCAAATTTTTCCAAATCGAGGTTTGGGGTTTGTTTCCTCCCAAACAAACCAAGAGCAGTCGCCAAGGTTTGTTTTCACTTAGTGATCATGGCTGGTTTGAAGGAAACAAACATGAGGCTGGTTTGGGGTGACAAGAAGTTAGACTCTGGCTTGTTTCATTTGGTGTGTCAGTAACAGGATTGAAGAATAAACACTACATAGAGTGTGCACCAGTGTGAAACTCACTCGCATTAAACCATGGCTTAATGTATTGTGCAAACCAGGCCAGTGACTAAAAGCATGTCTGAGACTCTTAGGACTGCTGCATTTCTACCCTGTGGAAATTTTGGGCTAGTGCAATCAAAAATTCCATATGGAGAACAGCCCCAGTATTTGACTGCTTCTTAATGAATGAAGAGAGGACACTGAATGTAGACAGTACTGTGTAAAAATGGTATTGATGTACTCTTACATCTTAATATTTTTAGAAATGTTGTATATTCTGTGTTTTATGAAAGTGTGCACTTCAGTACTATGAAAGTACATTGTATTTAAATACCTAATGCGCAAATTGGAAATACTTTTTGTTAGCAGTAGCTTAAGAGATTGTAACTATTAATCATCTATCACGTGTGCAATAATGTAATGTTGACATGTTGTAATAAATATTACCTTTTGCTAAACATGGAAAACACGTTTTGTAGTTTCTACATCAAATCCTAAATGAATTTTTTAGATTCCTGCTTTATTTTAAGGATCTTTACCCTACACTTCAACCAAAGCAAGGCTCCTCCCAGCATGGCTTACAAGTATCTGTAAGACAATCTCTGCCCTCCATTTTATAACCTAAAAGCAACACTCAAGGAAAATGGGTTGGTAGGGAGGAGGAAAAAAAGGAAACCCAATCACTAGTTCTTAGTTACAGAGTTCTTGAGTCAGAATCGAAAAAGTTAAAAGGAGTGGAAGAGCCGAAAGCTGCTGCTCTCTAGGCTGAGCCAACTGTGAAACCCTGCACTCCCATCTCCCGCTGCTTTGTTCTCATGGTTGCTGTGTGTATTACAGTGTAGAGATTCAGGGGTTTCTAGGGATTTAATAAAGACATCGCATCAACCTTATGGAGCACACGCTCCATAAGCCTGGCTTCTAATAAAGGCGCATTAACTAATTCCAACGCCGAGCAAGTAAGGCACACGCAAAGCTAAATAAACATCAAAACTTTGGGGCTGGGTTGTATTTTGGCATCTAAAAATTCTGACTCAGGATCAGGGCCGGATTTAGGTTTGATAAGGACCTAAGCTACTGAAGGTAATGGGGCCCTATATATGTCCAACTGTGCTTTGTCAACAATAGTCACTGTTTTCTGTGCTGAATATATGCTATATGGTAATTTATTGACCTAATAGGTATCTAAAGCCATTTGCACATAACAAAATATGTAGTTTATCAAAGTAACACACAACACAAAACACTGCTGCTGTGTGTAGGTTTTATTTTATATCTTATATTTTGGAAGTGTACATGCAGGTTTTTTTTGGCCTTTAAATTTTTGGGGGTACCCCAAGAGAGTGGGGCCCTAAACTAGAGCTTGTTTAGCTTATAAGAAAATCCGGCACTGCTCGGGATCCCGCGCACGGCGCGCAGCAAGTAGCGACGGCAGGGACTGGAAGGTTGGCCCTTAAGGGAATCCCGAGATCCCTCGCAGCGCAACGATTTTGCCGGTCGAGGCAGCTGCGGCTCCCCGGGTCTTTTCTCCTGCGTCCTCGGTGCATATATATCAGGCGCGCCTCTTGCATTTGGCGGGCGGGACTCGGCGCGCCGGGAGCACCGTTTGGAGAAGGGCAATGCTCGGATCGGTTTCCTACAGCCCTGCTCGCGGCCCAGAAACGATGCGACGGCAGATGCATCCTTGAAATAAGCAGCAGCCCCTGCCCGATTCCCTTCCCCGCATCCGAGCGTCATTCCTCCGTGCCCCCCGCCGCCCTGCAGGAAAAGTTGTGGCGTGATAATGGGGTCACTATGAAAACGCCGGCAAAACCTCTCCCCGCGCCGGCAAAACCTCTCCCCTCGCCGACGGGGGCGCGGCTGCCGGCCTCGCAACATTTGCTGACCCGCTGCTGCTGGTGCTCTTCTGGGTGGCAAGATTTGCTTCCGATCGGGTTCCCTTCGGGCCCGTAAAACCCCAACGCGGATCAAGTGGATCGGCGCCTTCTGCAGCGCCGACTCGCCCCGTCTGTTTCTTGCAGCCGCGACTCCTCTGGCTCCGTCCCGTCACCCAGTCCAAGGATTCAAGGCTTTTGAAAACGCTGGAGGCACAAGTCCTTTGCCCTTACCCTGTCAGTATTTATTTATATATTCAATTATATATATATATATATTCTATTTGCCCCTCTAGCTGTGATTTGATTTGTTTTTTGACAATTCACATGTTAAATCCAGTCAAAGTGTCATGTTCAAGAAAACCCAACACTGCGTTTAAAACAATATGAAGCAGCAGCTAGAATTTCCTCTGACCTCGTAGCAACATTAAACTTCAAAAAGTCCATGCTGCATATCGCTCTTTGTCTTTTTCTCCCCAGAACAGAGTTGTTTTGCATTGTCAGTAAAGTTCAGCCGTGATGAGTCAAGCTGAGGATAGCGAGGGAATAGAAGATGGGGAGAAGAATGAGTTACCAGTATTTCCCTTCAGCTACGAAGTGAGTGATTCATAATGAAAAAGCAAAAGAGAATTCTGCAATCGCTTCCACTTTATCCATCTTTTTTATTTATCTATAGCTTTCCTTTTTGTTTTGTTTTTTTTAATTTTTTTCTTTATCAGAGTTGGGGGGAAATAAACAAAACACTTACCTGGGAAACACATGAAAACCAAAGTATGTAGATACTAAATTCAAAAGAGGTTGTAACTTTAATGGCTAAGAAACAGAATTATTACTGATTTGTTGAAAAAGAGGTTTTAATACACACACACAGAGATTATAATGATAAAATTGGCAACATCTCCATTGTTGGGCTTTCCTTAGGAAATCTCTTATTCATCAGTTCTATTTATCAGTCACCTGGTAAGGATAGTTCTCTGGGTGACTTAAAATGATAAAGCAAATCTTAAAAAAAATCACAAATTCCAGATCAAACGTAATTCTAAATGGCACCATTTGTAGTGTGAAACCTGTCATATTTCACAACTGGAGAGACTAAAATGGCTTGGGAGCCAGTTACCTAATGGAGCCACTGCCCCTGTACTGTCCTGCCTGTCCTTTGTGACCTGCTAAGGAAGCACTTCTGATAATAACATCAACACATGAGATCAGAGAACCCATTACTCACCAAAGGGCCTTCTGGGTAATGGCCCCTTGGTTGTTCAACACCCTCCTGCCCCCAAGGTTTGGCAGGCACCAATGCTGTCTCTCTTTGGGCGCCAGCTTCTTCCACTCGCTTTGCATATGTGTGCAGATGGCCTGCACAGCAAGATAGTGATCGGTGTTTTCTGTGTTTTATTTTTCCATTGTAACTTTTTTTTTAAAACCGTTTTAACTGCATCTTATATTTTGTTGCATTCTATATTATTACTGGAATGAGATCATCTATGGTGAAAATAGGGTTCTAAATCTCAGAAATAACAACTAAATAACTAAATAAATAGCTAAAATTGTAGCAAACACCCATTCATGCAAGAGCCTAACAATACACAGGAGAAAACCAACCATTAATTCTGATAGTTTCATATTGCCACATCTTGTGTTATAGAAGCTGTCACCGTTTTAAAACTGGTTTTAGCTTATTTTGCTTTTAATTACCGGTATATTTTGAATGTTTTAAATAGTTGATTTCAACTGGGTTGGTGTTTTTTTTACTGATAGTTTTATTGTTTATTCTTTTTGCAAAACTTTGAGGTTTTATTACATTCAAGCAGTATATAAACTTAATACTTGGGTGTAATCCAAGTTAGCTAACCTCTCTATGCTATATATTCAATTAAAAGGTGAAAGTGGGAAGCCCTATCTTAGGCCTTTTCTAAGGGAGATAGTTTCAGATTTCTGCCTTCCAGAACTCAGTTGTTTTCTTTTTCAGCAAAGTGCAACTGAAATGAGTCCAGATGATGAGCCATCCAAGAGCAGCTGCAATGTAAGTGATTCACAATGAAAAAGCAGCAGGCGGTTCTGCAGTTTTATCTTCTCACATTGTTCCTTTAAAAAGAAGATTTATAAAAGCAGAAAAAGGAATTGCCAGTAGGACCAGTGGTCAGGGATGGTGGGAATTGTAGTTCAGCAGCATCCATGGAGAGTCATCAATTCCCCCCCCTCCCCAATCTGGTGTTTTTCAGATGATCAAACAAGCCAGTTGTCACAAGCTTTCTAACATAAAATGACATTTCCAGAGCAGGTTTCTCCGGGATAATTCATCTCTAAAAGAGCTTGCTTTTTACCTCTCTGGAACAGTATCTGTGGCAACTGTGCTTGGCACAGGTACAATGAATGATCTTAACACTGCTGTTTCCTCCTCTATGCATTTCCAGTTCAGGGCCAGGATGGTAGGAAGATAAATATATTAGAAACTACTTTTTAAGTTTGCTAGTGGTGTATGGGAAGCCAAGTTTAAAAACATAAGCTGCATGGCATAGGACTGTGAAATTCTAAAAGCCTTTAAACCCTTTCCTGCACCACACACATTCACAACAAGGAGGTATCAGCCAACTCAAAACCACCCCAATTTTTATGGGGGGGGGAGAGCTAGCAGGAATAAATGCATGAAGGAGGTGGGAACCCCCAAAGAAGCCCAATGAAGACTCATTTCATTGTTTAGGCAGGTTGTTTCATGGTTCACACTGAGGAGGTATTTTTAAATGTCTCCAGAGATGGAAGCAAAGGGTACCCATAGAAATCAATGGGTGAGCCCCAATTGTTCATGATGTCGGGAGCAGACTGTTAGGATCATCCTACTCGCGTGTAGGACCCTGGCAGAGACACATGCCCGACTGGCATGTTCTCTCCCTCCTGGTCGATCATTCGGGAGCTTCAAAAGCTTTCTCCAGCCCAAACATCTTAGCGACTGATACCAAGTGGCATTAGCATGCTTAGGAACAGCAGTGTTAGCAGTTCGCAGAATAAACTCAGTAGCACATCATTTTGGCTAAACTACTTTTATTTACATATAATACACTCGGAGCATTCTGACTCAGCTCCTTCCTCTTTCTCACCAGACAGCAAAGAGAAAGAACAAAGGACAATAGCCCCACATCATGAAAACACAGTAATCCAAACATCCTGTCTCTGTCACTTCCCACTATGTGGAATGAAAACATACACCATCATGTGATAGACAACAATCCCATGACTGCAAACACGGAGCAAGAATCCTAACACAGACACCAGTGTACACAAACACAAAACCACCACCTCCTCCCCCAAAATGGAGAGAGAAACCCAACAGGCCCATGAGAACTGACCATGCTCAGTGGGTATGGATTGCTGCTGAGGGGTGGAAAATTGGTAAGGGGGAATAAAGGGAGCTGCTGGGACCTTGAACAAAAACACTCTGCACTGTAGCAAGCCCTCCTTTGTTGTTTCCTTTTTCCTTTCCTTGCATTCAAACCACTGGAAGAAGTGATAAGCTGAACCCTGATTGCTCCCAGCATGGAATACCTGGAGAGCAGGGATGGATAGCTCTCCGGATGATGCTGAACTACAACTCCCATGAGCCCCAGCCAGCATGACGAATGAACAGGGGTACGTGGGAGCCTTGCTCTATATCTCCCCCAGGTCAGATGTATGGTTGTTGACCATCGTGGGCAGATACTTTTTAACAGTGGCACCAGGAGGGTGGAACTCCCATCCCTTCCTTTAGGTTCCAACCAAAGGTGGAGCATTCTCCCAGAGAGCTTCCGAGGCGCACACAGAGATAACTGTTGCTACTGTTTCTCGATTTGTTGCATTGTGCGTTGCTGTGCTTATTCAGTTTTATTGGTTTTTGTCTTCATTCCTTTTGAGCACTGCCGTTAACTGGCTTGTAGAATCCATAGATCAAAAGGTAGGGTAGAAATGTTTTAATCTATGACTACATGCCTCTGGCCATTGCTTGATATAAGGGCACCGTGTCTTTTTTGTGCAGGTGTCGGAACTGATAATGAACTCTGGAAGTTTTAAACAAGGGCAAGCAAAGCATGTTGGTAGGCTGCCTTTTATAGAGAACCATGCATCTCTTTTCCATGCCATCCATTCAATCACAAAATCTATTAGACAGTTTGGAGAGCATGAAGGTGGCATAACCTTGAAGGTCACGAAACGTCATCACATTGACCTTGATGCATCTCAGGAAGAGGTTGTTATAAAGGAAGATCTTGATTTGGCTCAAGATTCACAGGAGCTCGATGAAGACTCATTGAATCCTGTTATAGTTACAGATTCACAGGATCACGATTTGGCTGAAGACTCAAAAGATCATGACTCAAAGGATTTTGATTCCACTAAAGACTCACAGGATCTTGTCTCACAGGAATCTGACTTGGCTAAAGATTCACAGGATCTTGACATACGGGATTCTGAGTTGACTAAGGACTCACAGGATCTTGATGCACGCGATTCTGAGTTGACTAAGGACTCACATGATTTGGATAAAGACTCAAAGGAACGTGATTTGACCAAAGACTCGCGTGGTCCTGAGTTGGCATACGACTCCTGGGATCCTTACACATGGGTTCTTGAGTTGGCACAGGACTCCTGGGATCCTGACTCCTGGGATCCTGGTTTGGCTAAAGGCTCATGGGATGTTGACTCCTGGGATCCAGATTTGGTTAAAACTTTTCTGGACTCTGATTCGAGTTCAACTAAAGACTCACAGGATACTGATTTGGCTAAAGACTCACAGGATTCTGATTTGGCTAAAGACTCACAGGACTCTAATTCCCAGGGTCCTGATTTGACTGAAGACTCACAAGATCCTGATTTGACTAAAGACTCACAAGATCCAGAGTCATGGGATCCTGATTCAACTAAAGACTCGCAGGATCTTGATTCAGCAAAAGATTCACAGGATCCGGATTTGACAAAAGACTCACGGGATCCTGATTTGGCTAAGGACTCCCGAGAAGCCAGAGATACTTCTGCACCTGTGCCTCCTAGTCAGTCTAAATTAAAAAGCAAAAGTGTTATTTCTAGAACGCAACAGAAACGTTACCTCATTGAACTGCCACCAGCACATCTGCTTCCTTACCTAGTTTTAATCAAGAGGGTCATGTCCTTGCCAATTTCCGCCATTCAAAAGCAGTGTCTTTCGGGAGAGATATTGTGCAGAATACAGTATTTTACACTGAAGCTGCAAAAGAGGAAACTACTGTCTCGGCCTGCATTAGCAGAACAACCCACTCATAGGCTACCAACAGTTCGAGGTTAGCAAATTTTATTCAGTTAAGTACAGTACAAGTAGGAATGAAGGGAGCTCTTAGACTCCAGTACAATTTACAGCATAGTCAAATGAGTGGGATTAAGTGAAAGTATAGAAAATTAAATAGTTTATGGTTGGCAATGGAAAAAGCATGAAAAGAAGACTCCAGGCAAGCAGAGACTGCATGTTAAAGCTTTAGTTCAGATCATAAACATGACCATGAGATGTACTTTCAAAACTATTTGGGCCTGATTGCTACCAGGATGAAAGCACCCACCACTAACACCAGTTAATATGTAGCAGATTCACCCCGCTCAGTGCACCCAGTTAAGTATAGCAGACCCACCTCATGGTACTTCAGCTAAATGAATGTCTACAATTTTTCCCCAGTTACCCACTCTCTTAGCAATCCAGGTATTCCAATTAGTATTACAGACCCAGGGGGTCACCTCACCCCTTGTTACTGGTTTGGGAGTCTTCTTTTCTTAGAAGAACTCTCCCCTCCTGACTGAATTGAGACCCAAGTAGACAGTATCCTCACAGCTTCTACCTCTCCTGACTCAAACTCAGCCCTCCAGTTAACTCCTGTCTGTACGTATACTTTCCCAGACACTCAACCCAGTCTTCCCATCTAAGCTGTGAGGCTCTTTCCTCTTGCTATAGTCTTCTCAGAATCAGTTCTTCCTCAGACAAATCCGATTTCCCATCTCCATCCCTATCTCTCAAACAGAACCCTGTCTCCCAGGACCTCCATACACAACACTGCACAGGGACCCTTCTCTTGTAGACTGCGCCCCAGGGAGGTCACTTCACTACTGCTAACTTAGCAGTTTGACTTCACTCCCAGAGGTGAAATCCATTGTCTCTCTCAAGCAGACAGATGCCAACAAGATGGGGTACCTTCACAGGTTGCCCCTCATTTCCCTCTACAGCACATGCAGTAACCGCCTTCTTGACCGTTGGACCCACTCTTGGTCTTGTCTGCTCAATCCGCCAGAGCCTGTCTTCACATGTAGGGGAAGTCTCCAACCCACTGAGACCCATCAGCTACCCTCATCTGGTTTAGCCAGCCAGTCAAAGCTGTTCCCAGGGTGTGGCCACTGTCGCGTGCCAACAGCTTCTAGGAGCCACAGTTGGGGACAACCTACCCTAGGAAGAGCACAATGTGTCCCCCACCAGAGGTACTACCCCATCCCCAACATGCCATACAATCCTAAACATATACAGTGGATGTTTGGGTTACGGACGTAATCCGTGATGGAGGCACATCCGCAACCCGCAGCGTTCGCAATTTAGCGCTTCTGTGTGAGCGCCGAAACCCGGAAGTAACCCGTTTCGGTACTTCTGGGTTCAGCGCGGAGCACAACCCAAAAAGACATAACCCGCAGCAGCCATAACATGAGGTATGACTGTACTGATCAATTAATCAGCTATAAAAGTGTCCCTTCTTAACTGGGCAGCAGGGGAAATTACAAATATATTATTAGTAGCAGTAATTGTTGCAGAGGTAGTAGTGCAAGTGGGAGCTGCAACAAAATGTTGTAGTATATCATCTATCCTCAACAGGAGTGGTCCTATTCCAGGGGTTCAGCTAACCAGACATGACCACCTCCAGGATAATGTAAGTGGTAAACAGCAGAACCAGGCCACTTCCTTCCCTTCCTCCCATTTTCTGTTTTGTTTTCCAACAAGTACTCAACATTCCACGCCTACTGGGCATGCTCAGTCCTCCTCACTGGGCTACGTTTGGCACTCTTGGGGTTGGCTTAGTTACAGGTAGGTAGCCGTGCTGGCCTGCCATAGTCAAAACAAAAGAAAAAAAATCCTTCCAGTAGCACCTTAGAGACCAACTAAGTTTGTTCTTGGTATGAGTTTGTTCAGGTATCTGAAGAAGTATGCATGCACACGAAAGCTCATACCAAGAATAAACTTTGTTTGTCTCTAAGGTGCTAATGGAAGGAATTTTTTATTTTATTTTGTTTTGGGCTTGTCTTGTCTTGGTTTGGTTTGTTTATTGTTGCTTTTTAATCTGTTTTTGCCATACCTCCCCCCCACACCTTTTGAATAATAAAAGCAATGTTTGCATCTGGTGTTCTTTTCTTTTTTCTTTTTTCTTTTAAGAAACAGGCTATGTAACTTTTGATTGCCTGAGGGACCTACAGTGGAAGTTATACAAAGGCATTGCAAAACGGAAACCCAAAACAATTGGCGTGGAGAGGAAATCGTCTTACAGCTACGGAGTCACAGGAACCACATTTGCCAAGTTTACGGAGTACGTCCTCCCCTTGATCCCTAAGGACTGGATAGTTGATGACTCTCTCAAGTTTTCTGAGAATATGGTTGTCCTGTTTGCACAAAACAAAGACTTGCAGGTATCATGAATGGAGAGCAGTGTTTGACAGTCTGGAGAAAAGCTGTCTGAAATGGCATTAAACACTTTTCGGTCTTGGGTGAGTTGTGTGGTGCTACTTAGCCATTTGCGCCTGTGGGCTTTTTGGCATCTGCCACGACCAGGAACAGGGGATCAGAAGTTGTGGGACTCCAACTCTCATCATTGCCAGTGGTCAAGGATGATGAGAGTTGCAGTCCAGCTACATCTGGAGGGCCACAGGTCCCCCATGCTAGACCAAGCATAATCCTTTGCTGCTGCCTCTGCCTCTATCATGTGACAATCTTGTGTTTGGTTTATTAACACTTCTCTGTAGGGCCACCTGATCACTGAAAGACCTCGCCTTTTTACATTCAGAAATATTTTGGATCTGGCTGCAGCCACCTTCAGCGTAGTTGCGCAACCAAGGGGAGAGTTTGCTGTCCTCATTTCCCTTCTGGAGAATCAAATTGCCAAAAATCTGCCTAGCTGACCCCAAACAGAATCATTGTTTCTCCCATGACTTGCCCTCTTTCCCCCCCAGCTAGCTTCAGCTCACATGTATATATGGCATCATATATATGAGGAGGGCACTGAAAAGGGCAAAGTGAAGAGACACTGTGATATATCAGCATATTGCATATTTAGCTGCTGATATATCGCGATGTTGAAAACCAGATACTACCTAGCCCTACTCCCTACATATAGGTGTCTGTTTTAAGAACTTAACACTGCCATGTAGCAGCCATGTCACTTACAAACATGTTGACTAGTTTGTTATTGAGAGAAGTCCCAATGCTAGCTTGTTCATGGAGCTGCAACTGCTGCAGAGCAAGTTCTACCTCCTAGGGAAGTTTCCTTTGCAAGGAGTAGGGGGTTGGGGCTCAATGACCTCTAAGGGACCTCCCAAATATATTATTCAAAGTCCTTGAGTAATGAACATGATGGAAGCAGTACATTGCCTGGAAGTGAGAGGCGTCGTAACTTTGTCATGTTACTGATGGCCTGGAAAACTAGAAATATAGCAATTAATATTGCAACTTAACCATCAAGTTCCAGAGTTATCATTAATAATCTGTTAATGATCAAAAGTTATTTAATGGATGTTTCATTATGTATATTTTTACACTTGAAGAACCATGGAGAATCTTCCTTTAAGGTGTTGCTGCCCAATCTAACAATCTGCTTTGTGATGCAGATATATAAAGCAGCAGGTGCAAAGAGCAAAGGCAATAAAAAGTGTGAATAAATCAACATAACTGAATCCCAGACTAGCACAGAATAGTTAAATAAAGCCATCTGTCATGCTGCAAGGGCTAGAGTCAAATCTCAGAACCAATAGTGTCTTGAATTGGCCACGAGATGGCAGCAGCCTCATGTCATTCCTATGCAGAACCGCCTTTGCTCTCTTAAGCTTTTGTGATTGCACCCATGCTCAGCCAAATCCTATGTGGTTTGCTGTATTTATGGCCCTTAAAGTCAGTGGCCTTTGAGACACGCCAAACCAAATAAGATTGGTCTGATATCAAAACATCTGGAATGTCGCCGCACTGGCTGATACAGCAACTCAGGTTACAACAGCTGCACCCTGTAGAGGCTTCTGCCACTCAGATGGGAGAAATGGGGGGGGGGGCATGGCCAGGCTACAAGAGAAGGGTCAGTAATGGATCAATTGCATTGGGTGCCCCAGTGCCACCATAGAACATTGACTTGAAACTGTGAGATCCAAATCTTAAAAAGTGCATCTGATTAAGCTGTGTCTAGTCTTGTTTGCTTTAAGTCAGGGGTCGGCAACCTAAGGCCCATGGGCCACAAGCGGCCCATGGGGGGTCGTTTAACCGGCCCATAGACCCCTGCTGCCTGCTCTGTCGGCTCCCGTGTGCCACGCTAAACTGGCGCGGAGCAGAGCGGGGACCGCTTTCGGCAATGCTGGCCAGCTTCCCATTGGACCCCTGCTTTAAGTCCTTGACCCTCTTTAACTCCTGTATTCGTGATGAGGGGGTAGCAAGCAGAACGGGGTGGGGTGGAATAAGAGAAAAGGTGTGGCTCTCTGGGTCATGATTGTAACTCATCCTATCATGGGATGAGAAATCTCCAACCCTGCAGATCGCAGACCAAACCTGGCCCACCAGGGGTTCAAATTTGGCCTGTGGGACTGTTTTTATGAAACCACACCCACCTGCCCCACACATGACAACACAGGTGATGTCAAGAGACATGACTGCTGCGTGGATAGGAAGCTGATGCCTGCAGACATTATACTTTGGACCTCCAGGACAGATTTCCCTCAGTGCTCACAATCTTTTCCAAAATTAGACACACAAAGAATAACAGTGGCAACTACTGTCATTCCATTTAGCATCAGCATACACAATGTAAAAATAGAGCACACAGAAACCATATTTGAATGCACAAAGCAATTTCAGGACCATTGGCACCACCACCATGTCTCACAAGTGTCAATGCTCACAAATAGAATTACATAAGACAACAGGTTAATTAGTTTTAATATGCTGAGCATGTAATTTTGGAAATAATGTTGGAGTGGGTTTTTTAAAAAATGCTGGTTTAGCCTTTACTGTATCCAAATAATACAAATTTCTATCTTCCACTGAAAAATAACATCTATTAGGAAACTAAATTTTTATTTCAAACAATGAAAGGAAACAATCCACTAAAATGCCTTTAAAGGATGCTCCTTTTGCATTCATCTCAGAAAAGGCAACCCTTAAAAAAATTAGCTGGGAGGTAAAACATCAGCTGAAAGAAAATGTTTAAAATGGGGGCAACCTCATGTAGAATTCAGTCATGTGTATAATATTCTGCTAAAACCTGGAAAGTGTAATTCCACAGGGAATGACTGACATATAAGTGCTAGTTCTGTGCTCCTCTATTTAAATGTTTTAGGATGGAATTCTGATCTAAGCTCTGGGGTATGCTCACAAAATCCTTCCTCTTTATATTCAGGCTTGCATTGTTTTGCATGTAATCAGTATCCACATTAATACAGTCATACCTCAAGTTGCATACGCTCCATGTTACATACGTTCAACTTATGGACCTCCGCGATCCAGAAGTCTTCCCCAGAGCGCACGCAACGCGCGGGTGCGCAAAAGCATTCTGCGCACTTCGCACATGCACAGAAGCACAAAAACGCCCGAACTTCTGGGTTTTTTCTTTTGGGGGGGCACTCGTGTTAAGCACGCCTGTGTTACGTAGCGCGATCCAGAACGGATCGCATGTGTAACATGGGGTACCACTGTAAAGCATTGAAAGGGGAGGGAGAGTTTCTAAGAGCTGCCATCTGAAGCACATTTTGCCCATCCTAGTCTGGGTATGAATCCTGATATGGCCCAAACATCACCATCTGGGCACAAGAGGGAGGTGTCAGAAGGCTTGGGGAAACCCCAAAGGTTGCAGAAATACAAAAGGTAAAAAATAAATGAACAATAAATGCATTTTAAATAAAAGGACACATTCTACTCATGTAAAAGCACCAGGCAGGCTCCACAAATAACCCAGTTGCATTTTAAATAAAATAAATGAAAAATTGGGGGCACAGCCCAATGAGGGCTTGGCATAGCCAATGTGCACAGAATGCTGATTGTCAGGTGGGAGGGTGGGGTAGAAAACTTGAAGTGGGGGAATGGAATGAAGTTTCTAGGAAAGAGCAATTTGGACTATGCCCTCCTCTTGAAGATGGTGCTGGCGCCAACACTACTGGTATTTTGGAGTCAGCTTAAAAACTTTTCTCTTCCATCAAGCTTTCAGTGACATAGTTTTGTGTGTCTACACCAAATGTATCTAAAGAAAAAAGAGGGAGATGTAATATTTATGAAATTTATATAGTGCCAGTGTTTCATTGATGATGCATTGTTCTTATGTGTGTGTGTGTGTGTGTGTAGCTTGCCCTCTGATCACTTGTTTGATGAAGGGTAGATAAGAATGGAAAGAACACGCCTGACACCTTTCCTTCTCATCTGGTTCCCAATACCAGTTCTCCCCCCCCCCCAAATACTACTTTGAGAGGAGCACCACTCCTTAGGCATCTATTACCAGGATAAGGAACCCATGGGCCTTCTGATTATGCTGTCTCCAACTCCCATCAGCCCCAGCCAGCATGCCCAATGGTCAGGGATGACGGGAACTGTCCATACATACATAAATAATGTTATTTTTATGCTGCCTCCAGCAATCATCTGCAATGTGGTTGCCCCTTGCCAGAGCGAGTTTTGCTATAGTAAATCTACCCCTACAAAGGGAACAGTGGAGCAATACCCTTGCTTTAGGACTATACATTATTGTCTAATTCCTTGAATAGGTTAATATTGTTTCCTGCTTTTAGGCTTGCTCAAATTAGAAATCAAAATGCAGTTTATTTTGACAGAATATGTAAATTTCTAATTACACCCATAAAACCCCCCAAGGCATTTGTTTCCTTTCTTCTCATACACACACACACCTTTCATATATCACAGACATGGGGAAGATGTGCCTCTCCCAGTGTTGCTGGGCTATAATTTCCATCATCACTGATCACTGGCCATGCTGGCTGGGACTGATGTGAGCTGGGGGTGTTTAACAACATCTGGAGGATCCCCGATACAGTATATAAGCTGCAGAAGCCTCCCACAACTTGGTGGCCTCCAGGTGTTTTGGGCTGCCACTTCCATCAGCCTCAGCAAGCAAAGCCAACAGTCAAAGATAATGGGAGCTTGAACTGCAAGTTGGGGGTGGTCGATATATAGGCTGCATTTATTTGCCTAGGAAGCTGCCTTAAACCAATTCAAACCATTGGTCCATCTAGCTCAGTATTATTTACACTGATTGGGAGCAGCAGTTCTCCAGGGTCTCAAGACGGGGATTTTCCCAGCTTTACCATTAAATGCCAGAGATGAAATTTAGGACCTTTGCTTTAACACTGAGCTATGGCCCTTCCTATTATTTGGCAACTATCTTTTGAACTGCCTTGTGTGTACAAATGCACCAGGCAGAACAGATAGTACAGAATGGCAACCCCCAAAGCTTTTAAATTGGTATCCGATTGCCTTAAATATCCTTAACAATGTACATTTAACATATATTTAATATTAAATATTTAAGGCTGCAGTCCTGCTGACACAGTGCAGTTGCTTAGATCCTAGCTTAGAAGCCTCTCTAAGCACACTGAACAACAGGCTAGAAGTTAACCCACCATTCAGGTGGTGTGTATGTGTGTGTTTTTAAAGGCCAGCTCCACAATGAACCCCAAAAAAGGACAAGAAAATAATAGAAAAGGCTCTGGGGCTGCAAGCCTCTGGAAATTCCACAGCAGCAGCAGCCATATGCCTTTCACAGCTACATGAGCTGACCCAGCAACCCAACCTGCGAGAGTTAGGGAGACAGTCAACTTCAACAAGAGGCCCCTTCCAATGATCCCAATTGTTCAATGGGATTGCAGGAGCAACAGTGTCTTATTCTCTCCCCCACCCACCCTCCAAAAAAGAGGAGTTTGCAGAACTATAGAGTTGGAAGGGACCACGAGGGTCATCTAGCTCAACCCCCCGGCAGTGCAGGAATATTTTGCCCACGACCCCTGAGATGAAGAGTTTCAGCTCGCAAGGTTTCCAGCTTTTGCGTCTCGCACCCCTTTAAAAAAAAAAATAATACAAAGCAGCAAAGCCCGCTGAGCTCGCTCCTTCGCAGTCCTGCCTCTCCTTGGTATTCCAACTGTGGGGCCAGTGGGGGACAGATATTATTATTTATTGAATTTATATGCAATATATAAGGAACACAGGTGGCGCTGTGGGTTCAACCACAGAGCCTAGGGCTTGCTGATCAGAAGGTTGGTGGTTCAAATCCCTGCGACGGGGTGAGCTCCCATTGCTTGGTCCCAGCTCCTGCCCACCTAGCAGTTCAAAAGCACGTCAAAGTGCAAGTAGATAAATAGGTACCACTCCGGCGGGAAGGTAAACGGCGTTTCCGTGCGCTGCTCTGGTTTGCCAGAAGCGGCTTAGTCATGCTGGCCACATGACCCCGAAGCTGTACGCTGGCTCCCTCGGCCAGTAACGTGAGATGAGCGCCGCAAACCCAGAGTCGGAAACGACTGGACCTAATGGTCAGGGGTCCCTTTACCTTTATGCAATACATATCTGTGAGCCGCCCTGAGACCTCTGGGTATAGGGCAGTATATAAATTCTAGTAGTAGTAGTAGTAGTAGTAGTAGTAATAATAATAATAATAGGGGTGCAGGTAAATATTGAATATAAATTCAATAAATAATATTTGTGACCTGCCCTGTGACCTCCAGGTATAGGGTGGTCACATGGTGCAGTACACATACAATTTGAATGGCAATGTTCATCAACTTTGGGGGAGGGGCTGGGCCCTCAAATGTTTTATTTGGGGAGGGGTGAAGGGACCTTGGCTCCTGGAAGTTGGCTGCTATGTATCCCAAACCTGCAGGACTATTATATGAGCGTCATCTGGGGGTGGTTTTCGAATGAAACCAACATGGCAACCTGTGGTTTTTAAAAAATATATTTATTTATTTATTTATTTTTGTGTGTGTGTGTCTACTACTCAGCGAAGTCTAAAACGTTTCCCCAGCCAAGAAGGGAAGCTCCCCCCCAGAGCGCCCGACACCCCCCCTAAACTATTTAAAAATAGCATTTTCCCTTTACTAGCGCCTTCCTCACAAGCTGCCGCTGCTTCTCTCTTTCTCGTCATAAAGGACCCCCCCATCCCCACCCCCACCCCTCCCTCCAGGGTCACAGCCACGACGTCACACTCACTGTGTAGCCCGCGGAGAAACCGTTGGGAGGGGGAGGGAGGGGAAACCCAACGGCGGCGGCGGCGGCACCTTGACGACTCCTCACAAGTCTCCCAATTCTCCGGAGCGCGAGAGAGAGCGCGGCTCGGAGTGACAGGCAGGTGAAATAAAAAAGTTTGGCCCACAGGGGGACAAGGAGAGGCGGGGCTTGAGACTTGGGGCCAATCGCAGAGCGGAGGAGAGGGCTGCGGGGCGGGGGTATCGCCGGAGGTTTGAAAGGTTTCGCCCTCAGTGGCGTGAGGTTTCGCCCTCAGTGGCGGCAGGGCGTTGGCCCCTGTTCGCCAGCGGGAGAGGGGGAGTTTTGTAGTCCCTCCCACATTGCTATCTAAATGCTAAAGAGATACCAACAACTTTTTGTGGTTGTTTCAAGCTCCTTCAAGACTCCTTTCATGACAAAGCAAACCCAAAGCCCACTACCTCTTTATAAATATTTGGCACTTACAAATATTACTTCCAATACTTCACCAAACGGTAGGGTGAATGGTGACAGGGATTCCTACAGGTTGCTTTATTCTGGAATGAAGTAATTCAGGAAATATGAAAGATTGTTAAAACACATATTCAAATTTCTCCCCAGTTATCCCTACTAAATATGAGGGCATACACCATGAATACATTTTGCCAAAAGGAACTTTTGACATGGGTGCTGCCAGGATCCCTATAGCAAAATAGTGGAAATTGTTAAACAAAGATATGGACTATATCCTCATGGCATAAAAAAATCTAATTGGAATTTAATTATTGAAGAAAAATAGCACATACCTGTAAATCTGAGGCTAAACTATCTCTCATCACACTATACAAAAATATGGTTGTGATTTTAAATTGGGTGTCATTCTTTAATATGTTTAGGTTTTGTATGCCCAGCTGGATACATTGTTGATTTTTTGTTATTGTGTTGTGTGTGTGTGTTGGGGGTATGTATTATGCATAAACAAGTGGGAACTGCAGCAAAGTTGGGAGTGACTATGGAACAAGGTATAACTTGGAGTGCAAATACTACTGCTCTGGTAAAGAAAGCCCGGCAGAGAACTTATTTTCTCAGAATTTAAAAAAACATCAGCAATCTAAGTGAGAAACTGCTGGTGTCCTTTTACCGTAGCTGCATAGAGAGCATTCTTACGTATTTGGTTTTCCATGTGTAAAGTAATGGAGAAGAAGGTGCTCCAGAAAGTCATAAAAAAGCCCAAGATATTATCGGTCATTCCCTCCCATCTTTGGAGGAACTATACAGTTCCCATTGCCTTAAAAAAGTTAAAAATATTTTACAAGATCCATCTCATCCTGGATATAGTCTTTTTGCACCACTGCCTTCAGGCAAGAGATATAGAACAATCAAATCAAGAACAAATAGATTAAAAAACAGTTTCTATCCAAAAGCCATAACCATCTTAAATGCTGTAACTAGATAATATGACCTTGGAGAGTTTTGATGCGTATGTATGTATGTATGTATGTATGTGCAGTTGAAACTGTCCCCCCCCCAAGTTGTTTGTATGGGTTGGCATCCAATTTCATTGTACTTGTACAATGACAATAAATAAATCTTATCTTATCTTAAAATGTAGCATATTCCAGAACCCATAAGAGGTAATCTGGTACACCTTTTTGTACCTTGGGAACTTTAATTTACATCTCAGAGCTATGATTCCCAGCATCCTTAAGCTACAGTTCCCAAGAATATTTGGGGGGAGTCATGCACTTTAAATACATGGCATGTACACATTGAGACACGCTTCAGTACTGTACTGTATAGTAAAATCTTAATTTCCCTACCTCAAGAGTCGGTCAGCCATGTGCCCACTGAGCACGCAATGGAGCTACTGGGGGCAGGGGCATTCTTAGCACCTTGGCTGCCCGGGGTGGGAAGCCAAGGGGCACCCCTGGGGCGGGGCATCGCGGTGCGTGCGTGCGTCATGACGCCATGACACACGCACGCACCGCCCTGGGGTGCCGGGCGGCGGCACCCCTTCGTGCCGCGGCTGCTTGTGCCTGCATGAGCAGCCGCGGCATGAAGGGGTGCCGGGCGGCGGACTCCCGAATCTGCCGCCCGGGCTCCCTTGGCGAAGTGCAAGTCAGGGCAGGGAGAGGGACGGGCCAGTGAGGAGGGGTGTCCCTCCTTGCTGGCCCACCCCTCTCCACCCCGCTGGCCCGCCCCTCTCCATGCCCCGGCTCCGCAAGCCAGCCAGCAGCGGAGCTCGGCATAGAGGCAAGGGGCGGGCCAGCGAGGAGGGGGTGGAAGGGGGGGACTATTTTTGGCGCTGCCGGTGCGGAGCCGCAGGGGCGGCCAGCGAGAGGGGTGTGACACCCTAAAAATATAAAAATAAAAAATAAAAAAGCCCAGGGGGCGGGTGACACCCCTCCTCGCTGGCCGCCCCTGCGGCTCCACCCTGGCAGTGCCGAAAATAGCCTAAAAATAAACAAAATAAACAAAATAAAGCCCAGAGGGCGGGGCCGCCCCATGTGTCACCCCCAGCAGGGGCGTGGCCCGGGGGGCCCGCCCCCTCCGCTACACCCCTGACTGGGGGCTATTTCTCCCTAACACCCTGCCCCCAGGTTTAGTATCCATAAACCCAAGCACACTGTCCCCAATGGTTGGTAGCAAATAATATATATATTTATATTATATATGTATTTGCACGTGCGCAAACAAAATGGGGTGCTGGGCGCCTTGCAAAACGAGGTCAGATGACCTAGCAACATTGGCCTAGCTGGGGGGGCACTGCTCACCCCCCCAAAAAAAATCAAGTAAATAAATAAAAATACTTAACTAATAGTAGACATTATAGAAAGATTTTGACAGATTTTCCTGAGCACTTGAGGTAAAAAAAAAGCAATTTAAATGGCCATCTGCCATGGATGCTTTAGCTGAGATTCCCGCATAGCAAGGGGTTGGACTAGATGACCCTCGGGTCCCTTTCAACTCTACAAACAGCTATTGTTGACACATTTCGTTCCGGATCTGATAGAGGATGATGACAGGCGGGTGTCCTGTACTGGTTGAAGCAACAGGAGCGCTGGCTGAAGCTCCCAAAGGCGGGGCACTTCAGAAAGGAGAGACACGTGCTTCGTATTCCCGTTTCTTTACAAAGGGTTAAACCATTGAGAGAGAGAGAGAGAGCACGGCTCTCTGCGCCTATAGTCAGTTTCCTATAGGAATCTTTATATAAGCCTTTTTTTGTGAATAGCTACCTGTAGCCATGCAGGACACGAGTGGCGCTGTGGTCTAAACCAGTGTTTTTCAACCACTGTTCCGCGGCACACTAGTGTGCCGCGAGATGTTGCCTGGTGTGCCGTGGGAAAAATTGAAAAATTACTTTATATATAGTCAATATAGGCACAGAGTTAAATTTTTTAACATTTTCTAATGGTGGTGTGCCTCGTGATTTTTTTCATGAAACAAGTGTGCCTTTGCCCAAAAAAGGTTGAAAAACACTGGTCTAAACCACAGAGCCTAGGGCTTGCCGATCAGAAGGTCGGCGGTTCAAATCCCCGCGACGGGGTGAGCTCCCGTTGCTTGGTCCCTGCTCCTGCCCACCTAGCAGTTCAAAAGCACGTCAAAGTGCAAGTAGATAAATAGGTACTGCTCTGGCGGGAAGGTAAACGGCATTTCCGTGCGCTGCTCTGGTTTGCCAGAAGTGGCTTAGTCATGCTGGTCACATGACCTGGAAGCTGTATGCCGGCTCCCTCTGCCAGTAAAGCGAGATGAGCCACCACTGGACCTAATGGTCAGGGGTCCCTTTACCTAGCAATGTGGGAAGTAGGCCAAACTTAGACCTGCTGTATTAAATGGACCCAGATAATTTGCCATTATTGTAGCTTCAGCTCCCCATCTGTTAAAGGGGGAAAGCAACACAGAATCTTAGAAAACTAGCATTGGAAGTGACCCTAAGGGTCATGTTGTCTTCAGTATACCATTTCAGACTGCAATGAGGCTGAGCACAAATACGAACTTTCAGAAGTCCTATGAAAACAATACGAGTAAAATTCTGGGTTTTAGCTCTTTAAATAAACCACACACTTTTTTCTACTAAAACATACAAAATACTATACAGAAGTTTAAAAACAAGGAGAGAAGTGCAAAAGGCAGAAAATAAGAGGCTCTAAATTAAGTTTAAATACTATTTTTCATACCGGTAGTAAACTGAAACATTGAAATTTCTGGTTTTTTAGGAGCTTAATACCTGGGCTCTCCTTTTCTTGCAACTACAGATTCCCTTATTAATCAGCTGCACTTCCAATTTAAAACCCTCCCTTTAGATTCACAGTCTTCACCTATTTAGGAAAGCCTAAAAAGACCTACCTAATCCTGAGAGAAAAAAGAGACGACTCATCTTCTGTCTGATAAATGCAGTTTTAAATTGCTGTTACAGGTGTCACGTCTCCTGCTTGTCTTGCTTTCTAATTTTGCAATGTTGCAACACTTATCTCACAAACTTCCTACTAGTACACAATAATATTTTTTTTATAAAATTTTTATTAGTTTTCAGATTAAACAAATCACAAATACAACATACAAACACAATAAAAACACATCCAATACAACAACAAACTAAAATAAGAATAAAAATTAAAAAATAATAAAAACTTATACATACCTAAACACGAACACTCAGCTACTTATTGCTTAATGTTTAAATCTAGTTTAAATCTTAAATAGGGGACTTCCCCCGTTCTCTCAACTGCGTTCAGTTCTAATTTACTTTAGTAACTTTGTAACTAATTTCCATCAATCATCATTATTCTTATTACAATTTCAAATAACTAACTTACTTCATATTACTTATTACTTATTACAACATTTAATAACATACATCTTTCATCAACATTACTTCTAGTATACTATTTTTATCTAACTTCTTATAACTAAAGCCATTTATATTCACTGATTCTGCTTCAAATATCTAATTTTTCACGATTTTTTAGATATTCTTTAAATTTATTCCAATCTTCTTGCACCTTCTCCTCCCGCTGGTCTCGCTAGTACACAATAATTAAAAGCATATTAGTCTGCTTCAGGTGAAACGCTTCTGGCAGTCCTAGAGTTCATAAGTCTGAAGCAGAAGCAGTATTCCTGGCTGACATAGGAGACTAAATAAAAATCCAAATGTTTTATATATGTGGCACTATCAAAGCTCAAGTAGAGTATTAACATTAGTCATAGGACCCGTCTGGAGAAAGATACTGATTTTCCGCCTCCTCACCTGAGAAACTCACTTTGTGCTTCCTCCACTCTGCTCTCATAGTGTTTAAAATAATTTTTTTTGAAGAGGGATACATTAATCACTTGAAGGGGGGGGTGAGTACAAAGGATCCTTGGCCCCAACATCCACATGCTGGGCATAGACACCTCTGTAGGTCAGGGTGGAGAACCTATGGCCATTCAGATGTTGGATTACATCGGCTCAGTATACCTGAAGGAGCATCTCCACCCCCATCGTTCAGCCCAGACACAGAGGTCCAGCTCCGAGGGCCTTCTGGCAGTTCCCTCACTGTGAGAAGTGAGGTTACAGGGAACCAGGCAGAGGGCCTTCTTGGTAGTGGCGCCTCCCATCAGATGTCAAGGAAATAAACAACTATCTGACTTTTTAGAAGACATCTGAAGGCAGCCCTGTTTAGGGAAGTTTTTAATGTTTGATGTTTTATTGTGTTTTTTTAATATCCTGTTGGAAGCCGCCCAGAGTGGCTGGGGAGGCCTGGCCAGATGGGTGGAGTGTAAGTAATAAATTATTATTATTATAGCTAAGATTCCTGACCACTGGCTGTGCTGGCTGGATCTGAAGCGAATCCAACAAGATCTAGATGGGCATAGGTTCTCCATCCCAGTTCTATACTGAGAGAGCTCAGGGCCCAAATATGCCATTTAACTTGCATCAAACAGTGATTCCCATTGTGAAGGAAACTAGTGGTTTGGAGGGGAGGGGGTTAATAGCTTTTCATTTCCTTCTATATGTGTATTTATTTACATAGTACTTTTTGTCTGTATAATTCTAAGCACCATATCATGGATTCTCTGGTGGTCTACCATCTGGGCACCTCAGCAGACCCGCCAAGTGTCCCTATTTAAGATAAGATAAAATTTCTTTATTGTCATTGTACAAATACAGTGAAGTTGGATGCTCTCCCATAAAGAACAACACAAAAACAGTACTTGTGCAGCGATTGATATAGCATAGATGTTGACAGGGGCGTCGCAGGGGGGGCGGAGGGGGCGGGGGGCCCCGGGCAGTGCCCCTGTTGGGGGTGACACATCGGGGGCGGCCCCCCCACTGGGCTTTTTTAATTTGTTAAAAAAAATTTTTTTTTAAAAAAATCTTTTTAGGTTATTTTCGGCACTGCCGGGGTGGAGCCGCAGGGGCGGCCAGCGAGGAGGGGTGTCACCCCCCCTCGCTGGCCGCCCCTGCGGCTCCGCCCCAGCAGCGCCGAAAATAGCCCCCCCTTCCAGCGGCGCAGCTCGGCATGGAGGCAAGGGGCGGGCCAGCGAGGTGGCCCGTCCCTCTCCCTGCCCCGACTTGCGCTCCGCCAAGGGAGCCCGGGCGGCAGATTCGGGAGTCTTTGCAGCCCGCAAAGACTCCCGAATCCGCCGCCCAGCACCCCTTCTTGCAGCGGCTGCTCACGCAGGCACGAGCAGCCGCGGCAAGAAGGGGTGCTGCCGCCAGGAGTCTTCTTTGGGAGTCTTTGCAGCCCGTCATGACGCACGCACGCACGCACCGCGATGCTCCGCCCCCCAGGGGTGCCTCTTGGCTTCCTGCCCCCGGCAGCCAAGGGGCTAAGAATGCCCCTGGATGTTGAAAATATCTCTTGAAGCAGTCCTTCAGCTGGTGAGTAGCACATTCATGCCCGATTTTAACAGTCCTTGTTATAGTGAGAGCCCATTTCCTGAGGGGATGTATGTTGGTACAAGGAACAGAGACCTATAGTCAGTCTAGTTCAGAGCACAGTTTTAAGTTCAGCATGGTTGAAATCTCCAGCAATGATGTTCACAGTAGTCTTGGTGGCTGCTGATAGAGCCCCTTTGCTTCCTCTCTCTGCGTCGCCTTCCACTCCTCCCTAAGGGAATAGTAATCCATGGAGAGCTTGATATTTTAGCTACTTCCACTGTAATGTTGTCTGGGCGAAAATAATCAGCTCTTACAGCTTGTTCGCACTGTAACCTGACCCTTAGCAGTTCCTGCCAGCTGTAGATCTTATGCGCCGCCATCTTAGATCTTAATAACTACCATTATTCCTTCAGGAATGAGCTATTACCCTCTTAAAGTGACAAATCTATTCATTTTTCATTTCAACATTTGCTCGCCAGCCTAATGTATTCACACAAGTAACAAGTAACAACAATAACAATAAAAGCCATACAAAACGTTAAAAGAAAAAGAAAAAGCACTGAGGTGCTGCATCTGTGCGCGCCGCGATATTTTCCAGGAACAGCGCGATTTACAGAAGCCATTGTGACACCTCCGTCTGCTGGCTCACTGGTCTCCAGAGTGCTAAAAGGCCTGGTGAGTTCCTATGGTTGGGTCATTTCGTATTCGTTACAGAAAGAAGATAGATATGTAAGTAGGATTTCTCTCAGCATCTTCATTCTATGATGATAGAGAATTCCTCTTGAGCTTTGAGGCATGAATGCCAAAGAGGCATTCCATGAAAAGTGGTCCTGTGGTCTAAAATATTAAAATTAAAGATAAAATTCCCAAAAAATTATTTTATGTACAGTGGTACCCCACAAGACGAATGCCTCGCACAACGAAAAACTCGCAAAACGAAAGGGTTTTGCGAGTTTTTAGTTGACTCGCGAGACGAATTCGTCTATGGCTGTTTTTCGCAAGACGAATTCGTCTGGCGAGGTACCACTGTAAGCCGGCACCGGAGCCGCGCGGCGCCGCGTGGCTCCGGTGCCGGTCGGGAAGCTGGACATGCGCAGTCGATCCAAAATGGCGGACGCGGACAACACCCCTCCCAACCGGAGCAAAAAAGTAAGCCTTTACATCACAAACGCGGCGCTGTGCGGCTCCGTTGCTGGTCGGGAGGGGGCCGTGGGATCGCGCCCGCCCACCAAAGATGGCGGCGCGATCCCACGGCCCCCTCCCTCCCTCCCGGAGCCGCGCCACGCTGCATTTTAAGACTGCAGCGAGCGAACAGCAGCACAGCTGTTCGCTCACTGCAGCCTTAAAACGCGTCGTGGCGTGGCTCCGGTGCCGGTCAGGAGGGGCCCCCGGACTTTTTCCCCATAGGAACGCATTAATTAAATTTTAATGCGTTCCTATGGGAAACGGTGCCTCGCAAGACGAAATTTCCGCAAGACGAAGAGTCTTGCGGAACGAATTAATTTCGTCTTGCGAGGCACCACTGTAGTTGAAAGTGTATATTTTGTTAAAATGACAATATAATCTGATATAAAGAAAATTGGGGGAGTGAAAATTGGAAATAACTGTACAAGTTCAGAAAGTCACTTTTTAAATGAAATCTTAATGATGAGTTCATGTTTTTTTTAAAAAAATGCAATAAACATAATAAATAATAAAATATTTATATATATTGTTAAGGAAAATTTCCAGCCGCCACCTTCCCCCACCGCGCAGCCTCCTCGCCGGACTCCCGCGCTGCCGAGTGCGGGACCTGGGAGCCTCTTTTCTTCCTTTTCCCCCCCCGACGATGAGCGGGTGCCCCTTCACATAAGTCGCACAAGCACCACACAAGCCCTCGCGATAAAGGGCATCCCCAAAATGTTCCGATCTGCGCCCCGAAAACCATCCGAGAAGCCTCCTGTCAAGCGCTCCTCGTATCTTCCATTTTCTCAATGAACGGCAAGCCGACCAATCAGGAGCATGCATTCAGCCAGGCCTCCAAAATGGAACGTTCAGCTCAGCTACTATAATGTACTCAACACCTTCACGCTTGACTGCATGCTAAGTGGATTTTGACAGCTTCCCTGCTGCGAGAACAATGGAATCGAAAGTAAAATGTATCTAGCAAGGGAAGTTATTAATTATAACTTGCAACATTGTAACAAGTGGACTCGCTTAGACTGTGGGCGGGCAGTTTGACAGCTCTAAGGTTAAATAACATAAAAATCAATATCTCAGCAATGCAAAGTCCTATCTGCATGGTTCGAGTGTCTATCTGCTCCTTATAAAATAACCTTTCTAACCCCTCGGTCCCCGCCATCCTCCGATCATCAGAAGTATGTTATTTCGATACTGTATAATTTTTGGACTCCTAACTCAGTGGCTTTCATAATCCCTTAAGCAGAGAGTCACGTCCTCATCCAGCTGCAGGAGGAAATGCACCCCTCCCGGTAATCCATTCAAGCACCCATCCATCAGTAACCATGACAGCAGACATCCTCCTAGGAGTTTTCTATTGTCTTTCCCCAGTGGAAACCATCAATGTGTATTGCACCCACCCTAAATCCCATCACCAGTTCCTGCCATCCCCTTCACATGTAAAACTTGTTTTTCCCGTATGTAAATATTGCCAGAACCTCCTCTCTCCCCTCCCCATCTCTGACGTTTCTGTGATGTATTTCGCTATGTATTCTGGGCTATCGCGGGAACTTTTAAAAGTCCAGGACACCCTTTGTTCGGGGTTCGGACCCTCCTGAACCTTGTTGCGCAATAAACGTCTTTGCTTTTGCTCCGATCTCCGGCTGGTCTCCATTACCTCCGCAGCGAACCACGGGCTTCTTCCGTAGGACCGGGAGCTGAGCAGCCTCGACCCGGTAATTTCCGTAACAGTTGGTGCCGAAACCCGGGACCTGCGTTCTCCCGGGGTGGTTGGGGACCCCCACCGAGCCTTCAGCCGGCAACGGGACCCTTTTCTCCCGTGGAGACTCGACGGATCCCTAGCCATCCTCCGGGCGGTAATTGCAGGTCTCCAGGGGGAGCCAACCGGGGAGCAAAGGCAAAGCTCAGCCGGCTTCGTCTCCAACGATCCAGCGGATCGCGGTGGAAGACGCGTAAGTATAAATCCAGTGCACTGGTGATTGGGGGGAGGGGGGAGGTAAGCCTGGCAACCGCAATCTACTGCTCTCTTGCCTATCATTTCTTGCCTGTCTCTCAGTCCGTCCCGTGGACTGTTGCTCAACTCGGAAGGGGAGTCCTGAGCTCTATCTCTTCTTCTCCAATACCCAGTCAGCCGCCCCGTTAGCTGGTCTAACGAACGCAAGGGACTGGGCTCTTTTTCCTACTTTGCCAGCTGCCAAGGGGCAAAGGACTTTTCTGCACTATCTCGAACCTCAGCCGCCCCGGTCGGGCCATGTAAAACACGCTGGTCGTGCGTGAGCCCGCTTCCGAACGCAAGGGAGGTTTTTCCGGACCGTTTAACCCTATCAAAGGGCTGCCCGATCTGGCACTGCTGTGGCAGGCGTCCAGTAGGGCTCCCTTCCTTAGCTGTTGACGATAGGCAGGAGGTTGCCAGGTGGGGTACCCTGTAATGGGTGGAAATGGGGGTTGAGGAATAGGAATAGATGAGAAGAAACGGAAGAGAAAGGAAGAGGAAAAGGGAGCTCCAGAAAAAGGAAAGGAAGAGGTAGTTTAGAGTAGATCCCCCTGGTCAGCCGCCCCGCTAGCCGAACTAGTGAACGCAAGGGACCAGGCTAGATTATTGGAACGTCGTGTACTGTACTTTGTTTATGTTAAGAAACCCCCCTGTCCCACTCCCTTTGTGAGAAAACCCGACTTACTAAGATACCTTTCCCATCCCTCCTTTCCAAAACCCAGGTTCCTCTTAAACCCCAAGGAACAATGGGTGCCAAGGCTTCGAAGCAGGGTCGTACTTCCACTGGGAAGAAGGCTTCACGAAAGCCTTCTTTTACCCAGCCGGAACCCGACTCTCCCCTCATGCTTGTCATGGATCATTGGAAGATAATTCCGGACCATGAGATTTTGTCTAGACAGAAGTTGCAAGATCTTTGTAGGAATTCCTGGCCGTCTCTTACTGAAAGAGTACCATCTGAACTCCGCTGGCCACCGGAGGGATCCTTCCATCAGGATCAACTAAATACATTAAGGAAGCTCTTACTGGAAGAAAAGCCTCGTCAGCTTGATTATCTGAAGGCTTTCGAGACTGTGAATCAAGTCCTTAAGACTCTAAAGCCGTCCCTGTCGCTCCAGAAGCCCACGATTGAAACCACTAGAAAAGATCTTAAGAAACCGAAGGAAGGTCATGCGCCACCCCCCTATGAGGAACCCTTGAATGAGGACTCCATGGATCAGGCCCCGGCACGTTCTTATAATCGTCCCGGGCCAGCCCCAACTGCTTCTTCAGCCCAGAATAAAATCCTGACACAGAATCAGCCCCGGGGACTTGAAAACTATGCCAGTCCCAATAACCAAGCGAAGGCTCAGGATGGCCAGGCACTGGTTCACCCCGCCGGCCAGGAAGGGACTGTAGTGTTGCCCGGCGTGCTTATGCATCCCGACTCCACTCCATCTCCTGTCAGCGACCATAGCGCCTTCCCCTCATCCGTTCTCCAACAGTCCGTCAAAGCAAAGACCAAGGGCAATGGGGGAAGCAGTCACCAGGCGACCTCCTTCCAGATGCCACTGAGGGCTTTCCCCATACCACCGGCAGTCCCGGATGGGGCCCCACGTATGATCTATACCCATCAACCCTTCCGTACGGCCGATCTGATCAACTGGGCTAACACGATGCCCTCTCTAAGAGACGATCCTGACAAATGCCATAGGCAAATATCCACCATCTTCTCCTCACATCATCCCTCTTGGACTGACGTCCATGTGCTCCTAAACGCTCTATTTAATGAGGCCGAGAAAGCTGATATCCTAAGTAAGGCTGAGGAAGCTCTAAATCAGGAAAACTACCAGGAAGGGAGACCTCAAGGGGTGGAGGCCTTAACACCTAGAGACCTCCGGAGCGAACCCGACCCTGCCTGGGACTATAATACCCCTAATGGTATCTGGTGCCTGAACTTGTTTAAAAGGGCCATCCTAGATGGTATCAAGGCTTCAGGACAGCGCACCATAAATTGGACAAGGGTCCAGACTGTAATACAGGGACCCAGTGAACACCCTTCGGACTATTATTCTCGGTTGGTGGCGGCTATTAAGACCTGGGGTGGAATAGACCCTGAAAACCCTCACCACGACATAATAGTCAAAGGCTTCTTCAAAGATCAAGCGACACCTGATATTCGCAAAGCCTTAAACCTTCTCATTGGATACGATGGAAAAACCTTTAGTGAAATCTTGTCAATAGCAAAATCTGTCTTTAATAATCGTGATGAGAAGAGAAAGAGAGACACTCAATCAGAGGAAGAGGCAGTGCTTGCCCTCAGTATGGAAACCCCTCACTTCCCAGCTCCAGGGTTCCCGGCCAGGGGAGGAGGCAGGGGGCGAGGAGGAGGGGGAGGATCGAATGTAAGCCCATCCATGCCACGACCCTGGGGCCCATCCACTGGCCTTTGTCACCTGTGTTTTCAACCAGGGCACCTAAGACGAAACTGCCCATATTTATACCCGGGGAGCCCATGGGTTGAAGCCAACTCTTACCCATTCCCCGGGGGAAACTCGCCATACCCCACCTTTCCTTCACACCCTCCTTGGGCCCAGGGTTATAAGAACCAGCAAATGGTGCCTCCTCATCCACAAGGGAATTGGCCACCCCAAGGCACCCAGGTCTCGACGGCCCAACCAACTGCAGGGTCGCACCCTCCAAATCCTCTCCGAGCCCCTCTGCCAGCCCACACTGACCCACAATTCGTTCAAGCCTTTCCTTCCGATTCGAGAACATAAGGAGTACCCCAACAGGACCGTTGAAGAACCTCCCCTGTGGACTGTGCTCAATTCCCACCCTTCATACACCTCGTACCCCAGTTCCTGTTCATCGAACCCCAGCATCGCTCCCCAGTTCCTGTTCACCGCACCCCAGCATCGCACCCCAGCTCCTGTTCACCGCACCCCAGCATCGCTCTCCAGCATCGCACCCCAGCTCCTGTTCGCCGCACCCCAGCATCGCACCCCAGTTCCTGTTCATCGCACCCCAGTTCCTGTTCATCGTACCCCAGTTCCTGTTCGTCGCACCCCAGTTCCTGTTCATCGTACCCCAGTTCCTGTTCATCGTACCCCAGTTCCTGTTCATCGCACCCCAGTTCCTGTTCATCGTACCCCAGTTCCTGTTCATCGCACCCCAGTTCCTGTTCATCGTACCCCAGTTCCTGTGTCACCGTTCCCCAGTCTCCGGACATCGTTCCCACCTGTGTTTTCGGACTTTCCACTATTGACAGCTTTTGACAACTGTTTGACAGCTCTCCGTGTTTTCGAACTTGCCGTTATTGACAGCCTGCCTTATTCTGACTGCTTAACGTTTGACAGCTATTTGACAGCTCTCCACATTTTCGGACTCACCGCTTTGACAGCTTGCCTTACAATGACTGGTTGCCGTTTGACAGTTGCTTGACAGTTCTTCGCCTTTTCGGACTTACCACTCTGACAGCTATTTGACAGTTCTCCGCATTTTCAGACTCACCGCTTTGACAGCTTTCCCTGTACTGCCTGCTTGCCGTTTGACAGCTGTTTGACAGCTACTTGACAGCACCCCTCGTCTCCCTGTTTGCCATCTTTGGCAGCTTGCTGATGGGGACCACCTGCCACTTTGACAGCTGTGCGACTGCTCATCATACTCGCCGATCAGCTGGCTTTCGACAGCCTACTGTGACTGCGCCTGGTATTGGCATCCAACCGCGACCGGCCCGCACTCCCTGAATACATCCAGTCGAGGCGCGTGGGGGAGGTGAGTACCAAGTCTCGAAAGTTAGGTGCGGAGAAAAGGATTTGTGGTTCTTCGAACCTGATACAAATCTTATCTCCGAGTGCGGGACTGTTAAGGAAAATTTCCAGCCGCCACCTTCCCCCACCGCGCAGCCTCCTCGCCGGACTCCCGCGCTGCCGAGTGCGGGACCTGGGAGCCTCTTTTCTTCCTTTTCCCCCCCCGACGATGAGCGGGTGCCCCTTCACATAAGTCGCACAAGCACCACACAAGCCCTCGCGATAAAGGGCATCCCCAAAATGTTCCGATCTGCGCCCCGAAAACCATCCGAGAAGCCTCCTGTCAAGCGCTCCTCGTATCTTCCATTTTCTCAATGAACGGCAAGCCGACCAATCAGGAGCATGCATTCAGCCAGGCCTCCAAAATGGAACGTTCAGCGCAGCTACTATAATGTACTCAACACCTTCACGCTTGACTGCATGCTAAGTGGATTTTGACAGCTTCCCTGCTGCGAGAACAATGGAATCGAAAGTAAAATGTATCTAGCAAGGGAAGTTATTAATTATAACTTGCAACATTGTAACAAGTGGACTCGCTTAGACTGTGGGCGGGCAGTTTGACAGCTCTAAGGTTAAATAACATAAAAATCAATATCTCAGCAATGCAAGGTCCTATCTGCATGGTTCGAGTGTCTATCTGCTCCTTATAAAATAACCTTTCCTAACCCCTCGGTCCCCGCCATCCTCCGATCATCAGAAGTATGTTATTTCGATACTGTATAATTTTTGGACTCCTAACTCAGTGGCTTTCATAATCCCTTAAGCAGAGAGTCACGTCCTCATCCAGCTGCAGGAGGAAATGCACCCCTCCCGGTAATCCATTCAAGCACCCATCCATCAGTAACCATGACAGCAGACATCCTCCTAGGAGTTTTCTATTGTCTTTCCCCAGTGGAAACCATCAATGTGTATTGCACCCACCCTAAATCCCATCACCAGTTCCTGCCATCCCCTTCACATGTAAAACTTGTTTTTCCCGTATGTAAATATTGCCAGAACCTCCTCTCTCCCCTCCCCATCTCTGACGTTTCTGTGATGTATTTCGCTATGTATTCTGGGCTATCGCGGGAACTTTTAAAAGTCCAGGACACCCTTTGTTCGGGGTTCGGACCCTCCTGAACCTTGTTGCGCAATAAACGTCTTTGCTTTTGCTCCGATCTCCGGCTGGTCTCCATTACCTCCGCAGCGAACCACGGGCTTCTTCCGTAGGACCGGGAGCTGAGCAGCCTCGACCCGGTAATTTCCGTAACAATATCATAAAAAGTATATCTGTCCTGCCAAAAAATATTGGCAGAAAAGTATTTTTGATTTTGATTAAATTTTGTCCATGTTAAAGTGACTGGTTCTGGCTTCCAGTGTCACACACGTCACAATAAGTTAATATTTTTTATCTACCGGTAATAACGTAGCCATGAACTTCACCATGCTGAAAATTTTTTATAAGCTTATTAAACTTAAAAACACTTTAAAAATTTTTTTGAAAAAAATATAAAAAAATATTGGGCTTTTAAAATTTAGTCACACACGTCACCATTTGTGACATGTGTGACTGTGACGTATGTGACAGGAGCATTTTTTTAAATGCAAATACATGTAAATAATAAAATATTAACATAGATCATAACAAGTACATCTGTTATAGCAAACAAATATTTGACAGAAAAATTTATTAGATTATGATTAAGCTTTGCAGTATTTTGCTCCATAATTTGGCATCAAAGGGCTAACTGTGACTGTGCCATCTTCAAAACATCACAAAAAATTTATGCTCCATCAATATTCATTTGCTGACCAAATATTTTTTTTCTATTGAGTAACAATTCACAAATTTGAAGTTGCATTTGCAAGTCAAGGTAAGAGTAGTATGCTTAAAAATAAATAAATAATGTTAAATGTGGAAGGCCTCCTTCCACCTGCCTTGCCCCACCCCCTGGCCCTGGGACTCTTCATAAGGGAGCTGTTCCTGAAAGAAGAACTGTGAGGGGAGATGTGGCTTGGATTTCAGATGAACAAAGAGCTAGAGAAAATTGTCCAAAATTAATTCACTTTGCCAGAGAACTGAATATATTTGAAAGTAAAGTGAATGTGTTCGAATGAACCAATGCAATGCTATTTTTGGTTCAGTAACTGTCAATAAAATAAGGCTGTTCTACAAGTTGTGCAGGGACCCAGGTGGTGCTGTGGGTTAAACCACAGAGTCTGGGGCTTGCTGATCAGAAGGTTGGCGGTTCGAATCCCTGCCACGGGGTGAGCTCCCGTTGCTCGGTCCCAGCTCCTGCCCACCTAGCAGTTCGAAAAGCACGTCAAAGTGCAAGTAGATAAATAGGGACCACTCCAGCAGGAAGGTAAACGCGTTTCCGTGCACTGCTCTGGTTCGCCAGAAGCGGCTTTGTCATGCTGGCCACATGACCTGGAAGCTGTCTGCGGACAAACGCCGGCTCCCTCGGCCTATAGAGCAAGATGAGCGCCGCAACCCCAGAGTCAGACACGACTGGACCTGATGGTCAGGAGTACCTTTACCTTTACAAGTTGTGCAAACATTAAAGATGATTGCTTTGTGTCCAATTCCACTTTTATGTTAATGTTTATTAATTTGTTAACCTCAATCTGTAAAAAGATAACAATTATCCACACAAATGATATTTTTAAGGGTTTCATTAGAAAAAAAAATTCATATGCGGTCACACACGTCACGTTAAATGTCACACACGTCACAGTACTATTTATTGTTTTTTAGCCTAAGTATTGCTACTTCATATTCCTAAAACCCCTCTTTTGGATTTACACATATATGGCTTAATTCTAATAATTTTTATTTCCATGAATGTTACAAGAACTCACAGACAAAACAAAATAGAAAATTCTTTTCAGTAGCACCTTAGAGACCAACTGTGTTTGTTCTTGGTATGAGCTTTCGTGTGCATGCACACTTCTTCAGATACACTGAAAGAAGTGACTTCTGTTTCAGTGTATCTGAAGAAGTGTGCATGCACACGAAAGCTCATACCAAGAACAAACACAGTTGGTCTCTAAGGTGCTACTGAAAAGAATTTTCTATTTTGTTTCGACTATGGCAGACCAACACGGCTACCCACCTGTAACAAGAACTCACAGAAATATTCAAAGAACTTGAGAAGAGAGGGAAAAACATTTGCAAAATGGTCACACACGTCACGCAAAATTAAAAATTTGTATCTCTATTCAGGCAACATAAAAAATATTCCAAATCAAATTAATTATATCTTAAGACATAAATGACAGATGTCAATTAATTGCTTTTGAACCAGCAGTTGTTTTAGGGTCAAAATAATTACAAATGTACTGAAAACGTTGTCTGAATGTCACACACGTCACGGTGGAATGCCCCCAAATCAATTTAGGGATGTAGATCAGGAGAGTAGGCTACTAACTGTGGGCCCCATTTATCACATTTTTCTCTTCTAGGCTTTCAAGACTGAGAAAAGTGTTTTCCCAGTTGGAAAGGAGAAATAAGATTTCGCCTCTCCCTGAGACCTTCTTCTCACCCACAACCTCCCCCTCCGCCTTCCCCTCTGGATCCTTCTTTCAGAGGACAAAAAAGGTAAAATGCTTCAGCATATAAATTTGCTTCCAAAGTAATATTATTCCCTAAGTAAGGTTTCTTAGGAAAGGTCTCTCTGTAACTGTCTGAGGCCTATTTTGAAGTTCAGAAAATTAACATATCCAATGTGGCTCTTTGTTTCCCTGTAGGCACTGCAGACCTCCTGCCAGCCAGAACTCAAAACCCCAGGAAAACATGCAGACAATGTCTCTTTCCAAGGATATGTTCAGGGTATATAAGAAAGTCCCTAAAACAGTTATAATTACTAGCCTTCTTTTCCATTTGGACGACATAATATCTGAAGACCTGGAGGGAGAGCGGGGCAGGACAGCTTTTATGCTGACACCATGAACCACAGAACCTGAACACGGAGTTTGCCCTCACTCTCTACCAATGCTGGGCAGAGCTCCACCATGGAACGAACCTCGCCATTTCCCCAGTGAGTGTGTCTCTTTCTTTGGGGCTCAAGGAAGCCCATTGGCTCAGCTGCAGCATGCTCTAGTATACAGCACTCATGGTAAGGCACAGAGGCGTCGCAAGGGGGGGCGGGGGCGGTCCGCCCCTAGTTCCAGGGGAGGGGGGATGACACTTTGGCCGGCCCCTCCCACCTTGCCCCGCTGGGCGGCCCCGAACAGGGACATGTCACCTTTCCCCCCTTCCAGCAGCTATTTTTCGGCGGGGGTGGGCCAGTGAGGAGGGGGTGTCACGCTGGGAGGGGGGAAAGGAAGCAGAGCAGGCACATTCAAGTGCCTGCTCTGCTTCTCTTTTCCCCCTTTCCGCCGCTTTTTTCGGGGGGGGCGGGCCAGCGAGGGGGGGTGTCACACTTGTCACTGGCATGACACCGCCTCCTCGCTGGCCCACCCCCCGCCGAAAAAAAACCGCTGGGAGGGGGGAAAGGAAGCAGAGCAGGCGCGTTCAAGCGCCAGCTCTGCTTTTTTCCCCTTTCCGCCGCTTTTTTTCGGCGGGGGGGGGCCAGCGAGGAGGGGTGTCATGCCAGTGACAAGTGTGACACCCCTCCTCACTGGCCCGCCCCCCCTCCGAAAAAAGCGGCGGAAAGGGGGAAAAGAGGCCATCCAGTGTTTTTACATGAGTAGAATGTATGCTTTTATTTAAAATGCATCTCTGGGTTATTTGTGGGGCATAGGAATTCGTTCATTTTTTTTTCTTCAAAATATAGTCCGGTCCCCCACAAGGTCTGAGGGACAGTGGACCGGCCCCCTGCTGAAAAAGTTTGCTGAACTCTGCTTTAGGTGCACTCTTGAAATAACTATTCTAAAGGTGCCATGTTTAATGTTACTAGAGTTAAGTGAGTATGGGGGGGGTCATGATTTTGGGGAGAAATGCACCACTGGAAGGATACCGTACTTTGTGGCCTCCATTCTAGCAGCTGGGGACAGTGCAGTCTTGCCAAGTTGGGTAAGAAACTGCAGTGCCTCTGGGACAAAGGCAACCAGCGAAGGTTTGTATGTGCATGCTTGCTGGGTGTGGATGTGTATGTTTAAAGTTTACCTCCCAACCTTCTGTTTGTTCTGCCTGCCTACTGTTCCTTCGCCCTCTGCAGCTCATGGAATGAAAATGTTTTTGTTTTGTTTTGTTTTGTTTCTGAGGGTGCTTCCAGGTTGTCACAATTTTGTGGGAAGGATTCAAGTTTATACCAGATATTTACGTTTGCGCAGTTTAAATGGATTGAAGTGCTCTGTCACCCTAGCACACCAAATCCATTAAAAACAACAACACTGACTTTTGTGGTTAGGAAAGGGATAGGGAGATGCACTGAAAGTGTGGGATGAACAAATAATTGGTGGGAAGATGTGCAGTCTGTAAGCAAATCAGGATGAATGCTCATTGTCCTAGAACTCCCCTCTAGACAAATAAGAATAAATGCTTGGTAAAGACATAGTATAAACACTTGAGTAAGCTTTGCAAACCAGTTTGAATAAACAGGCTGTAGAGGAGCCCTAAAAATTCAGGTGCAAGGCCTGCTATACATCTGTTTGGTGCCCACCAGCTTGAAGCAGCACATCTGTAAGCACTTAAGCCCCAGTCCTGTAATGGTTCCTTGCAGAAAGGAACATGTGTCCACGTATAAGACATTGGCAGATTTTTAACCCCATGGTCTGATCCTCTGTCATAGGCTTTTTGCACCTTAACCAGACTGCCCTTCTGTGGAAAGTTTTCATCTAAGCCTTCAGGTGAAAATGTTTAATGCAATCTTGCTAAAAGGCACCTGAACATGTGAAGAACCAGATACTTTTTCTGGCAGCCTTGAGATGTCATTCCTGTTTTGGTACTAACATGCCAAAGGAGCAAGTATCATCTGAGTAATTGCAGAATATAAATTCACACTATCTCTTGGGATACCGAGATCCAGGCTAAGTATCTCTAGAGATAAGAATCAAAATTGAAAAGTAGAATACCTCGGGGATCATCTAATCCCCGACATAGTGATGCTGATGTCAAGACTTCTACTCTGCATCTAACAAGATGAAGGGAATATTAGATGTTTCTTTTCCCTTCAGCATAAAAATTATCAAATAAAATCAACACATGATGTATTCCTAGCCAATATTTTGCCGTATTTATAATTTCAAAAAATAAAATAAAAATTGCTCTGCCAGTCCCTTATTGTTGGGGCCTGATCCCCTTTCCATTTTTTTGCAATCAATGTCCTGGCAGCTGCTGTTGCGTATAGGAGTAATAATAATAATAATAATAATAATAATAATAATAATAAAACTTTATTGCAGCTATAAGCTCATACATAAATAGACACGCAAATCATACCTGCCTTACAATCCATGCAAAAACAGCTAAAATAATTACATTAAAATAGAAATAATAACATAAAATATTTACAATCAGGAGAAATAAATATAAATTCAACCTATGATACTATCAGGAGTTACAGGCCCAAAAGGGGTGGAAAAGAACCATTAGGATTCCTGTAATAGGCCATTTCGCCTCTTATGGTTCAGAACCGAAGTCAGATACCTTGCCACTTGCAAGGTTACTGTTGGGTTAGAATCCTGGAGTAAAAGGGTAAGCTGGATCTCAACTGGAAGTCCAGAGAATTTTTGGACCAGTGGGCTCAACAAATTTCTCCTGACATCACTGTATAAAGGGCAGATAAAAACAATATGCAGGAGGGATTCCCTCGACAACTCATCACACGAGCATAAATCTGATACACGGCCCCTAGAGAATCTATGTGACATGACCCCGGAAGGAAAGGCATTAAACCTTGCCTTAATAAACGCAAAACGATGTTTTGCAGTGGTAAGGGATGAGAAGTAAGATGGAAGATGCTGCGTAGATGTAATACCCAAATGCCGAGGGGAACATACTCCCCCTCCTCAACATATGATTATGCTGTAGTTCGATATCGTCTAGTCTCAAATTGATAAGTTTTTTTGCAGATATCAATTCTAAATTCAGGACTTCAGAAGGAGAAATTCTAATATGCAGAAGTTTGGCATGGATCTTGCTGGCCCAAGGACTAGCAAAGCATATAGGAATATATTTTACATACCTTTGGGAATATATTCCGTTATTAAGCCCAGAAGCAAAGCTCCTGTTTTTTTCTTAAAAGGTATTTTAAATAACTTTTTTAGTTCTTCATGTATGTCACACCAAAATTGTTTTATAATCTTACATCCCCACCAGATGTGAAACATTGTTCCTGTTTCCTTTTTACATCTCCAGCATACATTGGATTTTTGTTTTAAAAATTCTAGCCAATTTATCTGGTGTCAATTACCAACGATATAACATCTTCATAAAGTTCTCTCTAATCATGTAACAAGCTGTGAATTTCAAATCCTGTTTCCAAAACCTCTCCCATTGTTCCAATTGTACTGAATACCCAAAATCCTGGGCCCATTTTATCATAACATCCTTGACCTCCTTGTCCTTTAGTTCCCACTCCAACAAAAGATTATACATCTTGGATAGGTTCTAATAGTTCTGTTTGTAATGAGCAATTTGATGGTACTGTATCCAACTAGAACAGTATTGCTTAATTTCTTTGTATGATTTTAATTTTAATTGACCTTGTTCTTCTATTAGTAACTGTTGGTACGTTGCCCATCCTCTCTCCCTGTTTTTCTTCTTTACTGATAGTACTTCCCCTGGTGCCATTCACCGTGGCATTTTTTGTTCTAGAAGCCACTTATATTTCATCCATACTTGGTACAATGGATTCCTAATGATATGATTTAGGAACCCTTTGTGCACTGCCACTTTATCGTATATTAAGTATGCGTGCCATCCAAATCTGATGTTCCAGCCCTCAAGGTCTAGAATATCTGTAATTTCTAACAATATCCCCTCTCTGAGCCAGCAAAAACATGCTGCCTCATAATATATTCTTAGGGGAGACCGAAGCCCCCCCTTTCCTTTTTATTCATTAAAAATTTGGATTTAATACAGGGTTGTTGTTGTTTTTACCTTTCCATATAATTTTTTAAAGATCTTTTCTCCATTGATTGAAGCACTCCATTTTGTGAATTATAGGTATCATTTGGAACAGAAATAGTGATTTCGGTAGAATATTCATTTTTATTGCACATATTTTGCCCCACAACTTCAATTTTAATCTAGTCCATATCTCCATATCTTTTTAAATTTCCTTCTGGGTTTTGATGTAATTACCCTCAATTAAATTGATATTTTTCATTGTCAATTGTATACCCAGATATTTTATTTTTTTACTATACTCAATCCTGTTTTTTCTTCTAGCTCTTGTTTTTCTTTAGCTCCCATATTTTTAACCATTACTTTCATTTTCTTCTGTTAATGTAAACCCCGATACTTTGCCAAATTCTCCCATTTTCTCTAATACCTTTTGGATGCTTTCTTCTGGATTTTCGACCATCAATACTAAATCATCCGCAAATGCCCATAACTTATAAGATTTGTTTCCTGGGGTTATCCCTTTTATCTCTTGGTCTAGTCTTATTTCTTCATTTAATATTTCTAAAATTAGGATGAAGAGTAAAGGTGAAAGTGGGTGCCCCGCCTGGGCCCTTTTTTCAATTTTAAAGTATTCTGTCATGTCATTATCAGGTTTGCATTTTGTCCTTCATATATTGCTTTTAAGCCCCTTGTAAATTGTTTTCCCCATATCCATTTGTTCAATTGTTTTCTCAAGGAATTTCCAAGATACATTATCAAATGCTCTCTCCGCATCTACGAATAAAAAAGCTGGTTTTTTGTTTGGGTTCCTATCCAGGTATTCTATTGAATTAATTACTGCCCTTATATTATTGCTCATTTTCCTGCCTGGTGTGAAGCCAGCCTGATCTTGATTAATATATTCGTTCAATCCTTTTTAAAATTTTGTAGCTAAGATATCCGCATATATTTTATAATCATTATTAAGTAGGGAGATTGGTCTATAGTTGTTTATAAGTTCTTTATTTCTGCCCTGTTTTAATGTCATTACTAGGTGTCCTTGCTGCCATGTTTTAGGTATTTTCCTTCTTCCAAAATTTTATTTATCATTAATTTCATAGGCAACACTAGGGAATCCTCTATTTTTTTGTAATGCTTTGTGGCAAGACCATCTGGTCCTGGGGACTCTCCTGTTTTAGGTTCTACTATTGTTTGATGTATTTCCATTGTAGATACAGGGGGGTTTAGGTATTCAATCTTATCCCTTATTATCTTCTGTATGTTTCTCCCTTGCAGATATTTTGTTATTCCTTTATCTGTTTAACTGCCAGCTTTATAGAGGCTTTTTAAATGTCTAACAAAGCTTTCCTTTTTTTTCCCTGTTTATCTAATACCTCTGGTTACAAACTTAATTCGTTCCGGAGGTCTGTTCTTAACCTGAAACCGTTCTTAACCTGAGGGCCTCCTGCTGCTGCACGATTTCTGTTCTCATCCTGGGGCAAAGTTCTTAATCTGAGGTACTACTTCCAAGTTAGCGGAGTCTGTAACCCAAAGTGTTTGCAACCCGAGGTGTTTGTAACCTGAGGTACCACTTTATAGGCAAATAATGTAACAGAAAAAGAAAGCAAAAGTTCCTTTCACTGGTTGAACAAATCTGGTATGTTAAGGTTATGTTAAACAGGTTTGCAATACTAAACATCTAGCTTAGATTTGGATCATACTTTGTTCTTGCATTAAAAAACCACTAGGAACATTTGTGTCATTTTGGAACAATAGGCTTCCCATGGAAGGCAAGGCATAGTTTGAAATTTTGCCAGCCATTCCATTTCATGTTTCTTTTATGAATATATGCATCACTGAGGGCTAATCTTCTCTGCTGTATCATGCAACTTTTAGTCCGCCGCGCCGCAGTGTTAATAACGATTGGGATCACTTATACTGTGTTTTCAACATATTTCGTTTTTGCAAACCACTTAACGGCCCTTCCTTCTTTTCGTAGCCTACTACTGCTATTGCATTTGTGCACTTTCTCGAGGAAGCGCTTCTTTTTTTTCCATTTCCTTTAATAAAATGCTCCCTCTGTGCGCCCTAATGTGTACCTTGATTCTCTCCCCCCCCCCAATATGGTATTGAGGCACCCCCCAGAAACGCTCGTGTCGTTTGGATCCAACGGCTGCTGTCTCGCCCTTCTCAGGAGGAGCCTTTGTTCGCGGGCTCATCTTCCCCAGACAGGAAGCGGGCGGCGGGCGAGAGGGAGCAGGTGCTGCAGGACGGAGCCGCTTCCTCCTCCTCGGCGCGCGCACAAGCAGCTGCCGGGGGCGGCGTGGGGGGAGCACCTCGCGCGCAACCTGCCCGGCCAACCTCGGGAGCTCTTCCCGCCGCTTCCTTGCCGCCTGCTGCACTTCCTACTCTGCCCGCAGTGCCTCCTTGCAGCAGCAGCGCCAGCTCCTCCGGCTCGCCACTGGGCTTCCCCACCGCCGCCTTCTCTCCCTCAGCCAGACGCTCCGGGCGGCGGCTGCTGCTGCTGCTGCTGCTGCTGAAGGAAGGCGGGGAGGTTTGGAAAGGCGCCGGGAAGAAGAAACCTTACCCGGGGCAGCTTCCTCGCCTTCTCCCCGGGGGCAGGGAGTTTCGCTCGCGCTGCTGCTCATAGGGCAGCCCGCGGGAGGAGCGGGCCTCGCCGGTGAGGACAGGCGGCGTGGAGCGCGGAAGGTGAGGACCCAAACCCGGCGCTTGCATCTGTGCCGCGCCTCCTGTGCCGGTGTCGCCTTGCGCGGCGGGCAGCCTCTCCTCAGACCCTGCCTTGTTCTGCGGCGAGGGCGCTCGTTCCCCGAGGAAGGGGCAGCGCCGAGAAAAAGGCCCTCTCTCCCCCCCCCCATAGGAATTAAAGTGGGGCAGGAGGCGTCTCCATGCAAGGCCGGGGCATCTCGCACGGTCGGCTCTTTCTCGCGCGCGGTTGCACGACCCAAGGGGCGCGGAGGAGCTCCGCGGGTCTTCCTTGGGGCGCACCGAAGTCCGCGGGAGGAGGGCGCGCGCGCTTGCTCTGTCGCCTGCAGGGTCCTCTGGGCGCGCGGGCCGTGTCACCATGCGCCCCCCCCCGACCTTTCCACTTAGAGCGAGCGAGAGGGTATGGGGGCGCTCCAAAGTCTCCCCGCTTTCTTCTGGTCTGAAGGGGACTCTGCCTTTATCAGGGGCCCCGATGGCGCTTTTAAGCGAGGTTAGCCCCCCCCCCTCGCCTCCCACATCAAGGCGCCCCTGGCAGACCCCCCCCCCTCGACGAGGGAACCATAGGGATGGGGCGATCGCAGTCGGAATGCGCGCCCTTCCCTTCCTCGGGGAGCTTCACCTGTGCTTTGGGAATGTCTCCAGAAGGCTTTCCTGCCCATCTAAAAGTTGTAAGGAAGCGCAGTCCAGTAGGATTATGGCTCCCCACCGCTTAATTTATTTTATTTTTAAAGACTCCTGGTTTGATCTTTTGGCTTGAGAAGGTTGCAATCTGACATTTCTAGGGAGTGAAGTAGCTCGTAGTGGTTGGAAAATTAAACTTGCTCAGTCATGGTTACTCTAAGAAGAGACCACTGTTGACGTTGGCACCTCTGAAAGGAGCATGGAAAAAAGAAGGATGTAGGTTGTGGGATCTCTTGTATTGGTTGAAAAAGTCATCCCATAAATGCAGAATAATTCGCAGTTCTGCTTTATGTTTGTGATACTTCAAGTTGCCACAAATCCAGTTAAGCTGAAGTCATTTGTTTATTTTTAAGAGGGTCTAGGGAATGTCTTGAGATTAAGACCCTGTGGTTAAATAGTATATACAGAGTGTTTCAGGTTGTGACATTTATTAATATGTCTTTGTGCTTTTGCGGGGGATTCGACAATGTTGTTGAATTGCTGCATGATATCTTTGAAGTACTTCCTCTTTGATTTCAGATTCTCATATCTACTGTAGTATCTAATTTCTGTATATCTAATCTTTAACAAAAACCACAAACTTCTGATTGCTCAGTTGGGCTATACATACAGCAGTTATGCAGATAGAAAAGTATCTAACTAGTTTACTCAAAATTACCCTCCTTTTTAGCTTCTAAAAGTTTAACATCACTTTGACAATACAGGTAGACTAGTTTTAACTTGATTTGCTGCTAAGTTAGCTATTCTTTTGGGTATAAAATGCTTGTGTTGCAAACACTGAAAGTGTTTGTGGTTATTTTGTATGCATTGCTTAATCCCCCTCTTCTTTGTCCTGATAATACATAGATTAGTATCAGTACTTTTAAGGAATTGAAATGCAGTACACTAAAGATGACACTAATGTTAGCTTTAAAAAATACCACTTGAGAAGACAGGTCATTTCTTAAGAATTCAGCATTATTTTGTACATGGAAAAGTTAACAATTCAGAAACAAACATTTCTCATGATAAAGACGAGTTACCCTCATCATGTGGGCTGCAGTCAACCACCTTTATACAGCCCTCTATTCAAAAAACAATGCCAAATAAATACATTTTCCAAACAAGTATCAATAGTAAGTGACACCTGAGGGGGAGTTATTTATTGGGGAGTTGTGTTATTCTATAGGTGGGTTATACTGCCTGTGATTATGATAATTAGTGATGCTTTATTTTATTTCTACTGTTAGACTGTAGAATCCAAACATCACGTCACTGTACATCAGGTTTAAATCATTTACAGAGTAATCTCACTGCATATTTATGGAGGGAGGGGGAACCTACAAGGCCACTTCCATTGCCTTGCTTTTACTTCTTCCCTTGATGATACACGCAAGGGAATAAGATTGCCCAACCAATGTAGCTCTTTCTCTGACAGAGGAAAAGCACTAATGTGGCATCCTGAAATCACTCAGCTGACTTTATACTGAGCATATGATTGTTCCCTTAGAATTAAACTTCATGCAGACTGTGACTTCAGGTCTTTACATGTTGACTGTGAAAAAATAGAACAATTGTAGTGTAATTTATTATGCTTTGATGGGCAAATATAGTTAGTTTCAGTTGGAATACATATGAAGGCTTGGATATTAACTACTTCTTCTTTGGCGATCACTCGTAGCCGAGTAAGATTGTCTTCCATAAACACGGTTTTAACAATGAGTCTGTAAGTGACTGTGGAGGCCAATTCTGGATCCACACATCCTTCCACAGTGGGGACATAAGTTTCTGGGCAGTAGTTGATCACGGTGATGGTTTGCCAAGTGTACCTTCCACAAAGCACGTTTCTCCCTTGCGTCCTGAGTTCGAGTGTCTTCAAAGCCCACAACACCTTCGGTAAAAGCTGTTCTCCAGTTGGTGCGCTCGCAGGCCAGTGTTTCCCAGTTGTCAGTGTTTATACAGTACTACACTTCTTTAGAAATTAACACAATGTTGGATATTCACATAATGTTTCAGGCCACCCCAATCTCTGCCAAGCAAGAGTTTCCAGGGGTCTTGGCGTTTAACTACGGTTTGTGTTACTTTGAAAAGAGGCACAGCAGAGACTAGTGTCTTTTTCAGAAATATGGTTTATTTTACACATAAAGATAAAGGTAAAGGGACCCCTGACCATTAGGTCCAGTCACGGACGACTCTAGGGTTGCAGCACTCATCTTGCTTTATTGGCCGAGGGAGCCGGTGTACAGCTTCCGAGTCATGTGGCCAGCATGTCTAAGCCGCTTCTGCCGAACCAGAGCAGCACACGGAAACACTGTTTACCTTCCCGCCGGAGCAGTACCTTATTTATCTACTTGCACTTTGACGTGCTTTTGAATTGCTAGGTTCACAGGGATTTGAACTGCCGACCTTCTGATCGACAAGCCCTAGGCTCTGTGGTTTAACCCCCAGTGCCACCTGCGTCCCATATTTTTACACATACTGGTATTTACATTTAAAGCCTTCTGTGGAGAATGTGCATGTAGAACATTATGGCCTGAGAGTGTCTTTTGTTGCTCCCCTAATAGCTTCAGCAAGCTTCCATCCAAAGCAGCAGCCATCCATGCCCCCCCCCTGTCTCTCAGTGCAGCCTCATCTAGCCAGTGCCTTCCAGTATTCCCCCTGTCTCTCTAACCTCAGTTTCAAAAGCTTCCTGCAAAAAAAAAACCACTTTCCCCCATGATGACATCACGCCTCCCGTTACCCTGGCAACTTCTCCTTGTGTGCCTTCTTCAAGGACCCACCATCACCAGGTGGCCTCAGGAGGAAGTTATTCCCAGCCCTTGAAAAAAAATCATACTTTTTTGAGTTTGCTCAATGTCTGACCCTTCCCTCGGGACTCTGACCAACCCCCCACCCCCCGCATTGGAAAATGTCATAACAATAATTTAATTTTGATAAAGTTTAGGGAAGAAAAGTCCTGCCCTATCTTCTGCCCATCAGTGCCCCCCCCCCACTGGCCAGTAGTGCGTGACTCCTCCCCCCTCCCTGCCCTCTGAAAAGACTTCAGGGAATATTGGTGGCTGCAAACTTCTCTCTCTCTGTGTGTGTATGCTTGTTTTGCATTGTGCATAAATAGGCATTGGATATGTAAAATAAGTACCTCTAAAATCTAATGTACCCTAAGTTATGGAAACAAAAGAGCAAAGATCTGCCTGGGGTCTGGGAAAAGGTGGGGGGGCACTGGCGAAGAGTTTGTAGAACAGCATGCATGCTCTCTCACAGACACACTCATGCACACACATACTCAACCATATGCAGAGTTTGGTGAGGGTGTTTCAACTTCTCAACTGCTTTACTAAGTTGTCAAGATTAGACCCTTTCCTGATGTTTTGCTTATAAAAGCGACTAACAAACATAATGGAATGTTACTGATAAAGCAACCACCCATAGCAGGTAGGATCTTTGAAAATACTGTACAGCAAAAGAGAAATGCTTTTTTTTTAAAAAAGTTATTTGGTAAAGAATAACCTATTTCAGTATGAATTGCCACCAGGTTCTTGGTTTGGTCAGAGAACTATGTAATTGTGGTTGTAAAGCAGTGGTACTATAAGCATTACTCATTAACATATTTATATTTCACAAAGGAAGCTTGACTGTTAAAGCAAATACCGGTAGTGTGTAAATGCTCCTTTTAGCAACCCTTGACACACACCCGGTTTAATTTTTGTATCTTTGGATCACAAAGAGAAGGCTTCTGGGTTAAACAAGCAAGCAAAAAGCAGCAAAGCCTCAAAGTAGTTACTGAAAATATGAAGTGTAGTTAAATGGTACAGTGGCCAACACGTTTTGATAAAGACCTTTAGGTTGCACTGAAGAACAACTATATGAACAAACAAACCATAATACAGATTATATATACCATATTTTTCGGCCCATAAAACGCACCGGAACATAAGACGCACCTATTTTTAAAAGAAAAACAAGAAAAAAGATATTCTGCCTCAAACCTGGCGGCGGTTGCGGAGGAGGAGAAAGCAGCTTTTGGGCTGCACGTTCCTCTGCAGCCACCTCCAGTGGCAAAGGGGCGGCGGCGGGGGGGGGAACGTTCCTCCTTTAAAGCCAGCTGCGGAGAAGGGGAGGATGCTATGGTCCGTCCCTTCTCCCCAGCTGGTTTTAAAGTAAGGGGGGGGGGACTGCTAGCGCTGCGCACAGGGTCAGGGCGGCTCTCCCCTTCCTGGCGCTAGGTCCCGCCCCCCCCACCGCCTCTCTTTTGCAAACGGAGGCTGCGGGGATCAACCAGCAGCATCTCCGCTGCCGCCCCCCACCTCTCGCCGCTTGCTTGACAGGGAGCCTTCGCTCCATAAGACACACCAACATTTCCACTTACTTTTTAGGAGGGAAAAAGTGTGTCTTAATGGAGCGAAAAATACGGTATATATTATATACATCATTCACTAATTGTGATTTAACAATTTATGTTAAAAAACCACTCCCTTCTTAGGCATCACTTTGTGGAGGCATGCCCCCAGAAGGTTGCTTACAAATACCTTGAAGAAATTATTAACTGTTTTTATATTGTTTTGTTAGGTCCTTTTAGTGTTTTAGTTTTTGTAAGCTGCTCTGAGCCAGTCACTGTCAACACTGAACTACATGGACTTGATATAAGGAGCTTCCCATGTTCCTAATCTTAAATTGCTTGTTTTAGCGGCTTAAAATTTAACATATCTGAGCTGGATAAATCCTGCCACCTCCTATTTGAATACAATCAGTACTGCACAGTGTTTTGGATGAGTCCCAAACCAGAAAATATGTGTGCAAACCTTAAATGCACACGAAAGTTCATACCAAGAACAAACTTAGTTGGTCTCTAAGGTGCTACTGGAAGGAATTTTTTTTATTTTTGTTTAAATTTCCCTGTGCTCCTCCAGTTGTCCTCTCCTGTCATTTGAACCCCTTTCCCTGCCTGTTGATTTGAGCAGGACTCAAGGCTAGAACTAGTAGCTTTCAAAATAGTTGGAAGGCTATGCAGCAGACAGAAGTGACCAGGGCAGAAATAGGAAGTAGAAGCCACCATTTTTGCCTCTTGCCTTGAGGAATATACTCCTATTTTCAGGGTTGTGAACTGGCAACAACATTGCATCCTGTTCCTTACAAACATTTTTTCCTATTTGTTTTGGTTTATATATCTCCCTTCATCATAAGTTCTCAGGGCAGTTCACAGAATTGTTGGACAATATTGTCTGGGTTGTACATTTTTGTACTGTAATGCTCTTTCTGTTGTTCTGTTTTTATTTGCTTTAATTTTTGTATATTTTAGAAATGTTTTGGTGTAAGCTGTCCAGAGAATATTTATTGATAGGTGGCTATATACAATCCATCAATCAGTCAATCAATAAAACATTAGCCTGCTGTATTTGGGTTAAAATAGAAATCCCAATAATTCCTGCCATGTGTTCCACAGATCCCATAGAGATTTAACCATTCTTGGCTTGAATCTCTCTGTTTAGTGATTCAGCATGTACTTACCGGTTCTGCCTCTTTTCCTACCATATGGAAATTGTGCCTCTAGGGAAAGTCTTTCTGGTTTTCCTGATAAATGAAGCAAGTCATCTGCAAGCAATGTCTACCAGCCGTATGCTGTCAGAATTACACTTTCAGATAATTCATCAGATAAATAGCATTTATTTGTGGCATCACATCTTTCAAGTATGATTTGCAGCATGCAGTAGACAAGAGTAAAATTGATTTGCAACATTTTTATTGTTGTTGGGCTTAACTGCAAGTCAGACATGGTAATGCGGAATATTTGCTTTCTGCCCAACGCTGTACAAATCATAAGGGGAGAAAAGGATGTGTTCCTTATTTAAAAAAAAAAAACACTTTGATTGGAAGACTTCCAGAACTGGCTTTGATGAAGCTCAGAAGCATTCAGTGTCTCTTCATCCCTTTACCTTTTATATTTGACATAGTATTACCAAGATCCTCCTTGAGGATCTTGTTGATCCTAAAGGTAAAGGTAAAGGTACCCCTTATCTTTAGTTCCAGCCACAGACAACTCTGGTGTTGTGGGCTCATCTCGCTCTGTAGGCCGAGGGAGCTGGCATTTGTCCGCAGACAGCTTCTGGGTCATGTGGCCAGCATGACTAAGCTGCTTCTGGTGAACCAGAGCAGCGCATGGAAACGCTGTTTACCTTCCCGCCAGAGCAGTACCTATTTATCTACTTGCACTTTGACGTGCTTTCGAACTGCTAGGTTGGCAGGAGCTGGGACTGAGCAACGGGAGCTCACTCTGGTCTTGCCTCAAAGGCACTTCTCTCTGTGAAGACCCACCCAATGTGGAATGGATAAAAATGCGTCTGGCTGACTGGTAAAGATAGCATATTGAATATTAATACTGCTTATTTAGTTCAAGCTTTGTTAATTTCATTGAGGTTTGTACTAATTCAGCTCTATATATTTGCTAACTCCCTATATATAATGTTTTAATGGTGGGTTTAACACAAAGCAATCAACTGAACACATTAGTAAATTGTTATTCTTTAGTATAATCTATTGGTTGCGTTTGCGTTTTGAGAGATCTTATTTTAGATAGAACCAGGCAATAAATGAACACAATTGTTCCTACATTTTCTATAATGTTTGGGCTGAGGAGTATAGTAATGGGTGACAGTAAGAACTTTTGTTAAACCTAAACTTTCATTTGCCACCGCTTCTTCCAGGGCATAGCAGGTTTTGTTGAAATGGAGGTTTGCTCATGTTGCCAGACGGTTGTTGAGAGTGAGGCCTAATTGGCAAGGAAATATTTCTCTAAAGTAGATGCAAACGCAAGCATAACACATGCAGAAAGAGACAATTGCTTTTTAAAAAATGAGTGTTGTAACGATGTGTTGTGTGAATGAAGGAGCAGAATAGTTAGTTTCCCCTTCCCTCGCCTCCAGATAATAAGTGTACAGTCAAACTTCGGTTTTTGAACATCTCGGCTGATAAACGTTTTGGAAGCTGAACGCCGAAGACCCGGAAGTGAATGCTTCTGTTTTCGAACGTGCCTCGGAAGTCGAACAGCTTCTGAGGCACTTTTCTCAATTTTCCCCATTGAACTTGCTGACAGCCCTTTGATCCTCAGTTTTCGAATGTTTCGGAAGTTGAGAGGACTTCTGGAACGGATTACGTTCAAAAACTGAAGTTCCACTGTATAAGTTAGATAATTCCTGTGTAAAATTCAGAACCGATACGACATGATCTACCCAACTTTGCTCTCTGAGTGTTCCAGCTGAGGTAGCTCTCTTCTTCCCTAGCAGCTGTCATAGGGCTACTCAAGGAGATACAGCTGAAGATGATCAAACATAAGTACGTATATCAGCTTCAGGAACTAAAACCTTTTCTGTCTCATTCATTCATTCATTCATTCTACCACCTTTATCTTAAAAAGATCTCAAGGTTTCATGAACAGTTAAAAAAAATTGACTGATGTTAATTGGAGATACTATATAAAGCAAATAGTAGAGACTTTTTAAAGACTATTTCGTTTGTTTACAGATTATATTTGTGTTTTGTTTATCCATCTTTGTAGAACAAGGGAGCTGGAATTTACAAGATTTATGTGTTGAAATCAGCAGGATTTACTTCTGTGGTTGTAACTGGGCTGTTAGTGTCTCTGGTGTGACTTGGATGCAATTGCAAGTTCAGCGAAGCGAAATGTAAATATGCCTTTTCCCCCCTTTCAGTCAACAGATACCAGTATCTTCACTTTGAGATGGTGGGACTAGGAAATAGCCGTCGCGGGATGAAGTCTCCACCCCTCCTCGTGGCGGCACTAGTGGCTTGTATAATAGTTCTGGGATTCAATTACTGGATTGCAACTTCCCGCAGTATTGATTTGCAGGTATTACTCTTCTATTGGTTTTCCACATTGACGGAATCAGCAAAGATGTTTTCCTTTGTTCAGAATTGCAGTGAATTATTGAAGTTTAAAAAGCACTTCAGGGTTTCCAAATTGTCATACCTGACAGGAATTTGGATGCTGACCAGGAGAGCAAATAGTGAGAGAAAAAGAGAAGTGCCTGGGAGAAGGTTGTGACTATAGTTGTAAAATACTGAATCCTGCTCAACCAGGAAGTTGTGGAGCTTTCTGCTACCCTTGCTGCCTGCTATAGCAATGTAAAAAACACTTTCTGTTTGTCTGATGCCTAGGGATACACATATATGAACACAGACCCAGAGACAAAGTTGGGAGTGGCTGTTTTGAATTAGTGTGTGGAACAATCATCCAGCTCCCCAACGCCTCTTCCCCTTGGTCCATTTTCTGCCTTACTTCCTACTTAAGAGCAAATAGCTCCTTCTGTGTTCCTCCTCTCTCTACTCAGACAGTGTTTTTGCCTCACTTCCTGTTAACTACACACAATCCTGTCTGTCCCCAACCCAAGGAACAAGAATATTTCCTCACATCTGCAACAATGATCAATATTCCTAGTGATTCCCCCCCCCCTTTTACGGTTCGTCCTATCCCGTGTTCTAGAAGCATTTAGCATGGGCTCACGGGTTCAAGGGGGGGGGCTCACAGGTGACTTGTGCATTGTCCAATTTTGCTTTCTGCAAGCATAGAATGGGAAGCTAAAATTTGATTACGCACATTTACAGCAAAGATTGCAAGCATTCTCTTCTGAATTTTTGTATCTGCTGCCTCTTAGAACCGCATAATGGAGCTAGAAGGAAGAGTCCGCCGGGTGGCTGTAGAACGAGGTGCTGTAGAAATAAAAAAAAATGAATTCCAAGGAGAGCTGCAGAAACAGAGGGAACAGATTGACAGAATTCAGAGCCTGCATAACTTCCAGATGGAAAACACTAACAAAATACACATGGATGAGAAGGTAAGAACTATTTATTTATTCTTGTCGCTTGGCTCTGGGCCTCTCTATCTCCTTTGTCCTACTGCTGCAGATTTATCAAATATTCTTTTAGGGTCAAAAAATCCCAGTACTTCCTTTTTTCTACCATAATGGAAAGGGCCTCGCTATTGTTGCTGTCTGTGAAAGGGAAGGTGCCTTGAAACTGTATAAATAATATTTAATATTAAATTATTATTTATTGAATAAAGAATACTCTTCCAAATGAGCCCAGGGTGGCAAACGCAACATTCAAAACAATAAGGTTAAAAATAAAAAGGCATTTAAAACATTTTAAAGAGTGTTTATTATTACTTACACACCTTGTTCTGGATGCGGCTTCTTTAGAAAAAAAAATGTAAGAGGAAAACTGAAGTGGGGTGTTGTGAAGATGGTATGACAACCCATGAGACTAACAAACGGCTCCTTCCACATTGCGAGGGATGTGAAATGTCATGCTTGCTGGGATCATTTCCATCTACTGGCAGATTGGATTAACAGTCTGAACACTGATTACTAGCCGTTTCTCCACAGTGGAAGAATTGTAGCACACTGTCCTTTGAGTGGTTGAGTCATAGCTGTGACTTCATCCTAGAAAAACCTCAGCATCTAGAAAGATCCTTAAAAGGTACATGCAAATGTACATCTATATATATAAAATGCAAGTGTCTCTGCGTCCAGTCCGTGTGTCTCTGGGTTTGCACAACTGAGCATGTGCCCCAGGGACACGGGGATTGGACGAGAGACGTAGGGCCACGAGCAGCGTCGGCAGTTCAAGCGGGGCGGTTGAATCGGAACGCCCGCGCTGCAGAGGACGTGGGGAGGCTAAGGAGGAAAGGCACGCTGCTGCTGCCGCTACAAACAGAGTCCCGAGGCCTAGCGGCCCGGGAGCGGCCCAGAGCAGCCCGTCCCATGGAGCGCCGACTCTCCGGAGGCCCCCACTCGCTCACAACGTCCGCTTCCACCACCACCCCGGCTTCCCTCCTTGCTCCGCTTGCAGGCCATGGTCTCTCCTCTGCCGGAGCCTGGGAGTCGCGGCTGCGCCCCCCCCCGCGACTCCCAGGCTCTGGCAGAGTGCAGCGCGCCAAACGCGGAGGGAAGGAGGGAGAAGGGGACGGACAGCAGGAGGAGGGAGGCTGCAATGCAGCAGGAGCAGAGGAACCGACCCCTTCCTTGCCTGTCCCGCACGCACGCCATCGCTGCAACCAGCTCCAAGCAGGCGCCCGCGGGTCGGGTGTGCAGCAGCTGGGTCCGCGCCCTACTCCTTTTCCTCCTCCTTCCTCGGCAGGCCTCATCCTGCTCCGGTACCTCTCTGTCCCCGGCGGCTGCTCCTCCTTCCTTCCTCCCTCCCTTCCCCCGGTCTCCGTGGCGACGCGGGGCTCCGTCTCTTCTCCCTCCTCCTCCCCCTCCGGCGAGGCCTACCTTCCTGCGCAGGGCGCCCCGGCCTCACGTAGCCTCTTTGCCCGGCGAGGCGGAGGCGGAGCCTGGGCGGGGCAGCGGGCGAAGAAGACAGAAGACGCCTCCCTCTTCCTCGGGGGCCCGGAGAGGAGGTGCAGGGGCGTGCACGCGGGGGGGGGGCATCGAGGCACCAGCCCTGCCTTTCCCAAAGCAGCGGGGGGGGTTGTTTTGTTTTGCAAGGGGGGCAGAATTGGGAGGACGGGGCGCGGCTGCCAGGTGAGGGTTGGGAAAACGCGGGGGATGGTGGCCATGGGCTCCTTCCCTTGGCGCGCGCCCGTCTGCGTTTGTGTGGCCACTGGGAACCGCTGCCTCTCTCTGTGATGGAGGGGGGAACCTCGCTTTTCAGGCCGGAAAGACCTCGCCATCCCTCGCACCGGAGGCCAAAGAGGGAAGACCGAACCAGCTGGTAAAACAGGGGGCGCAGCAGCAGCAGCGGATCCCATTTGCCATACTAACCTCACCAGATCAGTCATACAGGATCCCACCACCACGACCTCAGCAGCTGCCATGTCAGAGGACCACAGCACCTAACCTGACTCGCATCTACCTGAGCTGCCTGGGCACTAGCTCTCCAACCACCGCTCACCCCGCTTTGCCAGAGGGGGTCCTTCGCCTGCCCGATACGTGCACCCATCAAGGCGCCTGAGTTTTTACCCTGCGCTTTCCCAAACTTCGACTGCAGAGCGAGCTCAGCACACCGTTATCGGAGCACCCCGATTTAACTCTGCTCCCCGTTCTAATGGGCGCGATTTTTTTTTAAGGGGCGCTTAGGTCGCCTATATATCCACGGAAGTCCCGATTTTCTTTTTTTAACTGCCTGCCGGGCGCGCGCTTGGCTTTTCTGCAGGAGGTTTTCTGCAGCATGCCGGGCGGAGTGGGAGGGTCTACGCAGGCGTGCGAGGCAAGGCGAGTGGCAGCTGCTGGGTTTCTTGGAGGTTTGTTTGCCCGTACTTCTCTCCCCCCCCCTGCAGTCTCCTTTTACACACAGCAACAGGGGGTGGGGTGGGGTGGGGGGCAAAGATGGTTCACCTTCAGGCTGGGTGGTGTGGGTGGATGCTGGTGGGGTTTCCCCTCCCTCCTCTTTCTCTGCTTATTGGGGGAGCAAAGCATGTAGTAAGGGGGGTGGCTTGGCTGGGGGGGAGGGGGCAATAACCCCTCAGACCTGGGCATTTGACGGGGGGAGACCGTTTTATAGGAAACAGCTACTACCAATTGTGTGAGGCTTGCACTGTAGTTATTTGTAGGTCCTGCTAATTTATGAATCAATACTGCTGCTCATCATACCCGTTTCCTGTGTTTCTAATACTGAAACTGAAAACATCAATAGCCTGTGTTCTTAAGACTGTGCACCTTTAAGACAGGCAAACAAGCCCTTATATGCAAATTATATATAGGAAGGGTTACCTCAACAGTTGCAGCTGATTCCTTTACATTCATAGCCACCCCCAACCTCCCTACGAACATCCAACATTCCACATTCTACACTATTCATAACTCATCCAACCCAAAAGCTAAGGTACTTAATGTTTAACCTCTGGTAACCAACTATATCTATCCACCATATTCCAACTTAAACAGCCTAATATACAGCCCACTCACCATAAATCACAGCCACCATCTACAAACTGCCAAATGAAACACAAAAGTCAATCTTCTTATTTCAGGGACGTGTCCTATCCCCTTTCAAGCATAATTGACACAGTGGGGGCTCCAGCATGATAGAAAATCCCATGTATGCTTACCTGCAGTTAAGTCCCATTGTTTACTCCTGAGTAAGCATGCATGTTTACCACATATGTTCTAGCGCCCATTATTTTAATGGGCTTAAACCACTAGTATTTTAATAAAGCGTCTGCTGTGGAAGTGTCCTTGTGATGTTTTTGGTAAGTTTCTTGGGCTGCATACAAATGTACCTGCAAACACAACCTGGTGTGATTTTTTTCCACTGCAGAGTGAAGGGGGATTTGCCCCAATTTGGATGAAAGGATTGGCCAATTCCTTTGTACTGCAACTGTGTACCATACACTCAGGAGGTCCTCCAACGCTCTAGAGCAGTGGCTACCAATTAGCTAAGTACTGCAGACCTCCCCTTTTTCAAAAGCCAAGCTTTTGTTATGTGAAAGGTGCCACTCTGCCACAGACCTCCTGGGTGGGTTACATGGGTGCCCTGGGGTCCACAGACCACCAGTTGGGAACCACTGCTCTAGAGAGGGTCCTTGGTGTCTACATTGGGGAGAAGAGGAAGAGAAAGACTGGACGTGCAAGCTGCCTTCTGCCAATGCAACCAGTGGATACGACTCAATGGCATTGATTCACAGGCAGCACTAAGCCAAACCATGCCAGAGTGTGAAGCCACAGGCGCTCATAGTAAAAATTGCAGCCATTTTGTTCTTTGCTTGGTCATCCTGCTACTGCTGCACTGCCCTGGAGCTAAGCCAATCTGTATTGCTCCAGGCAAAACATGAGCTGTAGGCCAAGGTTCGTACTGCTTGTAGTTTGGGGGAGTCTAAACGAGCCTGGGTTGGGCAAACCATGGCTTATCCATCTGATACCTATAATTCTGTATTTGCACAGTAGTCCAGCACAGCCTTGATCATAATAAACTGACATATGTATACTACAGATACACAATGAAATAGTTTGTATGTCCTGAATAGATTATTTTTATGTAGCTGTTCTTTCTCCAGGAAATTACCACTAGCAGTATTATACCATCTGCCTTCCAGCTGGAGCAAGACATTTTTGCTAAACTAGCTACAGTTCGACTTTGTGATCAGATATGTAAGCTCTAGCTGTAATGAATGAATTGGCTCTTTTTTTTTTTTACACAAACAAGGGCTTGCTGTATTATTTTAAGGACGAGTTTTAAAGGAGAGCTAATACAAAAGGCCTTCTGTATTTGCTGATCTCTCCCTCTCCTGTTGCCTGCATTAACTTTGTGCAGGGTTAGCTACAAGGAGTTTGCCAGATTTCATGCCCACATAATTAAGCGGAGTTTCCTAGCTAGTTTGAATCTGAGCTCCATACTGCTTCACAGGATTTTGTCAAAGCAGCAGCAAATGGTGCCAGCCACCTCCATGGTCTCTCTCTTTGTGAGGAGAGTTTACACACACAGTTTTAACTTGTAGGCTAAACTGAGGTAGCTTGATAAGGAAAGAGCTTCATGCTTGGGGATGAATTAAACGTGCAGTATACCGATTTGTGTATTGTTGCTGGATGCTTTAATGATCCTGAGAATCACTGCTGAAACAGTGGTAATTATTCATGTGTATCATGGGTAGGCAAACTAAGGTCCGCAGGCCGGATCAGGCCCAATTGCCTTCTGGATCTGGCCCGCGGACAGTCCGGGAATTGCCGCATTGACTGCCAGCGCACACGTTCTTTCCCTCTCCCTCTCTCTCGCTCACACGGCGGAGGCAGTGCCTCCTCCCTCCCTCCTCCCGGCTTCTCCCCGCCCTGACTAGAGAAGGAAGGGGGCTGGGCTTTGTTGGTGCCAGCAGCAGCAGCAGTGCTCAAGCAGCCACCATTCCAAGCAGCCCCTCTCTCGAGTTCTTTCGCGCGCCACTCATTGTCCTTCCGCCGCCACCGCCAGCCCCTGTCGCTCGCAAGACACAGGTAAGCAGCCATCGGGGCTCATGGTGCTCTTGCATAATTCCCCCCCCCCAAAAAATAGTCCGGCCCCCCACAAGGTCTGAGGGACAGTGGACCGGCTCCCTGCTGAAAAAGTTTGCTGACCCCTGATGTATATCCTACCTATCCTTGGGCTAACCCCCCCCCAAGATGATTCTATATGCCACTTGGGGATAATTTTTCTGTTTTCTTAAAAGTGTACCCAGCATTTAGGTAGCATTCCAGTGGAGTCTTCTTGTTGGCCCCATGGCCAATCTGCGATCTTTGCTCTTTTGATTTTCCTACGCTGAACATAGGCAACGAATATATAGGGCTGGGATAATGTAGAAATGGAAACCATTTTTTTCCCCAAGCACTCAAAGAATTCCCTTGTTTCTTTCTTTCAGGCAATGCTGATGAATAACATTACAACAAATGAAAGACTGATCCAGAATTTGAAAGGTAAACCTCAGTAAAGCACCATCTGCATAGCAATTAAGTTTGCTTATTTTTATACCTTTGCCCATTGTATGTATACTGATACATTTCCCCCCAGGCTGGAATAATAGGAAAGCATGGGGGCAGCTGTAACCCCTCCCCTTTAAACAGAGACAGTATAAAATTATGGGACCTAAAAACTTGAAGACAGAGCCTTGGGTCAACCTAGGAAATCCTTTTTTTTATTTTCCTAAAAGCAGCCACAAAGGGACTCTTTTATTAGATCAAGATTGTCATTCTGGGGGAGGGTTTTGGTTTTTCAAAACCTTTCTCAATGCTGTTTTTCTTACTAATATTGCCATGGTACCCCTGCCAGCTGCTGTTTGCTCAATTGGGGATAGTTTTGGAAAAAGGGAATAATAAAATAAAGTCATGGTTAGCTCCCTCTCTCTTCCCTCTAACCCCAGTGCCATAGCCCCATTTCAAATTTGGCTAGTTACGGCTGTGTTTTCAAAAATTTAAAGAGAGCTAGACATGGCTGTCCTACATCTCATCTAATTATGCACTTAATATTTGTAGTTAATGATATGAACTGTGATGCTAAATAAATAAATATTATTTAAATTACCCCTTTAATCCCATCAAGGGATAAGTTACCGTATCCAGGGAGGAGAACCTTCATTTTAAAAAACACCAATTTGCGAGGGACTTAAAGGTTGTTGCAGGAGGTAAGGTCCACAAACCTCAAGGGAAAAGAGCCGGGTGGAATTGGAATGGAAGTCGTAGGCTACTGGATTTCAGGCTAGAATCATGCAAGACTAAAGATTAACTCAAAGAGTTATATGGAGAAAAATAAGGTTAATACTCTTCTTTTTAAAATGTGCATTTTTAACACTCCCAGTATTTTTTGGTGCAAAAGCAAAGAAAATAACCCAAAGTGCTATTTCTTTCCCCCCCCTTTTTTTTTGAGGGAGGGTGAGCTTTGAAAAAGTATGGGAGGGAAAAGTGGATCTGCAGATGGAAGTTGGGATGATCCCTTGCAATAATACTTCTAATACACCAATTAATGTATAGGGTGATATTCAGTTGTGCCTCTTCACCAGCAGAATAGACTTTTGCTTGCACACCAGAACTTCTGTTACCCCCCTGCTACTGCCCCCAAACCTGCTCCAGATTTTTGGGGGCAGAAAGGAAGGAGAAGTTGCTGTGAGCAAATGGAAGTCTGCTTGTGCAGTATGGATTTCACAGACACTAGGCAGTAAACTCGGTTGAATGTAGTGGAATTTAATAAACATGCATATGTTTGAGCTGCACAGGTCACATAAACCGAAAAGGCTGAAGCAGCGTTTTAATCTAATTACTATGAATAATTGTTGAAAGAAATAAGAATGTTATTTCCTATTCATTGTTCATTATTTTCTCCTTCTCGCTTTTCTGTTTCTTTTCTTTCTTTTTTTTTTTTACTCAGAAAACTTGAGAGGTCTGCAGAAGGAATGCGGAAGGCTCCAACTTGACATTTACAGGTTTAAGAAAAACCAGACAAACCTTCAGAAAAAAATTACATATGACATGTAAGTATGTGACAATTGGCCAGCTTCTATATAGGCAAAATGGCCACAAGCCAAGTTATTCAAGTACTAGCTTTTGTTACATATTTAGATTTTAAACAATGTTTCCTACATTGAACTCAATGGGATTAAATAATATAAAAATCAGGTTTGCTGTTTTAAATATTTTGCTTCACTGGCTCACAAATCTAATAATTTAGTTATAATACTGTACCTGTGAACAAACCAAAACGACAAAGGTTGGGTACAATTTCGCATTTAAATATAGGATATTTCTAACTTGCCTTACCTACATCCCTCCTCAGTTCTACTGGCTCCTGGGTCTACCAGAAAAGTATACAGTATCTGCTAATGTAGCTGGATTGTCATCATGACAACAACAATTGGCTGAGTGGTGCAGAGAGCTGATTGTCTCAGGAGATTGGCAGAAATGTCTGCCAGGGTCGGACAGGAACAAGTGGCGGCTTTGAGATTTTTGGGAACTTTTTTTTTAATTGCTTGAACACTTTTTAATTGCTTGAACTAAGTAAGCCCTGGGTGCCTAATGGACCAGCCTGTACTAACTTTAATCAGAGAGTAGGAGAAGTGAAAAGCAGAAACAATGCAACCAACTAAAATACTCGAATTCAGCAATTGCCAACACATTGTTGGTAGTCATGTTTCAAAGATATCCTCTCGGTTAACAATATACACTAGTAGATGGGAGGCCTCCCAGGAGCACGGGGCCCTAATTCTGCACTTACTGTGCAAAGCTATAAATCCACCACTGGGCCTGCACAATTTGTGATTGTACAAGCCAAAGGTAGTTCACCAGCCCATGTATAGCAGCCCAACAGGAGCTCAGTAAACCTCCAGTTCATGATCTCTCTAGGACTACAAAAACATCTCTCTAGGACTACAAAAACAAGGAGGTTGTCAAGCAGGAAGAAGGCAAGAGTATGTGTCTGACAGGCTGTGTTTGACTTCGTGGCTTTCAAGTTGTGCAGATCTTTCGTGTTTTAAAGAACACATTTTACAAACGACATTCTGTTGCTTGGTTCAAGGTCTCAGTGTATCAGTCAGATGAAGGAACTGAAAGAACAATGTGAAGAAAGGATAGAAGCTGCCTGCAAAAAAGGCAGTGAGATACCAGAAGACATGAAGAATAGTTCAAAAATATTAGAGAGAAATGACCAAGTAAGTTTTTAAAATTTGACATGAAAAGAATAGTTCAAAAACCCTGACCATATTCCAGTCGTGTCGAGAGAACGCGGCGCTCATCTGGGGGTTACCAAGTAAGCCGGCGTTTTTAAAATTTGTTTTAGAGGGGCAAGGTAATTCTGGCGAAGCCAGAGCAAGCGGGACCCCTGACCATTAGGTCCCTTCCGTCTGTGTCTGACTCTGGGGTATGCGGCGCTCACTCTCGCGTTACTGGCCGAGGGCGAGCCGCGTACAGCTGTTGGCAGGAGCATGTGACCGAGCAATGGGAGCTGACTAAGCTGCTTGAGCAGCGGCTGGCGAACCACGCCGTGAGCTCAGCGCACGGAAACGCTAGGCTCTACCTTCCCGCTGACCACAGGGCCACCTGCATCCCGTTTTAGAGGGGTATTTATACACAAATTGTAGGTGAACCAGGCTGGCTGAACTGATTCAGGCCATTATGCAGACCTCTGTGGGGCTTAACAATTGTTGATGGCCCAAAGTAGGAAGAAGGTGAAGCACAATACTTCTTCCCATCTATTTAACATTTTTTGGCTAATGCATATTCCTTGGCCATTTGTTGATGCCTTGACCTTTTGGAATTGTGGTGTGTGCTCATTTAAGTTTAGAACTGTTCAGCCATTATGCAAAGTAGGGGCTTAACGAAGTTGTTGATGGCCCAGTGCAAGAAGGTGATAGCACAATACTTCTTCCCATCTCCATTTTTTGAATGCATATTCCTTCCATTTGTTGCTGCCTTGACCTTTTGGAATTCCAGTGTGCTCATTTAAGTTTAGAAGTGCCCAAACTTTGGCATGCTTATCTAACTCTCCAATCTGGTGACTGGATTAATTTACAGCAGCAACTTAAAAGTACTCAACATTGTTTCAGTAACATTATTTAAGTTTTTGAACTAGGACAAGGAACTTTCAGTTCAACATCTGTTGTTTGAACAAGATTTCTGACACCACCTTCCTTCAGAACCTATGACCCTCATTCTTTTGGTAAATAGTATAGCTCCATTCTATGCCAACAGGTAAACTTCCTCTTGCTCAACTGAGATTTATTTGTTGGCTTAAAATCATTTGTCACCATTGGTGACAGGGAGTGGCACATAAAAGTTGTACTTAGTACATTTTCATAAAGTTGTGAAGGTTTGAAGGAACGATTAACCGTAAAAACGATTAACCGTAAAAAGTGAGTTTTTATAATGCATTTAAAAATAGAATTGCTTACAACTATCCAAACAGCTTTCAAAGTTCACTTTGCACTAAAGCCAAAATTACCTTCCTTTCATCTCTCTCTCTCACTAAGCCAACCTATATGAGAGAACTGTGACTGGACCTGAAGTAATAATCTGTTGAAAGCTGGCATGGGGAGGAAGAAGGCTTTATTCTCTCTCCCCCTCCCCCCCCCACTGCCACAGACCTGATCCAAATATACAGGGTGCTTGTTTGCTTTTCCCTCTGTGGCTAACAGCAGCTCTATGGGGTGTCCCCCCCAGTAGGGTTATGGGGAGGTTGACGCTCCTCATACAGCGGCCTTGAATAAAATTGTCACCCCCCTACAAGAGCCTTTCTTAAGAGCAGACAGTTATTGTTGGGAATGACAACATGCTGGAGAGATCCAATCACAAATCCGGCTAGATCCTGTCACAATGTGGTAAAGCTGAAAACTACCTAAGTCTCTTGATTTCAGTAGGAGAGAAAACTGTTTAACTTCCCCCTAGAAATTAATGGGACCTGCTCCCCAGGTCATAGGCATGCAGTGAAATACGGTATATGCATGTAGCTATTGTCAAATGTAACTTCTTCCAAACATCTGATCCTCCACTATTTTGTATGAAAATCTACCCTGTTGGTGACAATCACATAATGATGTATGGTGAGAAGATCCATTTAAATAATAATTTCTATTAGAGCTTTATTTGTGTATCCAAAGTATGCATCATTTTCAGGGAATGTCAGTCCAATCTGATTTCATGGAGATTCTTGGGCATCAATTTATATTTTTAAACAATGAGCATCACAAGCGAATTGTGCATTTTGTAAGGTTTATGGCGCACAGATCTCCAACTTGTGCCAATAAGACGACGGTTACAAGCTTATTCTCTGCGAGATTTGGCATCCTTCCGCAGGGCCTGCAAGACGGAGCTGTTCCGCCATGCCTTTGGCCAGGGTTCAGTCTGACTCATTTTCTCTTTGTATAAGAACAAGCATGAAGGAGGTTTCCCAGCCCGCTCACAGGTCCTTATAATATCAGTGGAAATAGTTGGTCCTGGCCAGTATGAAGCGCTTTCAGTTTTAACCTGAAGATTGTCATTTGTCCACTTTTAACTTTAATTTTAATTTATTTCAATTAATTTTGGGATGCATTTTAATCGATTGCTTTTTATGCATATTGTATCATTTATATGATGTTAGGTGTTCTGAGTCTGGCTCCGGCAGGGGTACAAATAATAATAATAATAAAAAATTATTATTATTATTACAGCAGGCTGCATTATCTTGTGGCTTGTGAAGAAGCCACAAGAAAGCAAAACAGCTGTCTGTTTTACTGTCCTTCAGTTTCTAGCAAGGACTTTGTTTTAATTTTGCTTTGTAACCACTTAAGGTAAAAATTCTAATAGTAGATTATTCATTTGAGTTGCAGAATTGTATGAATCAAGTAGGGCTGCTGTTGTTTTTTAGGTAAATATTCAAGAGCCAACAGAGTTCCAGCAGCATGACCTGACAAAACAGGGAAATGAACTTCAAGGAAAACATTACATCTCTGAAGATTCTTTGAAACTAGAAATCTCAAAGCCTACACCACCCATCATAAAAAATGTAGCAGAACTGGATTATCAAAGAGAAAAGGGTAAGAGTGTTGTATCAAAGATTACCATTAATTTCCAATCTCTTCATCAGGTGTTAGCATCTAAAACAAATAGTCCAAAACACAGAATGACTTTGCATGAATAAGATTTGTTCCCCAATACAAAGTTGTGACTTTGGCCAGAGTTGAAACAGTGATTCTATCACTTTCAGGCTCTCAGATTTACTATCTTCACAGTAGTCATGTTGTGAGCTTAGCAATGCTAGAAATACAGGTGTGTGAACGTTCAGTTCTTGAAGCGATGCTTTCATTGCCTGTAAAACAAAGGAATGTGCTTTCGGTTTTTGTTGGGATTCTCCCCCCCCCCCCAATGAATGAAATGTGATCACAGCTAATGATGGTGATGTTGGACAGGGCAATCTGGTGCTGGGTTAAAACCATTTTCCAGGCGTTTGATTAGTGGCCTCATTTTACTTCTGCTGTTCGCTGCTAGGTTTTAAAAGGGATTTCCCCATCTGCAATCCACACTAAAGATCCTTTTGTTTGCAAGGCATTGCTGCTCTGGTATTTTTCAAACTCATTCGCTGCTCACATGACATTTGGAAACACAACAGTGCATCTCACTTATTTATAATTCCATTCCATGCTACGTGTCATTGCGAAGGTCAACAAGAAGCAGGAAAGGTCTTAAGTCACATTTGCTGTATCTTTATCATGTAGTGTGGAAGTGCCTATTGTCTGATAGGTCACTGTGTGGAGCAAGGGTCACCAACATTTTTGGATCACTGCAGATTTTGAATTTGGAGACACTGCTGTGAGCACCATCCACGAACTGGTGCCATGAGGAATGTGGCATAACACAAACTTAAAGAGACAACCACCCTGACACCATGTATTTCTCTCTCTCTCTCTCTCTCTCTCTCTCTCTCTCTCTCTCTCTCACTCTCACACACACACACACACACACACACAGTGAGTTGCTGGCTAATCAACAGGGATCAGCCATTGCAGTGCTGGCTTGGTGCCCCCTGGTTCAGATGGTTAATGCAGAATAATCGTCTTTCTGGTAGCTTACATAGAGGGAAAGGAGAATGTACCCCCAAAATGGCTGCATAGAAGCCACTCCCACAATCACAAACATTCTCTCCCTCATACAAAGTTAAGGCTTGGGGGAAAGGGCTTTCAAATTGAGAAGTAGCATCCAGTTGAGGGCAAAATGGCAGATAAAACTTCTTCATTCCCAAATGTCCATAGTTGCATGCGTGTGTGCAGGTGTATATACCATACCATTGGCCATAACTACCGCTGGTATGTGGCCCTCAGTCTGAAAAAGGTTAACCACCTCTGTTGTAAACCTACTGGCCTAAGCAAGACTATGCTTGTTGACAGTTGTTATGGTGAAAAAATTGCCAGATCCTAAGCTACATGGCACTACTGCTTTCCTGACACTGCATGGAACATTCCACTCCTCTCTCGTTGATCAATCTGTTGCTCATGTATCTCTGCATACTGTTTGGACATTGACACATCCTGTCCCAAATTGTCCTTTGAAGATGGAACTTTGTCCCACATCCAAATGAGATTCCAGATCCTGGGGATTCCCCCCCACACACTTTCAATGGCACCTCCTTGATTAATACCCCCCACCCAACTTCTTCTTGCCTTGAGGATGGTAGTAAAATCTGGTTTAAAGGTAAAGAGACCCCTGACCATCAGGCCCAGTCGTGTCCGACTCTGGGGTTGCGGTGCTCATCTCGCTCTATAGGCCGAGGGAGCCGGCGTTTGTCCGCAGACAGCTTCCGGGTCATGTGGCCAGCATGACAAAGCCGCTTCTGGCGAACCAGAGCAGTGCACGGAAATGCCATTTACCTTCCCGCTGGAGCGGTCCCTATTTATCTACTTGCACTTTGACGTGCTTTCGAACTGCTAGGTGGGCAGGAGCTGGGACCAAGCAACGGGAGCTCACCCCGTGGCAGGGATTCAAACCACCAACCTTCTGATCAGCAAGCCCTAGACTCTGTGGTTTAACCCACAGCGCCAGTGAGTCATGCCTGTACTGGGTCATTGTGTATTTTGTGCTGCTATTCTAGCTCGTGAGAGAGGGGTATAAAAATCTGCACCCATTTTGCCAATCTTAAGGAGAAATATCCAACTTGCCCAGAAAACTGTGCTGTATGTTCACTTGGTCCTTTGTATTTACTGATTTTCCATCTTTATTCAGAGTCCTTTTTAAGGGATTGCAGGTGTGGACAATGGGAGGTTTTACTGAATGAAAAAGTCCCATCTCATTCGCTATCATGCTGATTCCCAGTAAACATGAAGTAATACAAAATACACTTGGTGGAAGTTTCTCTTTATTTGTCAAATGTTACTATCTAAACTCTGAAAATGGAACAACCCAATGGAAACAGTAAAACCGTACACATTGCCAGTTTCATTTTAATCCCTCAGTATCCTGTACCTTGCCAACACCTCCTCTTCCTCCATTTTTTACTTCATTCAACTGTGCTGGATAACAGGGTCTCTAATGGATGAAGAATGTTTTGGCATGGAGTATCTTGAGTCAATGTAAAGGTTAGGTCAGATTGCATGCCTTGCAGATCTTTCCTAGCCATATACTTTCTCAGTCCATGAATACATATTAAAAGAGAAACTCAGGATGGTCTCCAGAACTGGAACAATGTGTTCAGTGAGTGTCTTGTATGACAAGCCCCTTTAACCAACCAACAGACAGCACAGACTTCTGGTTTCAATAGGTGTTGTGCCCATTCTGTGAAACAAGTTAGTGCCCATTCTGTGAAACAAGGAAAAGCAGCTTAAGTTTTAAATACTTAAATTTTGATACCAATCTCATTCTTGCACTGTGTTCTTATTGTGCTTTTACAATTGTTTACAAAAGGAACTGCTTTTGCTGTCAATAAAAATGAACCCAAGAAAGAGGAACTCTTTGTTGAACAGGACCCCCTACAAATAGTTGCTAAGGTTAACACAGATAACAAAAGACTGCCCCCAGAACCGGGAATGGAACAGAAGTCGTATGAAGAAGTTAAAAATGTACTTGAAGTTGCAGCAGAAAAGCAGGCAGACAAATTGGCAGAAGCTATGCGCCATCAAAATGCCAATCAAGCGAAAGCAGACGATGAAGAAGTTGAACGAGAGCACCTTTTAAATGATGACCTGCAGCAGGATGAACAGGAGACCAGAAAGACTGGTTAGTATAAAGGCTTGGCTGCTGACCAGGAAGGACATATTTGAGGGTATAAATAAATATACAGCAAATGAAAAAATATAATCAGCTGTAGTTGCACATCTATCACTCCTGAAAAACTGTGTTTTGTGTGTAGCACTTGGTGTCAAACTTCCATTCCTGTTTATAATTAAGAGCTATCGCTATGGAAACAGAATGCCAAATGTCTACTTGTTTTTCTCCCCACAATGTTTGAAGTATATTATTTGTCTATCTAGCAATGGTGGCGCAATGGCCCATCTTTAGTTCCCAAACAATGTTTAGTGGTGGGCTTGTTTCACTTTGAACGTACTACTTTCCCTCTTTGTGTTAGAGGCTATCATAGGACAGGAGTGACTAACCTTGTTTGGGCTGCCGGGCCAGGGGTCAGAGGCCAAAAGTGTTTGCACGGCCAATTTATTAAAGACAGATTTTTTGGGGGTGGGGAGGTCTCAAACATCTTGGATCTGTAGGAGTGGTATATTTTTCTCCCAGTGGAGGAAGCCTTGAGGGCCTCACAACATAGGAAGTCAAAATTATTCTTTAAATATGACATTTTGTGGGGAGGATGTCAATTTTCTTGGGAGTGCTGGATGCAGACCATTCCTGCGGTAGAGCAATATGCTACACACCCAAAACTCATTTTACTGCATTGGCAAGGCATAGCAGGTTTCTAAATTAGATTATCCTAATTCCAAACCCTAAGGCAGGACATGCCACCCAGCCCCTTGCTAATTGTTAAAATATCCGTACCTATTGGTAAGCAGAGATCATATAGCAGACCACTTGAAGGAACAAATTGGTGACTATGAGAATATGTTTGATCTAGCATGCCACCAATGCAAATATTGCCTGTATCTCAAAGAAATGATCAAGTGGCAAGAGTTTACTGGGGTGTTAAGAGACAAATGAGCACTATCAGGTATTACAATATCTAAATAAAACCATTAGCAATCTCTCCTAACTACTGAAAATGTAACATGCCTATGCTGGTTGGTTGACTGATTGATTGTAATGTGCCGAGAAAGCTCAGTGTTAATATTTGAAATGCTGAATGCTCTACAGTAAAAGACAACTTTTATATTCAATAAGATTCATAAAAAGAATTATTCTGACTTGTCTTTGCAGGTGAATTTGGAATCAAAACAGTAAACCAGGAAAACATAGTGGACTACAATTTAGAAATGAACGAGGCGGAGTCTGAAACAGATAAGCAAGCTGCTCTTGTTGACAACCAAAGTAACTTTAATGGTAAGTGCTGCTTTTTCTTTTCTGAAGGTCATAGTTCTCAAAGATATTCTAGAATACCTTAAAACTATTTTGCACAGTGATCAGTCAGACTTTTTATTAGTTCAGTGACATTTAAAACAAATATTTTCAAACTGGGTATTTAGAAAACTTTGTCCTGATTTAGCAACATGGGACGTCGTGCTGACAGCTGCCATTATGTTGTGAAAAACTGTCAGCTGAAAATACGTAAATTTTGCACGATGATCAAGACAGGCATAATGTTTTCTATTCTGTGATTAAATGTCTAATTAACCGTTATGTATTTAGAATTTCATAAAATTTCTTCTTTTCAGTCCAGAAACTTGAAGATCCCAACATGCAAAACCACTTATTTAAGCTTGGTGAAGAGCATCAACAGAGACTGTGAATAATGAGTTGTTGCGGGAAACAACTACAAACACTGAGACAAGGCTTGAAATGTTAGACTGAAGCGGATCAATATAGGGTTTATTTAAATCATTTCTGACCTTATTAACTCGTCTCCTGATGTAATGTTCTTACGATTCCTATGAAGTGTGCCATGAAAACATTTCAGGAGGAAGCCTTTTTTTAAAAAAAAAAATTGAACCTATACCTGTTCTTCTGGTTTTCCTTGAACTGCAACAAAAAAGCCCCCAAATACAAGTTGTCTAGCTACCAAAACTGGAATTTCTTAAACTTTAGCTTTAGAAATGCCATTGTTTTCTCTAGCTATCAACGAAAGACAGTTCTTCCCAATTATTACTGGATTTTGTACTTGATTTCCATAGCAATTTCCTCCAGACAGAAGATATCCTAGGGTTATACTTGATAAACCAGTTTTTAAACACTGAAATATTAGCCCATAATAGTAGCCAAGAGCATGTTTTATGATCTTACTGCAACTTGAAAACATGGAGAAGATGAATCTACAAGCCTCAGATATATTGACTATTTCTTATTAAGTATCTTAATGTAAAACAAAGCTCAGTACTCTAATCTCATCACATGAATAGGAAAGAGCATGGTACTGATGTGGCATCAGTATAGGGTCATAGAACTTTATACCTGTTGAAATTCATCCTTGACTGTAGTGGTGACCCTTAAAAATAACAGGCACATAGTAAATGTGGTACAAGTTTGTTCCATAATCTTTTTTCACGTTTATCAACTAATGACTATATCCAATTGGTGCTCTTGCACAAGCACTTTTGAGGCAGGGGGTAGATAGGTAAAGGGACCCCTGACCATTAGGTCTAGTCGTGTCCGACTCTGGGGTTGCGGCGCTCATCTCGCTCTATAGGCCAAGGGAGCTGGCGTTTGTCCGCAGACAGCTTCCGGGTCATGTGGCCAGCATGACAAAGCCGCTTCTGGCGAACCAGAGCAGTGCACGGAAACGCCGTTTACCTTCCCGCCGAGCGGTACCTATTTATCTACTTGCACTTTGACGTGCTTTCGAACTGCTAGGTGGGACCGAACAACGGGAGCTCACCCCACCGCAGGGATTCGAACCGCCGACCTTCAGATCGGCAAGCCCTAGACTCTGTGGTTTAACCCACAGCACCACCTGGGTCCCTTTTAGGGGGTAGATATCCCCCCTCAAAAAAAATCCTATCCCCTCCTCCAGCTATTAAAAATCTCTGGAGAATCCCCTAATCTTGCAGAACTGTCTTGGGGGTGCTTGGTGGTAATAAAAAAAATTGCCTCCCTTCTTTTGCAATCACCTTCCACTTGTGGCATAAGCACAAGGCTAATCAATTCGATATTCCATTACATATTTGATTTTGATTACTTCAATAAAACAGCCTAGTCTTTGTGAAATGAAAACCTATTTCGATCAATGGTGAATTAAAGAGTAAAAAACCCTGAATAGCCTGGTTAATGGTGTTTTATTCCAAGTAAAACATACTTTGAGGGGAAACAAAATGTACTATACAGTGTGTCTAGATTTTAGGTTTCCTATTTAAGCTGTGAAGAAGGAAACGCGTATTCTACAAACATTCCATAAAACTAGCTGGCGCTTTATTTGCATAGACATATCCTTACCTTTAATGGTGCTGTTTAGCTGATACTTCAAACATGTGTAAACAAAAAAATCCCAAACCCTCAACTGTATTATGCTTCAAAAACTAAAATATGAAAACAGTGCACAGAACATATTTACGGAAATAACTTGGTACAGGGCCACCTTTAAAACAAGTGGAGGGGAAGATGCAACCATGTATGTATAAAGGCTTGCCAAATGCAAACTCTCAGCAATTAAATCCAAAGACATCTGTCTAGAATACTCAACCAGTGGCCAGAAATCACACCCCCTTCTTTTGAAGATTTTGCACTCTAAAAGGATATGCCTTCCAAATTATTGCTTAGCAAAACTCCGAAGCACTTTTTGTGTGTGCATAAGTTAAGAACATTTTGTGTGTGTGCATAAGTTAAGAACATTTCATATGAGGTCTAATAAAAACATGCAGCACATCCGCAGAGCCTACCAGTATTCCTTCAGAGGAGAGTTCTGCTTTTTGGTCATCAAAATATAACCGCTCCCTTACTGCAGTGTACTTTTGAAGTGGGCAGGTGTGTTCTGAAATGCTTACAAATATTCAAAAGCCATTCATAAAAATGATTTATAGGTAAAACTGCAGTAAAACCAAAACATACAATGCTTTAACAATGAAGTTGTTAAAATCAGGTCCAATGGTAAAACATTACACAAACCACTTTAAAACAGCAGTTGTCACTCAGGCTGTGTGGAAGCCAAAATAAAGCTACTCCCAATACAACAGTACTTTTGTCCAAGTGAATCATGTCCCTTTTGCGCACAGTATAAAAGAGCCTACCAAGGCAGCTCTGTTGTACATATTATAGATTGTTTGTTCTCCTAATCCTTTGCCTCAAATAAGCTTCACTACTGGGAAGTATCTGTGAGGGGAGAAGTCAAATTCTGGCGGAACCTAGAAGAAGAAACATGGAAAGATACTTTAAAGCATGTCCAAATGACTCCTTAATTAAGCATTTCGGATTCCAAGAGTGAGAAAACCCTGAAGATGGAACAGCAAAAAGGTGAGACAAAGCACTCTTTGTCATCTCTTCCAGACACAACCATACAGAACTTATGCAAAGATTAGATACACTGCCAAGTGCACTATATCGGACTAGGGATGGATGGGTCAGTCTTTATGTGCAGACTTTTTCTGATTTTTTTTAATTAGGGTTTGCTTTTGGGGTCTTTAAAGTACTGCACACAAGGGATGACTCTATATTTTTTTCATTTCACAGGCGCAAACTGCCTGGAGTGACTAAAGCACAGCTCCTGCCACACATTTTGAAAATGGGGTCGAAACTGGCTCTGGGAATATCCGCATATGATAAACCCACTGAGCTGTCATTTTCACCCATACAATGATTCTGGGAGGCTTTCAAGGACACTGCATGGAAAAAAGCCATTCTTTCCTCTGTAAAAGTCTCTGGGAGGGATGGCATATCCTCATGACCTGCCACTCCAATGACAGCTTTATTTTCACCACGAGTGGTGGTAGCTATGTGTTTTAGCTGTGCCAGGCAGCTAGTAACTTAAAAGAACAAAAAGCACTGAAATCAGCCCTCTTCACTTCATACAAATACAGTGTGAGGATTCCTACAGAGAACTACATTGCAATCTGCACACTAGTCTGGGAAGTGGAGATCGGGTATGTTCACTTAGGAAATGGGACCCTCAAAAGTGGTGGGTTGGTGTTATGTTCGAAACAGGACATGGAGTTCAATGGGGCTTATTCTAAAGCAAGTTGCTAAAGGGCTGAAGCCCAACCAAGACTTTTACGGTATTACAACATAGCACAATGTCCTTTAGAATAAATGTATTAAAAAGATTATACTATTAAGTTGTTATAGCAACATACCCCACCAATATAATTTGGTATCTGCCATTTTAACTGAAACAATGTACCAATTCTCTTGAGTGTGCCATTAAAAATATACTATTTAATCATGGCCCGCTAGCATGTGACATATTTGCAATACATCTACCTCTTCTGATAGTCCAATGCTATGTTTCAAAAGCAGTTATTAATTTAGCAACAATCTGCTTACTTTAGAATCCTTTTTGTGACCTCCTGCCAGCAGCTTCATGACCACAATATTGGGCTTAGCAACTTTAAGAATTCTGTTGACCTAAATAGAAATATTCAAGTTTGATATAGTTCACAGACAGAAAAAAAGAAGTGAATTCACAATAAAATGGTACTTGCAGTGTTTACTGTATTCGTTTTTTGTATTATTTAAAAAGCAGCAAAACTTTACACAAACACCAACACTCTGCTTTCAAGTTACATTAAGTATTAAGTCAAACTGATTTAAATGCAGTTAAAATTTGAATGCAAACTAACATCAAACTGAAGTCACTGGGGCTGAAATGTGCCCAATGTGCTAAAATATGGCAAATAGCTTTTAAAGGCTATGTACTTAAAAAACAAAAAACAAACCCTCATTCATTCATTCATTTAACCAACACATGGGGAGATGAGTTGATCCTCTAATCCAAATCCCATAGTGAATTTAAGTTTTGAAGGCAGTGAATAAAGTACAGCTGATTGTCCTAAAACAGCTAGCTAATCAACACCTCATTTTACTGTCAGGGCTCAAAGAAATCCATAAGCACATGTAGAAACGGCCATCTAAAAAAAGTAAGTCTGAAGAGAGAGCTGAGCACCACGACTGAACAGTAAGGCCAATATAATCTTTATCCTGCAGTTCAGGAATAGTATTAGATCAGCAAATCACAGCTGAAGTTAAGAGGAAGGGGACTTTTGAAAAATCAGTTTCAAAACATGGAACCTCATCAAGACACCTGTCATCAGCCAAACCAAAACAGTTGCAGCTGCTACTCTCTAAATTTGGACAGAAGATTTTGGAAGATGGTGCAGGAAGAAAAGGTACTTTTGTTAGTTCAAAGCAGATCCTACAATCCATTTGCCATAAACTCAAACAGACTTCAGGTATTTTAGGGCATGGCAGATACATTTGATGCTAATAAGGATATATACTAGCACAATGAATGTATTTTGCAATTTGCAATACTATTTGTATACCAAGATAATTCCAGTTCTGTAACCGAAGCAATGTTAAATGCTCACCGTTTAAAAAACACCCCAATCAAGTGCCAGCATTTTATACATCCAATTCTTTACAATGTGTTAGAAAGGATCTCACCTCATGGTCTGGGTTAGGGATATTTTCCAGGATCATTTTAGCTTGCTGGAAGTGTTTGCTAGCAGCCATGTAGAGATCAGAGGACTGAGGTGGAGGACTGTATTTGTTTAGGTCAGACATTTCCTAAATATCAGAAAAACAAGCATCCTTTAAGAATAGCCAAAACCCCCCGGAAAGATCCTTCTTTTGAATGAGGCTACACTTTACGAGGCACAGAGGTGACAGCACAGAGGTGATACAAAATAGTTTCTACACATTTACTCCCTAGTTCTTCCTTGTATAATTTTGTAATTGGATAAAAGGAGATCTATTAAATAATTTTAAAAGATTTAATGCTTTGCAACTAATGAACATTTGGGAAATGGCTTTTTATTTCATTTGCTTTGGTTTTAACTATGGGATGCTCCCCAAGGTAGGCAGGCAAATAAAGAAGGAACCTTGGGATGCGCCTTGCTTACTGAACAGAGGAGTGTTGCCTGCGTCCATTACAATGGAGGGAAACCCATCAAACTGGAAAAGATCCAAGAGGAAGGGAAATGAAACCATATAATATACACACGTCCTGTAATATTCTTGTGGCTCACCTTGAACTGCAAATAGTGTACGGGTGGTGGCGTGATGACACTGTTGAAAGGGGCAAACCTGTGCTCGTACCGAACTTGCTCACTATCGAGCTCAAACTTTGGCTTTCTCACTTTGCCATCCATATCAAAAGCAATCATAGTCTTCAGGGGAAACAGGGACAGGGAAGAGAAATGCACAGAATGAGAAATCTGCTTACTGCAATGTATCAGCAACAGAAGCGCTGGTGCACATCCAGACACAAGTGACTCCAGAAAGATGCCAGAGGAAAAATAAATGTAGCTGCAACACAATGATTCCAGTAGCCTCAGACCTCAGAGACAAATTATGCCAGCATTAAGGAGAGGGACTTTTGATACAAGTTGTACGGAACAAATCTGTGCGTGCTAGTTCTGCTTTGTCATCACAAAACAAAACAAAAAGAATGCCAACATTTCCTTAGGTACTATCTGGCATATAAAATGCATCCCATCTTAACTGAGGACAAACGCAGTTTCTTTGGACCATAATCTTTGCTTTTAACACCACAACATGCTGACTATAGTTCTATCCACACACTAACTCATATGGAAAAGTGTTACGGAATGCAGACATAACACTGCTCATTCTTAAACTATAGGATCACGTGCTCCCTCCCTCCCAGCAGTACCAATTCCTCTGCCAGGCCCAACTCATAGCTAGTTTTTGAGCTGAAAGAACAATATTAACTAGTCTGGGATCCAATTTCCCCAAAAACTGAAATTGTTTCATAGTTAAGCTATGTCTGCACTGTTCCTACACATAGCATTACTTAGGAAAACATGCAGTCATTTAGCAGTGTTCAAGTGCAGTTTTCTTGCCTTAATTCTGAAATGTATCCAAATTTCATTTTTTTTAAAAAAAGTTATCTTTACAATCACAATCCACAACACATCACTCACCTTATACATTCCAGCACACATGTTTTGATAGGCTTGGCTCATCGTGATCTCTCTGCTCAGAGGACGAGCTGCAAATTTCATATACAGAAATATTTTACCATGTAATGTTGATTTCACCAGAATTTAAAAAAATCCTGGATGTAAACAACTAAGGTAGTTTTTTTTGCATGTGACAGACCTACAACCCTGCAAAACCCAAAATTATCTACAAGATTTATGTTGCCATAACAAAAATCATGCTAAGACTTCTCAGGGGCAGAACAACTGTTTTTTTTGGGGGGGGGATCACTGCTGCTGTATAAAGAACTAAAATAGGATGATAAATAGATGAATTAGGAGTTTTATTACCCAACAATAAAAGTGAAGTGTCAATGTTCAGCCGATTAGTAAGGTTTCAATCAGCGGGGATGTCAGGTGATTAACAGATGGACTCCCCCAGGCACTTGCCAAATCTGACCTGGGGGGGTGGGGCAGTAGGAGAAATAGGATCTGGCCTACTGGTGAGATCTAGTTCCGTAATCCCTAAACTAGACTACAGAGAATAAAACACTTTATTCAGTGGTTACCAATTTTGGAAAGTAACTATAAATAGTTATATTCAATTTCATCATTCAGTCACACATAGTCTTACGAATCTACATTTTAAAATGGTCAACAACGAATATTAGACTCGTACTACATGAAGATACCGTAAGTGAAATACCTATTGAACAACAACCACATTATTTAGATGGCCAAACACTGGAAAAACATCAATTTCAAGTGTTCTAACAAACACAAGATGTGATAAAAAACCAGCTTGCAAGATATTTGAAAAGCAGCTATACCTTTTTTCTTTTTCTTGGTTTTTTTATTACTCCGGCCTTTCTGCTGCTCTTCCATTATTCTTTCTTCTGCCATTTGAGAGCTATCGGCACGACTAAGTGTTGACATTAGCCATGCATAGAGAAACTCAGAGAGATACCTACAGCAGAAACAGTACTAAATTTAGGCGAATTTTGGTTACGTTTCTGGGATGGCCAAGACCTCACTCTTGAGTAGCTGAAGAGCACCACTATAAATGCTTTAAACACAAAAACAGGTTTTCAGTATAAGCAACACACCAGGCCTCAGCAATATGGTGACAGATTGTTGAAAACTAGTTTTGAATCCACATTGTGATAAAGCAGTTCAAAATATTTGCCCTGACAACTAACTGCTTGAAGCCAGAGAATGCTCTTGTCTGTTGCTCTGCCGGCCCAGCTCTCCTTTGCCTCCTGCAGGGGGCAGCAAACCACAGAGCAGGCACAGACCAGGAACTTTCCTCTGGCTATCACACAACTTGCTCAACTGAGGCACAGAAAGGCTTCTGTGCCTCAGCTGAGCAGTTTAAAGATGTGCCTCTGGCTCGCACACAAGCTGGAGAGGTATTGGGGCTTGGCTGGGCGATGTATCTTGGCTGCTTCTTCCCTCCCTAAGGTGGGGAGGAAGAAGCTGATGAGATACATTTCAAACATCGTGATACATCAGCATATTGTTGTATTTACCTGCTGATATGTCACGATGTTGAAAACCAGATATTGCCCAGCCCTACAATACACATCCTTGCAATTTATGGTAAATTCTTGCAAATCTTGTGCAGTATAAATAGCAGTTCAAAGTATGCACTTATGGCGCACTGCCTATTCTGCTACAGCAGGGATGTCCAACAGGTTGATTGCGATCTATTGGTATATCCTCATGAGGTTTTGGTAGATCTCTGGCTCACTTTCCTTAGCGTCGCTAAAACTGACTCCTGCCCCGTCCCCTCACCCCACCCTCCATTGTTGTATGATCTCTGAAAGTGAAGACGGAGCTTTCTCTGTGCTTCTGTTTTGATCCATAGCGATATTCTTGTGAGTGACTTTACCCCTTTAACCCCCCAAAAAGTTAAAGGGGGGGGGCTTTTCTCCTCCCTAAAAAAAGCTCAATAACTTTGAGCTGAACCCCCCAAAACTGGGGGTAGATCACTGCCAGTTTTTAATTCTGAAAGTAGATCGCAGTCTCTACTTTCTCTCTACAGAATGCATTGTATTTTACTGACAACAATATAATTTGTTCCAAGTAATTTGTTCCTCTTACCAATATATGTAGTAGTATTCGTGCATACTGTAGAGTTCCAGTTCAAACCCACTCAAAAGATACTGTATCATGATGCGAAGGTTATGGTAAAGGACCCAGGTGCCCAAGCATGCCAAGTGTTGCCTTTGGGGTTCTTGTTTCAGCAGCATACTGTGAAGTGCTGCATCCACTTTTTCTGCCTAACAAGTTGAAAGAAGTGGTGTTATGCTCAGGTATCACATCTGTAAACTGCCAAGCAATATTGACAAGAGTCATGATTTATGCCCACAGTCACATTCTAGATCTAGAGCTGGAAGCTAGAGGACAAGAATGTCATATGCTTGAAACAGCAAAGTTGAAGAAGCGTTCAAAGGAGTATGTCATGCTCAAAATATTCTAATTTGTATTAAATTAAGCACTCTGTTTCCCAGAGGATGTCACACCCCAGAATTTTGTTTCTTAGGCGCATTAAATTTTTGTGTGACATAGACATTTCTTAACCACTATAATCAATATTTCCCCACTGTGGAATGCTTTTCCTTTCACTAATCCCAGTGCATATACTCTACTTTAATACACCTGTGTACTTTGTTATGCCAAATCATTCTAAGGAGATAAAGCACTTGTCAATAAAACATAGTATGGCCATGTGTAAAGAAAAACAATATACCCCGCCCCAAAGTTAAAGGTAAATTATTCCTGGATATGAAATTTGGATTAAATTTTAATGCTTTTTGAAAAAGCAAGGAAAGTACAACAAAGCAAGCCTGTAAATGGTGGTCCTGGGGACATGAGGAAGGAACAGCAACAGCAGCAGGTAGCTTGGCCATTAGAAACTCTGTCCAAGGTTCTAATGCTGACTGCACAGCTTACACACTGGACAATTACAAGAGCTGGTGGGTGGGAGGAGGATAGAAAACACAAGGCAGTGCCCATGATCTTATGCTCTGTACAGTATTGTGTCTCCCTTTGAATTACCTCGTCTTGCAAAGTAGCAAATTCCTCAAGAATATGGCCAAGTTTATCTCTCTGACGAGCCCTATTGTGTCCATGAATCTGAATCAAACTACAGAACGGCTGGGGAAAAAAGGAAAGACTGGTGAATTTTTAGACTTGTACTTCATTTTCACACCCTAGACTTTATTTGCATTACACATCATAAGGCTGTCCCTTAAGTTAACTGGAGGTAGCCTGACACTTTGTTGCGCACATCAATACCCAACTTGGCCCTTTTGAAATACCAACAAAGGAAACCTGGCTGAGTTCTTGGCTCAACTGCAGAGCTGACTTAAGGCAGTCGGGTGCTATTTATCCGAGTCCATGTGCTGGTTGGACGACACAGAGCCAAACATATTCTGCGTATTGCTAAAACAAACAGGTGTAGAAAGATGCCACTCATTTCAAAGACGACGCTTTAGATGCAACTGGACACACTTGGTACAACTTCTGCACGTGTCTAGCAAAGAAATCACAGGGATAAAAAGTAGGATTTGGCAGAAACTTTTTCTTTTTCTCTGATAGGTCCATGATTAGCTGTTGGGAGGTTCACCAAAGACAGTATCAGATGAGGGGATCAGTGATTCAGAGTCTGAGCCAGTTGTGACCTTTGTGAACATGGCTTGGGCAGAAAGGTCCGCTAGGGTGGAGACAGGCACCTGCAATAGGTATTGCTACTAGTGACATCTTGATTAGGGTGGGTGCCAGTTTCTTATCCCCCGCTGCCTGATATTTAACTTCACTGATTCAGCAGAATGATGCAGTAACAAAATAAAAGCTTGCTACCAGCGCCTTAAAGGGTAAAAGCTGGAGGCTCAACATTTGTGTTAGGATTGCTCTTCAGCATGCAGACTATGGAAACCTCTGCTTAGATCTCTTGAAGCCTTTTAAAACTTCTAACATTCTATCCATCATCGAACAAGGACAAAGCTTGCTTCTAAAGGTTGATCTCACCCCAATAGCTCTTTCTTCTAATCCTCCGTGGGGCAGGAATAGCAAGGGTCCCAGTGCCCTTAGCAGGCATTAAGGGACAGTCTGAAAAGAGGGAGAAGGAGCCTTCAGATGGATGAGGAGTCAGTCCTCTTTCTTTTCTATTTACTGGGGTGGAAGAAGAGTAGGGGACAGAGAATGCTCTGAACATTTCCTAAGTATTTTTGGGTCTCCATGACAGAGATCTCTGCACCCTTAAGAGTTCTGCTTCATAGACACCATTTTTTCCCATAGAACCTTGCAACTGGGGGTGGGGGTGGGGGGTGCTAAAGCCTGATCAGGTGCCTGAGGGCCCATTTGAGATGCTGCTTGCAGGGGAAGCATCCGACTGAGTTAGGTCTGTTTTACACAAAAACAAGTTGAGGTGACTTAGAATGCCCATCCAAACTATCTCTGTACTTTTATCTTTTGTTGCCTCAACTGCTTCATTCAAGCTTGCAAAGTGTAAGTAACTTCAATCCCTACAGACAGATAAACTGAAGGAACTCGAGGAAGAGGAGAGTAATCTGTGCTGGGGGCGGGCGACACTTGCTACTCAATCACAGCTACAGTAAAATCCAGAATTTCTCCATTTACTTCTGCCATGGGGGGGGGGAACAAACTTACTGAAACCAAAACTTCAGGCTGGGCTTCCTCCTTTCTTTCCCAAGAAGTTATATTATAAATCATGGTCCTCACGTGGATATTTACTCCCTCTGTCATAGTATCTAACCCCAGTGTCACAGAAGGGATTCAGGAATGACACAGGGAAGTACAGTAGCACCTCGGCTTATGTTACTCTCGGGTAACGTAAACTTTGGGTTGTGAAAGCGGTAAACCCGGAAGTGTTTCGCCATGTGCGCATGCAAAGAAGTGGTCTGCCGCCCCATGCGCATGCACAGAAGCAGTCCCTCTGGTTGTGGAAACCTTGGGATCTGAACAGAGCTCCAGAACGGATCCCGTCCGCAACCGGAGGTACCACTGTACTTCTTTACACAGCGCATAGGCTATGGGATTCCCTATGACAAGATGCAGCAGTGGCTACCAACTTGGAAAGTTTAAAAAGGGGACTAGACAATGCATGGCACTTAAGGCCATCAAAGGCTCCTGGTCATGGCAGTCATGCACTACGTCTCGGAGAAGCAGTCTGCACCCAAATACCAATGACTGGGGAATCCAAACAAGAGAGTAGTACTACCCTCCTGTTTGTGGGCTCCTCATAGGCATCTGGTTGGCCATTGTAGGAACAGAATGATGGACTAGATGAACATTTGGTCCAACAGTCCTCTTTTTACATGAAAATACACCATCTTTTATACTTAATGTGCATAAGTGTTTAAATATTCTGTAATGCCACCGATACTCACTCGAACACAGTGCGTGACAAAGGAGTCAATGTAGTCCTTAGCCTGGTGGTTATTATATAGACAACATCTAAGAGAGAAGGGACAAAATTGTACTAAGTGAAAATCCTGCAGTGTTGTAAAATCAAGGGGTTGGCTTATCATCATGAATATGGCTGTGCCATATTGATCTCATAACTGTTTCTAAGGGGATGTGTAAACCAAAAGCATAGAAAACTAGTGAGAGATTGTGTTCATTTATGACTCTGTTCTTATGAAGCAGCTGATAGTATAAAAAGCTGCATGATCCTGAATGGGAAAATAGTCAAAACCTATTTTAGGTTCTAAGTATTCCTTGCAGATTTACATCTAACATTTTTGTGTTCCTCTTTAAATGTTTGGCATCACATGGGAACAACTGCAGTCATGCTGGACTGCCTGATGAGGAAGATAAATATCATCTCCTTTTGGCCTACTCACAGACATTCAAGGAGAGGCAAATGACTGGCCATTATTCACATACCAAGTTATAATGCAGTAGAAGGTAGCATCTAAGTCCCATTCTGGTATCACAGCCTGCAAAGAACTGCCTTTTATAGGCCTCAAAGCATGAACAATTTTCATTTATCTGAATCTAGTCAGATGCTGTGTGATTTTGTTAAATAATGAGATATGAGGTAAACATGTATATAATAATATCAAAACTAGATTTTGTTACTCACTTAGGTGAAAGTACTGGAGGACTGACAAAAGATCGCAGGGCATCTTTCACCATATCTTGCATGAGATGAGTACCAAATACCTTTTTGTTATCCACAAGAAAAGTAGTCTGCAACAAACAGTAAATTTGTTACTTCACACAGTGACTTCACACACCTAAAATGTATTTTCTGTATATGTGATTTTCTACTTGCCTGTAACAATGATCTTGAAAGAACACAAGGTGACTGTTCACTAAATTCACAGAAAAAATCCTAATTTATAAACAGAATGTGAGGAAAATTATGATTAGCATAACACAAAGATTTACACCATGAAGAAATAAAATTCAGCTTTGCGCTGATATATGAGTCCATTAGAAAGGACTATCAGTCATCCATAATAACCTCCTAAATGCCTATAATTCGATTTGTCTACTCCTTGACCACTTTGCTGATGTAGATACCATTAATATGTTGAAAGGGAGAGGACATTGGTTCTCTAAGACAGTTTTTATCTAAGTTTTATATTCTAAGTTTCCTCTACATTTATTCCGTATGTGAAACAACAAGAAGTAAAATCAAAGAAAAAGTATGCAGATATTTGTACACAAGTCCCAGGAGCTATTCAAGTAACATTCTCTTATGTCCCTATGAACAAAAAGCTAACAGTGTTTATACTTACCAGTATGCAGTGCAAATTAGTTAAATTGACAACTTCACAGACAGTTTTTATTCGGTCTATAAGTTTTGAAAAATAGTTGACCATTTCTTCCCTTTTAATAATTTTTGCATATCGAGGAAAAGTTGGAGGAAGCAATCTCTGATTAACAAGGGGTTCAAAACCCATCATAATAGGATGATCTATAAAAAAAGAGAAAGACAAATGTTCAATTACTATTTTTATTCCCAAGTAAGTGCTATACCATACACTACTTACTTCATCTAGGGGGGGAAATTAGGGGGGGGGAAAACAAGGCATTCAAAATATTAAGCAATTTCTTCTTGTCAATTAAGCAATTTAAAATGACTATTAGAAAAATATTATGCTCAAGGTAATTTAGTCTTGTTAGTGGCATTGTAATAGCTATTATGTATTATGATTATTTGTACTGTTGTATTTAGACAGATTCTTTTTTTTGCAAACTGCTTTGAGCAGTAGTGTACCTGCAAAAAAACCAGAACTGTATATACCGGTAAATGACGGATTTATGACTGTGCATTTTTCTTCTCAGAAGGGAAACTATTTTATGCGTATTAATGTATACTTTACTTTGTGTGGATGAAGCTGTCTCAGAGCTACATGCAACGTGACTGGATTTTGGCCATGAGTTTTTAAGGCGGCCATAACCCACTATGACTCATCAGTTGGGTGTTCTAAGAAACAACCTTGTATTGATTCACTAATAAAACACATACAGTCGTACCTTGTGTTACGAACGCTGCGTGTTGCGTTTGTCACGGGTTACTTCCGGGTTTGGCGGTTCGCGCATGAGCAGACGCATCAAATGCGCAGATACTGCTCATGATGCGAATGGGGCTCCGGAACGGATCCCGTTCGCATCCAGAGGTACCACTGTATTTGGCAAATCACAGCTAGTGAATTGTTATCAATGAGAGCCAGATGACTGCTTTTTCACAGCATCTATGCAAATCTCTGACTGTATCATGGGAAGTCTATGCCGTCAAGCATGGTATACCATCATTCAATAACATCCAGAGGGCAAATGAGGCAAAAGATTGTTGCCAAGTTGGCCTATACCCACGAAAGCTCTGCCACACCCCACCTGTGTGAAGAGGGCAAACATCTGGGGGTGGGGCAGTTTAAAACCTGGTTCAGCAGACAGGGTGTTTGTACTGCAAATCAGTGGTGCCTGAAAAGCCCCTTTCAAATTGCTGAGCAAAATAGTGCTTTGAAAAGAGCTTCTGAAGAAAAGCAATATAGATCACCTGCCATCCTTGTGCCAGCCAACAGGTGATTGATTGGGGGACAGCTCTGCCAATCTGTCACACTTGGCCCACAAAGGGTGGGAGAGATAACAGAATTTTGCAACCTTTTACATTCTGTGGACAACAGTTCTGCATCTGTGAACAAGACTGCAATGGCTGAAAAACCACATACAGCATTATGAAGAATGTTCAATAAAAACATCTATGTCTAGAATAACTAGAAGGTAAAGTAATAGATCAAGACAAAAGATCAACCTAGATGAGCATAGCAACAGGCCACTGAGTGGTTTTGTACCTTAACAGAGAACAAAGGCAGAGAACACTTCTGAAGATAATTGCTTACCTCCTTTTGTTGTGTCATTCTGAGCCTGAATGCCATGGTGTAATGAATTGTGGATAGCAGAAAGCAAGTCAGCTGCCTGAGTCATCAACTTCTGAGCTTCTGCAACTGCACTAGTCTTAAAAAAAGCAATTTAAAAATCTCTGTGAATGACACTAGGCAATAAAGTAACACTAGTATTTCAAGAGCAACAGATAAATGTCTACCATATGGTCCAGTAACAAAGCAACAAAATTATGCAACAAAAAAGTTATATATGTTATATAATTGTAAAAGTTTATCTCTAAAGCTATGCTTATGTTTTATACATGCTGCAACTGATAGCTATGAGCCATGTAATCAGTAGAAAGTAATCCTACAGGCTTCATTAGTGTGGCATAAAACGGCTACTGGGACAGATGAAGGGCACATCCTGTCCATCATACTGCCCCTCGGATGCTCATAAGCAGGACATGAAGACAGCAGCCTCCTGTCCAGCACGACCATTCTTTGGCCCCAGCATCTTTATTCAGCCATAGGAGGCCATTGAAAAGTGAGGTTTCACATACCCATTTGCCCTTAACGCTTGAAGCAGCAATACTCTGTAGCAATCATACCTCTTTTTTGGTAAAAGCTATTAATACAGTCAGTAATACTCGGGTGAACTTCACTCTGCTGAATACTGCAAAGCACTGTTGATGCTATAGGGGGAGAAAAATCAATCCTAAAATTAATGATTTCCAAATTTCCAGAAAAATAAAGTTTAGACAAAATGCCAGAAGCACATTTACTACTCATATATACAAAAAGTTGTTTTCCAATAACCATTGTTTTGCTGGGACTTTACTATTGATAAGATTAAATTATTGCATCTTATGTGATGAATGTATATTTAGATACTAGATAATCTGGTGCATAATTCAAGCCCAGTAAAAAACAAAACAAAAATGAACAACCGTATGATTGGTCTTTTTGCATAATTCCTTGTAGCTTCTTGAGAAATATTTTATTTTAGAGCATTTTAGTTGCTCTAGTAACTTTTTTACAATCTGGAATAGCATGCAACCATCCTTACTTCAAGTTCTACTTCTGGATCTCTCTCTTCTCCTTGTCGACTTCTAGTGCTCTACAGTAACACACATTAGAAACAATTTAATTGGATATTAAGTAAAGTGCAAATTTCACTTTTCAGATTTTGCTGATTCTATCTATAGTTTATAGATCTTTGTTTTATACAAACTGCTTAGAAATTTTTGGATTAAATAGTTTATAAAGTCTTCCATTACCTATCCCTCCCTAGTAATCTGTTTAGATGAGAGCACTCTATGTCCTCATTCACTAAGACATGTCATAAGATAAAGATTGGTTCAGACAACACAATAAGCAAAACAATGGCTTAGATCTGTGCAGCAGCAAAACAACCACAAAGGAGCAAAGCCACCATGATCTCCTTCCCAGATGCTCGTACATGTGAACTTAGCCTATATTTATAAATACTGCCTGGTGTCAGAACCTAAGACATGTTTTGTTATGACAGAATTTATGAAGAGCCACCAGATTGTTACATCATATTGCAGATCTACTAAGAGTCAGCAACTACAGCTTGAAGTTTGTGATTCTGTGTTTTACATTAGCTGCAATTGATTGTACTCGTTTACCATTTTGGGGCTATATTTAGCTTGCATTAACTGTGCTACTAATTTCTATATTTAAAAAAATTGGGGTGGGGGAAGTGAAAGAAATATACCTTAACTCGCCGTTGCATGTCATCCTCAACATCCTTCAACATACCTGGAAAAATGGAATTCAGTTTAGAAGCATAAATGCCACTTGGCAGACTCCTTTGTGTATCTAAGTGAATATTTCCATGCTACATGCAACAGCCATTCTAACGAAATCAGGGAGGGGGTAACTGTGTCCCTCCAGATGTTGTCAAAGCACAACTTTGATCACCCCCCACTATTAAGAATGATGGTCAGAGTTGCAACCCAACAACCTCTGGAAGGCCATAGGTTCCTTAAAATCTTAAAATTCAGAACCCTAAATGTATTATTTTGATTTGCCTTCACTAATTTAATGAGAGCGTTCTTATTCTGAAGGTACTGTATTTCAAATAATCCAAACCAAGATCGGACATAATGGCAAGCTTGGCTTTGACAAGACAAGACATTTGGAGGACCGTCTCATTACAGCTAATTTCTTGACCGTACAATCTGTGCATAATGACTGAGCATTAGTACTTATGTCAAAGTTCAATGGAGCTCGATGGAACTGGATCCTAGGTAACTGTGCATACGACTAGAATCTTATCCTTTAAAACCTATGAAGCACAACTTTCTTCCCAGAAAAGGGACCGAATTGTTTCAGCTCTTACCTGTAACGCGAAGATCTGTCACACTATTCGCCATTTTAAATCCATACGTCATAGACTGAAAATCTTCCTAAACACAAAAAAGAAATATTAAGTGCTACAATCTTAGTGTATCTGCCAACAACTACAGCTTCCTTCACAACTTTATGCACAAAGCACTGAAAATCTGGCCCTAGTTTTAGGTGGAAGCCATGCCTACAGATAATTTCAGTAGATTGCTTTAAAAAATGCAAGATGTGTAAAATGCAATATAAAATGTTAAAATCATCATTCCATCAAAGTACTGGGAAACAAAGACAACTATTCTAGGCCGAATATAATTTCCTGGAATAATAATATAGCTGATGTATAGGCAGTCTAGTGTCCTTCCAGATGTTCTGGACTACAGGCTCCAGCATGGCTAATAGTCAGGGATGCTGGGGCTTGTAGTCCAGAACATCTGGAAGGCATCATGCTGCCTATCCTTGACACAGTGTTACAAAACACTGCTGCCCAGGAAGCTGTTTAACAAACCATTTTTAATGATAATTTCATTGCTTATTCTTTTTGTAAGCCACAATGATATTTAAAAAAACCAATCGAAAGGTATATAATTTTTTTTATGAAATAAAGAACTAGTTATGAGTTTAAAACCAGAAACTAAAATTGGAAGACAGCAGCAAACTAAAAAAAGTTGTACAAGGCAAGTTGTATTTACTAATAATGGGTAGGAGAAATCATCAGCTGAACAATGACTTACTTACCTCTTCAAATACTGCAGCTTTATTTACTTTTTCTCTAGCAATATCACAGATTTTGAGGATCCCCAGAGCAAATGCCTTCATGGCAGGATCTTCTATAAAGTCTGGATTATGAATATAAAGGCAGGTGAATACTGTCTGTGCCAAAGAATGGCCTTCCAACCATGTTATCTGAAAAAGAAATCAAGCTTACAGAATGAAAAGGGCAGGAGACCAATTTTGTTACTCAATTCATATTTTTTTCACTAAAGAGTAACTGAATATTTAACTTCAATTCCACGATCCAAAAGAGGTGGGAAAATGTTGATTTGAATATTGCCTACTCCATTCTACAGACCGCATGAAAAAACAAAGATGCTCTGATTTACGTCATTAATGTTTAACATCCATTATAAAACAGAAGCCCTGTCAGAGCCACTATCAGAAAACTGTAATCCAAAGGAAGTCAGGTACAATGACCTTCCACTTGCTCTTTCACATATGCTCGAGGTATAAAACAACCCACTAAGCTTGGCCCAACAACAGAAGCCCTACCATGTCCTACAGCAGGCATGTCCAACAGGTAGATCGTGACCTACCAGTAGATCACTGGACATCTGCGGTAGATCACTGATAGATCATTGGTTCCCCCCCAGAGAAGCTGAACAACTGTAGCTCCCCTAAAAAAAGCTCAACATTTTACATCCTCCCTGAAAAACTCAACAACTTTGACCTGAACCCCAAAAAGGGGGTAGATCACTGCCATGAAAGCATCTAGACCTACAGGAAAGCATCTAAACATCAGTCAGGATCTATGATGGGGATGTTTCTTCAGGACTAGTGCAGCTGCAAGATTGTTACTACTCTTATCAGGGCACTTGTGATGTAGGAGGCTGTGGCATGGCAGACAGACCAGGGCCAAATAGGTCAGATCTCCAAACACAGCCTTATTCACTACAAGAGCACCAGAAAGGGCTGCAATCTACCTGGTCTTGGAATTCACCTTCCCTCCATAGGATACACTAGCATAGTGGGTGATGCATGGCTGGTTTTCCTGGATTTTACCCAATGTTAGTTTACATTTATAAATTTATTTCTGCAAAGGAAACAAAATCTGGGAGGATGAAATCTAATACTGTACATTTTTCATTTTGTCAGAAGTTTGATTATCCAAACTGAGCCATGTTTTAAAAATTATTTGTTTGGAGGAAATATACCATAGCTCTAATCTGGACCCTAATTCAAAGTGCACTCCTATACATGTTTACTCAGAAGTAATCCCACCCACATTAATAGAAATCTAGTAGTTGTGTTTAGAACTGCATCTCCAGAAACTCCATAGAGTTAAAATTGATAAGCTGTTCTAACTAGTATTTTGACTGGGAACTTATATCAAAACATTCCTGGAGTACTGTTACTCATACTAATCAAACATAAAAACATATTCTTACCAAGCAGCAAAAACAAGTGTCCATGATCCCTATCAACTCAGGTAACGATAAATCTTTAATTTTAATGGTACCATCCTTAAAAAGAGAGAGAGAGAGAGAGAGAGAGAGTGCACACATGAATTTCCATCATTGGCAAATTAAATTTCATCAGTCTACCCAAAAAACACCTGTATGGGGGCAGGGAGGTAAAAGTGATGTGCACAAATGGAAGTCAGACTCTAGAAGCAGCGTGCAGCTTTCTGCTGAGTTTGTAGTGCTGTGTGATGAAAGAAGTCATGTATGGAACTCCATACAGTCCTCTCTGCCTTCTCCCGTAGAACCTCCCCTCCATGTGTAGTTTTATTGTAACGGTTTGTATGTTTTAATACATTATTAACACACACAGAGAGAGATAAATTGTGTTGATGTTTAATTGTTTTTTTAATTATTCCTTTCCATCCCCTGTTTTAAACTGTATCTGTTTTGGCAATAAGCTGCCTTTAGGAAAAAGGCAGGATATAATAATAGTGGAACAGAGCTGTTCTACACTCATGTGAAATGGGGAATGTATTTTTATAGCCAACATCTGAAATTACACAACTGCTTTAAATTTGAAGTTTAGCATATTACGAGTTCATAAAATGATAATCATTTTCATGAACCACCAAGCAGCTGACAAAAACACAAAGTGTGCCAACCTTGATAGCTTGTTCAAAGTTAAGAACTTTTCGATTAACTTGGTTTCCAATCATACCAGCATCCATCTTGGGATCCATCATTTCAATAGCAGACATTGCTTCAAAAAGACCAAAACTAAGGAGAGCAACACAAACAGAAAAGAAAACCTAAGCTGCAACTAATCAATTCATATATAAGGCAAAAGTTTGTTTCAAAGCGTAACTGCCAAATACTGTGAAATAAAATCAAAGAGTTTATGCAATGTATTCGTATCATGCAACTTGTGAGTAATCACCTTAAATTAAGTGAATAGTAAGATCCCCTAGTAAGATGCAGAACGCATATATGAAGTCTTCAAAAACATTTTAAAGGAAGGAATTGGGAGATTCAACACACTGATACCAGCTAAATACCAGCTAAATGCAGAATTAATGAAGCAGTAAGATTATTCATTACCATGGATATACCTTAGCAGTTCAATCCTATTCATGACTACACAGCAGTCCCACTGTGACACTGGCAAGTGTCCTTCCCTGGTACAGGGATCAGGAATTTGTTACCCAACAGATGCTGTTGGACTCCAGCTCTCAACAACCCCAACAGTACAGCAAACGATCAGAGATGATGGAAACTGTAGCCCAGCAATATTTGGAGGACCTCATAGGTTTCATATCACTGATGTAAAGGAATTAGAATTCTCAGGGAGGAAACTTCATCTATGTCCACAGATGTCAGAGTTTACATTGAAATCAAATCTGCTAATGGACTTAGGTATTCCATGCATGCGTAAAATAAATAAAAGATGTATAAGATGAACTGAAATGACTGTGAATGTCATATCCACAGTGAAAAAATAGTGAACAAAATGTAATATAGAGCACGAGTTTAATTGTTTTCCATAATCTGAATGATTATAATCTTCATCTAATTTTACAAAGCTTTTACAAATGTATGTTATGTGCCCAAGCTTTCTAAGGTTTCAAAGCTTTAACTTAACTAAGCAGCAGAATAAACAATTATGAAAGAGGCCAGTTAAAACTGTTCCAGAGATTAATATTCTACCTATAGTTATTTCTGACTAAGCGTGTTTGTGTCTGAGGCTTAAGAATCTGGTTTATATAGGAACCGTATACCCCAGTCCTAAATAGCCTTTTTCCTGAACAGGTTATTAGCTGCAAGTATGACTATACCATATTTCTACAGAATTAAGTCCTCCCGAGCTCAACAAGTGTGCATAATGCTGAAGCTCTGTGTTGCTTTAAACAGTTTTCAGATTGATAGCATAAAACAATGTTAATTAATGTTCTTTAAATAGCTAACATATTTGTTAAGAGCACATGCTTAAAAGTAAGCACCACAAAAATCGGTAGAAGACACTTCTATGTGTTTGATTCAGATTAAGATGTGAGAAATACATTATGAGAACTTGTTTTTAATGGTTCACTCACAGTTTGTCATGAAGCAACTCGCCCAACTTCAATTCTATAAGGAAATTAAAAAAGAAGTCAAAAATTTACATTACTTACAAAAACTATTATATATAATAAAAGAGGAAGAAAAATAAACGGGGTTGGTTTTGACGTAATGCTCAGCTACAGTTTAATATTAAAACAACAAGCTTAACTTTCCCCAACCTTGGCTCAGACATTCTCCCCATACTTTGTGAGCAACATGAGGCTTACATTTATATACTGCCCTTTACCAAAGCTTGTTGCACAATCTACGTGGTTGATCTTCATATGGTTAGTGGAAACAAACAAAGTTCAAAACATGAGTTTTCAGACCTGGCTAATTTTCACTACCGGTAACCACAGTTTAGGATTTGGAAGACATACAGTGGTGCCTCGCAAGACGAAATTAATTCATTCCGCGAGTCGCTTCGTATTGCAAAAATTTCGTCTTGCGAAGCGCGGTTTCCCATAGGAATGCATTGTGCGGGGGGGGGAATCGCAAAACGTTTTTGTCTTGCGAAGCACAACCATAGAAAAATTCGTCTTGCGAGTCACCTAAAAAACCACAAAACCCTTTCGTCTAGCAAGTTTTTAGTTGCGGGACGCATTCGTCTTGCGAGGTACCACTGTACTATACTGCAGTAAATCTAAAAGAGAGGTAGAATCTTCTGATTGTCTCCTTAAAATGAGCTGCAGGGCTCAGAGAAATAAGCAGAAATCAGTATTTTGAAAATAACTTTAAAATCCAGGCAAAATCGAAAATTCTTTCCAGTAGCACCTTAGAGACCAACTGAGTTTGTTCTTGGTATGAGCTTTGGAAGGCACCACATTGAGCCGCATGAAATGGAAGTCCACTCATACCAAGAACAAACTCAGTTGGTCTCTAAGGTGCTACTGGAAAGAATTTTTGATTTTGCTTTGACTATGGCAGACCAACACGGCTACCCACCTGTAACTTTAAAATCCAGGGTTTTAGTGAATCATAACAAAATACACTGAGCAATTCATCGAAATTAGGGCTCAGGTCCAACACACATACACATCTAGTGTCAACACCGCCCTTCCCAGAAAAAGAGGAAGGTAAGCCATTAATGCCTCTATCATAAAAATAACCAAAAAGAAAATATAGTATTTTTGAAATTGGGTTGCATGAAATCTCTGGGACAGAGGACCTATTTTAACCTCTGGACCTTTATTGCACAAGAAAAAGGGGAAATCCTGATTTCTCCACTTTCTAGTTTTCCCACTATCCATTAACGTGTGTGCACGCACACACACACACAGCCTGTTGGCAGCCCCCAAGAGGGCTTCAACCCCCTAATCTCAGCAAGTGGCAAAAAGCAGCTGCTGCTACTAATTAAAGTGGATCATTAGCACATAGGGTGGGAGAGTGATGGAGGGAATGGGAAGGGACTTTTCAAACTGGTCCAAGTCAAGTCCACAACTCTCCATAACTCTCTTATAAGTTTCCACCTAGCATTTCTTCTCCAACAAAGCATAAGAAAGCTGGCAGGGATGGTGGCAGAATTCACGTGACAGAGACTCCACCTTTTTATTATTATTACAAGGACAATACCTTTCAATTACAGAGACTGTATCATATCTGCCCTCTAGACATTTTGAGGGCATAGCATCGAATTGTGCAAAGAGAAAAACCCTTGGGGGGGGTTAATTTACCTCTACAGCAGTCCTCAAAGTCTTGGGTGATATCTATCCAGCTCGTGTTACTCTTTTCCATCTTCTCAGGTATATTGAGCTCCCAACCCGAATCATCATCTTCTACTGAAGCCTTCATAACCATGATCTTAACCTGCAAAGATTTTTTTTGGGGGGGGGGCGGGGAAAAAAAGAGATCATTCAAACCTGGTCCTTCGGAACCGGGGAGAGGAATGGAAGTGCTTTATTTGAAAAGGGGCCTATTTGTGCTCATTTGTCCCGTCACTGTTGTTTTCAAGGTTTTAAGCCGATCATTGGGAGGGGGGGGGGGAGAGAGAGAGGGAGAGCCAGTTTTAAAACCTGGCCGTGCGTGTTAATTGCTGACACACACACACACACCCGACCAAGGAGGCTGGAGGAGAGCCGCCTCAGCAGCCGCACGTCTCAATCCTGAGGCGGGGCCTCCACCCACCTGCTCCGCCGGGCGGCGGAATGAGGCCCCCCGGCCCCGAAACGGCCACTTCCCTGTCCCGCCTCGGAGCGTAACGGCTGAAAAGGGAAAGCGGGTGGTGGGGGGGCGGCGGCCGACCTTCCCCCCCCCCCCGCCGCGGTTGCCTTACCTGAGTCGCTCGCGCAGCGCAGCGCAGCCGAAGGAACCCGCTTCCCCTCCCACTCTCAGTCGCGGACCAGAGAGGGAACGCCAAAGCGCCGGCCCGCCTGCTGCGCGTGCGCAGGATCGCTTCATTTCCCCCTCCTCGTCATGCGCGCGCACCTGCCCCCCTCCTTCCCCGCAACCCACCAGCTGTTGGACGGACGCCGGATGTCGCGCTCGCGCACGGGACGCCCGTACTTCCTTTCGCCGTAGAGATAAGAAAGCAGAAACTCTTTCCCAGAGATTGGGACCGGACTTCCGGGTCGCTTCCCTCGAAGCGGGGCGTCAGGGGAAGCTGCTCTTGGAAGCGGTTGGAGGAAACCGGGGCGTCGTGCGAGGGGCTCGGGAGTCCCGCGCTTTCCCGTCCTTTCGTACCCCGACCGCCTTATGGAGGGAGATGCAGGGCGGGCTCCTCTCACGGATCGCCCCGGGCTTGTTCCTGGCGCTCTTGCAGGTGAGTGTCGTGCGCGAGAATGGCGTCTGGCTCCTGGGGCGGGGAGGCTTTTTTGGGGAGGGGGGGGGATCCTCGAGGGTCTTAATGGAGGGCGGACCAGGGACGATAGATCAAGTGGTGGCCCTATGGCTGTGGTGCAGGAAGCTGAGAAAGGTTGGGAGTGTGGTAAAACCTGATGGCAGAGATACCCCGCTCCTCCTAACGGTGCAACCAAGGCTCCAGCTATCTCGTTTTTAAAATAATATATTTATTAAGATTTCCATTTTATAATATTAAATACATCCTTATGAAACTCTTTCAATATTTACTCATACGAGCTATCGACTCCCCTCCATCTTGCCTCATGGTTTTCATAATTCCAGATTCAGGTAAGTAGCCGTGTTAGTCTGACGCAGTAGAAATATATATTTTTTAAAATTGTCCAGTAGCACCTTAGACACCAGCTAAGTTTGCCAACAAAGGTCCGTATAGTTAAAGCTATGGTTTTCCCAGTAGTGATGTATAGAAGTGAGAGCTGGACCATAAAGAAGGCTGATTGCCGAAGAATTGATGCTTTTGAATTATGGTGCTGGAGGAGACTCTTGAGAGTCATGGCTGAAGTGTCGTCAATGACTGGAGGCAAGAAGTAGGTTCAACATTTCTTTATTTCTGATGCTGTAGGAACTCAAGGGAATGGGGAAAACTGGGGTTTATATAGAAACAGTTATCAAGTGGAGAGAGATACATTTTGGCGGGAGCCAATGGCACGGCTTCCCTCCTGTGGGAGCCAATCCAACAGAGGATCCAAATTCTGCTCCCTGCCTCAGCAAATGGTTGCTGTTCCCGCTGTAACTAGTACATTCAAATAAAGACTGTAAAACGACACAATACATTATGCTAACATCTAGACTGTGTTATTGCTCAATACACAACACCCCCCCACGCTTAGCGGGAATGACACACGAAGTCTTTCAGGAACTGTGGCTTCCTGCGATCTCTACCCGATCGTCTCACCTCTGGTGTTGTGACATGAGGAATTGGCGGCTGAGGGACCTCCTCGGGTGTATTGGCTACCCCTATCCCTGCTAATGGTTCCCCCAGCTCATTTCCTTCCGCTAACTCTGTGTTTTCAGCGGGTAGTGCACCGTCTGACTGCCCTGGCGGGTCATTAACCTGTGCAGGTGTCTCTACCTGGCTCGGGGATGGCGACTCCCCATTTGATGCAGAGGCGTTAGGTTCCTCGGCATCACTCCGGCTGGGTATCCTGCGTCTCAGCTGATCCACATGCCTGCGCCAGACCTGACCTTGTGATAACGTGACATGATATGACACGGGACCGGTGGCCCGTGAAATGACTCCCGGAACCCAAATCGGACCTCTGGCATAATTTCTCACCCACACGAGATCCTCCGGATTAAAGTGTCTCGTTCTATCCCCTTCAGGTGGGGGTGTCTCCCGTGCAGGACGCGAGGGCATCCTATCTGGATGCACAAAGTCCAGGACTGTCACCAACCTTCGGCCTAACAGCAGCTCAGCTGGTGATTTTCCTGTGGCTGTGCATGGTGTGGCATGCTGCAAGAATAGCATACGAGCTATCCGGGCTGCCCAGTCACCCTCCAGTAGACGTGAAATAGCCCCTTTTGCGGTTCGCACCATTCGTTCTGCTTGACCATTAGAGGAGGGGTGAAAAGGGGCAGAGGTCACTCCTCGTATGAAATTGTCAGCAAGGAACCCTCTGAACTCATTTGACACGAATGCTGCCCCATTGTCTGACACCACTGTTCCTGGCAGACCATGCGTGGCAAACAAACGCCTTAAAACTTTGATAACGGCTGCTGATGTGGGACTAGAAACTAAGGCTACCTCCAACCATTTCGAGTATGCGTCGACCACAACCAAAAATGTTTTCCCTTGAAAGGGGCCCGCGAAGTCTATGTGGATACGGTTCCATGGCGCCCTTGACTGTTCCCACCAATGAATAGGTGCCCCGGGAACCTCAGGTCGAACCTCTTGGCATGTTTTGCACGTGTGTACCCACATTTCTATTTCCTTATCCATTCCTGGCCACCACACATAACAACGCGCCAGGGATTTCATTCTGACCATTCCCGGGTGCCCCATGTGCAGGGTCTCTAGAATGCGATTCCTCAGTGGGTTGGGAATGACCACCCTGTCCCCCCACAGTATGCACCCTTTATGAAGTGACAACTCATGCTGCCGCATTACAAATGGGCGGAATTTTTCTTCTTGGCCCCCACTGGGCCACCCCCTCCCTACCCAGGCAAGGACTCGGGAGAGTGTGGGGTCCTTGCGCGTCCTGGCCGCCACTTCTTCCGCGGTCACAGGAGCGCCTGGCAGTGTTTCCAACATCATGACCTGTTCGGCTGGTGCTGGATCACAATCACCAGTTCCCTGGAGGGGCAGCCGACTGAGGGCGTCTGCGTGACAGAGCAATTTCCCTTTCACATGACATATTTTATATTGGAACCCATTTAAAAAAATCGACCACCTGAGCATTCTAGGAGACAGGATTTGAGGAGTTTGCTTGTTGGGGTTAAACAGACCTAGTAATGGCTTGTGGTCCGTTTCGATTAGGAACGATCGCCCATACACATAGTCATAGAATTTCTTAACCCCCGCTACCACAGCCAATGCCTCTCTGTCAATCTGCGCGTAGTTCCTCTCGGTGGATGTAAGAGTCCTTGAATAGAATGAGATGGGTCTGTCTGACCCATCCGCCTCTCTGTGGCTGAGCACAGCTCCCAACCCATATTGCGATGCATCACAAGCAAGTACGAGGGGCTTCGTTTCGTCATAATGTGCCAAAACACTCTCAGCGGACAACATTCCCCTTATAGTTTCGAAAGCCTTTTGTTGTGGCTTTCCCCAATGCCAGACGCACTTCTTCTGCAGAAGCCTGTGCAAGGGCTCTGCCACCGCTGCTTTGTGCGGTAAAAACGCATGGTAAAAGTTTACCAGACCCAAAAATGATTGGAGTTCCGTTTTGTTGCTGGGTTTAGGTGCATTAGCGATGGCCCTAACCTTGCTTACCATGGGGTGCACTCCCTCAGCATCAATGGTGTAACCGAGGAAATCCACCGTAGGAACTCCAAAAATACATTTCTCCTTTTTTAGATGGAGTCCCGCTTCCTGGAACTTGTAAAGCACCTGTCTGATGCGGCTTTCCAACTCGTGGGGGTTCCTCCCCGATATTAGGACATCATCAAAATACACGAGGGTGCCCGGTACTTCCCTTAATAACCTTTCCATAATGCCCTGGAATATTCCCGGAGCTACACTTACTCCAAATTGCAATCGGTTTACCTTAAATGTTCCCTTGTGGGTTACAATAGTCTGAGCCTCAGCGGTCTGTGGTGTTACCGGTAACTGCTGGTACGCCTGGGCAAGATCAATTTTTGCAAATACTTTGCCTCCCGCCAACTTTGCTAGCAGTTGCGACACCACTGGAATGGGGTAAGAATTTCCCCGAATTGCCTTATTTATTGTGCATTTATAGTCTGCGCAGATACGCACTTCCCCGTTTGCCTTCAGCGGGGTCACTATTGGGGTTTCCCACCTCGCTGAGTCAACTGGCTCCAATACTTTCTGCTGGACTAGTTTGTCGAGTTCTGCCTCTATCTTGGGCTGCAAGGCAAATGGTACTCGTCTTGGTTTAAGGCGGACTGGAGTCACCCCTTGGTCCAGCTCAAAATTGATGGGAGGCCCTTTATAGCACCCCAGACTGCCATCAAATAATGGTGTGAACTCCTCATAAAGCTTCTCGAATGTGTTTGGAGCTATCGTTATGGCGTTCAACCCAGATATGCCCAGCCCTAAAGCAGGAAACCAGTCTGTTCCCAATAGGCTAGTGCGCCTTCCCTTGGCAATCACCAGCTTAAGCACGGCCCTCTTGTTTTTAAAACTTACATTGACGGAACACATTCCAAGGATGTGTATCCGGCAGGCCGAGTACGATTGTAATGTGGCGGGGAAAGGTTCCAATGGAGGAAGCTTACCCCCTAAAAAAAACGACCTCGCTGTTTTGTCAGAGACAATCGTGAATCCTGACCCAGAATCTACCTCCATCTGGCAAGGGTGGCCCTCAATGCTGACCTGGATTGATGCCTTCCCCTGAGCAGGAAACTGAACAGTCTTGCCCTCAATCTCGGTGAGGTAGTTGCAGTCGTCCACGACGTGTGCTGATGAGTTTTCCTGTCGCCGGAACGATCGCGGGGATCCTGATGTTCCCCCGGTAGCCGATCTGCATACCCGAGCAATGTGGCCCATTTTACCGCAAATGCGGCACGTGGCATTCCGGAACCGGCACTTCCGACGTTCGTGCGCACCCCCACAACCGGGGCATTCTAGTTTTCTTCCCTTTGTTTCCGATGAACCAGCCCCCAGGGATCCCACGGCGCGGGATGGACTCTGGGACGGGCTGGACTCCTGGCTGCACATAGCGTGGGCTGTTTCTGCTGCCGGCCTGGTGCTTCGTTGTGGGGTTTTCTGCTTTTCCCCCTCTGCGGTCTCCGTGGCTAAGGCCTCGCGCACTGCCGTTGCTAGATCCACCTCTTCCTTTGCAGCGATTCGACGGCGGGCCTTACTGCTGCTCAGGCCCCCAATGAACTGGTCAAGCAACGCCTCCTCAAGAGCCACGAACTGACATTGCCTCGCCAGGACCTTCAGCTCAGCAAGGAACATGGAAACCGATTCACCATCTTTCTGCCTCCTATTATGGAACTCTATGCGGCGTGTTGTCTTAGTTGCTGCTGGGGCCAGGTGCCTCGTAAGTTGGTCTGTTATCTGCACCAGCGTCGCTGTTTCTAGCGTGAGAGGAGCCACCAACCCTCGGGCCAACTCGAAAACTTCGGCACCGCAGCAACTCAGAAAAACAGCCTTCTTCCTGTCGCTGTTGGTGATTCCTTGCGCAGCAGCAGCAAAACCAAAACGTTGGAGATAGGAGTCCCAAGCCTCTGCGGCTCCCGGTTTGAACGGCTCAATTATCTTACTTCCTGCCATGGCGTGATCAGGAGCGTTTACGACTTCTTCCTCCTCTTCTGCTGACTCCGGATGCCGATCACTGTCCTCCATTTACGGCAAGCCGGATCCCATCCTCGTCGCCAGAATGAAGTGTCGTCAATGACTGGAGGCAAGAAGTAGGTTCAACATTTCTTTATTTCTGATGCTGTAGGAACTCAAGGGAATGGGGAAAACTGGGGTTTATATAGAAACAGTTATCAAGTGGAGAGAGATACATTTTGGCGGGAGCCAATGGCACGGCTTCCCTCCTGTGGGAGCCAATCCAACAGAGGATCCAAATTCTGCTCCCTGCCTCAGCAAATGGTTGCTGTTCCCGCTGTAACTAGTACATTCAAATAAAGACTGTAAAACGACACAATACATTATGCTAACATCTAGACTGTGTTATTGCTCAATACACAACAAGTCCCATGGACTGCAAGAGAAGATCAAACCTATCCATTCTGAAGGAAATCAGCCCTGAGTGCTCACTGGAAGGACAGATCCTGAAGCTGAGGCTCCAATACTTTGGCCACCTCATGAGAAGAGAAGACTCCCTGGAAAAGACCCTGATGTTGGGAAAGATGGAGGGCACAAGGAGAAGGGGACGACAGAGGACGAGATGGTTGGACAGTGTTCTTGAAGCTACCAACATGAGTCTGACCAAACTGCAGTTGAAGCTACCAACATGAGTCTGACCAAACTGCAGGAAGCAGTGGAAGACAGGAGTGCCTGACGTGCTCTGGTCCATGGAGTCATGAAGAGTCGGACATGACTAAACAACAAGTTTGTTCTTTGTATGAGCTTTCATGTGAATGCACACTTCTTCAGTGTGCATGAAGTGTGGTGCTGTGCTCTAAACCACAGAGCTAGGGCTTGCCAATCAGAAGGTCGGTGGTTCAAATCCCCGCAACAGGGTGAGCTCCCGTTGCTCGGTCCCAGCTCCTGCCATCCTAGCAGTTCAAAAGTGCATCAACTGCAAGTAGATAAATAGGTACCGCTCAGGCGGGAAGGTAAACGGCGTTTCTATGCGCTGCTCTGGTTCGCCAAATCATTCCACTGATAACTGAGCATGTTTAGTGACTACTTTGGGAGCAATACCTGGAACACTACATTGGAGAGGAAATGGAACAAAGTAGCCTGCATAAAGAAGAAGAAACACTTCACACTGCAACGTATTTATTTATTTCCATACTGCGACATAAATTTATGTTTCCATGGCAACTAACAGCATAGTAAGAAATGAAAATGTAATAATCATAAATAATAATACAAATACAGTAGATTTAAACAAACCAGCTACAGCCCATTCAAAGAGACAGTAAAATCAAACTTTTGAGTTAAAATGCTTACAGTAGCAGTTCTGTATATTTTTGCTGCATATCCCATTTGATCATCATCATATTTATTTATTTATACCCCTCCCATCGGACTGAGCCTCCCCAGCCACTCTGGGCTCCCAATCGAGTGTTAAAAACAATACAGCATTAAATATTAAAAACTTGCCTAAACAGAGCTGCCTTCAGATGTCCTCTAAAACTCTGGTAGTTGTCTATCTCTTTGACATCTGAAGGGAGGGAGTTCCACAGGGTGGGCGCCACTACTGAGAAAGGCCCTCTGTCTGTTTCCCTGTAACCTCACTTCTCGCAATGAGGGAACCGCCAGAAGGACCTTGGCACTGGATCCCAGTGTCCGGGCTGAACGATGGGGGTGGAGACACTCCTTCATGTAAAAAGGCAAAGTTAAACTTGATACAGAACTACAAATATATACATAACCTCATTTAGAACACACAAAGCGTAATTGAAAAGTAGAAGGACTTACAAGTGCACACTTCTGTTGCACTTTGGAGAGGCTTCTTGTGTATCAAGAAATATTCTAGGCTGCTGCTCATACAAAGGGTCATACATATAGACCCAAGCCCCAAACAGGGTGAAGTCGCCAACTCAGATGGCATCCTCAAGTGGTGCCACTCCCATTCTGGACTGGCAGCAAAGTTCTGCAGAACGCCTCCCCTCCTGCCAAGTAGGTGAAAAGGGAGGCATTCACCCACCTAGCAGTGTGGTGGAGTTTTGCAATCGTAGCATATCACCACAAGGTTGTTAGGTAGTGCTGCTGAATGCGAGCATATGACAATCACTTCTGAAAGATCTGCGCTGGTTGTATTTAAGGTTTTGCTGATGCTGTTTAAAGTCCTAAACAACTTGGGGCCAGGCTACCTGAGAGAGAGCACCTTCTCCCGTATGAACTTGCCCAACCACTGAGATCTGTAAGTGAAGCCCTCCTGGTTATACCTGTTAGGATAGTCCTACTGTTGTGTAGGACCCTGGTAGAGACACTTGCCCGACTGGTAAGTTCTCTCCCTCCTGGTCGATGATTCAAAAGCTTTCTTCAGCCCGAACATCACAGCAACTGATACCAAAAAGCATCAGCACACTTATGATCCTGCAGAGTATTGGTGGTCTGCGTAACAGACTTAATAGCTCAGCATTTTGGCTAATCTACTTTATTTACATATAATACACTCAGACCATTCTGACTTAGCTCCTTCCTCTTTCACATCAGACAGCAAAGAGAAAGAAAAACAAAGGACAATAATCCTACATTCTGGAACACAGGAACACAAAACATCCTGTCTCCGTCAATGCCCACTCTGTGGAATGAAAACATACACTGTCATATGATAGACAACAATCCCATGATTGCAAACACGGAGCAAGAATCCTAACAATACCGCAGTCTGTACATGTTCATCTTCTGGTAACTAGCGGGAGGGCTTTCTCTGCCGTGCCACCCATTCCATGGAATTGCTTCCCCTCGGATATTAGGCATGCTGTGGTGGTAATGTGCTTCTGACACTTGTTGAAGACCTATTAATTTACTCAGCCTTTGGGCCCCATTAAGTGGTTTACTGCATTTTAGTTACTTATGAATTCTGATGTACATTTTATTGTATTGGTTTTCATGTACTTTTATTTTAGTTGGCCATGAACCATTTTTTGATAGTGGGCGGCATATAAATGGTATTAATAAATTGCAATGTGGAATGTCATTTTTAATGTACCATGGTAACAAGAAATAAGTTTCCAAAAAATTGGTGATGAATAACAATACAGTTAATTATGTGTAGAACTCTTAACTGTAGAAAGAATGAAGAACAACTATGCATACTCTGTGGATTAGGAAATCATGAGGAATGTGTATAAAGGCTCCAAGAAAAATGTACAAGCGTGGGAAAGACGATAACCTGCTACAGTCTATTATTAGTATGTTCATTTTAATTCCCAAAGGCTAGATTATTTCTATTTGTTATTTAAAGATTGCCATTTTTTTCCTATTCAGGAAGCATTCAGAATCAAAGTCAAACCATTCCAGAGTTTCCTTTTGGTTGGGATATTCACTGTAATTCTTCATAACCTAAAAGAAATCTATAGCCTATCTTTCTGCTATACAGCCATTCAGGTCAAATTTGTAAGCCACCATAACACAATATGAGAAGCCCCTAACAGAAACGAGCAGTTTGTAAATGCACGTACAGTAAAGATGACATGAATAACAATTAAAACCAGTAATATCTAATCATACCTGTATTAATATCACTGGGCATAGATGTCTGGGCAGGGAATCTCACAACTAGGGTCAGGGCCAGACACACCATGCAAGCAGGGGGAAGCCTGCTTCAGGTAGCCAGGCCCTCAGATTCAGAGATGCCTGTGCTACTTACAGCTTTTGAGGCCCTTAGCCATAATAAAAATAAAAAATGATGATGCATTTAAATATAGTAAGGTATGCAAGTAGATAAATAGGTACCACACCGGCAGGAAGGTAAACGGTGTTTCTGTGTGCTGCTTTGTTTCGCCAGAAGCAGCTTAGTCATGCTGGCCACATGACCCGGAAGCTGTATGCCAGCTCCCTCGGCCAATAAAGTGAGATGAGCGGCGCAACCCCAGAATCATCCGTGACCGGACCTAATGGTCAGGGCTCCCTTTACCTTAACCTCCTTTCCAAAAAAAGGAGTTGTTTGTTTATAGAAACAGCTGGTCTAAGAGAGTGCATTGATCACTTCCTGATTATGTGCCAACAGATCAGATAGGGCTTTTTTGTTATTTGATATCAATTTAACTAATAAGGAGTTTAATATGTTCAGATCTAACTCTTACCAAATCCTATCTCTCTCTTGAATCTGCAGCTCTAAGCTGAGAGTGTGTGTCACCTTTTGGTTTAATGCACATAAAAACAAGCTGTGAGGCTTATTAAATGTCAAAAACTAATAAGCATCTAAATTTAATGCCCTCTTTGAGCTTGAAGCCCACCTTGGTCTTGCCTCTGATTGACTCTTCCGGCAGCACCATGAGGCAGGGAGAATAAATGAAGGCAGAAATCGGCAAATGGATGTTGCAGCAAAACTAAACCTTGGTTTGAAAAAAGGATAGGCTGTAGAATTAAAGATGAGTTAAATGATTTGGCTTTAGGAATAAGTTAAGATGTAGAGGTAGAAATTGATATATTGATATAGCATTGATTATTGATTATAAGATAGATGAGATGAAAAGAATGGTTGAGAATGTTAGAAGAAGTTGATTAGAAGAATAGTTTAGAAATGGGTTTAAATGGGAAGTTACTATTATATATTGCAAGGGACGCAGAAGGAGGAGACAGGAGGAGGAAGTCCGATTAAGATGTGAGAAAAATACAGGTTGTTAAGATATTGAGATTTTTGTAGTTTTTTGTATTTTTTCTTTTTTATGTAGTTTGTTATAATTGTTTTTGTTGAAGTTATATGTTTTGTTTAAAAAATTGTTCAATAAATATTATTTTTTTTAAAAAAAAAAAACCTAAACCTTGGCCCTAGCAGGAGGGATGATAGACAGCTTGGGGAACAAGACAACGATGCAGAACCATGTAGCGTACTATAAATGCCACAGAGTTGAGCATTAGTCCCTGAGCAACTTCTGAAATATACCAGTAAGATGTGAACAGAACCACCGGGAATGGTGTTTCCAACTCCCATTCCAGACATAAAAGCCAGAAGCAGAAGAAGGGATGCACTCAGTCTCGGGACATGCCATCCACTAAAGTTGCCAAAGTCATTTCAAAACCAGTTTGGAAGCCAGATGGAAATGAGACCAGATAATCTGTATCCTCCAGCCAGAAGTTGCACCAAAAGAGTTTAATGAAGGCAAGGATCAAAGAACTAGCCCCAATAAGGAAGACATTTAAAATTCAGTGTATGAATGTACAAATCACTTCACCTTTGCCTTACTTGAATAGCCATTACCTTACTTGCTAATGCTATGTGCCAGTAAATAACATTCTGGCAAGCAGGTATGGAATTGTACGGGACTTCCAACAAAGGAAACAGAGTCACTTAGTGACAAGCAATTTTTAGGATGGACGGAGAAAGGACTGGACTTTAGAAAACAAAAATTGTTTTGTTAAGCTATCAACTGTGAAATCTAGAGTCACTATAGACCCCAATACTAAATACATTTACTGTATTTGGAAGAAAAGCCTATAGATGAAGTATGTGTGTTTAGGAATGGGTGGTATGATTGTGTAAATATAGAGGATAAATAAAGCAAACTGCAGGATTGTGGTTCACAAACATTTCTTCTGTTACATGCTGTACTATGTGTTTTGATCTGCTTTCATTATTGGAATACTAGATTTGGAACGTGTACTGCCACAGTTACCGCTATATAGGAGGTTCAACATTTCCAATTGTCATCATCAAACTAAAAGCCACAATCCAATAGAGTCAAGTACACTTAAAACCATTAATTTCAACAGGCATAAGTGCTCTTAATACTCTCTTGGATAGTCACCAAACTTTTGCTCATTCTGTTTATGTATGCACAGAAAGAGACCAATTTAGTTTGACATATGTGAATAGTGATTCATTTTATTAATATCTCCTGAAACAATATAAAACAGATGACCTCTTGAATGATGACATCTATCCAAGAGTACATCTACAAGTGAAACTACACTGATAGTTTTCATAGTAACCTACAGTCATTTATAAAGAAATAGCATAAAGTTGCCCTTGTAATTATCCTCTTTTCCTTAAATGTTATTACTTTTGCAGTAAAATTCTCAGTCATGTTACATACCCAATGAACATTTTTATGAGTATGATTATGATGCTTTATACACTTTAATGGCGTTTGGTTTGACTAGGAATGGACAATCTTTACAGTATATGCACTCATATAGTTGTGCTTTTCCCATTTTCCCAATGTTCTGAAAGGAGATAAGGCATATATGAATATTATTCCTTTCCCATATTGCCTTGTACCTTTGGCTGTGGGCTGCTACCAGCTTGAATATACAGTAGACAATACAACATGTAGAGGGTTTTCATTGACCTTTGAAGAAATGCAAGATTGTAGAGAGTAATTTGTAGCATTGCATATTTAGCATTATTGGACAGTTGGAGCTGATGCACTCTTCAAGTGGCATACATTTTAAATTACATTTTTCTGCAGCCCTGACAACCTGAACTCCATATTTTTAATGTAATCTTGAACTAACGCTTTTGGGTACCTTGCTACAAAGACAGAAGACTGCAATTCTAAATACAATTATTAGTGAGTTGGCAATTATGTATAGGATTGTACAAGTTCTAACTGAAAAATGTTCTAAACTCCCATCTCCCCCTAAAGTTATCTCTGTTATTAAAATGCACTTTGCAACCTGTGCACTGAGATCTAATCTCCATCTTTATGAACATTTTCTTTCTCAACAGCTAAATTATTGCATTAGTAATTTTACTTGGAGTACTGTGGTTTCTAAGGGGCCATTACATATAACTGATTCTCCAGCAGAAGTCCCTTGAAAAAGGAAAATCTTGCATATTTTCTTCTTCTAATAAACTATAAAGGTAAAGGTAAAGGTACCCCTGACCGTTAGGTCCAGCCGTGGACGACTCTGGGGTTGCGGCACTCATCTCACTTTATTGGCCGAGGGAGCCGACATACAGCTTCCAGGACATGTGGCCAGCATGACTAAGCCGCTTCTGGCGAACCACAGCAGCGCACGGAAACGGCGTTTACTTTCCCACTGGAGCAGTACCTACTTGCACTTTGACGTGCTTTCGAACTGCTAGGTGGGCAAGAGCTGGGACTGAGCAACAGGAGCTTACCCCTTCGCGGGGATTCAAACCGCCAACCTTCTGATCAAGTCCTAGGGCCTAGGCTCTATAGTTTAACCCACAGCACCACCCGACTATATTATGAACTATGGACTATATTGGCTGCTAAACCAAGGATATATGCCTATCAAAGATGTTCCATTACTTGGAATCCAACTTAAGCTGGGAAACTGAAAAACATTGTCTTAAATGCCCTAGAAATGGAGTAGTGAAACTTTTTTAAAAAGTGTTTAATGAGTCAATGGCATTATATGCTTTACATCAGGATGGCTAAGATTGGATTCTCTAGCTGCTGTTGGGCCCTCAGTTCCCATCATCCCTGGCCATTGGCCATGCTGGCTAGGGCTGGTGTGAGCTGGAGTCCAACATCAACTGTAGTGGGATAGCTAGTGCTGCACTGGGGCCTGGGAGACCAGGATTCAAGTCCTCATTTTGCAGTGTAGTTCACTGGTGACCTTGGGCTGTTTGTGAGGATAAAATGGGGGAGCAGAGAGAACCATGTACCCATTGAGCTCCTTGGAGGAAAGGTGGGGTATAAATGTAACAGGAAAAGTAAATAACAATATTAGAAGGGCCACTCCTGCTTTGCATAAAGGAGACTACCGAGGGCTCTCTGTTAGCAGCGCACTTAACGCCCTTTAAAATGTTCCTGGCAACACACTGCTTATTAATGGTGTGTCATGTTTTTTCTGCAGAATAGAAGCAAAGTAGGTCGAGGCACTGGCCATTTCCCTGGGTAACTTTATAGAGCCCCAAAACACCTGGAGGCAGGCAGGCAGCCTCTTTTTGATGCTTGGGCCTCTCTCTGCCATTGTGCTGGAGGCTTCAAGTCACACGCAAATCTGTTCCAGGGCTCCTTGCCCTGATGAAAATTCCTGGTGGCAAACATGAAAACTGCTTTCCAAAGTGAAGTGGGTTTGTCCGCTAAAGCCCCAACCATTCCCCGTGCCCTGGTTCTTTCTTCCACAAGGCTGGACAGCAAGACCCAAGACAAGCACCGAGCCTTTCCAAAAACCAGCCAAGCTTTTGGGGTGACTCTGTGGTGTGCAGTCCTTTTTTCTTTTTCTTTTTTTGGACAGGACAAGTGATAATCATAAATAAATAAGAATAAAGACATGCACCCCACCATTGAGACCATTCCATTGTAACTATCCAACCTCCCAAAATTTCAACACCTCTTGAGATGGTTTGACACCTTTCCGTTTTAACAGTAAAAATTCTACAAACACCTTCCATATCTCCTCAAAATAATTTCTCCTGCATATTCCCCGTCTTACCTTAACGGCACATGTTAATTTATCGTTAATAGCTATATCCCATGTTAATTTATCGTTAATAGCTATATCCCACACCACTTTATACCATTCTTCCATTTTATATTCCCCTTGTCCCTTCCACTTCCTAGCTATGATTTGCACAGCTGCCAATAAATTTGTGAGCAAGTCCTTCATAGCCTGCAAATCTTCAACCCTATCGTAAATTGATAATAATGCAACCTCTGGATTTTTGGTCAGCTTTAACCCAGTGATTTCTGTTGTCTCCTAAAACACCCTTTGCCGTAAAAAAAAAAAAAATCTTCTGCATATCCAAATTAATTTAATTTGCTCATTTATTCATCTACTTTAAATATATACACTTATAAAACTGCAGATTATTACAATAATCCTGCCAATGTTCTTATCTGTTTACAATTTATCTGTAAATATTCAATAAACCATTTTCATTCTTTTATAAAAAGTTTGTTATCTTGATTTCACCATTTCTACATATTCCATTAGTTTTTGTATCTATTCTTCATTTGCTGGGACTTCTGCTTCTTTCCATTTTGGGGCGAGTAACATTCTTGCCGCTGTTGTAGCATACATGAGTATGTTTCTATACAGTTTAGGTAGTTCTGTCCCTATAATTCCCAAAAGAAAAGCTTCTGGTTTTTTACAAGCATTATTTTAAACATCCTTTTCAATTCATAATATATCATTTCCCAATAAGCTTTAACCTTACTACAAGACCACCACATATGATAAAAAGAACCTTCTTTCTCTTTACATTTCCAACACTTATTTGATTTAGATTTATACATTTTTGCCAATTTACTTGGTGTTAGATACCACTGATATATCATTTTCATATAATTTTCTCTTAGACCATAGCATGCTGTAAATTTTATATCCATATTCAGGGTGGATTTTATTTAAATCAAATTGATTTAAATCACTAGTCAGTAAGACTTGATTTAAATCATATTTTTTTTACAGAAAGACTCATTCTTGCTGGTATAATCTTAATATTTACAACCAGATGAAGGTTTCATTTTTGGAATAATAAATTTTCAGAGTAGTTTTTACACTTATATCAAAAATTACTGATTTGGTTTTACTATTAGAAATACATAGACAGATAATTATGAAATTACTGTGAGGTTTATAAGTTACCGGTAACTGTTTATATTTGGACAACTTTTCTGCTGTTCTTTATTGGAAGGAGAAAAATAACCATTTCCTTAATGACAATTTAAACAATTTATTTAATTAAAATAACATTATAGCATATGTATCCATGCTTGTTAACTGATGTGGTTAAATGATTTTAAAAAAAACTTTTGAGTTTTAGCACACATGAAAAACTTGAAATAAATCCTTATTTCCTGATGAACAGCCTTTGGGCTATAATGTAACTTACATAGGAAATAGAACTTAAATAGGAACTTAACTTACCGTAAATAGGAAATAGAAAGATTTCCCCCCCAAAAGCATTTATTTTTTTAATCATTGATTTTTATCCATCCTGTGCATATTCCACAATCATTCCCATGCTTCCATGTCTGTATTTGCCAAAAGAACTATAGGTATTTACACCCCCCACCACATGTGAACGTAAGTCCTTATTTTTTATTTACATTATTTCTTCACAAATAACATTTATAACTGAAGGACAACCTGGATGCCTACTCAGCTTTTGGCTCCCAGGGAGTTGCAACCTGGCCAGGATTTAGGTTTGATGAGGCCCTAAGCTGCTGAAGGTAACAGGGCCCTTTATATGTCCAGCTGTCCTTTGTCAACAACAAATTGTCACTGTTTTTGTGTTGAATATATGCTATATGGTAATTTATGGACCTAATAGGTATCTAAAGCCATTTGCACATGTTGCCATGCAACCAGTCCATGCAGAATGTAGGCACCCTATATATAGAAATGAGCAAACCAGTGATATTTTAGGGAGCAGGCTAACAGGCGGGGCCCATTACTTACATCATAGGAGCCTACACAATGCAAAACACTTGTTGTATGTAGGTTTTATTTTATTTGTTTTTTATCTTACATTTGGAAATGTACATTGTTCCCCCCCCCTTTAATTTTTGGGGCCCCCAAGAGAGGGGTCCTAAGCTATAGCTTGTCTCGCTTATACGTAAATCCAGCACTGCCATATTTCACAATCATTCCCATGCTTCCTTATCTATATTTGCCAAAAGAACTGTAGGTATTTACACCCCCACCACATGTGAACGTAAGTCCTTATTTTTTTATTTATATTATTTCTTCACAAATAACATCATTTACAACTGAAGGACAACTCAGGCTTTGGCGCCCAGGGAGTGGCGGCCACAGCTGCCCGCCCTGAGGGCGACGCGGTCGCGACTGCGCAGGAGAACTACCCAACTACCTGCCGTCCGACTCTTTTAAGGGCGCAGAGACGGGCAGAGAGAGAGCGCGGCGGCGGTCGTGCGCGCGCGCGCGGACGGTGGGTGGAGAGCGCGGTGACGTCTCCAGGATGCGGACAGGTTCCTTCGCCGCCGCGCTGAGCTGGGGGGGCGGAGCCCGAGGTTTCCTCCGAGCGGCGTTCGGCGGCTGCGCTGTCCGGAGCCGGCCCGGCGCGGCTCACCTGCCTCGCTCCGTGGCGCGCCCGAGAGCCTCCGCCGGCGTGGCTGTGCTGAGGGTGGGGTGGCGCTGAAGGGGGCCCGGGCGTGGAGGAGGAGCGCCGCCTGCCCCTGCCGAAAAAAAAGGAGGTGAGGGAAGGAACGAGAGCCTGCCTGGCGGGCGGAGGTGGCAGCGACCCCTCGGAGGAGGAGAGGGGCGCTTAGCGCAAGGGTGGGGGGGGGAGCGGCTGCCTTGTTGGTCCCCGTAGCTTCTTTTCCGCAGGGAAAAGCTCCTTTTAACGAAAGGCTTCGCGGTCATCCCGAACCCGACAAGTTGGTCATTCCTTGGCCCCATTGCGTTTCAATGCGGGAGTTTCCGTGCGGCGCTCCCGTTTAGTAAACAAACTTTGATTTATTGTTAGTTGCCTCATAAGCTGTTGGGTGGCTGTGGTTTTAATGGTGGGTTGTTGTTTTTTTAATGCTCGGTCCCTATGCTTTTGCATTCCGCGAGAAGCTCTAGGGGTGGTTTGCACTGGCAATAATAAATTGCATAATGCAAATTGGGATGGCGTTTAAAAAAGGGGATCCGGTCAGGAAAGCACGGGTGGGTCGAGCCACTTGCAGCATGGGCACCCCCGTGTAGTGGGAATTCCTATAGAACAAAATAGAACCCTCTTCTTTTCCCTGCTTTGTGTATATCCCTGTTAACCAGGCCTTCTCCCGCTCTGCCTGATGCAGGTCGCGTGTATTCTGGAGAATGAGAAGCTTGTGCCGAGTGTAGGGGAAGTGTGTACAAGCTTTTCATTCCCCTAGTGTAGCTGGCCATTATCTCTCTTGTGTGTGCCTAGGCAAGGGAGGAGATAAAAGTGGTTCTAGTGAACCATAGGAGAAACCTATGATTGCAGATTGTGCCTTCACTATGAATCAATCAAGCCCCTGATATACAGCAGTTCTCATCATGATATTTTCCAAAGGCCTCCTGAAACAGGATGGTTCAGAAGGCCTTCGTGATCTAGCCCAGTAGGGTTTGCAGTTGAGAATTTCTACAAATGAGGTGTCACTGTTTAAAAAGCTTCACTTTGAATCAATGCCTGCCCTTCTGGGCTTCAGCTGGAGATCTTAGTCAGGCACCCCCAAACTTGGCCCTCCAGATGTTTTGGGACTACAACTCCCATCATCCCTAGATAACAGGACCAGTGGTCAGGGATGATGGGAGTTGTAGTCCCAAAACATCTGGAGGGCCAAGTTTGGGGGTGCCTGATCTTAGTGCTCGTATGGGAGAAGGCACTTCTGAGGTACTCTGGACCAGGCTGTTTAAGACAGAATAATAAGATTGGTTGTTGTAATCATTTTACCCGTAATGGTGTTGAGTTCAAGATTTGAGCTTCTTGGTAAAATGACTAATCAAATGATAAAGGGTGGAGTGACTCAAAGATCCAGGAAGCCCATGGTTTGCACAGAGATTTGGTGTGGCTGAAGCATTTTGAGCAGTTACAAACCTAAGTGGCTTTGGAAGATTGATTTGGAACTGATGCTGTCTTTGAGCAACTATAAGCCATATTTTTGTGACCTTCAAAACTTTATCATAACAAGTTTGGATTTTTGCACACACTTTCAAAATGAATTTATGTAGTAAAACTGCAATGCAAAATGTTTAAAGTGGAATTGATTAATGTTCTCTAAACTAAAGTATTTATAAACAATAACTCACTGCTTGCTTGTATTTTATTTTGCCAGTCTTGAAATTGCATTGTAAGTGCAACTAAAATTAGGTCATATACTATTAAAATGGTTAAACTCATAACGTTACTGTTCACAGAAGCCACTTCTATCCATTGGAGATTTCCTTGAACTGAAGGGAGAGGAGCGAGATTTCTAAAAATTTCCCCTTTCTACTGCAGTCCGATGTAGCACCATCTATACTTTTCCCAGAGGGCCCATCAACAACTATCTGGAACAGAATTTGGTGTTCATGGAAGCCTCTGCTGGACCCAAGAGCCTTCCATGAACAGAATAACATTGTTAGATACAGCCCATAGTAAAGTCAAAGCAGTGCAGTCCATCTGTCAGATCACACGGGCCTCCTTTGCTTGTGTAGGAGAGGAACAGCACCAAAGCAAGGAAGGTTCAAGGTACACAAAAAAGTGGTTTCTTGGGCCCACTGTGTTTTGAATGGGGGAAACGGCCTTCCATATTCTTTACCACAAAGTAATTTTGAGGAGCAGGAAGAAAAAAAAAATGAAGCTTCCTCTTACCTCCTTCATTATTTCTTATTGTGAGCGTTTGGGATTTGGAAGCACTGCAGAAGGACACCAACAAACTAGGCCTGTGCCCTTTAGCATCACTTGTTGGCAACCACCCAAGACGGTTTGCGTTGCTAACAAAGCTCTTAAGCTCTTGGCTAAGCCCATCCCCTTGTCCCAACAGAGGGAAAGCGTCAAGTCTGCAGTTTGCAATAGGCAGTTTTGTTCATCTGTAGTTACGGGTTTAATTTTACAAGCATTGAAATGAACTGATTATGGAATTCTGAATATTTTAGTTTCCATCAACTCTCCCTAGCCAAAATGTATTGGTTCAGCATTTTAAAAATTATTCTATCAAAATCAGCTAGAGAGATGGTTACCTTTGCAAATGGACTTTTTGAGATATTACGCCACCTTGTTTTTCTTCATTATTCTGAATTTCCCTTATAGTGTTTTTCACATGTCAGCTTCAGATCTTTCAAAAAGTTACAGGGAAAACGCAAGTGAGAGCCTTACCATGCTTCATTTGGTTATCACTAAGACAGCTTGCTCACTCCACCCTAGTATATGGATGTGTCTGTCTGAGATAACGGTTCTTGATCTATGTAAAGGTCTCCAGGAAGGTATCTACTGTCTTCATAGATATCCTTGCCTCACTCGGTTTGCAAAAAGAAGCAAGCTGTCATTTTGCATCTGTGAGCGCACTAGAAGTCAAAAGCTGCTTTTTTATTTCTCCATGTTGCTGTGAGACTGATGCACTGAGTGGCTGTAAGAAGATAATTCATGTTATATTTGGCCAGAGATTTACCTGATTTATTCCTCTATATTATCATATGAGAGATGAGCCATTTGCCCTTTATTTCTTACAGCAGCTATGTAGAAATGCTTTTTTGTGGCTCCATCTCATTATTCTGCTGAAATGTTTGATCCTGACTGTATGGTTAAAGCCCTTTAATTTCATGGGTTCTTATCATGCAGTGGCTACCCAGTGAGAATTAATGCTTGATTCTCTGTGTTTGCTGTTGAACAGCAGCAGCAGCATGGAATACTGTAATGTCATAGAAAAATGACTCCCACGCTACGGATACAACATATAAAAGGTCTCTGAGAATTGGTGAGTCTAGCAGTGTTGATATTTGTATATAGCATATGTTGTAGGACCTGTTTAGGCAAAAAACAGACATTCTGGTCTAAGCAAAATTGAGAAAGAAGGAAGGAACAGGAATGATGTAAGAACTGTAAGCAGTGTCACAAGACAAAATATAACAGTATAACATCAATCTTCATGAAAGACACTGGCTACCTATTTGCTGCTAGGCCCAATTCATGGTGTTGACTTTAAAATTGAAAACCCTAAATGACTTCTTAAGGCCCAAATACTTGATGGCACTCCTCTTCAAATCAGCCAGGTCAGGCCCTATGGTTTGTCTTGTGGGCCCTTTGATTGATTATTTAATTTCTATACTGCTTAATATATTAAGAATTGTAGAAGAAATTGACGCAACAACAGAAACTTAAAATATTACAGAAGCACACACGTTATGTAGACATTAGGAATAGGAATAATTTATTATTGACCAAGTACATTTTCCAACATACTTGGAATTTGTTTCAGCTACATTGCAATGTAAACATACAGACACTGTTCCTCTCACAATACAAAGAAGCAAAGAAACCCCACCCATAATTTACCTCCCCTTCAGCTATACAACTACGAATTTAACAATTTAATGGCACAAGGGGAAAAACTATTCTTGTGCCTGGCCGATTTTGTATATGAAGTCCTGTAGCGACGTCCAGATGGAAGTAAATCAAGCAGATGATGACCGGGATGTAAAGGATCTGCTACAATTCTCTCTGCTCTCTTCCTAACTCGGGTAGCATAAATTGTCTCTATTGAAGGCAAGCTAACACCATTTACCCTTTCTGCAATTCTTACAGCTTAAATAATTCTATCTATTTAACTATCTAAATCAGTAGCAATTTATTTTCCTTCTGACACACCCTCTCAGCCTCCAGGTTCTCACCCAGGGTCCAAACAAACTCTCAGCTCACCCACAAAAGTCTCACAAGAAGAGTTTCTGGAAACAGCAGACATCACCCCAGTGCCTCACTTAATACTTGCTTTTTCTGGGCAAGCCCAAGGTGGATGGTACTTTCTCAGACTGCCCACAGCTGTGTCCTGTTTAGCAGCACTGTCCACAGCAAGTTTGTATATAGCTAAGTATTGTCTACACTGACTGATAATGACTGTCCAGGATTTCAGACAAGGTTATTTTCCAGCCCTACTTGGAGATACTGGGGATTAAATGTGGGAACTGCTTGATTGTTTTGTAGTATTTTTCTGTATATTAGCTATACTGCAGAATTTTGATTATATCTGTTGAGTGGATGTTTTTGTATTTTAAAGTTTTACTTTGTGGTAAATTCAGGTGAGTGTTGGATCTCCAGTTTTCACCTTCAATTTTAAATTTTATTAATCCTATGTGGAAGTGTCAATACTATACATTCAAAAAACGGTTGGTATATTTTGGGAAAGGTCTTAATGAAGTTTATTAATTAGAAAAGTGAAATGCACTTTTAGATATTTGATACCATGAAAAGCAAAACATTGGTTGATTTATATGGAGCATGAATTGGTTTTATAATACAACAGCCAAAAATCAAAATATAGCTGGAAAGGGTTGGCTAGCCAAAGATGTTACCAAACAGTGCCATGTATGGACCTAGCATTTCTTGGCCAGCAACCTTTGGAGATTAAGCATTTCTTCCTCCTCCTGCATATCTGACTGCAAATGAAACTTCGTGGTTTGTTAAACCACATTTTCTGTGCTTGGTTGTCATGGCAAACATGTTGGTTTAATAAACCAGGAAGTTTCCTCTGAAGCCGAGTGTGAGGAAAGAGGAAACATTTGAGTTCACAGCCCATTTGTTTTTCAAGAAACCGTACATCTGAATCAGGCAATGTCTGATATCAACTGACTTTCCTGTCATGAACCTTTTGTATGGGGCAGTGATTTACAGGGCATAGGAACACACATACTGTTTGTTTTTGGCCAGGATATGATCCTCAGAGCACACCGAGTTGCTTTCAGAGCGATTTGTCTGACAGTGAGGATAAGGGACATACTCTGCAGGACCTGGGAGAGTTCCTCCTGCAAAAGAGTGAGGTTGTGCAGCCAGTAGATGCAGACCATGCAGATTGCACAATATCTGGTTCCCAGGCATTTCTAAAGCTCCCCGGGTCTTGGCTGCCTTGAGGAAGGATTGTGTTATGTCAGTACAACATAATATTTTTGTGGTTTGTGTCTTTAGTTTATATAGTTTTGCTGATTTAAGTAAGCTAAGAACTTTTTTGGAGAACAGCACAGATTACATTCCCCCCCAGTAGACTGAAGACTAAATGAGATGAGTAACTGATAACAACTCCCTGATACACAATCGTTGAAGTAATGTTTCTCCAGTAAAAAGGGGGGGCTTATCCATTAAAAAGGTTAGCTGGAACACATGGATAGCACCTTCTTAGTTCCATTTTGTTATGAAAATCTTGATTTTCCAGTAATGGTAAATGCAAGCAAAGGACAACTTGGTGTCTGTTATGAAATCATTTAAAGAATAATGACAGTTTAGAGACCCCATTATAAGTAAATCTTAGGTGAATAGAAATTACGGGGGTGATTATGAAAGCAAAGCATATTATTCCAGCAAAATAAATTATTTTGATTTTACTTAGTAATATAGTTGAGAACATACTAGCATCTATTAACAAAAAAAGCTGCTCACAAAGATGGAATATTCAGTATTCTGCAAAACATTTTCCTTTTAAAGCAGGTATGCATTCAGTAATAAAAAACTGGATTTGTTTAGCTGAAAACACGGACTAGAATTTGGAAAAGCTTTTGGTACTAATAGCTTCTTATGTATAATTGCTGATACCTTGTTTTGATTGGGTAACATTAATATCAAGTAGCTTCTATGAGGTCTGTTCAGAAAATATTACACGTGGCATTTCCCGAATGGAAAGTACTAATTTTAATATACTATTTTGGGCCAGAAATGAGTGAAAAACTTCAGCATGGCAAAACCTCCCTATTGCCAAGAGGTACAATAGTCTCCAATTACTCTCCCCAGCAATATTTTCCACTGGTTGCTTATCCATGTCTTTTCCCACAGTCTCTGCCATCTTTGTCACTGCTACACCCTCTTTAGCAAGCACCTTTGCTTTTTGCTTAACCAATGACTACAGCTACATTTTTTCCTGACATTTTTGTTCCCAGGCCCTTATAAGGCTGTATTTGCTGGCTATCTGGGTTTCTGCAGATGGTGTTATTTCTGCTGTGTTTTCTCAAACATTATCCCGATTCACACACTAGAATTTGAGTATACTTAACACTATTCTTCTTTTTCCATTTTTGCCGATCATTAGAGATGTTGCTGTGAAGAAATAAGCTTTCCAGATTGATATGAAGAATTTTACATGATGAATAAAATAAAAATGGCATCAGAAAAAAGGTAAGGGGGTTGGGGAGAGATGCAGAGGTTGTTTAATCTTACTTGCAGGATTTTAATTTTTTTCAACATCTGGGTTTGTATTCCTTGAAGATAGCTTCTAAATGAACACAAAGCCATCAGGCTTATGCAGACGATTAAGAAAAAGATTTTCCGTAATAGTTGGTGACCTGTAATTATAAATTTTATTTAGCTTTTATTGTGTACATATAATTGTCGCTTTGATATTTTAATGAATTATACAAGTACTTATATGCTATCCATGTAATTTTACGATAACCCATTGGTTTTTTGTTTGTTTGAGCAAAACAAACCATGATCCCTGGTTTGGAGTAAATGCTAAGATAGGGGTTATGATGCAATCCATCAGTGGTCACAGACTCACTAAAGGGATCACAGTGGGAACCACCTCAACATTTGCGATAAACCATTAACTAGTGTTCACCATGATATCTGAACTGGGAGATTGGATTGGATCCAAGGGTTGCATGAGCAGACAGCTGCTCTTTTCATGCCCCTCCTTTCCCTACTGCTTTACATACTACACTTCTGGTTAGAAATTAGTGATGGCATCCTATAAACTGACACTTACTATGATCTTGGGACGTGGGTAGCACTGTGGGTTAAACACAGAGCCTAGGGCTTGCCGATCAGAAGGTCGTCGGTTTGAATCCCTACGATGGGGTGAGTTCCTGTTGCTCGGTCCCTGCTGCTGCCCACCTAGTGGTTCGAAAGCACATCAAAGTGCAAGTAGATAAATAGGTACTGCTCTGGCGGGAAGGTAAACAGCATTTCCGTGCACTGCTCTGGTTCGCCAGAAGTGGCTTAGTCATGCTGGCCACATGACCCGGAAGCTGTACACCGGCTCCCTCGGCCAATAAAGCGAGATGAGTGCCGCAACCCCAGAGTCGTCCGCGACTGGACCTAATGGTCAGGGGTCCCTTTACCTTTACAATGATCTTGAATGTGGGCTTATCACTGTTGAGCCTATCACTGGTTTGTGTTAGTAGTGAACATATGCTTAGAAGTTGCAGTTAGTCATGATTTCACTTGTATATAATCACAATGGAAATTGATGCACCTCTGCTGGCATAATAGACTTCTGTGTGTGCAATGGAACTTCCTCTTCTGTCTGCTCAAGCTCCTTGCGCACTCTCAAAATCAGCTCCAGATGGTTCAGATGTGCCGTGGGACGAGAGGAAGTGAAAGCTACTAGCCAGCTGTTAGAAAGGAGAGTGCTTTGGTACTCAGGTCCTACTTGTGTCTGATTGGCCGCTATGAGAACAGGGTGCTGGACCAAATGTTGGCCTGATCCAGCAAGTTTTTCTTACATTATGCCAGTGGGACTAAGCACATGGAGCATTGGATACATGCGTTTAAAATAATCTAAACTGCTCCACATATAAGTTATATAATACGTCATCCACTGAAGTGCCAGTTATTTTGGAATTTGTACTTTGTGGGGCCATTCTTCACCCTATATATTTTTAATGGAAACTTGTTTGCAAATAAATTTAACCATTTCTTATGCTTATTCCAGAATCATTTTTACTGAATTCAATTAAAAAAAAAAAACTCTGAGAGGTGAAGTTTCTGGTTTTAAACTTAGAGGAATTGTAGCCTTATGACACAAAATGGTTTCCATGGTAACTTCCTAGGATGCAATTGTGTCTGGGTTGGGCTCTAGAATAAGGTCACTATGTAAGAAATGGTTAAGCTGTAGGTTGCACTTAGTTTGTAGCTTGGTCAAAGGCATTATTAGAGGAAATAATGCAAACATGAGGCGTGGCACTCGGATTCATATCAGAGTCAGGATGTTTAGACCACTTGGGAAGTGGGTAGGATCTGACAATTCCTCTCATTCTTGGCCTGTAGGAACTAATCCCCGGTGAGTGGAAAAGCCTGTGGAATGATGATAATACTAAGGGAAACATTCTTACTATTTATTTAACATTTATTTATACTTGCTATTTATTTAACAACTATTTTTGCTTCCAGTTGCTCAGTTTATTTTCATATCAGCCTTGAGAGTAATTGGGATCTCCATAACAATTTATTTTAAGACTAGTCCTAACAGGGTATCTGTTTCCAGTTACTTAAGTTTTGCTGGTGCTCCAAGTATCCTAAAAGTAATTCTCTAGAAAGTTCCTATTTCTTATACTATTAGTTGTTGGTCCTAAAACAAACTTCCATATATCACAAGGAAGAGATTAATCTTTCTCAAAGATGTAATAAGTGAGAATGTTACTTCCTCTAAACTTTTAAAATATTTTATCTATAAATGTACAAAGCTGCACCCCGTTTTCAGAATAGTTTGCCTGTTTAAACCACCTCAACTCCACTTTCAGAATAATAATGATGTGTGTTTATATATAGTTTGGAGGTCTTTTTTCAAAACACATCTACGTTTATATGGATCCTGCCAAATTGGTGGGCAGCTTTAATTGTGCAAGTGGCACATACAATTTCGTAATCAGGATTATGCCAGTTGTGCGACGTGATGTAACAGAGCTTGGAACCTTGAGAAAGCTTTTACCTGCTACACTGACCCTTGGTTATTTGAATGTGTGCCAGTGTATCGGTTTCTGTGTTGCTGCATGTTTTACTGCGGTATCTATGCAGGAGTACAGTGGTACCTCATGTTGCATGATCTCCAGGTTATGGAATCTTCAGGTTATGGCTGCGGCAGAGCCGGAAGTGGGTTTTCCGCTCGTGTGTGCACAGAAGCAGTCCTCCGGTTACAACATTTTTGGGATACGGCCAGGCCTCCGGAACAGATCCCATTCATAACCGGAGGTACCACTGTATGAGGCTGCCTCTTACTAGAATAGTTTTATGAATTTTAGGTGAGGCTTGTTTATATCCCAACCTCCACCAAGTTCCTGGGGCATCTTACAAGTATTTGATTGAAGTACAGCCATATGTCAGCAGGGATAGCCAGCACAGTACCCTCCAGATGTTGGTGGGCTCTGACTCCCTCTATCGCTGGCCATTAGCAACTCTTACTGGGTCTGGTGAGAGTCCCAACAACATCTGGAAGGCACCACATTGACGATCTCTGTCTTAGAGCAACTTGGTGATAAATACAGAATCATCTTCTAACTGCAGTTGAACTGTTTTCAAACCGCTGAACGAAGAACAGTAATTTATCATATCTTTGGTAAACCAACAGTGGCAGTATTTATTAAACTAGTGCCATATCCTTTTAGTTTTATTGCAGCTAACCATATTTCATTGTAACGTGTATAATAAATTGCCACTTGCTGTATAAGCTAGCTGCATGGTGAGCTGACAAGCATAATGGCTTATGGTGCCAGTTAAATGCAACAGGAGCATTTTGTCACTCTAGAAAGGTGATGGCAAAGGAAAGTTACATAATTATATCACTCCAAAAATAATGTGTGTACTTTTACCAGTGGAGTCACATTTAGGACGTCATTAATGGCTTAAAGATTGTGTTACACTGTAGATGCTTAGAGGTAAGTTGAGGTGGGTGTGTAAGAGATCCATGACTGATCTGGGCCCCGATGATGACTCAGTGGACTTGTTAGGAGTATTGCCATTTGAGCATTCCAATAAATAAAACAATCTGTTTTCAGATAATAGGTCTAGAATTCATGACAACCTCATACTAACTCAGTTGCTTAAAAATACCATCCTGGGTTGCAACTGATCTGTGAACATTTCAATGATTATCTCAATCTATGCAAAATCAACACTTTCAAACCAAACCAACCAACCTAAAGTGCTATTTATAACTAGTCTAGTGCAGCCCTGCCTCCATGGGTGATTTTGTGTACCTTCTTACTTTAAAGCAGGGATGGAAAGCCTGTGGTCCTCTATATTCACTCATTCCCAATGAATGAATATTGGCTACGGCTGGTGAGAGTTGGGAGTCAGCAATAACCGGAGGGGGCACCATGTGAGCTACCCCTGCCTTAAAGGCTACTGGTAAAGACACAGAGACATACGCCTAGCCTGACAAGGCAAAATGAATTTTGTCCAGAACTGGGGTGAGAGAAGGAGGTGAACACAGAGGTATCCTCACCTCCTGGATTTCATGCCAGGTAAAGCAAGATGTTAAGTGATATTAGCATCAGATACTTGAGTCTGCCCCAATGTGAAATCCAGTTGGCCTATTTTAGTTTGAGAGTGTCAAAAGACAGCTGCCTCTGGATCCATGACAGAGAGTAGAATTACTTTCCTTTAAAATGAAAACATTTTACGTTATAAATATTCTTAATTAAATGTATTATAAAATGAAAAACATTGCTTAATCACATTCCCGCAGCACAGTGTGGAAGCCAGTGTAAATCACTGATGAAGCTAAAATTTATTTGAATATACTTCCACTTTTTGCAGTTTATATTTCTTCTCTTGGGGTATGTTAAGGCTACATAATGGATTAATTAATGGACCTTTTGATACTAGTCAGAACTGAAATTCTGCCAAGATGGGAAATTCTTGTTGTCTCAACTAGAGATACTGTGAAAGTTTGTCTGAGGCCGGCTTGGAATAGAAACCAAGGTGTTAATAGGACCTGAATCCAAACCGGAAACAAGTCTTCAAATGTCTACCCTTCCTCTCCTGAGCTTTCAGGACTTCTTAGAAGATAAAGTTTCATGCCATCACCATCACTCCCTCCCTTCACTACTTTTCGAAAGCAGCAGCAATGTCAAAAGGCAAAAGGGAGGATTTTCCTCTCCTGTTTTCCCATCAGAAATTCTGGGTGTAATGGATTCTAGCATGGTAGCCCTGGCTAAGAGTGTGATGTCACAATGGATAACTGGGACTTGCGGTTTATTTTCAGTTTCTGGAACCTTTAAACCAGAGCTTTAAACCCAACTTTTTTGGACCAATGGATGCATCACAATTTTTGAGAGGGTGTTGTGGGTGCCCGTCAAAAATTGGCTGCCAAGGGGGTGTTGCATAACACCAAATGGCTGTGATAGGGTGGCATGGCATAACACAAAATTAGACAGTGCCCCAACAACATCATGGTTATCAGCAGAAGTCAGCTTCCGGCCCTGATTGTGAACGGGCTTAACTTGTTCAATTTCTGCTTCTCATACAGCCCTTAAAGGCACAAGGACCCCATTTTTCCACAGTGTCAACCTTAAACAAAGACCAAGGCTACATTCTTACCAGAGAGTAATTAACTAATTATTAATTTTTGCATCATGACCCTAATGTTAAGCATTCCTAAAATGTCACTCTGAAAAATGCCTGAGATTCACATTCAAAAGTGAATCTCTAATAATAATAATAATAATAATAATAATAATAATAATAATAATGTTTATTTCCTCCAGTCTAACGAACAATTCTCGAATTCTGAGTTTACTGTCGCAACTGGAAAAAATCAACACAGAATGTTTGGTGGAAGCAGACACTACCAGATACGTCACATCAAAAATTCTTCAGCTGGCTCAGAGTCAAGGTAAATACTTGTACATTGAAATCAAACTTTAAATTTATATGCACTTTACTCTTGAATATGTTCTGTATATAATATCTATGTTATCCCATATGTCATGGTACAGAGTTATGTTCTGATTGTAAATTGTAGTCAGTATGCTTGCATACATAGAACGAAACACTTTTTTTCTTGCTTAGAAGATGTAGTCACTTAGCTCAGGCTGGATCTAGACACATCAAAGAAGTGTTTCAGTTTAAAGTGTTGTAAATTTAAACTGGGAAAACGGGTAGAGAAAAATGGGACTCCACATCGCCATCTGGTGGTACAATGTTATATATCACATATATAACGCCTGCTTTTTCTTTACCAGTCTAGCTGAGTTCTCAGTATTTAAAAAGTTCCCTTTTTATAATGAGTTTCATTCCTAATATTAGTCGTCTTTTACTTTAATTTCTGTTGATGTGGATAGGTAGGAATTATTACATTGTTAAAAGGAATAATTTCAGGCATCTTGTATTTTTGCAATGTACATTGTTATTTATTAATTAAAGTAATCACCATTGGTGATTAAAAACATTTTTTTACTATTGCACTTTATGCTTTTCAGCAGCTACTATCTGGTTGCCAACATTTGAAATTAATTTCTTTGTTTATCAAGTGCTCACATGTATTTAACTTTCAGAAAAAATCAGGAAGGAAATGACTGCAAAAGGTTCAACTGGAATAGAAGTTATTCTATCAACTTTAGAGGTACTATTTTTATTTTTTAAAAATCATTTATGGTAAAATAGTGGGTCAGTTTGAATTTCTAAAGTTTGCTTCGCAGTCAGAGTAGTCACTCTGTTCACTGGATTTTCGTGTTTGGGATAGAGTAAGAATTCTGTTGCTTTCCTTTAAAGTAGATGTTAGAGATTTTAGCTATAGCTATAGCAACTTTTTAAAATGAAGGTTTCAAAACGTAACACAAAGTTGATGGTGTCCCAAAGTAGTGGCATTTAAAAGAATTGATAGTTTTGGTTAATTGGCCAGTGCCACTGTTAAGATGTGATTTGAAAACCTAGTGTAGGGCATTGATGTCAGAGAAAGAGCTGTCATTTTTTATATCTAAAACAGGCATAGGCAAACTCCGGCCCTCCAGATGTTTGGGACTACAATTCCCATCATCCCTAGCTAACAGGACCAGTGGTCAGGGATGATGGGAATTGTAGTCCCAAACATCTGGAAGGGCCGGAGTTTGCCTATGCCTGTTCTAAAATATTACTGTATGTTCATGGTCCTGGTTCTGGAATTTTTGTACCTTTTTTAGCTTTAAGTCAAGGCAAGGGAATGTGTGGCCCTCCAGATGATGATGGACTTTAGCTGCCATAATACTTGACCATTGACCACAATGGTGGAACAGATGGGAGTTTTGAATCCCAACAACATTGTGAGGGCACTGGGATCCCCATCCCAGTGCTTTAAGAATACGTGTTTGTATATCTGTTGTTGTTTAGTTGTTTAGTCGTGTCCGACTCTTCGTGACCCCATGGACCAGAACACGCCAGGCACTCCTGTCTTCCACTGCCTCCCGCAGTTTGGTCAAACTCAAGTTAGTAGCTTTGAGAACACTGTCCAACCATCTCGTCCTCTGTTGTCCCCTTCTCCTTGTGCCCTCAATCTTTCCCAACATCAGGGTCTTTTCCAGGGAGTCTTCTCTTCTCATGAGGTGGCCAAAGTATTGGAGCCTCAGCTTCAGGATCTGTCCTTCCAGTGAGCACTCAGGGCTGATTTCCTTAAGAATGGATAGGTTTGATCTTCTTGCAGTCCATGGGACTCTCAAGAGTCTCCTCCAGCACCATAATTCAAAAGCATCAATTCTTCGGTGATCAGCCTTCTTTATGGTCCAGCTCTCACTTCCATACATCACTACTGGGAAAACCATAGCTTTAACTATACGGACCTTTGTCAGCAAGGTGATGTCTCTGCTTTTTAAGATGCTGTCTAGGTTTGTCATTGCTTTTCTCCCAAGAAGCAGGCGTCTTTTAATTTCGTGACTGCTGTCACCATCTGCAGTGATCATGGAGCCCAAGAAAGTAAAATCTCTCACTGCCTCCATTTCTTCCCCTTCTATTTGCCAGGAGGTGATGGGACCAGTGGCCATGATCTTAGTTTTTTTGATGTTGAGCTTCAGACCATATTTTGCACTCTCCTCTTTCACCCTCATTAAGAGGTTCTTTAATTCCTCCTCACTTTCTGCCATCAGAAAGTATTTGTATATATGTATCATGAAAGGTATAATACGATAACTATGAAATATTCTGTTCATTTCAGAATACCCGAGATCTTCAGACTACACTAAATATCTTGAACATCCTAAATGAGCTGGTGGCAGCAGGTGTGTTTTTATATTAAACTGCAAATTTGTAACATCTGTCTAGGCTTGTAGTGTCTTTTATCTAATAAATGTGAATTGTTATATTCTTAGATAGTTTAGAAACACTTATGTAGCTAAGTGTTTTCTGCCATAAAGAGAATTAATACTTTGTGTGGCCTTTTATATATGACTGGCCTTATGCACGTGACCTTATACCTGTGACTATATTATTAAAAAGTAAGAGTTGGTAGTAAAATCTGAATACCTTGGCATTGCTGCTGATGGCTCACGTTCTATTTCTAGGCAGTAGCAGAAGAACAAGTGTTCTTGTTTCCAGAGGAGGGACACAGATTTTACTGCAATTGCTTGTGAATGTCAGCAAAGAATCCCCACCAAATGAAGAATTAATGGTGCTGCTTCATTCTCTTCTTGCAAAAATTGGCCCGAAAGGTAAGTCAGACCTAACTAAAATCCTCTTGCATATGTTGTCTTTCTGGAGCTGGAAGAAAAGTGCAGACACAGCATGCAGTGCATTCCTGCCCTTTATTTATACCTGCCTCTGTATGGCTTTCCCAGGCTCAGAACCCCTGCAAAAACAGAACTCATTCTGCTACTGGCACTGTTCAGTAAAAGCTGTGACCGCTTGCTTCATCTGCAGGTCTGTTCTACTAAGGATTGGCAGATAGTGACATTCCCACAAGCCACTTGTTTTTCACTTTGATTGTGTTCAGGATTGGACACACAATGCAAACTGGGCCTAGTTCCCTCCCCACAAAACCGCACCCTACCATTGGAAGAACAGTGGTAGATCTGAGTGGGGAGGCGCCAACATCTTGCTCTCCTTCCAGTGGCTACTGCAGGTGTGATACCGTTTGTATGCACTGAGATTGCGTTGTGGAAGTCGGGAAATGGATAGCCAGGTGGGAAAACAAACTGAAGGTACTCTAATTTAACCACATGGCTATGAAGGAGGCTTTCATATGGGGAACAGTTTTGGCAAGGTAAAGCTAAATTGGGGGTCACTTGAGGCACCTGAATTAGTAAACTGGTTGTTGTACCATTTGCACAGATTGCGCAGGCCTCTTTTCCCGAACCAAAATGTCCATGGCCAGGGATTGAATCTTGGCCCTCTGCTTAGCTTGGGTTGTTGTTCTACTGAGCAACAGCCCTATGTAAGGCCTTTTTGGTACCAGACTATGTTACTGAGATCGACCAATGCACGGGGCCTGGAAGGGAAACAAAGCAGGTGAAGGTTGTTCAGAGACTAACATGAACTTCTCTTCCGCCTTCTGTGGGTAATTCATTGTCCTGTGCCGTGTGATTTGTGGGTTCTGTTACTGCAGTCTCCCTGTTTGGGTTGCCGGTTTATTTCTGGGTTCAGTTCAGTCGTTCACATCAATGTTTAAAGCCCTGTATGACTTAGACCCCCCAAATATTTGAAAGATGAGCCCCTGGTGGGGCTGTTCCACCACCCCAAAAATTGCAGGGAATGGTGGCCGAGGAGAGGGATTTCTCTGTGGCAGCCCGTGAATTGTGGGCCCTCCCTCTCCATTGAGGTGTGTCTACCACCATCATTATTCAGCTTCTTCTATGTGCTGAAAGATGCATGTCTTTACTAAGGTCATTGTAACCTACCCAGGATCTTATGGTGGAAAGGTAGGAAATTTTATAAATAAGTAAATAAGTACTGCCGTTTTTTAATCTAAAAAGCTGTGGCCGGCTAACCCCCCACCCCAAATTATAGTTTGCATGGGTTCTAATATTGCTTCTGTTCTTTTTGAATTTCCAGATAAAAAATTTGGAGTAAAAGCCAGAGTTAATGGTGCTTTAAATATAACTCTTAACCTAGTGAAACAGAACTTACAGAATCAAAGGTTAATATTACCTTGTCTCCAAGTTTTACGAGTCTACTCAACTAATTGTAAGTACCGTGACAATCTTCTCTCAGTGTATCTCAGTTTACAAAGATGTTTAATATGAAAGATCAAAGGACCTTCATCTCCGGTTTTCGGAGTTTGAGAACCAAAGCGTTTGAGAACCAAGGTACCACTGTATTGTAATCTGCAAAACATAGTGAACATTCCAGTGTAATAGCAGGTGTTCTGCATTAGAGTTAATACATATCAGTAGCATTTAGGTATCCTGAAACTTCACTAGACATGTGCATACAGAATTTCAAGTCAAACGCTTAGTTTTGGAATTTTTATGCTAAGTTAGTGAAATATAAATAGTTTTTGATTATATTTGCATTGCTTATATTTGCCTTGCTTCAAGTGTAAGCATTTACATCAATAACTTTGCACTTTGGTGTAATATTTTTTGTTTTAATTTCAGCTGTAAATGCTGTGTCCTTGGGCAGGAATGGACTCGTGGAATTGATATTTAAGATAATTGGTCCTTTTAGCAAAAAGTACACCAGCCTTATGAAGTGAGTAGAAAATCTGAATAGATTTTTTAAAAATACTGTGGACCGTTTTTATTTGAATACTGCATTGCTGTTTTGTGCTGCTGTTTTGTTAACTTTGACATTTGTTCGTTTTCTAGGTTTGTTTTACAACTTCAATGTAATTTGCACCCAATTTAATTATGATACTTTTTGTAACCCACGCTGGGATCATTTGGTGAAGAGTAGATAAATAAAAGCCAGCAGTTGTGGTGGGGAGGAGAATGTGATTTGTATGGGTCAGTTGAATTCATTTTGCAAAACGAGTCTTTGAAAAAATTGAATCGATTCATCTCTGTTTTCAAATATTTGTCCTTGAGACTTAATATACTATATATAGCCTATCCGAGCACAATTCAAAGTGTTGGTGCTGATCTTTAAAGCCCTTGGTCCTGTATACCTGAAGGAGCGTCTCCACCCCCATTGTCCAGCCTGGACACTGAGGTCCAGCGCCGAGGGCCTTCTGGCAGTTCCCTCACTGCGAGAAGCAAAGCTACAGGGAACCAGGCAGAGGGCCTTCTCGGTGGTGGCGCCTGCCCTGTGGAACGCCCTCCCAGCAGATGTCAAGGCAATAAGCAACTATTTTACTTTTAAAAGACAACTGAAGGCGGCCCTGTTTAGGGAAGTTTTTAATGTTTGATGCTGTATTGTTTTTAATATTCGGTTGAAAGCCGCCCAGAGTGGCTGGGGAAACCCAGCCAGATGGGCGGGGTATAAATAAATTTATTATTATTATTATTATTATTATTATTATTTTTTTTTTTTATAATAACTTTATTCTTTTAAAAAACACTCATACATATAACAGGTATCACAACATACAACAAAACATAACATAGATAACATACAACAAAACATAACTTAAACGAAGAAAAAAGAAGAAAAGGAAAAAAGGCTGAATATGGATAGAGAAAGAAAAGAAAATGTTAAAAGAAAGGATATAATTATTTACATTCTTACCAACAATAATAATCCGATACAAACATCAAAACAAAAAATTGTAACATAATTTCCACAAATTAAAACATTTCGATGTTAAATAAAAAGACTTCCAATTAAACTCACTGTTTCTGCTATTCATTGTCTATATTTATCGCACAGTTGTAAATTTTTCTTTTTGTTCCTTTTTATCTCCTTATTACCTCTTACTTGACTTATCATCTGGTTCAGTCTATTTCTGCTATAAAGGAGTTCCTAATACCATTATTCTCCAAGTATTCCTCAAATAACTTCCATTCAATATGGACTTTCTGTTTAGTCTGCTCTCTTACCCTTCCAGTGTTTATCGCTAACTCAAAATACTCTAACATCAAGTTTTGCCAATCCGTCATATTTGGTAAAGTCTTATTCTTCCAATTCCTGGCTACTAATATTCTGGCCGCTGTTATTCCATATAGTATTAGTGTTCTTTTTGGTTTTTTTATCTCATCTGGCACTATACTTAGTAAAAATAATTCCGGTTTTTTCTTAAACGTACATTTCAGTAGTTTTTTCAATTCTTCATAAATATTATTCCAGAATATACTAACCTCTTGGCAATTCCACCACATGTGCATATAAGACCCACATTCTTTATCGCACCTCCAACATAAATGTGATCTATTTTTATACATTTTGGCTAGTTTTTCCGGTGTATAGTGCCATCTATACATCATTTTAAGGGTATTTTCCCTCAAAGAATAACAGGCTGTGAATTTTATATCTATTTGCCAAAGCCTTTCCCATTGATCCATCAAGATATTGTGGCCTAAGTCTTGGGCCCATTTAACCATTACCGATTTCACCTGTTCTTCTTTAAGGTCCCACTCTAATAATAGCTTATACATACGTGAGATGTATTTGCCTTTATTTTGTATTAATTCTTTTTCAAATTTTGAGTTCTCTTTTGCTATGCCCAATTTTCTATCCATTATAAATCTTTGTTGAATCTGGAAGTATTGTAGCCAGTCGTTCAGATATTCCTTTACCTCTTCATATTTTTTTAAAGACCATTCCTCTTGTTGTTTTTCTAGTAATATTTGATATGTGGCCCACCTCCCCTCCATATTTGTTTTTTTAACTGTAATAATTTCCACCGGTGAGGTCCACAGGGGTATTTTTGGTTCTAAAATTCCTTTATATTTAGACCAGATGTTATATAAGGATTTTCTTATAAGATGATTTAAAAACCCCTTGTGGACCTTAACCTTATCATATAACAAATAGGAGTGCCAGCTGAATCGATTCTCTGTATATTATTATTATTATTATTATTATTATTACTGCTTTCATAGGCCACAATCCAGAGAACCATGTGGCTTATTCCATGTGCCCTACAGGGCTTTGGGTTTTCTCCCCCCACAAGTTCCTCCTAGCAAGAACCAGCACCTGATACATTCACAGAACTAAGGAAGAATGAATTGATGATAACATAAATGCATCAGACAATCTATTTTTAACATTCTTAATTACGTACCCAAAAAGCATGCACATGTATTTTGAATTAAGGCCCACTGATTTCCATGAGATGACCTAAGTTCTTCAAAATGGGTGGAGGACTTTTAGCCCACGGGTGGGATATCGGTATCGGTATCAAGTTTATTGCTTATAGCCAAAGGCTGCTGCAATGTATCCAATGTCATTCAGTAAAATATATACAAATTTGGTACAAAACAATCTGACTCAGGCCCTCCCCATCCTGTCTGTGGCCTCTTGTCCTCTGCCCTGTCCTCCCATGCGCTAACTAAGCTTTAAAAAACTTCCACTGTGCTGAATTTTTGTGTTGGAGGAGGGCAAGGAGGGGAGGCGTGGCAGCTGGGAAAACATGGCGAATATGAATGTGCTCAGTGCCCGGTTCTTGTGCATATCAGCCATTCAACTCGCACTTGCTGTTGCAGGTAGACAAAACTTATGGAATATAAAACAAATTAAAATGGCTTTGAATTAATATTCATTTTCAGCTCATTATCATATTTAGGATTGCAGCCACATGCAGAGTTAGGATGCTATCAATGATCACGAATATTACCTAAATCTAATAGTTTGTCTGTTTTTTGTTTGTTTGTTTTGTTTATATTTATATTCACAGAGTTGCTTTAGACACCCTTACTGCATTGCTAAAATCAAGTAAGTGTGTGCCTTAATATCTCAGCAGATATGGAATGTGAGCAGTTTAAAATAAGTTTTGCTGGCAATCACCCTGTGTTTACACAGGTAAAACTGAAAATAAACATTTTAAAGATTGCAGCTTAGTAGCCAGTATTGTGTATTGAAAGACTCAGCAGTTCCATGATCAGTGAGCTGTTCTGATGAGGGAACAGAACAAAATATGCAGAAGATGCATAGATCTGTTAGTCACACTTTGGATCAATCTCTGTTTTGTAATACTCATCATGCTATTTGGAATTGCTTCCAATATCTATTTTTATTGATTGAGGGTTATTAAAAATTACAGTTTGTTTCCTAAACTTTCTCCAGTTTGTTCAGAAATGTATACGTTCACCCTGGCCCTTCCATTTTAAATTTTCCAACACTGTGAGTTAACTTGGGATGAAAGAATGTTAAAATGGTCTTAGGGCACCCAGTGAGTTCAATAGCCTAAATGGGAATTTGATTCAAGTGTCCCCAGTCTAACTCTAGTACTCTGATAACTACCCCACACTGACTTCTGTATGTAATAACTGTTCATGGCTATAGCTTGGTATGGGCAGATAAGTCTATTTCTTGTCTGTGCCAATTTTGCATATGTTCATACGTCCATTCCATCCTGTTCTCACAGCAATCACCAGATTTTTTTAAAAGCACAGAGCGGTTCGAATCCCTGTGACAGGGTGAGCTCCCGTTGCTCGCTCCCTGCTTCTGCCAACCTAGCAGTTCGAAAGCATGTCAAATGCAAGTAGATAAATAGGTACCACTCCGGTGGGAAGGTAAATGGTTTCCGTGCGCTGCTCTGGTTTGCCAGAAGCGGCTTTGTCATGCTGGCCACATGACCCAGAAGCTGTATGCCGGCTCCCTCGGCCAATAAAGGGAGATGAGCGCTTGCAACCCCAGAGTCGTCCGTGACTGGACCTAATGGTCAGGGGTCCCTTTACCCTTTACCTGGGGGGGGGAAAATATTTAAGTGCATATTTTATTACAAGATAAACCCAAATTTCTAAATGTATTTTATCCTAAAAGACATTTTTTAAAAAAAAGATTTACATATTTTGGTACATTTTGGCATGTTGTAATTGCTTATAGTTTCTTGAGATCTCTTGATTTGTTTCCCTCCAAGAAACAAATGCAAGGAAAGCTGTTGACAGAGGCTATGTCCAAATGCTTTTAACAATTTACGTCGACTGGCATCGCCATGATAGTCGGCATAGACACATGTTGATCCGCAAGGGCATCTTGCAGTCTATAAAGAGCATTACGAACATCAAGTCGGGAAGAAAAGCATTCATTGATGTCAATGGGATGAAAATTCTGTACAATACTTCACAAGTAAGTGTTTAAAAAGCTTATATTGCTATGAATGCACAGCGAAGCGTATTTATATGTACCATTAAGATGATAATACCAAGTTCCCTGTGTTCATGTCCCAATACATGGGTAAAATCTTAAAAGTTGTATTATTTCTATTCTTCATCAACTAAAGAATCATCATACTTCACAGGAAATGCATTCAATCTCATCCACTACTTTTGACATTATAAATTTAAATTAATCTGTACTTGACAGTTCATTACCCAATCACCTCATCTCTTAACAATTGATATCCCTGTTCTGTATTAATCTGTTTAGTCCTCTGTGAATCTTTATTATCACTAGCAAGGAATCATGCTCAAAAAAAGGGTGGTGGTGGATTTTAAGAAAGGGAAGTAGTACGTGTAGAGAAGGTACACTAAAAAAAAACATTTTAAAGCTATTTTTAAAGAATTGTATCTTAGAAAGGGTTAGTGGGGAACTTCAGATAGTTTTTGAGGGAGACTCAGATGGAGATTTAAACCAATTGAAGACACAAAACTGTTTTCAATATATAGTCGAACCTTGGAAGTCGAACGGAATCCGTTCTGGAAGTCCATTCAACTTCCAAAATGTTCAGAAGGCAAAGCACGGCTTCTGAACTTTCTGCAGCCAATCGGAAGCTGCAGAAGCCCCTTTGGATGTTTGGCTTCCAAAAGAATGTTCGAAAACCAGAGCACTCACTTTCAGGTTTCGATTGTTTGGGAGCCGATTTGTTCAGGAGCCAAGGCGTTTGAGATCCAAGGTACGACTGTCCTTAAAAGCAGTATGATGGCATCAGTGTCTGCAGTGTTCTTGGTGCTAAGGCTGAACCAGACCACCTCTATCTACTGCAAATGCAGCAGCAAAATGAAATGCAAATATCTGCTGAATGTTATGCCAGTTCTTCCCTCAGTCTTCTTGGGAGCAGATTCTACACCTGTGCTGCTATTGATTTGTTCCAAACTGAATTATGATGTTCTAGTTTTTACAGTTATGCAAGCAGTGGCGTAGCTAGCCTCTGCACTGCTGGGGGCGGCGGCAGCGCAGAGGCACCCCCCTGGGGGAGGGGCACGACGCGTGCGTCGTGACGTCATCATGACGTCACGATGCACGTGTATGCAGAAAGGGGGAATTTCCCCCTTTCCGAGGCTTTTTTTCGGCGGGGGGTGGTGGCCAGCTAGGAGGGGGTGACAAGCGTGACACCCCCTCCTCGCTGGTCGGCCCCCCCGCCGAAAAAAAGCGGCGGAAAGGGCAAAAAGAAGCAGAGCAAGCGCTTGAATGCGCCTGTTCTGCTTCCTTTCCCCGCCCCCCCAGCGGTTTTTTTCGGCGGGGGGTGGTGGCCAGCGAGGAAGGGGTGACAGGTTTGACACACCCCCTCGCTGGTCGGCCCCCCCGCCGAAAAATAGCCGCTGGAAGGGGGAAAAGGCGACATGCCCCCCCCGTTCGGGTCCGCCCGGCGGGGCGGGGTGGGAGGGGCCGGCCAAAGTGTCACCCCCCCTCCCCTTGACCTAGGGGCGGCCCCCCCCCCCCCCGCGATGCCCCTGTATGCAAGGCCATTTGTCTTGGAATTGGATTGTATACATTATTGGGTACTTGACCTCCTTGAAGTTGGTTAATGTACGTAATCAGGAATTTGGTCATAGACTTTTTGCAGAAGCATTTGAACCGAGACTGAACATATGTATGTCCTTTGCAACACTCTGCAGTCATTCTTGAACATCCCACTTGGGATGTTATGCTGTAGTGGAAAAACTTGCTTGCTGCTTGAACTTTGATTTTAATTCCATCAACAGTTGTGCTTCAGTAATTCCAGCATCTCTTCCTTGTATCAGGAGAACATGGGGTTTACCTTGTTCTTCCCCAGCTTCCTTGGGCTATGGCACCCTTTGAACTTGAGTAATAGTTCATGAATGTTGCTCATTTCGCTGGAGTTATGCTACAATTTTTACTGATAACTCCAAGCCCCACGGTTATGTGGCAGTTAGCGGTTTCCATTTAGCAGTTATGTGTCACTGAAATTTAGGTTGGTAGTTCCTATTCTTTGGAGCTCTGTCCCTGTATGTGTTGCACAGGCACCAAATTTATATATTTTTCCAACACTTACTGAAAACTTTCTTTTTTCCCCTCAGGCCTTGATTAGACTGTATTTTATCTCCATTCTAAGTTTATTGTATTATATACTGAAGTTTGTGATTTCCCCCCCGTAACTGTCTTTTATTGTATTCTGTATATTGTCTATGTGAACTACTTAGAACATTTGAAGCTCTGTGTATATTAATAATGACAGTACTGTATATTCTGGCGTATAAGACTACTTTTTAATCCAGGAAAATCTTCTCAAAAGTCGGGGGTCGTCTTATACGCCGGGTGGAGAATCTGCGGTCGAGTATATCTCAAACTCTATATTTTAATGGAAAAGTTGGGGGTTGTCTTATACGCCCATTCCGGAAAATACGGTACATAATCAAGGCAAATATTCCATCATAAGATGAAGAGATTCCTTCAAGAGCTCCTATTCCTTGCAGTTTACTACAGTAGAACTATAGTACACAAACAGTGAAATTATTTGACATGCAGTGCTTTGTTTTATAATGCTTGTTTATTGTACTAGGAATGCCTTGCAGTAAGGACACTTGATCCACTGGTCAACACATCCAGTCTAATCATGAGAAAATGTTATCCTAAAAACCGTCTTCCACTGCCAACCATTAAAAGTGCTTTCCATTTCCAACTACCTGTCATCCCTGTTAATGGTCCAGTGTATCAGCTGTATAGCTTGCCTCCTGAAGGTATGTTTAATTTTGAAACATCACAGTCTTGTATATATCTGCTTTCCTATGAGAATTAGGAAAAAAACATAGACACAGAAGCTTACAGTTATCTGGTTGTTCTAGCAGCCTACTTTGGAAGTCTTAATACTACACAGCTCAATGCAGAATGTTGTTGGGTTTTTTAAAAAACAAAACAGCAACAACCTTATACCCCCTTTTAAAGAAAAGATTATATATTTAGATGATTGAAATTTATGCCTCATAAATAGGAGACCAAAATGTTACGCCTCAGTTTTCATTTTGATTACTGGTAAGTAAAATAATAAAATGATCTATTACACAAAGATAAATTCTGCAACAAAGTTCGTTGCCTTTTGAAGTCTTTAGAATATATAATAAGCCTGACAGATCCAAAAGAATGAGTCTGAAAATGTGTGCTGCATATCCTGAATTCATTTTTATTAATCCAGCATTCAAAACATTAAAATTATAATTTGCTTGTGTATCTCAGGAGTGAAAGTACTTTCACACTTCATCCACTTAAGGTTTGAAGTTGACAATGGACAGGTGCATTGGGGAGTATGGTCTTCTTGAAGTGTATCTAAAATAAAAAGTTGTGCTGCCGTTCATAAATTGAAGACATATGCTGTCAGAGACAAAGAAGGCCAACGATAAAAGAATGCAGGCTTGTATAATTCAGGCATAACAATTACTACTTGTCTGCCTCTCCCTCCATTTATCCATACTACTACTTTGCCCTACTTTGCTTTTTGCTCTTCACCTGTGGGGAGTTGCCTGTCTGAACACAAGACCAACAGCAGAGGGAGAGTTATAGAACTACCTTTTCACCCACAGCTATAATAGTTGCTTGCTGCACAACTTTCCTGTGTCAACACTTATGCTACTGACTCTGAATCTAGAAGGTCAGTTAGTAATGGTAGCATTGTGGAGACCGTGTGTGGCTGGATCCTTTGCCAGTGTCCATTTCGGTGATGCTGGAGATGTTAGGCATTTGAAATTTGTTGCAAATGACCAACCCCACAAGCTAAATTTGAAGGTTGTGCATGTGGCTTTAGGTCCCCCCCACACACATACATTTTGTAAATCCTGTTAGTATTCTGTAGGGTTTTTTTAAATTAAAAAACCCCTCCAGATATTACTCTGAGGGTACAAGGCACAAAATGAAAAGGGTTTGGCTGAAGGGTAATTTTAAACCCCTTAGGGTTTTCAAATTCATGATTTTTTGCAAAACAAATAAATGGGTAGTGGAGCCCTTGTAGGGGAGAGGCAGGAGGGAAGTGCTTAATGTTTAATCCATCAAGCCGTTTTCAGTGCCCCCACAGGCAGATTTATAGATCTCCCCACTCATTTCAAAACCAGAAGTAAGCAGTGGGGCAGGAAAAACAGCTGAGGGTATGAGTGGAATGCAAAGGGAGAAATGGTGGGCATGGAATGGGTTAAACACCTCTCCTGCCCTCTGGCTATTTTTCTCACAAATACAACTTTTCCTGCATTTGCATGACATGCATACATGTACACATACGTAATTTTCTTTGTATGCCACCTTTCCCTAGTTAAAACTACATTCAAGGTGGCTTATAACATGAAAAACATTTACATAGTTACAAATATAACAAATGCAGTCCTAAACAATAAATAAAACACATCAAAACGTACACAACCAAATTGAACAATATTCACTAAACATAAAGATACTCCCCCACCAAAAAAAAATCAGTAACAGCAACAACCACTGCCCGCAACACACTTCCTGAAGCATTACCCCAGCCCAAGAGTCTGGTTAGCAGCCTCAGATTTTGTAGCTGGAGTCAAGTCTAAGCCCTTCCCTCCCAGGCCAGGTGGGAAAAGGCCTGCAAGGCAGGGAGCAGGTCTTCCAGGACTCACAACTAGTGCAGGTTTTGGAGCTTATTTTTTGGTCAAGATAAATGTAATTCCACCCTTAAAACGCCTTGCTCTAAAACTGCTGAATTTGTTCATATTTAAATAATCGTGTATAGGAACAGTTACATAAGCCACCATTCTATTCTATACTCCCCTGGGCTTCTACTTGAGGCGCCCTATTCAAGGATGCTGGAGTGCCTCAGAAGGGCAAAAACTACCAGATTTCTTTCTACTCTCTGGATGATACAGAGAACAACTTTTGATACGTTGCATAGCCTTAGCTGTTCTGTTCTACCTTACATTGTTCATGTCTTCTTATGTTTAATAGATCTGTTTCTGTAACATTGAGAATCTGTGTAGTTACATACGCAGCATGTGGTCTCATGGCATTTTACTTCATAAGTAGTATTAGGTTTCAGTTGGAGAGTGAAAAGTTTCACATGCACCATTTCTTTTCTGGGATGTACATGTTGTAGAAAACGTACACCTGCCCTACTTATAGAGCATTTTATATCACAGTGGATGACGTAGTAGATGAAAGTGATGACAATGATGACGCCGAAACAGAGTCTGAGATTGAAAATGATAATGAAGATGACATAGATTTTAAGGTTAGTGGAACTGAGGGCATATTACTCAGATATTGCGCAATTATTTTCATTAGCTTTCAGAAAAATAGCTTGTGCATGCATCGTGTTTTCCAGATCATAAATATGCTTGTAAATTAATTGTAAAAACAGTCGGGAAGGGGCAGCTGTTGAGTTGCCTTGTTTCGAGCAAAGCATATTGAAAATGCGAGATGAGCCATTTGTCTGAACTCTCAATGTGTGGGTGGGGGGTAGTGATATATACATGGAAGCCACAGCCTAACATTGTGCATATTAGCCCCCCGTCTCCAACCTTCCCTATATTGTGTGACAAAGGAAGCTTCTCTTCATTTGATCATTATTAGACTGGGAGAACTTTATCAGATGCTCCCGTCATGCAGAGGGCTCTATTCACAAGCATAACTGAAGATGCCAAATATCAGTTGCACTTTGTCACTTAATAAGAGCAGAAGGGAAGGCCATGGCCGAGCAGAAGGGAAGGCCATGGCCATGCAGAAGAAGAGAGAAGGGGCATCATGTGCGCTAAAGCATTGCTCATGCCTGTTTACATCACACTGAACCAACATGACATGACATACATCCCTATGTATATTTTTACTCACAATACATCACAATACTTCCAACAAATCAGTATGTTAGCATCTTATTGTAAAATCATTTTAATGGGTTGAACGGAGGAAGATTCCTTCTTTTTGGCTCCATTCCAGTATCAGCTTGCCAGCCAATAAGAGCTTTTGTGTATTTTCTCTTGAGGTGCAAATGAACCTTATTTGCAGTATGAAGAAAATACTAGACATTCTCAGTAACCTTAAACTGGAAATTGTATCATGTATCCCACAAATCTTTTAATAATGCAAGTTCCCTTCCTCCCCTACAGAATGATGACATAGAGACTGATATCAACAAACTGAAACCAAAGCAGGAATTGGGGCGATCAGTGGAAGATCTGAAAATGTATGAACAGTTCTTCCCAGAACTTACAGAGGACTTTCAGGTACAGACATTGGTATCTTTTAAAAATAATAATAATAAAAGCATAGTTTAGGAGTTGTGCTAAGATGTGTTTTATTTGGCTGCTGCTTCTATTGAAATACAAATCAGAATTCAAAGCTTGCAAAGTTGCTATTCAAACAACTGAACTGGAGAAAGAAAATGAATTGCCACAGTAAGTACAGGCAGAAGCCATTTTAGGTTTGTCCAGTTGATGCAAGATTGCTGGTGGGCAGGTCCTTTGGCACCCAGAAGGAGGCAGGACGGGGCATGCTTATTCACGCTCCATGGATGCTCGCAGGGGACGGGAACATAACCCCCACATGAATTGGTTACCGCCTGTAAATAAACCTACACATTTCTGTAAGTTAAAGTGGAGATCTTAAGGCAGGGACAGCCAGTGTGATGCCCTACAGATCTTGACTGACTCCAACTCCCCATCAGCCCCACTCAGCAGGGCCATTGGTCAGGGATGATGGCAGCTGGAGCCAGAAACATCTGGAGGGAACAGCATCTGCCTTTCCCATAATCTGTTAGAATGCCTCTTTTGACACTTCCTTAGCATACCCCTCCTTTTTCTTCATAGCATTGCTCACTTTCTACTCGTCTGATTTCAGGCTTGTTGAAAGAAAAACACCTAATTAGACCTCCCTTTTTCTTTTGCTGCTACCCTTTCATCTTCTCTACGTGACTCCTTGAATGAATGGCCTTCACTTAATGGAATGCACTGTAACCAAGATTTCTAATAACCCTTTTCCAGCTAATTGTTTCTTCTCAGCACTCCTTCAGCTATCTGCTGCTTTTGTTAATTTGTTAATTGTGTCTTTGGTTTCTGTGACACTTTTTCTTCCTCATTCTCTCGATGTCTTTCTGAGTGCTGTCCCTTTCTGATTATTTTCCCTACTTTAACGGCCTTTTGACCTTATTTTTCTATTTTGTTCCTATGGCTTCACCAAGCACCTTCATATTTCTGACTCTTTCTTTTTTTCCCCTCCACTTCTTTTTCATCCCCTGTCCTATTTCACATCTTACTGGAAGCAGCTCCTGAGTGAATTTTTATATCTAAAGATATCAAACTGATCTTGTCCTGCCAAAGTCCAACATACCCTTTGCTGTCAGACTCAGAGATATTCTCCCCTACTGCGTCTTCTCTTTCCCTGAATGTAGCCTGTTGTTGGGATCTACTCTTTTCCTTCTCAGAAATGCCAAGTAGGATAAGATATTTGCTATTGGTACATATTGCTAAATTGTTCCTTATGCTTGTGAAGTGATTCCTTTTCCATTTCTGCATTAGTGTGTAAGCTCTTTATAAATACAACTCTATTCACGTTTTTCACATTCTGCTTGTTCTTGCAGACAAGTTCACTTGCATTTGGCTCCTCCTTTTTTTATTCCGCTTCTAGGTATTCTGCTGCTGTTGCCTGGACGTTTCTCACTTCTAATTCATTCTTCCACTTTTGAAAACTTAAGATTGTAAAGTCTCTGGGCAGGAGTTTAGGTGTTATTTATACACTGTTAAATCAAGTGTCTAAATGTTCCTAATAATGATTTTCCCTTCTCTTTTCCCCTTCTCTCATTAATGTTAAGGAGTGTGACTTAGTTTCCAAGGAACCAAAGCCTTTTTCACCCAATGTAACCCTAGGAGGGGCCATTGTTGTCCCTACCGCTGGAGAGGAGCCATCTCCAGCAAACCCTGCAACAGAAATTCCTGTGAAGGAGGGTCCTCCTCTACAAACAGAGGACTGTAACAAAAGACCCATCTTTTTGGGTCTGGTAAACCGTGATAGCAACACGGACAATAGCTTACAGAATCAAAGCGATCGCAAGAAATTGTTTTCATCATGCCAGTGCCTAAACCATGAAATAGTTAGAGACTTTGACAGAATTTCATTGCAAAATGCTTCCAAAAATGAGCACTCTTATAGTACAAGGGCCATGACCAAAAAAGAGTGTAAAACTAGCCTCAGTGAAGTTGCCTGTAATAAACCTTTTCAACACGCTTCATCCTGTGGAAGTGTGTTGTTTGAAGGGCGGTCTGTCCAGCTGGGAAAGCTGTGCTGTTCTGGAGCAGAGCCGGAAGAGGAGGAAATTTCCTGTTCAATTTCTGTGGGAGACCAAGTGATGCTCGAGGTGCCTGATAAGCTACAACTCCACGACCCAGAACTTTATATTGAGGTAGTGAAAAATACGAAGTCTGTTCCTGAATATTCAGAAGTGGCTTATCCTGATTATTTCGGACACTTCCCACCCCCATTTAAAGAGCCTATTCTTGAAAGGCCTTACGGTGTGCAGAGGTGAGTTTCCAATTTCTCTTAACATGTTTCAAGGTTTATCTAAAGCTACGATTTGCTGTGAACAGTAAAATTAAATAAAATATTGTTGGGTTTAATGCAGAGGATTTTTTTGTGTGAATGGAAGAGACTTTGAGCCAGTGCAGAGGAGGCCATATCCCCCACAATTCTTGCGAACCTCCCTGAAACTGTCTTTGGGGATTTAGGAAGCAAAGAACTGATAAAACCGTGTTCCATGAGTGGGAACTCCCTTTATGACTACTGCTCTTAGCTAATATGGGAGAATGTTTTTTGAACACAGAATTTCTCTTAAGCTTCCCCCCCCCCTTTAACAATAATGAAGCCCACTGAGAACTTGAAATAAATATTCTGAAGTATACAAAACAGGAGATAGATTATGTGGTGCAGTATCAAACAGTGAGCTGAGCTGGGAATCCCCCTGTTTAGCTCTCACTCTGCCATGGACCTAAGTAATCTGTTAGCTTCAGTTTCCTCATCTGCAGTGTTTGATTATAACAACAACAGGGAGGTGGTATAGCTTACTGGGTTAATGTATGTAAATTGCCTTGAACATGCTAAAGTACTACGTTAATGCTAAGATGTAAAAATGCTAAGTTGTTTAAAAAAAAGAAAAAAAGGAGTCTTGCACTTCATAGGTGTTTCATAATCTCAAACTTTATTCCCTTTCTTCCACAAGGAAGAAGAGAATGGCTGGCAGTCACATGCGAACTCTGATGTATGTGAAAGAAATATTGGATATTTCTCCTTCATAACATCGGGGTCTCTTGAACTCCTTTTTGGCAGTAGTTGTCAGTGAATGGGTGTGTGCAGTTTCCTTGAACCTTATTCCAAATTGATAGGGCAGAAAATCCATTTAAAAAAAAGATCTTGGTTTCTCTCTTCTCTTTCAAAATCTTCCTTTCTTTCCCATAATGTCAAAAACACATGGGTTTGCTGTAATACACAGTGTGAATTGGTACTAAAGCTTGTGGTGTGGTGCTACGTAGAATCTACAGTCATTTCAGAGTCCCAGCATGCCTTTGCAGATAAGTAGAGCAACTGATGCTGGCAATTGGTTGACAAAACACTCAGAAAGACTTTGTGGAACCTTAAGATCCTGCTTTCATTTGTTCATAGGCCACCAGATGCAAATGTTCTGATGTCCTAATCTTTAAACATTTTTGTGCTGTCATTCTTGGTTCTGTGTTTAAGGTTAGAATTTTACTACAACAAGGATTACATTATTGTGAAGGTGGACTGTACCTCAGATTATTACCTGAAAGGAAGTGTTTGCCTCACAAATTAGATCAGGTTTCATTTGCTACTGGAAGGGCCAGAGCAAAAAAAAAAAAAAAAAAGCGATGGAGATGCCCTCTGCACCTCAGCTTTGGTTCGACATTACTCCTTCTTGTTGCATATGTCTTGTGCAATTACAAATGCAGTGACAACTAAGGCTCCAGCACCAGACTCGTAACGGTGCCAGAGAATTTCATTTTAACATTGTGCGAGTTACAGATAAATGTAGCAACGTTCATAGTTAAAGATTTGGTTTGCCTTGCACTTTTCAGTGAGTGAAAGATTCAAAGATGTACTTGAAGTGTTGAAGCTTCTGTTTGTTAGTTAGTCATGGCTCTAAACAATCAAAGTTCCAAAGTAATAAATAAGTGTAATTACAACTTGACCACTGAGAGATATTCAGTGTCTAGCTTAATACTATTTTTCAGGTCTTGGCAATACCCCAAAATCAGATAATGTTGGTCTCTGGTATTAAGAAAAAATAGGTAAGATAATTTCAGAAAAATTGAATTGACTAGCATCACAATTAGACTTTGAAAGCATGTGCAAAACTATTCCATTAAAAGATGTGTTTTTCCTACTTTCCTTCTGAAACGATGGAATATAATGAATGTGTTTACAGAATGCTGAACTATGGTTTGTTCAACAAGCCAAGGGCCATCTTGCAGAGAAGCAAACAAATTAAGCTTTTTTTAAAAAAAAAAACAAACCACACACACACAAAGTTGCTCTTGCCATCTACCTTTGTAACCTGGAATGTACCTGAGGTGGAGTTGCCAAATAGACCATAGCTGTTGTGTTCAGACATAGTGCCAAGCCATAGTTAAAGCAAACTGTACTTCATAAGCCAATCACCTCCCATGGTTTCACATTGTGGTTTGTTGCCGGAAAATAAACCATGGTTAGTTTGCTAAGCTGGGTTCAGACATTCAAATAAATTACACTTTGGCTAAACAAACCTTGACTTGGTGTTATGTGCGAGCTGGGCCATTTACCAATATGCAGAATATATTGAGGCATAATAAAATAAACAGGGAAGAAAACTTAGAATATGTCAGTGATTTTTTTTAGTTGTAAAGGAAGAAATAGTCTAAGATAATTTTAATATATAAGAACTGAATCAAACAAAACATTATTTCCAGAATAATTCCAAATATCATATATTATATTACATTATATTATACATTATTATTACATTATATTATTCCTGTAATCCTAAATATCAGGCTTGTCTTAAGAAACAAGTTTGTATGAGCCTAGTTAGGCTTGATGGAGAAAATAAGACTAATTTCCATAGCAGTGGAGCTTTAAAAAATGTCAGTAGACAGATGGGTCCTTAAGATGATTTTGTTTAAATGGTTCCAGTTACAGGTAGGTAGCCGAGTTGGTCTGCCATAGTCAAAACAAAATAAAAAACAAAAAAAAATTCCTTCCAGTAGCACCTTAGAGACCAACTAAGTTTGTTCTTGGTATGAGCTTACGTGTGCATGCACACTTCTTCAGATACACTGATCTGTATCTGTATTCAGTGTATCTGAAGAAGTGTGCATGCATACAAAAGCTCATACCAACAACACACTTAGATGGTCTCTAAGGTGCTACTGGAAGGAATTTTTGTTTGTTTGTTTGTTTAAATGGTGACATTAAAAAAACTAAATTGTGGCAAGTGTGTCTAGGTTTTACTTGCTAACAATTCTAAACTTACTTTCTAGACATTACTTTTGACAAAGAATAGAAGGGGGAAGCTGTGAATTAGATGTTAGTTATTAGTTTAGCTACTCATTTCTATATTTTGGTGCCTGTGCTTAATATGTCTTCTGAATGATAGTTTACAGTAGGTTTTCATTTTGTTCACACTAAAAGCTTACCACACAGTAACTCCGTTCTGTTTTGGCACAACTTCTACATCCCATATCAAGGCCAATCAGGATATATTTTCAGACACAGAATGGCAATTGAGAAATATTTTTCAATGTCAAAACCTACCTCTTTGTTTTTTATTATTGTATGTGCTTTTCATTGGCATTTAGCTATTGAATAAAGCTAGTTTCCAGGGTGTTTAACTTTTCTGAGCAGGTATTTCCAACTGCATAGGCTTTCTGTGCCATGAGGCATAAGAATATTTCTTTCTGACATGGACAACACATTTGTGTAGGGAATTTTGTGTCTCCTGTGCACATGGTTACGGACATGCTTGTGCATCTGCTTCAAGAGGTCTTACAGCATCTATACATGGCAGAATAAAAGCACCAGATATAATGCTCCACAGAGTGGGAGCACAGAATTATTTTCGCAGAAATGATAGTCGTGTCACATGGTTAATCTTGCATTAAGTGTACTTTTTATTTATAACCTCATGTTTAAGTAGAGGTTTTCGTAGGTGAGAAGCTCGCACGCTAACCCAATCACTGCACAGTACTCTTTGAAACTTTATTTACTTCAGCTGTAATTGCATGAATTGCTAATATAACTTAATTGTTCTCGAAGCTTAATTAGTTTTAACTAATAATACTAATTGAAATAGTAATTGATATCTGATACTATGCACTTGGGAAGGAAAAGGAATTCAACAATTGATCTTGAATCTTTGATGTCTTCTGTACAGGTTGATTCTCTCCATAAGGAAAATAATTGGGATGTGTCCCCCAGATAGATAATCGTATTCTATGCAAAATTAGATACCTCATCTGATGGTCTTTCCTTACCTCATTATGTATTTTTAATAACTGGCACTGTACCTTTCTCATTGTGAAACATGAACTAAGGACTCTCTATTTTATAGGACAAAAATTGCCCAAGATATTGAAAGGTTGATTCATCCTAATGATATCATAGACAGAGTTGTGTATGACCTTGATAATCCCAGGTAGGTTTCACAGGTAAAGTTCCTGTTTTAACTTTCTCTTTTGGTCTGGTTTTCCCTTTGTTTTAAATTAATTTATACATACAGAAAATAAGTAAGAAAATGCAACTGATGAGAAAGTGAGGTTATGGTAGCCAGTTGCTTTTCTAGACTATTCATAAAAGTTCTGGGAGTTAATTCCTGCTCAAATGAGATGCGGTTATAGCTTAAAATATCAGTTGTAATTGTTTGTATTTGAACAACAATTAAAAGAACCTAAAACTCACTTTAATTGGTAAAATGGGTTGATTTGATTCACTATTATATTTACTTCAAGTGGTTTCAAATTTTGCAACTTTATGTAACCCATTATGTGCCTCCTTAACTGCTGAGGAACCTCTCTATGCCTGCATTGTGTGTTGCATTCTGAGAAAGTAACTCACCATTGGTCCATGAAATGTGAATTGAAAATACTTCCCTAGAGCACACCTAATCCCCCTGCTATGAATGCACACTGCAGGTGAAGAATGGCATTAGTGAGCAAACCAACATCTAAAAGCTTGCTTTCTCTACCTCTTACTAGTCTTCTCCTTGACAAACTCCATAAAAGCTTCCAAGTTACTGGTATTCCACCTTGGAAACTTGAAAAACAACACTTTTAGCCAATAGGGTAGCAAACTGAAGCAATTAAATAACTTAACATGTGCTGATTTAACTGCACGCTTAGATATTCATTATGCCAAATATTCTCGTGTTCTTGTTTATATGGAATGTGTTATTCCATTATTTTTTGTCAACTTAAGAAACTTTTTAAAAGAAATCTTATGGGTGATTCCAATGTCACATGAATGGATGTGACGGGATTTCCCCTTCCTCTCCCTCCCCTCTGTAGCTATACACATCCCCTCCTGCAGTCTGCTGCAGAGGCCCCCAACATCTGTGTCAGCAGAGGTCCATTGCCTCAGCAGGTTGACTCCACTGGAAATCACTCCAAGAGAAACAAAGAATACTCTTAATATTTAAACATCTTCTTAAACATTTTCGTTGGGTTTAAGGAAATCCTTGAATGAGTTAATTAGATATTTTATTTCTGCAAATAACAGGTATCTGTTTGAGGTTTTTGCAAAACTCTTTGTAAATTCAGTGAGAATAAGATTGGAGAAATGTTATTCTCTGGTGAACACACATCATGGTGGGTTGTGCTACCCTATTGTGTAAGAAGACCAGAAATGTAGGGGAAAGTAAAATGTATGGCAGCCTTCCCCAGCCTCAGATGTTTTGGACTACAGCTTCCATGTGGCTGTGTCAACATAGACATATACTGTCTGGGACTGATGGGAGTTGTAGTCCAAAACATCTGGAAGGCACCAGGCTGGGAAAGACTGCTATATGACAACTGAGCATTACATAGATACTTCAGTTGTGTCGATGTTCTTTACCCTAGAATAATCCTACTGATAAGCAGCATCAAAACTCCTGTAGGCTCTGCCTTATTGGCTGAATCAGACTCAAAAGAAACCAGGAATATGAGGCCCTGAATAATTAAGGTCATTTAACTAAAAGTGATATTTGTTGCCATCGTAAGGAGGAACTGTTATTATTTATTTCCCATCGCCCTCTTCATTATATGCACCCAACAATATTTAAAGAATAGTATAAAGTTGGAATGATAAATAAAACTTTCCTTTCCCTGTGATTTTATTTCTTTAAGCTATCCAGTGCCAGATGAAGGAGACGTCCTGAAATTTAACTCCAAATTTGAATCGGGAAATTTACGCAAAGTTATTCAGATCAGAAAGTAAGATGTTGTCATTTGTTTTGCTTCGTTTTTGATTTTAAAGCTGTTCTTCATTTTAAGACTTGTTTCTGTTCATCTTTAGAAATGAGTATGATCTCATTCTGAACTCTGACATAAACAGCAATCATTATCACCAGTGGTTTTACTTCGAAGCCAGCGGAATGCGAGCAGGGGTTGCCTACCGATTTAATATAATCAACTGTGAAAAGACGAATAGTCAGTTTAATTATGGTAAGACCTGTTTTTCTTATTCAAAAGATGTGCCTAGGAAGAATGTGGATTTATTCAGATGTACAAAACCTTCACAGTGCTTTCTATATTATATATTTTGAAGGGTTAGATTGTTACGCAGTTCTATCGACTATCAGTAATCAAAATGACACTTAAGCTTAGTTGATTATTTATCTTGGCATATTCAGAATGCAGAATGATAACTTTTTAATATATTAGATGGTATTTTCCTTGATTAAAAAGTTAAGTTTTCCTTTATGCTCTAGATGGGTATATTTCTTCGCTGAATACATGCAACCATGTTGAATCACCTAATATATTTTGCTTGAAGGTATGCAACCCCTTATGTACTCTGTTCAAGATGCACTAAATGGCAGACCCTGGTGGACTCGTGTAGGAACTGATATTTGTTACTACAAGTAAGTGTAACACTAAATTGAGGAAATAAAACATTGAATTAAATGGGCTGAAAAATTAACTTAACTATATTAGTAATTAACACTGTTTTAAAAATTAATAATATTAGAGTATATTGAACTGGCTAGATTAACAGAGGCAATTATAGATCACACTAGACAAGAGTTTCAAAAAGCATGGGGGAAATGCAGAGAATACTTCACAAAACAGTGCCCTAAAATACATACCTGGACTTGTTTCGATTAATGTCTGCAGGAGACTTTGTGGATATTTAAGTTATAATTAGAAAAATCTTAATAATTATTCATAAAGGAAACAGTTTATAAGAAGTAAATAAGGAGGCCAGATATAGGATAAAGGAAGTCTTTTATTTGGTTAAAACAAAATCGAAAATTCTTTCTAGTAGCACCTTAGAGACCAACTGAGTTTGTTCCTGGTATGAGCTTTCGTGTGCATGCACACTTCTTCAGATTTGGTTGTTTGTATTGTTGTATGTTATGTTCACGTTTAATGAGGGTGGATTTGTGTATTGGGGGCGGGGTTGTGCTATGTTGTAAATAAAATTCCAAAATAAATAATAAAAGGAGAATTCAAATTTCAACCTTTGTTTATTAGTACTAAAGGTAATACTTGAGTGAGTGATGCATCTCTGCAGATTATTTACCATAAATTTGTAGCATGCACTGCATCTTTAAGCTAATTCTAAAATGTTGTTTCTAGGAATCACTTTTCAAGAAGTTCCATTGCAGCCGGTGGCCAGAAGGGCAAATCCTACTACACAATTACCTTCACTGTCAGTTTCCAGCATAAGGATGATGTTTGCTACTTTGCTTATCATTATCCATATACTTACTCAGCTTTAATGGTGAGTTAATTGGCGCTTAGGTGGAGGCATAATTTGTTTATGCACATTTTTACTTTTAACAATTTCAAGTATTTTAACTACATGGTTTGATAGCGATCACAAAAATAGCTAGATGCAAAAGCACTTTCCATTTGAAAACAGCTGAAATATTCATACATGAATTTTAGGAAAGGAATATATATATATATCACAAATAAAGCTCCTGTAAACTAATGTGGTAAAAGATTTAGCATTAATTCTGAATAACCAGGACTTTGCAGATGTAGAACACAATGTTGGCTCTAGTTGATTTGTTTCAGCTGTAGGCCATAGCAATGCAGAATAGAGACTGGGTTTGACAAAACGATGTTGGTACAAAAAGAACAAAAGTAAACTTTAATACATTCAATTTGCAAGAGGTTACGGTCCATAAATGTAGGAATACATATAACACTATACAGATGTCAAGCAGGTCCCCCTCTCCCCCTCAAAAAAAATTCAACCAATGTAAGGTGGCCTCTTAATAACAGAGGAAGCAGTTTTCTGTCGGGGGGGGGGACACTTCAGAAAAACTCTGTTTTGAAATAAAACTGCATTGTTTTACAAATATACTGGTGGAGAACAGTTCTGGAGCTTTTGTTGGTGTCTGCTGTCTTTTAAGCACAGGAAAAGCTAAACCTGTAGTTATGGTAAAATATGAAACAAACCCTGGCTGCAGGCTTACGATCTAATTATTTTTGTCATGAAGATGCATCTCAAAAAACTGGACTCCACACACAATCCTCAGCAGATATATTTTCGACAAGGCGTTTTGTGTGAGACTCTCTCTGGAAACAGCTGTCCCATAGTAACTATAACCGCCATGCCGGAATCAGATTACTATGAACATATCTGTCAGTTCAGTAAGTACAACGTTTTTCTCTTTCTCACTGAGAATTTATATATATGTATTTGTTTTCCTGAATGCAGGCTGCTTTGTAAAAGATACTTGAATTGCATATAGATGTTCTGGAAAGCATAATTTGTGGCCTAATTTAGAGGACACACCTACCTGTTCAACACTTTATGCCATATATATATATTCTACTTTAATGAATTCAAGTGCTTTAATTACATGCATTTCATGTTCTAGTTCATATGTGTCAGTTCATAATAAGCAAGCTGCTGTGACTTGTGATTGTATCATGCTATTTTGCTTGTGCTGTGTTTTTTTTTTTTAGGAAACCGTCCTTATATATTCTTAAGTGCTCGTGTTCATCCTGGAGAGACTAATGCAAGCTGGGTTATGAAGGGAACTTTGGAATATCTCATGAGTAATACTCCTGCTGCCCAAAGCTTACGAGAATCCTATATTTTTAAAATTGTACCAATGCTTAATCCTGATGGGGTCATTAATGGAAAGTAAGTTTTTAAGTGTATTCAGCAGCAAAGATAATGCTTCTTATGCGCTTCCAAACCAAGTTTAGGCCATGGACCTCCTGTCCTTTTGCCTCAATATTCATTGAACGGCGCAATGGAAATGTCAGCCCAGCATGCAGCAGCTGTGAACTCCATGTTAGGGATCAGTAAAAAGCGATAAAAAATAATATCAAAATAACTTCATACAAATCCATGGTGTGGCCACACTTGGAATACTGTGTACAGTTCTGGCTGCCCCACCTCAAAAAGGATACAGTAGTACCTCAGGTTACATACGCTTCAGGTTACATACGCTTCAGGTTACATATGTTTCAGGTTACAGACTCCGCTAACCCAGAAATAACGCTTCAGGTTAAGAACTTTGCTTCAGGATAAGAACAGAAATTGTGCTCTGGCGGCGCAGCAGCAGCGGGAGGTCCCATTAGCTAAAGTGGTGCTTCAGGTTAAGAACAGTTTCAGGTTAAGAACGGACCTCCGGAACGAATTAAGTTCTTAACCCGAGGTACCACTGTATTGTAGAGCTAGAAAAAGTCAGAAAAGGGCAACCAAAATTATCAGGGGCTGGAGCAACTGGCTTATGAGGAAAGATTACAGCATTTGGGGTTACTTGCCTTTTTCCTAAACTAAATGAGAACATGTTGGATGTGTGTAAAATTATCCATGGTGTGGAAAAAGTATATAGGCTTTTTCCTGCCATAACACTGTCTTCCAGTGAAGCTGAAATGTGGGTGACAGGGGTGCCCACTTGAATAAAATATTGAGGGGGCCCAAGGTAAACCCTGCCCCACATAATTATTCACACGATGTGGCGCACAAACACCGTTTGAATGGTCATGCCCATCAGCTTGGGGGGGGGGGTTAGTGCCCTCAAATATTTTAGGGGGGGGAAGACACCCCAGCCTCTAGGAGTTTTTTCTTATGGTGGGAGATTCAGGACAGACAAACATAAGCACTTCTTCATGCAGCACATAGCTAAACTGTGGAATTTACTATCACAAAACGTAATAATTCCCACCAGTTTAGACAAATACTGGATACAAGCAGGCTAGCTTTCTAATATCATGATTCATTTTCTCGTAACTGGTTTTTTAAAATCAAATGGTTAAAACAAGACTTTAAAGAGCCGCCTTTTTTGTCTTAATAAAATTGCACAAAATATCCACAAAAGTTGTCCCACAAACTTACTTGGAGGGGGAAACATTTTTGTTTGGGACAGTAAGAACTTACTGAGATTGTCTTTCTCCTGTAGTCATCGCTGTTCTTTAAGTGGGGAGGACTTGAACAGACAATGGCAAAACCCCAACCTAGATCTGCACCCCACAATTTATCATGCCAAAGGCCTGCTGCAGTACTTGGCTACTATAAAACGTTTGCCCCTGGTAAGTGTTCATATCCGTGTGCTCTCCCAGTTCACTCCACTGAAGTAAAAGCATCAGAAAATGCCCCTTCCCCCCCCCCCAAAAAATATGAGAAATCTGTGAGGGAACTCTTTTGACAGATGTTTCTCCTCAGAAATGTCTACAGTTCTACCTCCGCAGATCCCATGCTCTGCTTTTAAATGTGGTCAGTATTAATAGCAGCCACAGACAGATGAGACTCTTCATGTGGTTTTCTGTAGATCAGGAGTGACTAACTGTTGTTGGTCCAACGGCCATATTGACGCTTTGCCACCCCCGCAGGCCACATGCCAGTAGTGTGTGCGGCCACTGTGTGTGCATGCACGCATGCACATACATAGACATGCAGGTGCACAGTACTGTTTACTATGCATAGGTCATTCTAAAAGGTAAAGGTAATGGACCCCTGACAGTTAAGTCCAGTCATGAACGACTCTGGGGTTGCGGCGCTCATCTCGCTTTACTGGCCGAGGGAGCCAACGTTTGTCCGCAGACAGTTTTTCCAGGTCATGTGGCCAGCATGACTAAGCTGCTTCTGGCGAAACCAGAGCAGCACACGGAAATGCCGTTTACCTTCCCGCCAGAGCGGTACCTATTTATCTACTTGCACTGGCATGCTTTCGAACTGCTAGGTTGGCTGGGACCGAGCAACGGGAGCTCACCCCGTCGCAGGGATTCAAACTGCCAACCTTCTGATCGGCAAGCCCTAGGCTCAGTGGTTTAGACCACAGCCCCACCTGTGTCACAACATAGGTCATTCTAGGCAACATAAAAAGCAGCATTTATCCCTGCTCCAGCATTTGATATGTTTGGAAATATTGCATTTCCCTCTTAAAAAGCAAGCAGGTTTAATCCCAAATCTTAGTGTTGTAGTGTTTCATGCTAAGATCAAAGGTCTCTCCATCTGCTCTTTAGAGAAAATCTTTGAAGAGCAGACAGAGGAAATTAGACTTCCGCATCCCAGGATGTTTGTATGTGAATGGAGGCAGAATGTTGGTGAAAAGGGAAAGACATGAATCCTTCTGTTACGTTTCGTTGGACCTAATTTTCGTTCTTCCTTTTTTACGTAGTTGAACCATCTGAGAGAATGTAAAGAGGTTTTGGACTATTTCTCAGGATTTGTTACTTGATTTCATTGTTATGTAAAAGGACTTTTAAAAATACTTAATTCCATTTCATTCATTACTCTTTTTTTGTTATGTTTCCTTCTCTCTTTTTTAAACCAAAGTTCTAAGCCAAACCTCACGCTTTCGTCCTCGTTCATATGTAACAGTCCTGATCTGATAAAGCACTGTGTGCTCCTTCTTAGTCCTTCCCTGTTGCACAACCAAACTGGGAATCTGTGATTAAGAGTTCCCGATTAAAAGCAGGATCTGATTCTGGTTTCATATCCTCATTTGGAGGGAACATTTTAGAAACAATTTCCCAGTTCAAGCATCATAAGAAACTGGTTTAAGAAACAGATAGATTCACTGAAGCTGCTTATGTGAGGGAAGGCAGGAGCCTACAATTAGCTCCTGAGCCAATAGACCATAGTTTATTAGTCTAGGATCATTACACCAGAATGTGGCCTTTGACTCCTTGAAGAAATGGGATTCATTACAGAGTAATAAAAGACAGCACAGAAATTGAACAAACGGTATTTAATTGATGAGCTGGAATATTTGTGAAAATATCTCTGCCCCCAATTAATTGATATTGTTATAATTTGGCTATTATTGGGGAATATTTGAAAACTAATAAAATTATTTACAAAAAAAGACAATATCTCTGCCCTACTACAGATAAAAGAAAGTTGCATCTTTTTATAACTTTTGAAAACTTTATTCCTCATAGGTTTTTTGTGATTATCATGGTCATTCTCGCAAGAAAAACGTGTTTATGTATGGCTGCAGCATCAAGGAAACCATGTGGCATACTAATCTTAGTGCTGCTTCTTGTGATGTGATTGAAGACCTTGGCTATAGGGTGAGTTGTTTCTTTAAAAATCCAAACAAGGCCACAACAGATTCATAATTTCTGTTTCTATTTATTTTGTCTAATCCTCAAGTGATAATATTGCCAGTAGTATTTTGCCCAGAGGAGAGCCATTGAAATTGAAAGACCTAAATTAGTCATATCCACAAATTCCAGTGGGTCCACTCGATGAGTTTTGACTAACATGAATACAACCCACTGTTTTGGAAAATTTAACTATCTGGTTTTTAATTAGTGAAGTGAAGATAAAACAGCTTCATTTAAAAAAACAGTAAAATTACATGTAAGAAACTATTAAAACATTGGGGATAGATAGATAAATATTCTATATATCGTTGATATGCGTCATATGTACATATATTTTAATTAATTTTCCGTGTCTGTTCATTCTACGGCTATAGCCTAAAACCCCAAATAATATATTATTAGTGTACTAAGGAGAATGCTTTAATAAAGTTTAATGATGACAGCAGAATTATACAGTAAAGGACAATAGAAGTATATTTATAATACAATTGTGGAAGAATTGGCAAGCCAGATCCTCAACAGTTTGGACAAGTCTCATGAGGCTAGAAGCTCCTTCCCCTCCATTCTGTATCTGGTATCACTGCAGTGGGATATAAAATCACAACCTTCACATGCTGGGTTGTATCTCATACTGCTGTTCCTCTCACATAGTGGACTTCCATTTGTTTGTACAAATTCTGTAAATAGGGAATGCCCTGCTGTTTATTTTATTTTATTTTTTAAATAGCTGGGTAATATTCTCATGAGTGGCCACTACACCACAAAAGTTCCTCTCATTTTTTGTGTAGTTTTCCCTGACTCTGGCTACTTTTAGGCAAACGGTGAGAACTTTTTTTATTCTGCCAAGTCTTCGTGGTGTAACAATTTTTCTGCTAACCATCCTGCTGTTTCATTACGGTAGTTTTCTGTGTTTGTATTGGTATTTTAAGTGGAGCTTTTTGCTGCTGTTGTATTTTGTGTTGTTATAATTAAATATTTGTTAAGTGCCCTGGGCTCACTTTTGTGGGAAGGGTGGGCTATAAATCGGTTGAAATAAATTATTGGAATGCATACTTCTTCTATCCTTAATTTTTTATTTATTTGCATCTAAATAATATGTAGCCTGAAATTCACAGAACTTCAACTGCAGTTATATACTTTTTCACATATTGAAAGTGGACCAATTAATGCACTTTTTAAATATTCAGTGGTTTAACAATTTCAGACTGCTATTAAATACTTCCTTCCTCTAGACTCTTCCAAAGATTCTTAGTCAGACAGCGCCAGCATTCTGCATGAGCAGCTGCAGTTTTGTGGTAGAAAAGTCCAAGGAATCTACAGCACGTGTTGTTGTTTGGAGAGAAATAGGTGTTCAGAGGAGTTACACCATGGAAAGCACATTATGTGGATGTGACCAGGGGAAGTACAAGGTAAAAAATAAAACAGAATTGTAAAAATGGCATCTGTATATTTAATGAGTATGAAAAAGTAATCTTGTGCATTGCCTGAATTCTCTTTAGAGGAACACTTTGAAATATGTATTATCTAAGGGCCAAACCACATATTAGGGTAAACAAACTTTAAAAAAAATAATGGTTCAGCCTGGCCACTTTCTTTTAAAAAAAGGGATTTTAAAGAGATTTTAAAGCAAAAAAATAGGCCAGAAGCATGTTCAGAATGGTGTCCCGCGACTGCTTTTACTCCAAAATAAAGTGGCCAGTTTAGCATACTTTTTTTTTTTTAGAATTAAAATAATGCTTTATTGAGTTTTTGAAAGATTTTCAAAGAAAGAAAAACATAAAAAATACATTCATACATATGTACATAAAATTGCGTGTAAAATGAAAACGAAGACAATCTGTGCCCCACCCCCGGTGTTGACTTCCAGCCTTCCTGTTAATTGCAGTTTATGCTAACTGTATCTTTTTTGTATACCTAATTTTATCATTACTTCTTTCTTAAGTTTACTTTTTGAGGCCACTTATACAGTTGTTAGAAGAATTGGCTGTTTCCACTATATTTCCTATATAGTTTTTAAAAGATTCCCAATCTTTTTCTACTGCCTTACCTGTCACTCCTTTAACTTCTCCTATTTTCCTAGCCATATTCTGATATCCTATTATAAAATAAAATAAAGTTTAGCATACTTTTTGAATGGCATGTTTATCGTAGCTTGTACTCTAGACCCCAAACACATCTTATAAAGATATAAACTTTGGGGATCATCTGGTTTTGCATTTGTTGCTTTAATACTTTAATTAGCTTGTCTTGCATCTCTTCATAAGACAAACTGTGCCAGGAGTTATTTTCAGCTATAGCATCAGACATAATTAAACTAACCACTCAGTGAATATGTTGTTCTCTAATTAGGGCTTACAAATTGGGACACGTGAACTTGAAGAGATGGGAGCCAAGTTCTGTTCTGGTTTATTGCGTTTGAAAAGGTTGACATCGCCACTGGAATACAACCTTCCATCTACGCTCTTTGACATTGAAAATGAATTGATTGAATCCAAAGTGACAAGGTAGTACGAGCTTAACATGTTGTTGTACTAAATGTTTATTTGTTTCAGAATACTTAAATTGCACTTATGAAGTTGTTTTCAAGAGATTCTTACAATAGCAAAAAACCCATTCAAATCTGGTAACAGGAAGAGAGATACCATGGTGACTCTGTGGTGCCAGGTTTATGCAGCTGACATTTCCTCCTTTCGTCCTTGCCCTTCCTGGTGTTGCCCCTCTGCCTCCACCTATGAGACAGCAGACATCACTGATGATCTGAGAGACAAGGGATAGTGGATGGAGTAGCTGGGTCTCATCCAGTCCATGATGGAGGCAAGTCTTCTCTTGCCAGGCAGCAGTTCTCAGTGATGTCCTCTAGATAAAATAATAATATGAAATAGTTGGAGGCAGAGAATTTAAAATGAAATAACTACAGCAGAAGGCAGATTTTAGTGCAAATTTGTGGGGAGGGAGGGAATGTCTGTAACACAGATAGAGAAAGAAAAGCATTGCTCCCAACACGCATCCAAACTAGTTTTCTATGTGTGCATGTAAAGAACACTCTGCATCCGTAACCTGGGTTGCTGAATCTAGATCAGGATCTCTGTGTAAAGAACACAATTTCAGACAGACATTTTGTAGTATGCACCTAACTATGGCTTTCTCAGCTCTTTAATCATTTTAACACCTAAAATGAAAGGACCAGCTTCCTTTCAGAGGTAAGTTACAAATTATCTTTGTTGGATAGGTTTTGAGATTGATTTTTGGTAGAGTCTAGTGCCACATTTCACTGTTAGAATTGATAGCGGGCAAATATTCTCATGGCCTGGGAAATGGTGAGATTTCCCTTTTGTCTTCAGACATGTGAGGACGCTTCACTTTTCCCACTGTCTGTGGTTTCGCTCACCTCCTTCAATTGCTTTAAAGCTTTTTGTTGTGCTGTCACAGTGAAGTGATGCACTGTTTTCATTTCTGTTGTCTTCGTGTGATGCACTTTAATAGGTTTTATATGAAAGTTGACCTGACTTGCTCTGCAAAAAATGTTTTGTAGGGGGGAGGAAACCCTTCTGTCACATGGGAAAGGTAAAGCTTCAGTGAAGAAACTTGTCTTGTAGAAAATGTCCTCCTGATTGAATCTCCAAAACCTGTTTCCTTAGGAGACCACATTGACACCCATTGCTTATTTTTCTTTACTTGACTGCATTTTAATAAAAATACATTGAAATCTCAGTTAATCTTGGAATAACTTTGTTATAAACACTAGCCTCAGTTATGTTGCTGTAGAAATTACTTTTCTGTTTTTAGTTTGTCATTTCGTTCTGTGGCTCTGACAAACTAGTTGGCGCAGTTCAGCATGCTGTGAAAGGGACAGTTATCCAATGTATAAAAATGCCCTATTCTGATGTCTGCCTAAAAATGTGTTGATGGAGGAGCAGGGGGGCATGACTAGCCCCCACATCCCCATCACTGCTGGCTGCAGCCTCAGATTCTTCACATCTCCAGCTGGATGTGTTTGGAATCCTTCCTGCAATCAGGAGCCCTGATCCACACAGACCTCTCAGTTCCCAGGAGGCTTCAAGAGAATATGCAAGAATCCTCCTTCAGACCTTCCTTTCAGTGCGCAACGTCAGAGGTGGAGCCACCAGGGCTGATACATGCAGAGAGGATAGAGAGAATGCATAACATTATTGCATATGGCCTTTTGCCACATGTTTCTAGGTCTATTATTACAGGTGGGTAGCCGTGTTGGTCTGCCATAGTCAAAACAAAATCAAAAATTCTTTCCAGTAGCACCTTAGAGACCAACTGAGTTTGTTCTTGGTATGAGCTTTCGTGTGCACCAAAAGCTCAACAAACTCAGTTGGTCTCTAAGGTGCTACTGGAAAGAATTTTTGATTTTGTTAGGTCTATTATTGTTATTGTTACTGCCAATTTTGGGGGAGAATGTTAATGCATCTCCTATATAACATTTGGCACTCAATGATAGAATGAATGGCTATAGTTACCATGTTATTGGCCCAGAGCCTCTTGGTCACATTTTAGAAAAACTAATTAGTTTTTTTATTGCATTAAATATGTTTATGCTGGGAAGCTGCTTCACTTGAGCATAATAGACGATAAGCCTACTCTCCTGGTGTTCTTGCTGCAGCCCCACTACGTACGTTTTGGAAGAAGATGAACCTCGCTTTCTTGAAGAAGTGGATTATAGTGCAGAGAGCAATGATGAGCCAGATGTTGAGTTGGCAAATAATGCTGGTGACTATGAGCCCAGTCTCCAAGAAGAAGGACATTCTGACTCTGAAATTTCAAGGACGCATTTGCCTTGAGACATCCTTGGAGCACAAAGAAGAAATTAAATACTCTGGATTGATTATGGAAGATGGACACGGAGGGGTGTTTAAACCTGAGATATTGCTCAAGCAAATTAACTGCAGTCAGTCCAGTTCAAAAACAATAAATGTCTCTGGCTTTTAAATGAGTTGACACTTGTTTTATTTAAAGAATTTAGTTCTTCTCCTGAGCACTGAGCTTTATCACTTGATTGCCTGTTAAATATTGTTGCATGGCTATTTGTGTTCATCCCTATAATTACCAAAAAAATTAAGTAAGAGGTTATTGGTGTGTCAGAAGGCAGCAGCTACACCTTATTCCTTATGATGCTGACTTCTGAGCTGGTTACTGAAACTCACATAAACAGAGCTTTGTTGGTTTTGTGTGTGTTTGTGCTGACATTTCCCCCATCATATTTTGCTGTTTGTGTTTAACACAGTGCAGGGCTCGCTCTGCAGTAGTTTGTTTTGCACTTAACTGAGAAAGAAAACGGATGTACCGAGTGATGTATATCTTGAGCCTTAAATAAAATGTGATAACATGATTTTGCTATCTGAATATCTAATTCAGAAAATATTTGTGTTTTGCACAGTAATTCCTTTTGCCAGGCAAAGGCTTTCGTAGTCTTTACAAACACATCAGTCTATGTCTGTACTATACCACTTCATACAACAAGTAGGAGCTCATATGGTTGCAAGCTTCTCCATATAAAAACAGTTACTGAGCATAGGAAATCACCATGGAAAACAGGCAGGAGTCTGTTCTTCATGGCATAGCATTCTATGCACAGCAATTTGGTGTTGTTGTTTTTTTTAATGGAGGAGCTTTCTGCCGTGTGCCTCTCCCCCACTTGTAGATTGAAGTGGTATAGTCCAGACATACAGTTGCCATCTCACCTGCTTTTTATGAGAACTAAGCCTTCCAGGAGTTATATATATTTATATATACATTCATAATCTTCCTCCTGAAGTAAATATGAAACAAGGGGAAAACCTGTTTTATTAGTAAGTATAAACATTAATTGTATGTATATTTAGTGACAGATACCAATAACAACAGTTTAGTGATTTATGGTTGTATTCAGTTAAATCACCCCATTCATGAAGAGACTTCCTCGCCCTCTCTTCTCCCTGTGGCCCCCCCCCCAAAATTATGCAGGTTTGGAAGAACCCACAAAACAGATTTAGAGGGCACACGGGGAGGGGGAGAAGGTACGCTGTGAAAGAGGAGGTCCTTATACAAATGGGGGTATGTTGCTGGATACATGCCTTAGACCTTCCCCCCATTTAACATGCACATAGCTAAAATAAATTGTGTGTGCCCTGGATGCATCACCTGTACTTCTCAGTTCTGCACATGTACTCCTAGAGGGATAGTGGTGTCCATTTGGAATGGAGTTTCCATATGCATGTTTGTTGTACCACTAGAATTCAGTGTGATTCAGAGAAAATTGAAATGAGAATTGAAAATGTTTAAATGTGGTACTTAAATATGCAGATGCCCTAGATGCTCAAATTTTCATTTTGTCTTGGGTATACCTAATTATAGCTGCTGTTTCTCTCCCACCCCACCCCACCCCTTACTTTCTTGAGATTGTAGATCAAATCACGATGCAAAATTGGCACCAAGACATGAATACTGAGAGGGCAGAACTCCACGTGTTACTTCCCCATTGCATCTTCCTAGATAAAACACACCTGTTCACCCTCACAAACACCTATCGGGATTGGGGGGCATTAGAAATGGAGCTGGTTTGCAATTTATTTATTTTTTCAAATTAAACCAGCTGCTTGTTGGTCAAGAGGAACTGGTTTAATTTTGTAACTGGTCCTTCACTTACCAAGGAAACTTCCGAAAAGAAACAACATAATCAAAACATTCTTTCGCGCGTGTTTGTCAAATGATATTTTTTTAAAAAACGCTTGGACGTGTTTCACATTGTAAGGTAAAATGAATAAATTTATGAAATGCTTTGAACAGAAATATCAAGAACCAAGAATTAGTATTGTAGTTCAAAACCAGTACAGTGGTACCTCGGGTTACATACGCTTCAGGTTACATACGCTTCAGGTTACATACTCCGCTAACCCAGAAATAACGCTTCAGGTTAAGAACTTTGCTTCAGGATAAGAACAGAAATCGTGCTCTGGCGGCGCAGCGGCAGCGGGAGGCCCCATTAGCTAAAGTGGTGCTTCAGGTTAAGAACAGTTTCAGGTTAAGAACGGACCTCCAGAACGAATTAAGTATGTAACCAGAGGTACCACTGTATAAATATTAAGGGCCCAACCTGGCACTTTTGCTACACTTTGCAGCATTGCAGGATGCTGTGCCAATACTGTTCCCTGGGACCCAGGTATACAGAAATACTCTCCTAGTGGTGATATTACATTTCTGGCTGGAGGGATGGGGCATGCAATGACTGCTCCTGGCAGCAGTAACATCCTCGCAACCAGACTCCAGCATTCCCTTCTCCTCAACAGATGTTTGAGGAGCTAACACCAACTAGTATCTGTTGCTCTGTGGTTTGATAAAACTGTGCATCAGAACCTTGACCCATCCTTTTTGTGACTTATAGAAGTGGTGGTGGGGATATATTGCCATAAACATAAATGAGAATTAATTGATTCTGTACCTATTTGCTGTTTGCACTGTCCTAACAAGCAACTTGTTGTGAACATGGGGTTTTATAAATTGCGTTGGCATAACAAGCAGTACTTCATTTCTTTTCCCCATCTCCTTAATCTATGAGGATTTAACAATCTTGCAGGCAATCTGTGAATGTTAAGGAAAAAATCCCTGTGTTTTTAAAAGCCTTTTAACCCAATTTTGATTTTACAAAGTGACTTTTGATGCAAGCTAGAAATGGTGCAAGTATATAGATTTGGGTTGTACTTCCCTATTAACTTTTGAGGACTTCCTGAATTTAAGAGAGAAAATTGTGTATCTTTCCAGTAATACATTTTAATGAACGCTGGAATCTTCCTTTTAAAGTATTGTACCTCTCAGGCAAAGGTTGCCATTTGTGCCAATTTTCAGATGTTAGTATCTTGTGAAATACTACACTTCTCTTAGCTGACAAAAGGCAGCAATTACCGGTACTCAAATTAGGCTGTCAAAACAAAAACATTTGTAGAAAAGTCAGGAAGCCCAGATTTTAAAATAATTATTCAATGTAATGCTGTAATGATAAATTGTGGCAATATTATTGTGCATGTCCCTGCAGATATATTATTTATCAAGTAAGTGTATAATAAATAAATAAAAAATACAATCATCTGGTATCAGTACATTTTTTTGCTGGGTTGAGAGTGTAAAGAATCTTTAAAGTGGGAAAGTCTGGGCATGTTTTAAAAGGCATTGTGCAGATTACTAGTGTTCTTGCTACTAAGACATTTTTGTAATTCTGTTAAACTCGAAGAGCAATGAATCTGAAGCATTTCAAATTCTGCTTCATGTCAACATGAATATACAGTAGTTTTCTTGTCAATGCATGTGTTTAAAATGGGTATCCTATAACCAGGCACAAGTCTACCTAAGTGGTCTACTGCTATAGATGTGGTAACTGTTCCCTCTTCTGTGTTATTAAATAATAAAGTGTACCTCCTTCTCTCCCTCCCTCCTTGCACGGGCAGGCGCCGTATACCATGCAGAGATCAACACCAAATCACCCCCGAAAATAACCCCAAATTGGGGGGAGGGGTGGCGCCATGGAAGGAGGAGCATGCAGCAACAGCAGCAGCAACGATTCCCGGGCTCATCGGCTGCTTGCCTTGGCTGAATCCCGATTTGCTCCTGGGGCCGCAAAGGCCGTCCCGCCTTCTGCTGCGGTCTCCCCACGGAGAGTCCCGAACCTCCCCCACCCCGCCTCATAAAGAGGACATGCTAAGAAGCATTGCCTGTCAAGAAAGACACCCTCCCCCAGGCCTCGGAAGTCCCCCTGTGTAGAATGGGGATTGCCCCGGTAAGCCACACGGCGGCAGCGTTGCCAGGATTGTGCCCCGGTGCTAGCCGCTTGCTATTGACACGGCGGCACTTTCTGCCAGAAAAAAAAAAAAGGTAGCATGGCGCTATAAAGGGGCGAAGAATCTTGGCCACCAACTGCAAGCTCAATTCTGTCTCATTTCCTTGTTATTCCAGAAAAACGGTTCTTCTCTCACTCCCGACCAAGGAAGCTCTCCACCAGTAGCCAAAAAAAAAAAGGTCAGGCTGGCGCTGATAAAGGGGCGAAGCGGCTCCCCCACAGTTTCCCCGCCGCTATTTAAAATCAAAGCCCTAAAAGCCTCCTCGAGCTCCCTGCTCCGATAGCTCCCTCCACCCGCTAACAAGGATGCTTTTGCGCGAGCGCTCTAACCCGGCTTCCCACTGAAACCAGGGCGGATGGATCGAGGCTATTCGGCGCGCTCTGACTCAGTGTCGCGGCTGCTGTCTGCTAAGCAGCGCCGCGAGGCTGGAGGAGGTGGGGGGTGCGGAGAAAAGGAGCAGGTGGGGGAGTAAGGAAGCGGCTGGGAATCCGGCCAAGCGCCACCCGCTGCGCGTCTCCGGGCCCGGCTTCGCTACGCGGGCCACATACGAGGTCTGGCGGGCCGGAAGGCCCCCGGGCCTTGTGTTTGACACCTGTGGTCTACTGCTATAGATGTGGTAACTGTTCCCTCTTCTGTGTATCTGCATATACCATGCAGAGAGAAAATAACCCCAAATACCCATGAAAAATTTAAAGGCAAGTTATCAAAAATTCCGTTGGTATTCAACAAAAAAGAAAGAAAAGCTTACACGGCATTTTGAGGGAGAAATACGGCGTGTTTCCTTTTATTGTTCCTGTCCTAATATATGAAATAGAACAGGTTTCCTTCCGAGTGTGGGGCTCCAGCCCCTTGTGTGGGGCGGTGGGTGGGGACGAGGGGGGTGAGGCGGCGGCGGAGGCGGCGGCATTCTCCCGGGAGGCTGTTCTCCTCCTCCTTCTGAGCGGCGAACATTCCTCCCTTCTCGGCCGCCCTTCACCTCTGGTGCAGCGTTCCACAACCGCCGCTTTGCCGTCTCTCTGCTCCATTCTGCTTAAGCGCAAACCCAGAGACACACGGACTGAGTTAGTTATGCTCTCTTCGGTTTGATCTTTAATTAATAGATGGATAGAACCTTTGGAAAAATAATATTTAAACAGTGAAAAATGAACTTCAAAAATCCTTTCCAAAAAAGAAAGAAAAGCTGTTTTTAAATAGATGAGCTCCATTGTACTTTGACATTACAGACATTTATTCTGCTTAATGAGTTAGTTATGCTCATCTTTAATGCAAAAATAATATTTTCTTCTCCTTTCCTGTTTTCTTTTCTTTTTTTTTTTAACAGAATTTATTGATTTTCTAACACAAACCCAACCCCCACACCTCTCTTACACATAATGAATTCTTCTTCTTATCTGTATACCTTACTAAAAAAAAAAAATTTCTAGTTCCAAATCTTGGTTTGACCCCCCGCCTTACACCTGGTTTTAAAACTACACTATTTCCTTAACAACTTTTCTCTATAAAGATACTTTACTTAAAAAAGAAAAAAAAACACCTTTGTATTTGAAGTTAACCATCAGTGGTTAAAGTTTTACTTTACTGACTGTTCAGTAACAGTAAAAATTTGGGGAAGGACATTGTGAATTAAGCACTCAAAGATGAATTTTCTTTGTTTTCATAATCCTTTTGTCATTAGAGCTCTGAAACTGATGCAAAAGAATTGCAGAAGCCAAAGGTTAGAGATAGTGAGGGACTCTATTAATGTAAGAAATAAAAACAGTCCCTCTGGCCTCCCGCAAAGCAATTTCCCCCATGTAAACTCTTGGGGCAGTCCCCTAGTCTGGTCCCTTCACCCCCACTCCCTCTTTACAGTGCAGGGCACAGCCGGGGAGCCCAGGGCACGGGAGTCTTCCCGCGCCCCAAGGCCCGGGGGCTGGATCCGGCCCAATCGCCTTCTAAATCCAGCCCGCTTTAAACAGGACGGTCCAGGGAATCAGCATGTTTTTACATGAGTAGAATGTGTCCTTTTATTTAAAAATGCATCTCTGGGTTATTTGTGGGGCCTGCCTGGTGTTTTTACATGAGTAGAATGTGTGCTTTTATTTAAAATGCATCTCTGGGTTATTTGTGGGGCATAGGAATTCGTTCATTATTTTTTTTCAAAATATAGTCCAGCCCCCCACAAGGTCTGAGGGACAGTGGACCGGCCCCTTGCTGAAAAAGTTTGCTGACCCCTGGTCTAGTGGAATAGCCATTCACTGCTGGCTCCACAATGTGCTATTTTGGTTTTAGATCAGATTTTTCTCAGGCTCTCACTCGTCTCATTATGATATTTGCCTGCCTAAGGCTACAATCCTATACGTATTTACGTGGGAATATGTCTCGTGGGATTTACTTCTGTACAGACAATTACAGCACTGCACTGTAAGCCAGTATTTTCTTCATTCCAATATATCATGTAAGGTCATGGCCGCTCTTGGCCTACCCTATTTCTCATGACCACTTTTGCCTAGAACATGTGAGGGAGCAGGGAGGAAGAAAACTCTTGACAAAATCATCTTTAATAGCTCTGTGGTCAATCAAGAGACCAAGTCTGTAAAGAGTCAGAACATTGCTTTTCATAGAATGAAGACGACAATCATTTTGGAATCAGTTGGGATAATTTCTCCCATGCTGCTATAGTTCTGGTGGTGTAGTCCCAGCCATTCAGCAGCAGTGTGTACAGTATGTTTTCTACACTCCCTGTGTGTTGCCTGAAAGAGTCTTGCCTGAACCCGGACCTGCTTGTGAGAGAATCTTGTTTTATATTCTTATTTTTTAATTATTAATTAAAGGACATGTGTAGTCTGGTGCTGGGCAAGAGGGAGAGCACACATTTTTCAAAGAAGGAAATGTTCTTATTAGAGCTGTTGTTGTTAATATTTACTTTATTTTATTTATGAGTCGTTTCCCTTGAGGAATCCAGAAGCAATTCACAATATAGTAACATACATAAAATGGTTACATATATAAAAACAGTTAAAGTGATGATTGCATATATAAAAACAATTTTAGAAAGCAATTATAAATAGAAAAACAGTTCTTGAATGTGATGATTGCATATTTATATACATCACTTTTAAAAAGCAATTATAAATATAAAAACAGTTCTTGAATAACAGCCCTGTTCAAAGAAAACAGTAATCTTTCATTATTTTTTATGTGGTTCTTTTTCTCGGGCTACAGGGCTGCTTGTGTGGTAAGACAGGTGATACACATTTTTTACGCTCATCTGAAAAAGAAAAAAAAAACCTTTTAAAACTTCAAATCTAGGGCTCGGGGAGAGGGATGTTCTTTTGCTATCAGAGATACCACAGGCCCTGTCAAATAGCTTCCAATAATAGTAGCATTGCTTGAGTCGCTGAGTGAGACAGGGTTTGGGTTATGACAGGACATAGTTGATGAGTTTGCATGTGACAGAATTGTCACCTACTCCTAATGCACATTATTGCAAGACAAAAGTGGTTCTAAATCTCTAGAAAATGTAACTTTAAAAAAGAGACATTGCACATGCTTTTGTAAACCAAGAAATCGTTAATTAAAAAAATCGTTGAAAAAAATAAAATATCTGAAGTGTATTATAACTTTAACCTGAAGACTTTTCTGCAGTTGTGTACTGATGTGTCTCCTACTCTAGGTGGCAGTAGCCTCCCGTCTGTTGCTTCACATCAGCAAAATTCTGCTTTTATGAAGAGAACAGAGTGTAGCAGGCAGTTCTAATGAAATGGAGATCCACGTTATTCAGGTTGCCAAATCCCTACCCCAAAAATGCCTAATTATGAGAGAAGCTATACCTCCCAAATCCTCTCTGTCCGGCAGCAGTTTAGATGCACCCTTAAAGGTGGCTGAGCTGACTGCACGATCCTGTACATGCCTACTCAGAAGCAAGTCCCACTGACTTCAGTGGGGCTTACTCCCAGGTAAGTTGGTATAGGACTTCAGGCTCGTTTGGAGCATTCATGTCATCCTTTCATTTAGAAAATTATAATGTGATTCAGTTCAAAGATTAATAATACGTAAACTATGAACTGGAATATTTTCTCAGTAGGCATTCCTCTATCATCATAGCAGCCTTGCTCATCTGTATCATACAACTCCCAAACCAAATTGTAAGGTTTTGATTACTTGTAACTGATACCTGGAATAAAAACTGACAGCACAGGACGTGTTCTGCACAGTAAGTGAGTTCAGTAAGTCTGTATAACCGATAAAACAACAAATCTCAGGATTCAGCTGAGGTGTTACAGCAGTATATCGTCGTACAGCAGAAATTTCCTACAGCAATGAGAATTCCACAGGATTTAGCTAGAAAGCATTGGAGACTTACTGTATGCCGTTAGATCTGTTTGCTTCCAAGTATGCAAACAGAACAGGCTCCTAATGCATGCAGCGCTACCATTACTTGCAAAATGGAACCCCATGTCCATCCCCAGTCTCCAGAGCTGCTCCCAATCCAGCAAGCCCCACAGCTGTCCGTTGTTTGGCTGCTACATGTGGACATAGTTGGACTGGGATCTCTTGTCTTTTTCTGGGGTAGAGGGCACTTTCCGAGCTGCCATGTTTTCCATGTGTTGGATGCACTAAACAGGTATGCTTCCGTTACACTTTTTGGGGGACACCAACCTAAGACATGTCTATATTCAGAGGCATTTTAATTCATGTAAAGCCTACTGAATGCTTTTAACCGGCTGCTTCATATGATGATCAACACTGTGGTTTTATTGTACATTTTAGTGTTTTCTATGACAGATATTTATTTGCTTATTGTTCACTGCCCTGTAATCTACTGGATGAAGAATGGCGCGCAACTGTTTTCAATAGAACGCCGAAACAAATGTTCTGTGCCTTACTAACAGCTTTGAACATGTGTCTGCTGACTGCTGATGGTTCAGAAAAGGAAGATCCCAGTGGGACATTGTCTGGGGCAGAGGAGACGTTTTGGATTCTAGAGAATTCCTTGTTCTTCTTTCTGCGGTTTCCGGTTCTTTCCCTTTTTGCTGCTGCCAGCTCAGCTTCCTACTTTTGTGGTTATGTCGCCACAGTCCTTCCTAAAATTAGATTGGACTGCCTGAGCCTTAGACTAACGCTGTGCACACTTTCTGCAAAATAAATCTCCTTGAAGGTAAAGGTACCCCTGACCATTGGGTCCAGTCGTGGATGACTCTGAGGTTGCGGCACTCATCTCACTTTACTGGCCGAGGGAGACGCCGTTTGTCCGCAGGCAGCTTCCGGGTCATGTGGCCAGCATGACTTAAGTCGCTTCTGGCGAACCAGAGCAGCGCACGGAAACACCATTTACCTTCCGCCGGAACGGTCCCTATTTATCTACTTGCACTTTGACGTGCTTACGAACTGCTAGGTGGGCAGGAACTGGGACTGAACAACAGGAGCTCACCCCATCGCAGGGATTCGAACTGCCGACCTTCCAATTGGCAAGCCCTAAGCTCAATGGTTTAGACCACAGTGCCACCTGTGTCCCTCTCAGAGGGCTTACCTCTGAGCAAACATGCTTAGGAGTGAGCTGTAAATGACCTGGGGACATGATCCAAATAGGGATGAGAAAATGGACACACCTCTGTTGGGCTCATCAAATGATGAAGGAGTTCATCAAATGCTACCTAATTCAGCCCCATTGGAAGCCAAGCTATTCAGTAACGGTATAACTCCCAGCCCAGCCCACCATTATCATTACTATATTGCTGTGGAAGGAGATAGAGAGGTTCAATACTGATAAAACATTTGGGAGCATGCTTTAAAGCCTAATTAGGGTTGCCAGGTGTCCACTATTTGAGTGGACTGTCCACTTTTTTCACATTATGTTCACTATTTTTTTCCACAAAATAGTGGACATTTTTTTATTCAAAAGCTTTATGATGAAATGGTATTTTAATACGTGTTAAAATGTTTGTAAGAAAATATATAATTTAATTTAATTTAACCCCCCCCCGCTTGTCCGCTATTTTTTGGAAGCAGACCTGGCAACCCTAAGCCTAATCCTGAGGTAAAATATTTCACACAGGGCCCAGTTTAGGCTGGATGTGGTGGCAACTTTTTGGGAACCTCTAAAGGGCAGCAAATTCTCAATTATTTAAAGTATTCCATTAATTGTTACTAGCAAAAATTCAAGTTTTATCACGTATAATCAGTTGACTCAGAAAAATCAGTAGGACAATTATGAGTGGGATCTGATACAGGAAAATAAGCCCCACCGAGGGCTGCCCAAAATATATTTTTTTTTATTTGAAAAGGGGGCAGAGGAAAGAGAGAGCAGGGGGATATTTAGGAAGGCGGAAAGTAGTTATAGGAAATTTGGAAGGTAGGAGAAGTGACAGAAGCAGCAGCGTCCTTCTCACCCCTTCAAAACTATAGCTTGGCCACTGCCAGGGGGCCACCATATTCCCCTCCACCCCCATAATGCCTCACTTGTAACAGCACATGGAGTGGAAGCATGATAGCTTTCTGGATTGCTGATAGCAGGGCTGACACCTGTCCCTGATGACAAAGAAATAATGTCTGACACAAGAGCAAGCAGGGACAGGTCACCCCCCCATGTCTGAGTAAGCACTCGAGCACTGAAAACCTCTCTTCCCCCATCCCACAAGGCCTGTGATAGCTGTGTCTCAAAGCAGCGATAAGAATACCATATTGTGGTTATTGCCAATATGCCAATTTAGGAACTGAATGGACTTTATCTCCTGACCATCCATTGGACTTTAATTTCTCTTTATATGTTCTGTTTGCATGATATATTGGTCTATGTTGGAGAGCCAGTGTGGTGTAGTGGTTAAGAGTGGTAGACTCATAATCTGGGGAACCGGGTTCGTGTCTCCACTCCTCCACATGCAGCTGCTGGGTGACCTTGGGCTAGTCACACTTCTTTGAAGTCTCTCAGCCCCACTCACCTCACAGAGTGTTTGTTGTGGGGGAGGAAGGGAAAGGAGAATGTTAGCCGCTTTGAGACTCCTTCGGGTAGTGATAAAGCGGGATATCAAATCCAAACTCTTCTTCTTCTTCTTCTTCTTCTTCTTCTTCTTCTTCTTCTTCTTCTTCTTCTTCTTCTTCTTCTTCTTCTTCTTCTTCATTACACTTTATGAGATATTATATGCTGAATTGTGTTTGAAATAGAAGTTACATAGTCAAAAACAGCCTGTTACGTTGTGTGTGTTGTTACCAGTGTCTCAAACTGAATGCAACTGCCATATAGAAAGGAACTGAAAAAAATAAATAAATAGATGTTATAAATATATACAGTATATTGGTACCTCTGGTTGCGGATGGAATCCGTTACAGAGCTCCGGTCGGATCCTGAGGTTTCCACAACTGAAGGTGGCTGTTCTGCGTATCCTTCCGTGTTTGCCGCTTTTGCAGCACGAAGTTTACGTTCCCCGAGGGTAACATAAGCCGAGGTTCTACTGTATATGAGAATGTCTTGTTCCCCTGAAGAAACCACTGGAGACTGACGTTCAACCCCACTTTCATGACCAATGAATGGGGTTGTGGGAGCAGGTGGTAATTTCAGCTCAACAATAAGATTCCCATCACATCCCAGAAAAACCAGGAGAACGTAAGAGAGCCATCTTCTTGCATTTCAAAAAGTGAAGGCCTTTTTAAGGCGAGCTTGTGCTCATGTTTATAACATGTGACATTCTCCTTCAAGTTTGACAATGTCTTGTAATCTGGGAGAGAGACATCCAGTTCTTGTATGTGGTTGGGAGAGGAACATTCATCATTCAATGAAGTAAATGCAAATGCGTATGAGACCTCCAGATGCAAACCATTATCATCCCCACAATTTTGCTGCTTGGACAACACAAGAGGCAGCCTGCGAACACAGGGCTTTTTTCTTTTGGTGGTTTTACGTAGGGTGTCGCGCATTATTTTAAAAAAAAAACCCAGCTGAAATTATATGGCAAGTGAAAAAAGACTTTGGATGAGGAACATTTTTTTAAAGGGGGTAGAACAAAACATGGCAACCTTCAGCTGTGTCCTAGTTGCTGTGGTTTCTATGGTTACTTCAGATGCATTGCTTTCTGCCGCTAGTTAAAAATCAGCTTCAGAATTGATGGGTTTAGATTATTCCACCAGGGATCCACTGGCTGAGTCGAGAAAACTGATAAAGGAGGGAATAGCATGGAGGGAGGTTATCAGACCACACTGGCTGTCCTATAGCAAATTTCGCCCTCGCTCAATGGACTGTCAGGTAGCAGATTGCCAGTGAGGTGAAGCAATTGGCTTCCTGTTCTGAGAGTCGCAAAATCACGTATTGGTGGATTTCTTCAGAGGTCAAGCAATGTTAGCAATTTCTTTAATGATAAAACTCTGCAAATTAATATCCCTCTTGATCCAGAAATGCATTTGTTAACCTACTTGAAAGGTACAGTCCCTAGGGATAAAGAGGGTGGAGGAAAAACATTCTTTTAATATGGTCTGCAACACAAAAGTAGCATGGCTTTTGAATGCTAAATACGAGAAGCAAAAATAAATCCTTTAGATTAGGGTAGCAGTGGTGTACCTCAAGACTGCGGGGCCAAACGCAGCCCCATAGTCCTCTTTATCCGGCCCTCAGGACTATTGGCTGTGGGGCTGGAGGGAGTTGTGGTCCAAACATCTGGAGGGCAACATGTTGGCCACCCCCCAAAACTTCAGTGTACCCCCTGAAAACATTCTTGTGGGGTAATGTGGCTTTTGGCCTAGAAAAAAAGACTCCACGTTGGATTAAAGTATCAAGTTAGGACTGTGGAAACTCTGTTTTAAATCCCCACTCCACCATGAAGTTCACTGAGTGACTCAAGGTTGTTGTGATGAGGATAAGAAGGGAGGGAGAACAATGCATGCCTCCTCAAGTCCGTGGAGGAAGGGCAAAATATAACTGTAACATATAAATACACCAGCACACACACACACCCCCGTACAAAATCTGTCAAAATACATGGGAATGGGATACAGGGGAGGTGGGAAAATGGGAATGAAATGCAAAAGTACAGTCTGCGACAGTCCTTTGTGAACTTTAAGATAAACAAAGAGACCGGTCACAACAGCAGTAATTGCTGATCACACAACCCATCCTAATTCTGCTATGTTAATTAACACCCCTTGCGGGACATAAAACAATCGACTCCATTCAAGCCTAATCAAATAGAATCAACCCTCCTGAGTAATTCAGCAATTTCAAGCTATAGAATGGCAACTTCGATGTCAGCAACAGAGGGTCTTGTGAGATTGCAGCGTTCTCCCGCCGGTATCTGAATGCTGCTATTTCTAATGTCATATTGATGCCTGGTTATTCTTCTTTTTGCAGAGCAACAAGCAGGGCTGCACAAAGATCTGATCAAGGACAGTCAATCAATACTCAGATTTTACAGGCAAGGAGCGTTGAGGCAAGCAATTAACACTAGGCCAGCCATGGCAGAAAGATGTTGTTTATTTAAAAAAACAAAACAAAAACTTGCTGCTGTTGAATGATTTGGAATCAGAAGGACTTGGGTCGAATTCAACATTGTTCTCCCCCTGCATGCTGTTCTGGAGGTTCTCCTCACCCCAGAGCCAATTTTGGGGGTGTTGGAAAGAGGAAAGGAGGGAAAGACCTGCTGCACAAGCCCTTGCACAAGGTTTGCACTTGGAAACAGGTGTGAAATTGGGTCCAGTTCTCATTTTAATTCAAACCTACCTAATTTGCACTTTCCAAAGCAACACATAAGCAAGGGCACAATTTTTATTCCAACTATTATTCAAAATTCACACACTTCTGAATTTTGCCATACATTTCTCCAACAAATGGGCACAAAAATTCGTATGGTGGGGGAAAGTGTGTGCAAAAGTACATACAGTGAGAAAATAACATACAAAATTGCATTGTATTAAGAAATATTACTTGCAACATGTGGATATTAGACAAAATTGTGTCTGAACTTTTTGTATTGGAGAAAATGAGCACCAAAACTTTGATGAATTTTCATGAAGTGTGTGGGTTTTTTAAATCATCATCATCATCATCATCGCAAACTGATGTGGAAATGTGGCATATTTGAGACTGAGAAAACCAAAACAGAAAGATTAATCCCTCCCCATTAAGGGAGCATGGAATAATAGCTCCATGTCCCATTACTATTTGTTTGTTATCTCCTGATCTCTCCTAACTGCCTGACAATAATATGTAACCAGGGATCACCAATATGTTTGATCCAGTGGGAGGAGCATATATAATTTTGAGTGCTGTGAATGCCAATCACAAAATGGCTGCCACTGTGGCATGACAGAGCAAAAGATTATTGCTGTGGGGTCATGGCATATATAACACAAAATGGCTGACACATCTAAAAAGTAGAAAATGGGGGGCATGCCTTCCATAAGCCTGCTCCCACAGACATGAAGGGGGAAAGCCATCAGTATTTGCCCCTGCAGCTCTTCCTCACAAAGAGAAGCTCTTTGCACCTCTCCTCTGTTCAGAAGAGATAGGAAGGTCTCCAATGCTGGTATCCAGTGAAATTTGACATGTTTAGCAGTTTGTGTGTGCAAGAAGAGCAAACAGTCTCTCATGCTTTGTGGCTTTTTGAGGAGATTTTTTTTTTGCTGAAACCATTAACAGGTGTCATAGGAGGTACTGACAGGCCCATGGACAACCAGGGTGACATGCTGTCTACCCCATTGTACATCACTTTCTTGCAGTCAGTCAGGAGTGGCAGAATTTTATCTCACATTTGAACTTTGGCCCGCTTCATGTATGGTGTAGAAAGCCTTATAAACACAGACACAGAAATGGTTTAAGGTTTCCTCTGTTCTAGGCCAGCCATGGCAGAAAGATGTTGTTGTTGTTGTTTTTAAACTTACTGCTGTTGAATGATAAGAGCCAGTGTGGTGGTGTGGTTAAGAGCTGTAGACTCATAATCTGGTGAACTGGGTTCGCATCTCTGCTCCTCCACATGCAGGCTGCTGGGTGACCTTGGGCTAGTCACACTTCTCTGAAGTCTCTCAGCCCCACTCACCTCACAGAGTGTTTGTTGTGGGGGAGGAAGGGAAAGGAGAATGTTAGCCGCTTTGAGACTCCTTCGGGTAGTGATAAAGCGGGATATCAAATCCAAACTCCTCCTCCTCCTCCTCCTCCTCCGCTTCTTCTTCTTCTTCTTCTTCTTCTTCTTCTTCTTCTTCTTCTTGGCAGCCCTCTAATACAACTGCCCTGGAGCTCCCACAAACCTTAATTTTCCCCTATTGTGAGAGTATAAGCATATAAGGCCGGCATGTTCTATAATGTTTTTCTTGACATTATTCATCCAGGGAAAAGGATGACCTGGACAAGAGCAGTTCCCATTACCATTCATTACTTAATCCTGGACATCTGGGAGCATTAGAAGCCAATTTCAATAAGAAAATAAACATTGCTGGCATTATTTCCCCTGATTTTAGGGAAGTATGTGTAGCAAATTCCTGTCTTCCCAAGGTCATTCTCATTGTTTAGTTGCTGCTGCTCCCCACCGCAAACTAGTCTAGGGCCTTCCCGTAGTTCAAAGATGTGAGTTTGTTTAGACTCCTTCACAAGATGGCTGTATCCTGCCAGATACATATTACAACTAAGGGAGTATTTGCATGGTGGTTCTGGATGAATTCATGCGTCTGTCTATTGGACTTTTCATGGCTGTGTAACACACAGATGCCATTACAGCACTTCCTCTCCTCCCAATGTCTGCCAACTTTTCAACCAGCTACTATAATAGCAATGTGTATTTGAGCCTTCAGTATTTTTCCTTTTACAAACTCCCATCCATCTTGGACTACCTTCTCTGAGGATTTCTGACCATGGTCTCTCACCCAGTAGCTCCTTAAGCTTTTTTGAAATTGGCCTACTTGCATGAAGGGGTTAAGACCACAGAATTGTATTCCTAGACTCAGTTGGGTAACACCCCTTGCCTGGAAGGAAGGAATTTAAGATTGTTCCCGACTAGCTCAGACTGCGTGCTTAGAGCTATTTCACTATATTTTGCACCCCAAGATTTCTGCCTGAGTTTAGTTGCTGCTTCATGGAATAATGTGTGAATCAGACCTTTGGAATTTGTAAGTACAGCATTTAAATTTACTAAATGGTGTGGTCTGTTCATTGTGAGAGAGGTTGAAACAGGGGAAGCACTGTAAGCTTCCAAATGCCTACTGTATATCACTATATTCTGCAGAGCAGAGTATGACTCAGTCAGAAATCAGGAGCAAGCAAAGTGCATTGCACCACACTGTCTGAGACTCATGTTGTGCAAGAGTTGCTTCCTGTCAAATGTGGTATTGTGATTTTATAGTTTGGCAAATTGCTGGCAAGTTAGTCTAAAGTCAAAGAATGTTATTGGAAAAGCAACATTTGTCTGACCAAATGCATATGTCAGGGCCACTGGAATTCAATGCCATTAATATCCCTGCTTGAATCACTTTTTCCAAAACCAAGACATATGCATTCTTTTAATCTGTTACCCATCTTCTCTCATACTTGGCCGCTACCAACTTTGTTTTCTGTTTAGTGTGCGGCTGAGGTTTGCTGCTGTCATCTGTAACACAGAAGTCAGGCTTTCTGATGGCAGAATATGAAGATCTTCTTGTACTTGCGAAATTCCAGTGTGATTTGCTAGCTGATGTTGACGGCAGACCTTTATCCTTTATTCCATAACTTCTAACATGTACCAGGGAAAGCCACACAGAACCACGCATTCTACTCAAAAAGACAGTCCCAAAGGGAAATATTTTGGATTGATTGGCCCTGCCTGACCTGCTCAGCTCCAACTCTGAGTACTTCCAAACTTGAAGTAGCACTACATGTGCACAAAACTACATTTTAGCCTTTTGAGGTTTTCTTGTGGGCAGTCTCCCAATTGCAGACCCAATGCAGAAGCAGCAAAGACGTCAATAAGAAGTTTAAGGGTGTGTGTGAAAAGGTGCCACCATGTGCACAAAAGAAAAGTAGGCATAGCTGTCAACTTTACCCCTTTTTACAGGGAAATTCCCTTATTCCGAATAGGATTCCTCGCAAGAAAAGGGGAAAGTTGACAGCTATGAAAGTAGGTTCCTTGGTTGAAGCAGGCAATTCAGAGTGGGTTTTCAGGGTTTTTTTTAGTGGAGAGGAGTTAAGGTGAACAAATGTCCCAATTTACATAGTCGTTGGTGTGAAGGCATCCTCTTTTTAAAGGGCTATTGGGCTAAGACCATAAAGAACCATAGGAAGAGAGAGCAGGGACCTTGTAAGTTGCCCATCAGAGCAGAGCATGTGCACGCATGTGCAAGTGACATCACACATGTCGTGGGGGTTTGCTGATGTTGCACATGCACACACACGCCCTGTAGCATGGTGATGTTGTGCGCGCGCACACACACCCTGTAGCATGGTGATGTTGTGCGCGCACACCCCTGTTGGGATTTTACATAGCCGATGCTGGCTAGTGTGATTAGTATAAATCACGAGATGTCTGAGAAGAGTGTGGAAACGGAAGACTGTCTTATCTCTTCCATCTGAGCGTGTTATTGTACTGTACTTTCACTTTTGTGGTGCGCAACTTCTTGTTCTGCCAGAGCTTGGAAAACACAGACGTGATTATGGATTCTTTGTATAGAATGTAAATAAAAGGTAGTTTAGATCTACGGATGTTTCCTTCTTCTTGCTGTGTGATGCCAGAAGACCTGTGTGCACTTTTCATAAGAAAAGTGTCGCAGAGAGGCACTCTGGAGTGAAGGAACAAGCTATTCTAGAGATGTGCCTACTAGGAGACGCTCAGAGGCACTGGGGGTTTGCCTCCCACCCCCGGAGCGTTTGCCAACAACCCCCACAGCATGTGCAGCCATGGTCACAGGGCCAAGCCAGCAGGCCTGCCAGGTTCCTTTAAATCATGAGTGTGGAGACACTTAAGAGTCTTTGCTTCTTTGTGCAGCACATAAGCTAAGGAACTTGCTCGCAGAGGAGGTAGTGGCGGCCATCAACTTGGATGACTTTAAAAGGGGATTAGACAAATTCATGGCGAATAAGGTAACCTGTGACTACTAGCCATGATGACTATGCCGTACCTCCACAGTTCATAGGCTCATAGAATTGTAGAGTTGGAAGTAACCTTGAGGGTCATCTGGTGCAATCCCTGGCAATGCATGAATGTCATTGGAATGCAGTTGAAAGCAGTATGTTTCTGAATGCCAGTTGCTGGAAGCCACAGGAGGGGCGAGTAAGCAGGCAGACCAGAAGTAGTTGAAGCCAGAGGCAATGATGGGCAGAGAGAGCCAACTAATTTTGAGTTGCTCCTAAAAGAGGCAGCATTGAGAACATGGGTGAGGAAGCTGGCAGGCATTGCCACTTGCTGGACTGATTGTAAGTATGAAGGCAGGCAGGTAGAGATTGGCTGAGGGAAGACTGCGGTTGGTGGGTCAGTGTCCCATTCATCATGTAGATTAACCAGCCTCCACTGCTTGCAGGACTCCACCTCCAGAGATCCAAAGCTAAATAAATAAATAAAAACCAGTGGAAGCAAGTACTCTCATTTGGGAATGAGACACAGCAGAGACTGTGGTGTCTTTAGGATAGATGGTTTATTTACACGCAGATATAACCTAAGCCTGTGATGGAAGGATTCACCGCATTAACACTTCAATAGGGTCTTGTTTCCCCCTTGGAGTCAAGCAGAAATCAAACATTGCCCTCAAACGTGGCTTCCCCCCCCCTCTCTCCAGCTTGCTGCTTTTCTTCTAGGTCACATCACTCCAACTCACCTCTCAACTCTGCTTCATCCTTCTAACTAACCTTGACTCACCCATTTGCCGTCTCACGACCTGTAACGCAAGAAGTTAACCTGCAAACAAAAGAATTATTGACTTGATGACCACAACCTACCGCAGCAACTATAAAGAGAAAGTTGAGTTAATTAGAGGAAGGGGGGGTAGGTGAACCTGCGGGAGAGAAAACAAAAAGGGGGGAAATCCAGGTGGCTCTGCCGCTTTTACCTGGCCCTTGACCCCGCCCCCCCCCCCGGCCTCTGTCCTTTGTCCCATCCTGGCCGGAGGCAGGCCAAGGGCTGACCTGAGCTGGGGGGGAGTGGAACCTGACCAGGTGATCCCGCTTGGTGCCGCAAACACCGCCCACCTGGGAAGGGAGGGCGGGAATTGCCGTCTCACACCAAGTCCCTTTCCTTTGTTTCCCATAATGGCCCATCACCCAGGCGATCACCTCAACACAGGAAGCTGGCCCGGCTTACATTTTAACACTTGCTGGATCCAGAGGTTAGAAGGATCTTGCATGCAACTTACTTCCTTCCCCACAAATCCATAACAATGCAATTTAGGCCATTCCTCCTATAGCTTTCAACAAATTCCTTTTTATTTAAGGAAACCATGATCTTTTCATAAAATTAGGATTTATAAGAGAAATAAATCTCTCAATTGTTCTCAAGGGGCACAGCTGCTTTAAAGTGTAATCATGGGAACTGAAACAGGTTTCCTCCTGCAATAACATTTATATTGGTTTTCCTGACATCTTACACATTATAAAACAAGCTTTTTAAAAGCAATTTCCATTAAAAGCAAAACAGAATAACCAAGTACTCCGGTTGCTAAAACAGGGCCTTGGAACAAGTTTCCCCAAGTTATTTAAAGCTTGAATCACTGCTATGCACCCAAGCACAGGTTTTTAGCTTATTTGTTTTTTTAAGATCTAAATTATCTGTCTGTCACCTTCATCATGGGCTTACTGAGGAAATTTGACTAATAAATTATATAAATAAATCATGTGAGCCATATTTGCTAAGCCTGGCCACAGCCAAAAAATATGCACAGCATTTCACATTTTCATCTTGTGTCCTGTGGATGAAATCTCTTCTTCGTCAAGTTGACTAGGCAGGAAAACAGACAGTGCTAACTGCCTGCTGCACAATTGGCCTATCAGATGAACCATCAACCAATAGATCAGTGTGCCAGAGAGAACAAATGAAACTGTGGGATCGTTCCTCCAGACGATCTAATAGTTGAACATTCATCCTAATTTGCTTACACAAAGTTCACAAGGAAGTTAGACTATATTCAGTTTTATAGTGCATTCATCCCAATTTGTTTGCAGAGTGGTTATACAGCAACAACCATTCATCCTGATATGCTATTGGGATGTTTATATGTCTTTCCACTCATCATCTGTTCCTCTCACGTATTTTCCTGTCAGTTTTCTAGCTGCAGATAAATCGGGTTGCTGTTGCTATTTGTTGTTTTTTTTAGTTTTTTTTTTAAATTTCCAGTATGCAGTTGAATTCCTCCCACAAAATGCTGACAGCCGGAAGGTAATTGTTCAATATTAGTCTTTTAAATGGGATCTGCCCATTGCACAAGTGGAAATCCTTGTGCTGACAGGATGTTTGCTTAGTGCCTGCATTGGATACAAGCCTCTGTGTTTTCCCCATCCACTCACCTGCGGCTTTGCTGTTCATCTCACTTAAGGTTCTCTCCAGGATGGGGTGAGAATGAAAATGAATGAAGCATGCCTCCGTCTCTCTGCTGAATTGCTCTTGAAAGTGAGAAGGGGAGGTTCAGCCTCTGCCTGAAGAAGTCACTGAAAACCCACAAGGTGCTTGACTTGTTACTCCCCAACATTGGTAATAAATTTGGCCCTTCGGTCAATATAGTGACTTGCCATCATGGTTCTTCAGCAATTGTAGTATTGTAGAGGCTGCATTGTAGCTGCAACCCTTCCTAAATACTGATCATAATTTTCTCTTAGTGTCCATTTTTCAGTGCATGTTTTCTCATTTCTGGTCAATGGGTTAAAAGCTGTCTGGCTCCTTCCTAGAGAACTTGATTTCCTGAATAAGACGAACGCACAACCACGTACGGTACTTGTGGGCACATGGAACTACTATGCAGCAAGAAAAGACACAGCAAGAATCTTTACAGCACAACAGGATTGCTTAGAGGGCCTCAGGTAGGGAAGAAGGACATGCTGAGTAACATAAAAGAACAAGTGGCCAGGAAAGGGAACATATGTCAAAAAAATCTCTGTTCTGTGCCAGACAAATCACAATATAGTTATTGTACACCTAAGAGTATTTCTGGCAGAGTCTTGTAACAGACCTTAACACAATGGGCTCCTTGGGAGGAGAACAACGCATCTAAATGGATATCTGATCCAACAGATGAATATTCACAGAGGTGACTCATACCTGCTATTCTCATGCACATCCCTCTTTATAGCTCCTTTATGGCTTGATTTTGTGGCCTGTTGCATTGGCAACAAAGCCTGTAGACCCAGGAATTATAGTCATTTGCTAATCCAGGACCTAGGGCAGTTCTCCAGTTCCCACTCAGTGCATGTAATCCATGCGTGAAGCGAGAAGTGGGGCTCTGCCTCCTGCTCCCATCCCAGTGTTCACATGCCACAGACTTCCATGTCAAGCAGAATGTGGGAAGGGGGTACCCATGTGTGTACAAGTGTATATATTCAGGCTGTGCACACCATCCAGAATCTTGCATGATCAGGATTCCTCAAGGCACAGGTGGTCGATGTGTGCAGATACTTCTTTCTGATATTCTACCCATCACGTGGATGTCAGGGTTGATAGTTCTCCCATACCAAGGGTGAAGTTGGCAGGCGTGGTTCTCCTTTCCCCTCACCATGTTGGGTATATGTCGGGGGTGGGGGACACAAGCAAGCCCAGCGTGTGGCTTTGAACCAGTGGCAGAAGCAGAGGTAACCCTCTCCAGTATGTGGCATCAATGCTGATGTGAAAAATGTACTCCAACCAGTTGAGTGGTGTCATAAGGTCACTTGTGTAGGCCACATCCTCACCATGCATGGTTGGCTAAAGGTGCTGTAGCTCTGCAAAAGGTTTCCTAACAACTCTCAGCACCCTTAACAAATTACAGTTCCCATGACTGTAAGAATGCTTTTAAAGGTATCATAGAATCATAGAATTGTGGAGTGGGAAAGGACCCCAAGGATCATCTAGTTCAACCCCCTGCAATGCAGGAATCTCAATAAAAGCATCCAACACAGATGGCCATCCAACTTCTGCCTAAAAACCTCCAAGGAAGGAGAGTCTACCATCTCCTGAGGGAGTCTGTTCCACTGTTGAACAGCTCTTGCCATCAGAAAGTTCTTCCTGATATTTAGTTGGAATCTCCTTTCCTGAGCAAGACCCATACACACAATCCCACTGGGAAAACCCTTAAAGCCTTCTGGTTTTAGGTGGCCCAAGAAATGTGTTGGTGGTTGTGTGCAGAGCCAGAATGTGGTGCACCACCTTTTGAGGCTAGGATAAAACTTTGGTTCCAGTAGCTCTGATATCTGACCTTCTACAGTCACTTCACAGCTCAGAAATATTTCTTTGGTGTCCTTAGGGATGTTCCTAATTAAAGTTGTTTCCGGTATAGAAACAGTACAATGACCACTGGAGTATCTGTCTACAGCCAGCTTCTAGTTTTAGTGCTTAGAAATTAATACAAGCAACACCCCATTTATGCGTGTATACACACATCACGCCAAACCCGGAAGTGACCCGGAAACATCATAAAAGATGTCACTAAAAGGGCAGAATGGGGCGAGGTATTCTCAGGCTTTTTCAATTAAATGCATAAAAAGGTAAAGGTAAAGGTACCCCTGACCATTAGGTCCAGTCGCAGACGACTCTGGGGTTGCAGCGCTCATCTCGCTCTATAGGCCGAGGGAGCTGGCATTTGTCCGCAGACAGCTTCCGGGTCATGTGGCCAGCATGACTAAGCCGCTTCTGGTGAACCAGAGCAGCGCATGGAAACGCCGTTTACCTTCCCGCCAGAGCAGTACCTATTTATCTACTTGCACTTTGACGTGCTTTCGAACTGCTAGGTGGGCAGGAGCTGGGACTGAGCATTTTTACTTATAGCCACATACACCCATAACCACACCTACATTTATACACATACAAAACAAATACAACTGAAAATCAAATACAAACATTGAGCTCACCTATAAAAAATTTCTTGACTCTGTGCCTTTTCACCTTCGTTTATACCCATAATCTACTTTTTAACCTTTTCTTTTAAAAATTAAACACAATTATACTTATGACACTGTGACACCAACATATCTTAGCTTTACTTATAACACATCATCATAAATCTTCATTAGTCATTTTTATCAACTCTATATTATCAAATCTGGAGCTGTGGAGTCCTGTGTTTCCCAACCAGAAAAACAACACATTTTTTTTTACAACACGTTTAAATGAAACGCTTCTTTGATGTGTCTAGATCCAGCCACAGTGGGGTTAAAAAGATACAATAAAGATAAAGCCAGTTAAAGCTAACCATAAAATCAGATAAATTACTTAAAATGCCCGCTGAAATAAAAAGGTCTTCAGTTGGCATAGGAAGTTCAGGGGGGGGGGATCTTAATCTGGGAGGAAGTTCCACAGAACTGGGCCCCCAATACTGAACAACTCCTGCTACGGCCATGGCAGACCACTAACAGTGACTCCCCCGGAGGCCACAGTGACTGGACAGTGCTATAAGGAGTCAGTTGGTTCCTTATATATTTTCCATTTTCCCTTTAATTGGATGGACAAATGGAATTTGTATACAGATATTTCTGCTTTAGATTCCTTTTAATTAATTAGGTACAAAAAACTACTGGTTATATTTCCTTTTTCTTTTTTATAATTTCATTTATAATTTTCATTTATATATATTTCAATAGTTTAACAATAGTTCTAACACTGCAAACCTCGACTTCCTTCCTCCTCTTTCTGCAGTTCCTTAAATAATTTTATTCATCTATTTTGATTATATATTCTTTTGAAACTGCAGGTTATTACCACAGTCCTGCCAATTTCTTTATCTGTTGTAGATAGTCAATAAACCATTTCCATTCATATATATATATATATATATATATATATATATATATATATATATATAGCTTGTCATTACTGGTTATATTTTCACCCTGAGTATTCTTTCCACAAGGTTACTGTTGCCCTCTTGGCTCATGGGCTCACTTCACACTTCATGCCACTTTTATCTGCTATGGATTTACAAAAGATGTGCTGAACTCTCTCCCGCCCTCCCTGCCCCATGGCTCATCTACATGCTATATTTAGAGTGTACCACACAGCTATGAAGAAGAGCATGGTGTTCTCCATCCTTGATATTCATATGAATTCTGACTTTTAAAGACATTCTTGCTATCCGATTTCTCAACGTAGAAATATTTAGATTCCTCTAAAATGCTGAAGGCTATTGAGCAGTTGTTTGTTTGTTCTTTTAATGGCTGGGCATCATTTAAGCAGCCCCAGTTGTTGTAAGAAAGCAGGGTCTTATATATATATAATAAATGTTCATAAGTATGCCAAGCAGACAAGGCCACATGTCTGAGGCAGACAGGCCTCACACCATTTTGACTCCCAACTGACCAAATATTTCTTTGTCTCAGGAACAAAGGGGGGGAGGTTGCCCCTCCAGCTACTCAGCAGCCCTCTGCCTGGGTGATAATCCCTGGCATCCTGATACCTGAGTGCCAGAGAAAAGGGTGTGATTAACTTGGCTGGGAAACAGGGAAATGTAAATATCTCTTTTGTTTCACTTGATGGGCTTTTGGTGGAGGGCAAGAGGAGGCATGGGCAGGGTCCAGGATGCTCAGATTACTGCCACCAGACCTCCCCTTTCATGATGTAACCATAATGTATGGGGGGGGGTCTTGGGTTACACCCCTTCTGCGATGTATGTGTGAGGTTTCTGGGGGTTTGGTTCTCAATCTTCTCTGGTTGGCCTCTGTTATATTCTCCTACCGATGGAGAACCTAAAAGGGGCTCTTGTGTATCCCATAAGGGAATAACGGCAGATTTTTGCTTATAACACAGTGTCAACAAAAAGATAAAAGCTTTTGTGTGATTGGTCTGGGCACCTCCTTCTTCTCTTCAGCTGTGCCCATATTTGTGCATACATTGTACACATATTGGTCACTGTCATGCACCCATGAGTGCTTTCATTTTCATGCTTCCAAAATCTGCCAGTGAACATTCTTCTTCCTCTTCTTCTTCCTCTTCTTATTCTTTAAAAAATACAAGTTTTCTTATATACAGTGGTACCTTGCAAGAAGAATGCCTCGCTAGACAAAAAACTCGCTAGACGAAAGGCATTCGCTAACGAAAGGGTGACTCGCAAGATGAATTTTCCTATGGCCGTGACTCACAAAACAAAAACGTTTTGCACCCCCCCCCGTAAAACTGCGCTTCCTCCAACCGTGCTTCACACTCGCGAAACAAATTAATTTCGTCTTGCGAGGCACCACTGTACCAGATTTGCACAAAAGAGCACTAAAAAAAAAAGTGTATCGCTCCATAACAGACAAGGATTTGGAGTCATTCCTGTAAAAGGCTGCCGTTACCTTTCCTCACCTTTTCCCTTTCTGCTTCTTGTACCTGCAAAGGCAATTTTCCATTTCCTTTTCAATACTTTTGTGCAAGAGCACTTCTGCGCAAAGGAGTTTTTCAAAATAAAAAATAAAAATGCCTGTAGCAGACATGCCTTCAGCAACAATTTGTGGGAAAGGGCAGGCTGCATGCTTTCCTTGGACTGATGGAAGTAGGGGGTGTGGTGATAGACGACACTCGGTAAAACAGGTTTTTAAAATCCTGCCCACACAACGTGCTTCACAGCATCCACAGTTAGTTTACATGTGATTTTATATTGCATTTTCTTCCTTGTCAGATTATCCATGGATCAGGAAAATCTGGATTTATTGGAGGAGAAATTCATGCTGCCACTTGGATGAGGAGACACTGCAAAAATAAAAATAGAGACACAAGGAACCTCAAATCCACATTAAAGTTCAGTATGGAAGAGCCCTTTGTCTCTCTTCATGATCACTGCCTCACACTTCATCCCTCATTATTTGATTTTCCTGTTTGAATTTGAACCATTGTTTCTATCTTTATTATTTTAATGTTAACTTTCTTGCATTTATTTCCCACCTTTCTTCCATCATGTAAACATGTAGTAAATCTTTGGATGTCACCCATTCAGGCCATGTCCAAACCTAGACTTGCTTGCCTTCAGCAAGGTGCTGCTCACATGTGATCCCAGGGCGATCAGTGATCACCCTGGGATCTCTGCACCAATAATTGCTATTCCCCAGCCCAATCCCAATTTCTTTTAGCGGTAGCTACATGTGATTGTTTCCTATAAACATTTCTCAGTATTCTTTTAAAAATAAATTCGCAAACTGGGACAGCTATATAATGAAATGGTTATAAGAATTTTAAGGCCACATATATATAAAATTAAATGTTCATAACTGTATATATAAACCACATGTCTGAAACCTCACAGAAAAGGTCCTGAACAAACTGACCTCAAATATTTCTCTGCAAGGTCAAAGTGAGAAACCTGCGCATTGTCTCTTTCCTCACAAATCCTATCCTCACAAATACTGTCTGAAGCGCACACAGTGGTGGGGCTTCATGCTCCGGCACCGGGGGTGGGAAGCAGGCAGGGGCGGGGCTGGCGTGCATTCTGGGGGCGTGACGCGCACCCGCAGGGGCATGGCGCGCATTCTGGGGCGGGGCACGCTGCCCGCAGGGGTGGAGCGCGTGTTCTGGGGGCAGGGCGTGCAGCGTGGGGGGGGCAGCAGAGATGGAACCCTACCGGGATCGCGCTGCCCGGGGCACCCTACGCCCCGTCCTTCCTACGCCAGTGAGGGCACATTCAAGATAAGAACAGGGTGTGAACCTGTGACCTGTGACCTAGATTCAGGAATTAGTTATCATAACAAAAGAGTGTCCAGGATGCCATTTAATCTAATCAGCTAACCTGCCAGACAGGAAGAAACAACACACCCAGATTTCTGCTCCTTCTCTGATGTATTAAGGGAGTGGTCTGGACTACACCCCTTCCGTGATGTATTCTGTGATGTATTTATGATGCTTCTGGGGGTGGTCTTGAGCTCCAGGACAGGGAATTTCAAAATGTCTATATAAAGGCAGGCACACCTTTGTTCTGGGTCCTCCTCCTCTCTCCTGCATGTGAGGGGAGCACCCTGTTGCAACAGCTTTAATACAGATCAGGCTTACTAAGCTGCTTTGCTTCTCAATATTCTCTGGTTGGCCTCTGTTATTTTCTCCTACCAAGAGAGAACCTAAAAAGAGGACTCTATATGGGCTCTTGGGTACCCCATAAGGGAAAAAGAGCAGGTTTTTTTTTCTTATAACAAGATATAGGATGCAATTAAACAAATTAAGAATTAGAAACCCTGAATCTGCCATTTTGGCAGAAGGAACTATCATATATTCTAGAACCATCATTAGTGAAAGGCACAAAGAGTGTTGGCGTGCCCATCTTTTTTCCTTGCTTTGCAAGGATACCATACTTCTTGTATGTGGTATTATAACGAAAGAGAGAGAGAGAGAGAGAGAACCCAAAATACTTGCACAGAACTGCATCCAAATTCATTACTCCATCTGAAGGGTGCTGATGGGGATCATGGGAAGAGGGGAGGGAGTGGGTTAGATGTTCACACCTTGTTTGCTTGGAAACATCATGCTCTTTCAGAAAGCACATTTCAGCTGGTAAACAAGCATTAGAATTCTCAGCAGATCTTCATAGCTTGCAGGAACAAAAAATCTCCCTGCAGCAGCAGCAGCCTTCTTCCAGCAGATGGGAGTTAATAATCACCTTTCTTCTGTGGGTTTTGTGTGCAACTGAAAAGCAGGACAGCCCTTACTTTCATTAAACCTCCCCTGAGCAAAAGCCCAAGTGCAAGCCTTGGATTGGGGCACTAAAATGCAAAGCACCTATTGTGGCACTAAGGCTGTGATAGATGTGATAGATATCTGCCAAATGCTTAAAAGCTAATCAATGAAGCACCCTCTCCTCAAATGCCTCCCTGTGGTTATTTATTTACTCACGCGACCCTTTTTTTTTTGGCAGGATTTTAAAAACAACCCTGTTGTTTGATCCCACAGCCTCTGTAATTACAGATGACTTTAACTCTGAGGTCTCTCCTGCCTGTCTCCTCTGCTGCGCCTGCTGGCATTCACTGTGTGTGGCTTTGCTACAGAGTCCCCTTTGATGTCTGAAAAGGATGTCCTAAGACAGACACATGGGAATTCAGCTTGAAAAGAACAGTGATGCGCAATGGATGTGGCGTATCTTTAAGGTTCAGTAAACTCCTGCGAGCACACTTTGTCCCTTCTCCAAAACTGAAGGGACTGTTCTTTGTCATTCTCTGGCATTTGCTGAAGATAAGGAATTTGGTAACTTCGCAATGCATGGAGAGCTCATTGGAGACTGTGATACACTGCACAGTATTCACTGCCCTCTAGTGTTTTCTAAGTCACATTTTCTGGCACTAACAGTTGCTGCTGTTTTTTAAGCCTCATCTGTACTGTCTCAGATGTTACCGTCTAGGTAAAATGAAATGTTTCTTCATTTTGGGAGTAGGAATCACCTGCTGTTTCTACTGGCTGGGTGACATATCAATTTTTCTGAAGCTAAAATCTGTCTTTCAACTAATCAGTAGTAATTTGAAAAGGTTTTTTTTTTTTAAACCGATTACATTCTGCTGTGCTATGTAATGTGTGTTTGCCATATCACAGTATTGGGGTTATCCCGTTTTCCCCTTAACTCTTCCTCTGTGCCATTGCTGCCACCTGCCACTGGGTGCCTGTGAACATGAATCAAGGCAGCAGACAGGGAGAAATAATAATGTTATGAGTTTGTGGGTGCTAGACCACTATAATCTCCGGATCAAGCAAAGGTTAGAATTTAATCAATGCTTGGAGTGTTAAGACTGGGTGTAAGACACATATGCATTAAACCAGACCTGTGCATATTAAACTTTGTGTTAGACAATGCTAATATCCTGGAATCAACAAAATATCCAGATCTAATTAAGCAAGGCTAACTTCCTCATGGTGTGATAGCCATCAAAGCAACACAACAGATCGAAATGGTGTTTCCTGCTTGGCAGGGGGTTGGACTTGATGGCCCTTGTGGTCTCTTCCAACTCTATGATTCTATGAAAAGAACTCTGCATGTGTCAGAATACCTTTGCCCCGGCTCTCCTCCCGAGTAAGACCTCCCCTCGCCCTCTCCTCGCGAGGAGCCAGGCAATCCCTGACAGCATGTGATGGCAAATGGAGGGGGTGGCTTCGCTTTACAGAAAAAGGCAAGGTTTAGGGGTGAGAATTTAAAAGCAATGTGAGTTGAAGCTTAGAGAATTAGAGATGTAATGTGGAAGTAAGGTAGCAAGCTGGATAGTGAGTCAGAGAGCACAATGGCTGGTGTCAGTTTGAATCCAGGGCTGCAGCTATAGGGAAAGAAAGACCCTCTTGGGGTATAAAGCATGGAACCTCTCCATTGTAGGCTCAGGTTGTATATATGTGCAAATAAACCATAGATAATAAAGACACCACTGTGCCTCATTTCCAAGGAAACCCAGGCCCTAGGTAAACATGCCTGGAACCCCTGAAATCTCACACCACTGGGGTGGTGTGCAACAATATTTACCTAGGAGGAAGTCCCTTTGCACTCAGTGAGACTTATGTCTGAGTAGGAGTGCCTGGGACTGAGTTGTTAGTTGTGTTAGGAATGACTGCAGGCTGGATTTTCCTTTATTCACCGGGTTGTGGGTGTGTGCTACTGTGAGTGAGCGACAGAAACCCGCCCCCAAAACACATAATTCCTCCATCCACGGCTATGTGTTGCAATCTGGCAAAAGCTTTACCACCATAAAACAACTGATGGCAGAGCCACTGGTGCCTGCATCTGTCACTGCAAGGGACCGTGGCAGGGCAAATGGAAGTGTGGATAAGTTTGAGTGGATTTGCCTTTGCCACCTTGCTTTTCCCTTGGGAAATTCAGTTTTTAGCGCTGAATTGGAACAAACAGCAACTGGGTTTTCCACGGACTGCTGTTTGTTCCGATTTACCGCTAAAGAGTGGGTTTTCCCAGGGGAAGCAGCAGGGCAAAGGCAAAGCCGCTTGAAGCCATACCTAGAAAGTGTGGGACAAGGGGCCATCTACTCTGACCCATGCTTGCTAGACACGGGACAAGTGGAGGTATGGCTGAGGCATGAGGGGCTGTTTTCCTCCTCCTTTACAGCAGCAATGTTTTCAGAGCAAACCACTTGCATGGGTGACAGAGCCAATATCATAACTATACACCAAATATACATGGGGCAGGGAGAGGGAAGAGAAGCTTGCAGAGTGCATGTGTTGTCCCCATTTCTGCTGGAATACAACGGAATGCAAGAACAGCGAACAACTCGAATAGGTACGGAATCACAGAGGGCTACAATGCACAAAACAGATTTGAAAAATGTGCATTTTTGAGAACAGTGCAGAAGAGCCCTTATCGATGTAGATGGGGAAAGGTCCACATTCAAGGAGTTATTTATGAGGAAAAATCCCCCAGTATTCAGGAGTACCTCACACAGGAATCTGCCTCAGACTAAGTCAGATTATTTGTCCATCAAACTTGGTGTTGTCAAGTCTGGCTTGCAGCAGCCGTCTCAAGCAAAGACCTTTCCACTTCTCTGTTGCCAGATCCTTTTAAAATGTGGTTTAAGCGACTCAGCCTGGAACCTTCTGTATGCAAAGCAGATGATCCAACACTCTGCTCAATTGCCTATTTTCATTCATCTTACTAAACTGAAGTACTGCTACTACTAATAAATTTCTACTGCTTCTACGCAATGACCATAACAATAATTCAGCACAATTGGTTGCAGAGTCTCTTACGGTGATCTAGGCAAACGTATACATACATCTCTGTCCTCAACGCAATCCATGTACATTGAGCCTTACGGTCCCTAGGCAAAGATAGGTCTCTGTCCTCAAATAACTTACACTCTAAAAATGGACAGTGAGGAAACAACAGAGGAACTGAAGATACTAAGCCTGTGGGCAAATGGAGCTGAATAGAGAAACTTAAAAACTGCAGTAAACAATTACAAATAGGGCCTACAAAAAAACAACAACCACGAAGCATTCTGCAAGATGACACTGAGTACTTGGTAGGCTTTTCAGTTAGCATTGAACTTTCCTAGCTAACTCTAAAATGTTTCATATGTGGTGAGCATACTCACCTGAGCAGGGAATGTGATGCGTGTAGAGATCTTCACCTGCAGGATTTCCATGTGATCTGGAACTCTGTGCGATCAGGGTTTGTGTGGGAAAACTATATACATAGTGCTGAATGATTGAAGGCTTCCTGCTCAGATGCCCATGCTCAATGAGTGGAAACCAAGGCAAGCTGCCACATGATGTTGGGGATGGACCTGCAGCACTGTCCCCTGGCCTATTCTGGGTAAAGGTAAAGGGACCCCCGACCGTTCGGTCCAGTCACAGACGACTCTGGGGTTGCAGTGCTCATCTCACTTTACTGGCCAAGGGAACCAGCATACAGCTTCCAGGTCATGTGGCCAGCATGAATAAGCCGCTTCTGGCAAACCAGAGCAGCACACAGAAACTCCATTTACCTTCCCGCCGGAGTGGTACCTATTTATCTACTTGCACTTTGATGTGCTTTCGAACTGCTAGGTGGGCAGGAGCAGGGACCGAGCAACGGGAGCTCACCCCGTCGTGGGGATTCGAACCGCCAACCTTCTGATCAGCAAGCCCTAGGCTCTGTGGTTTAGCTCTGGGTATGAAGCACATTATGCATGAAGGGAACTTTTGTCTGTTCCCATTCTAAAGACATCTAAGCTTGTGGACATCACCACTTCTTGTGGTAGCAAATTCCATAAATTTGTATTATGCAAAGAAGTCCTTCCTCTATCTTTTCTGAACCTAATCAATGTCATGGAGTATTGTGAGAGAGGAATAAGGGAGAGATGGTTGCCACAATGCTGGGGTCTTTCTTTGAAGGTAAGATGTGCCGACACTTTGATCATTCAGGTTTCCCTCTCTCCATCTTTTCTAGCCACTTATGTCCTTTTTGAGATGGGGCAGTCAAAACTGCACGCAGTATTCCCATGGAATGTCACCAATATCAAAAAGAAAATGAATCAACTGGTTAGCTTGGGGCATCTTCACCTCTACCCTCTTCAATTTGGCATTGTATCTCTTGTTCCACGGGACTACAATGGAATAAATGATTTATGGTCATTTATCTCTCTAAAATATATGAAGGTACAACCATCCTCTTCCCAAAGTAGCATATTTCTCTCCGTCCTAGTCCCTGGAGAATATCATTTTGGAATAGATGGACCTGGTAGAAGGCAGCTTTCTATGTTCCTATGAGGCTCAGCTTGACCAGTTAGAGTCCTCCTCCTACAGTTTCAAATGGCATTCAGTGAACATCAGGAATCCACCTTGACAGATTTAAAGAAATATACTGGAAATCCAATTTGTTTGCTATGGAAATAAAAAGGTGGTTTAGGTTCCAGAAACTGATTTCAGGAGGGGAAATGTTGCATCCTAAATTTTAGTTTTCTAGATGCCAAACTTCAGATTTTGCTCACAGAATGTCATGCTTGTAAATCCACAACTGCAGAACCAAAGACTGAATTTTCACCTCTGAATGCAGATTTTAGCATCAAGCTGGCTGAGAATCTGGGCGCTTTTGCTCTGCAATTATACATATGCCAACAAGACAAATGACACAGAGGTCCTCTTTTGCAAATAAGTGTTATTTCTTTCCAAGGATCGTGCTGTGTTATTATTTCACATTCAATATAGATCTCAATAAAGAATCATTATCAGGGTTGAAGTAAACGTCAAGCCTTCTAGAGTCTATATATTGTCAGTCTGTCCTTTGTTCATTAATGTGACAAAGTCCCCTTCCTATCGCCACTCTTCATACCAAATCTTGTGTGTAGTCACGTATGCCACAATAATATTTGGGAGTAGAAAGACAGTGGGTTAGAGCCAAATAGGTACCGCTCTGGCGGGAAGGTAAACGACATTTCCACGCGCTGCTCTGGTTTCGCCAAAAGCAGCTTTGTCATGCTGGCCACATGACCCGGAAAAACTGTCTGCGGACAAACACTGGCTCCCTTGGCAGTAAAGCGAGATGAGCGCCACAACCCCAGAGTCGTTCGCGACTGGACTTAACTGTCAGGGGTCCTTTACCTTTACAGGTGCTTGAAGAGATGTGAAAAACCAATTTCCTAAGCCTTTCAGATTTCAGGAAATCTCTTGGCTTTATGCAGCAAGTATGATCATACTTCATTACAGCTGAATACATTTAAAAACCTCAAAACACCGAACCATGTAAATCTAGGACACACTAATTCAACCAGCACTAAATCCAGCGGTATGGGGAGGCAGACCTCTTCCTAGCATGAACTAAGGAGCAATTCTTGGATTGCTTTTATTGGCGATGAGATGACTTCACATTACTCTTAAGCACAACCTGAGAGCTGTAATTTGAATATGGAGTTTCTGAATGTGTGGATATTTCCATTCATTTAAATGTGTGACACAGCTTTGTGGTGTGTATGCCCCATTGTGTACACAGACGTACCTTCACCATTGAAATTGTTTTGGGGGAAGTGGAAAAGCACATATGGCATTGCAATCCTCATGTCTGCATGGGATCAGTTCAAGGCAGTTGTGTGATCGAATGCTGAATGGAGAGAGAGAGAGAGAGAGAGAGAGAGAGAGAGAGAGAGAGAGAGAGAACAGAGCTGGCGTCTAGTCTAGCTTCTTTGGAGGCTTCTATGCACTCAGATAGGTATCAGCAGTGCTTTTTTCTGGGGGGACGCAGGGGTACACATACCCCTAAACACTTTGTGAATCTAATGGGAGAAGAAACTAAATTTCTTTTAAAATTTTAGTTTCTTCTCTAGCACAGTGAATCATCAGTTCCATTGCTACCCCTGATAGTGGCCTCATTTCCTGTAATGGTGTTTCCTGAGTCTCAGATGGAAGCTAGCGTTTAATGTGTGAAGTAGGAGTTGGAATCTAGCACGGTGATTGGTCAGTTTCGTTGCTAATGTGTGAAGCGGTGTGGAATGTGGATGTCAGCTGTGTAATATGAGGTAATGCATGTTCTTTGTACTTTTGTCCATTTACTGTATTTATTTCCCCCGATTTGAACTATAAAATGGTGATTGTCTTGAGTCAAAATGAGAGTACCCCTAAACATTTTGTTTAAGAAAAAAAGCACTGGATATCAGAGTCTTCTTTAGCACAGAAGGGGATAGGTGAGCACAGCACTGGCCATTATGATAAGTACCAGTACCTTCAAAAATCCATGATGGGGATCCTATGGCCCTCCATATGTTCTTGGATTACAAGCTCCAATCATCTCTGCTCATTAGTCATTGTGGCTGGAGCTGAAAGGAATCAGAGTACAGCAACATCAAATGAGCCATAGGTTCCTCATCCCTTAGATTGGCCAAGCCTGGCTTCAATACAAGGGGCCCAGCCTTCTGGTCTTGCTTGGTCCTTTCGCCTGCCAGGGTGATCAATTACATGTCACAAAAAAAGAGGACAACAGAAGTCGGAGATTTGCACAAGCACTGCATGTGTTAATATGGGTAGATGTCAAGTTGGAAACAATAGCTGTAAATCTAAATGGAAATACAATGCGTCTCACCATAGTAGGGAAGACTGCGCCCTGGTGACCTGAATGTCTTGTTCAGTCAGCTGTCCTGGAGCTAACTCTTGCTGGACAGCTTCAAGGGCCCTGCTCTCCCTATTTTTTTTTTTTAATATTTTTATTAAACAAATTACAAACTTACATATATATACATACATATACATACACTTACACGTATACAAATACATACAATCACGTAATACAAATACACGCACACAAAAAAAAACATACCCACATAAATAGATATAATTTCATGTAATACTAGTCCGGATAATTTTATTATATGAATTCTTTAAAAATACTATCTTATTCCAGCCTCCTGAATGCTTCAGTAAGGCTAAAATTATTCATAGTTCCTTCCTAGGGCTTCCCGTTTTATCTCTTCACTAAATTTGATTTTAAATATACTTTCAATATATGTATTTTTGTGACTCAGCCCGTATGTTGTTCATTTTATGTTATTTTTAACTTCTATTTCCTTTTCCTTTTTCTTTCTTATCCTCCATTTTGTATAGCGGCAGAGGCTATTCCATAATAACCATTATATTGGTGTTACATCTTTTCTTTAGATATTGTATGAAATCGTTCCACTCTTTTATAAATTTTTCTTTTGGATTGTCTTTAATTTTTTCTGTAAGATATGCCAATTCTACATATTCTAGCGTTTTATTAATCCAATCTTTTATGTTTGGCACTGTTGCACTTTTCCATTTTGTACCTATTAATATTTTAGCCGCAGTTGTGGCATATAAAAAGAAACTTCGTACTCTCTTTGGAATATCAGGCGTTGTTATGCCTATAAGGTAGGCTTCCGGTGTTTTTTTAAATTTGACGTTACATATTAATTCTATTTCTAAGTGTATCTCACTCCAGAATGACTCTATCTGCTTGCAATCCCACCATAGATGGTACCAGTTCCCAACTTCATCACATCGCCAGCACTTTTTACTTGCATTCTTGTACATTTTAGAAAGTTTGTACGGGGTAATATGCCACCTGTAAAACATTTTAATCATGTTTTCTCTGATTGAGTTGCATGCTGTGAAGCTCCAGTTCTCCTTCCATAGATTTTCCCATCTGGTTAACATGATGTTCTGACCTACATCTTGTGCCCAGTGTATCATTGAGGTTTTTGTTTGTTCCTCCATGACCTTCCAGTCCAACAGTATCCTGTAAGCTTTGGATAGAGTTTTTGTTTTAGAATTTAGCACTTCCAAATAAAATTTGGAAGGTTCTTTTTCAAATCCTATTTTGCTATCAACTTTGTATCTCTCAAAAAGTTGGTAGTAAGTGAACCAATCCTTTACTATGTTCTTTAAATTTTCATATGATTTTAGTTCCATTTTTTTTCCTTTCTTTCCAACAGATCATGGTACGTTGGCCATTTGGTCACTCGAGCACAACCTCTTCTTTCTTGGGCCTCTAATGGGGAGTTCCACCATGGCATAAGTTGTTCCAGTAGATGTTTATATTTTAACCAAACTTTCAATATGGAGCCTCTTATGATATGATTTGAGAAATCTTTATGGATCTTGTGTTTGTCATAATTTAAATATGCATGCCATCCAAATCTCAGGTTAAATCCTTCTAGGTCTAACATTTCCAGGTCTTCTAGTCTGCACCATTCCGCTAACCAAGTAAGGCAGGCGGCATCGTAGTACAAGATTATATCCGGCAAGGCCAGTCCTCCTCTTGTTTTGATGTCAATCATATTTATGTGTTTAATTCTTGGTCTCTGACCTTGCCAAATATATCTCACAATGTCCCTCTGCCATTCTTTCAGCTTGTCTCCCCCCCCCAATATAGGGATTGTCTGGAATAAGAACAGAAGTTTAGGAAGCACCATCATTTTCACGGTTGCTACCCTCCCTAGTAAAGACAATTTTAGCTTGCTCCATTTCTCCATGTTGTACTTTATGCTGTTCCATGTCGGGATGTAATTATTCTGGAACAAGTCTATATTTTTGGGGGTAATCCACACTCCAAGATATTTTGCCTTCTGGCATACCTTTATGCCTGTGATCTTTTCCAACCGTTCTATGTCCTTCTGTGGCATATTTTTTACTAGCATTTTTGTTTTTATTTTATTGAGCTTGAATCCTGCCAGGCTTCCGTATTCTTCTATAATTTCTATGGCCCTCGCTATGCTTTCCTGTGGTGTTTCTGTTGTTAGGATCAGATCGTCCGCGAAGGCTTTTATCTTGTATGTTCTTCCCAGATTTTTGATACCAGTGATTCCTGAATCTTCTCTGAGCTGGTTATTCAAAATTTCCATCACCAGTATGAATATTAAGGGGGAGAGGGGACACCCCTGTCGGGTCCCTTTACATATTGGGAAGCTTCCTGTTATAGACCCGTTTATTATGAGGTTAGCTCTTTGTTCCTCATAGATGGCGCATATTCCTTTGTAAAATGTGTTTCCCATCTCCATCTGATTTATTAGTTCCTTCATAAAGGCCCACGATATTTTGTCGAATGCCTTTTCTGCGTCCAGAAGCATTATAGCCGCTGGTTTGTTTATTTTATAATCCAGATATTCCAATATGTTGATAATTTGTCTTACATTGCTGTTTAGATGACGTTTGGGTAAAAACCCTGTCTGATCTTTGTGTATTGCTTCCTGGAGCACTTCTTTTAGCCTTTGGGCCATGATATCTGCATAGATTTTATAGTCAGTATTTAGAAGTGCGATGGGTCTGTAGTTTGTCATCAGGGTAGGGTCTGATTCTGGTTTGGGTATGAGCGTGATGAAACTGTCCTTCCATGTGTTTGGTATTTCTCCCGTGGTCAAAATCTCATTTATTGTGTCCAATAGAGGTGAAGCTAGTATCTCTTCTAGTTTTTTGTAGTATAGGGCTGTAAGACCATCGGGGCCTGGAGACTTTCCTATTTGTAGTTTTCTGATGGCGTTGTGGATTTCCGTTTCTGTTACAGGTAAGTTAAGATTTCCCAATTTCTCTATTAATGCATTTTTTTATTCTTTAAATCAGACTTGGACTGGACAGCTCCTCAGTAGATGATTGCCTGCTGGTTAGTTGCAGCTAACCGCAATGGAGCTGGGGTAGTACAGGACAGCGGTGAGGGTGGGCTGCATGAATGTACCCAGGGGATCAACCGATTGGCCAATCCCAGTTTTGTGGAAGCATGAGCACCAATGAACATTTAATGGAGATAAAAACCACATAACGATTCAATGCCCTGACTGTTAAACCCGTATGACAGAACAAGATTGTGGGAAGAAGGTGTAACTTAGTGGTGGAGCCAGGGGTGCCACCTTGAATAAAATATTGGGGGGGGGAGGCAGATAAGTCCCATCCCAGATAATTGATCACAAGATGTGGTGCGCGTGCACACACACACACACACACACACACACACACTCTGTTTGAATGGCTGGCCCCCTCAAATATTTTATTGGGGGGCCCAAAGGCACCTTGGCCCCTAGGAGTTGGCACATTTTTTACATGGAGAAGATCTCAGTTTCAGCCCAGGGCTAAGAAAGATCCTTGTCTGAAACACCGGAGAGCTGTTAACACTTGCCAGTCATAGCAGACAATCGTAGTAGATTGCCCATTGGTCTGTGCCATTAAAAGGTTGCTTCGTACATTCATAATAACTGGTCAAAATGCATATTATTGTAGAAATTCCTAGAGTGAAAATTCTGCAACCTAAAAAGGAGGGCAAAGGGAAAAAAAATGCTTGCAACTATAAAGCAGAGAAAAGTGAATTCGGTGTGTGTGTTATCCCTATATACGAGGCATGGTGCCAAGACAGCAGTACAAAAATATATGCTTCATCTCTTTTACATGGTACAAAACGCTGTAGAAAGAAGAAAACATGGGATTCATTTACTATTTTTAATATCCATGAAATGTATTCTGTTTCTAAAGAGCACCAGTGGGTGTAGAGATGGATCTGAAGTTGATGCTCATACACTAAAAATTCCAGATGATAAACAGCAGAACAAAGAATGCAATCTGCAGGAATTATATAGAGCAAAACAGGGTATTATTAATTGTGGTAATTTTGCCTTTCAAAGGAGAGCTGGAAGCTAGTGGGAACAAAAATATACTCTCTCTAGCTTTATTAAAGGATTTCATAAACAAAATCTCATTAGACGGGAACTCTGCTGCAGTTCATCATTCTGTTAATATCCAGCAGAAACAAACGGTTTGGCCTAGTATCCAAGAAGATTGTGACTAGGGAAACCTTCCCTGTTTGAAAAAGGGTGGCCACTTATATTTCCTCACCAAAGTAGGACAAAATAGGACACCGTTTTGTGTCAGCTTTGCACAGCGTGATTTTTCTAGAAAAAGGGGTGCCGGGTCTCTTATGATTCTTTCTCTTTAAACTGGACTTGGAGCAGACAGCACTCCAAACAGAGGACTTCCCTCTGTAAAGGAGCCATCTTACTTTGGAAGGACATCCCCCCTGCTTAGCTGAGGAGCAGAGGATCCGCTTCGCATGCAGAAGGTCCCACTTCCAATCCCTGCCTAAACTAAGGTTACCAGATTTTTTTCCAATGAATCCGATGACACTTTTCCACTTCAATGGATTTCGTATGGGGACTGATTTGTAAATCTGGGGACTGTCCCTGGGAAACAGGGGCATCTGGTAACCTTAGCCTAAGCCCCCAGAGAGCTGCTGCTAGTTAGTGTGGACCGTACTGAGCTAGATCAGAGGTCGGCAACCTAAGGCCCATGGGCCGGAAGCAGCCCATGAGGGTTGCTTAACCGGCCCATGAGCCGCCCCCGAACCGAGCCGCCCGCTTGGCAAATTCACGCGTGGCGCAGGGACTCTCTTCCGCGGCTCTGGAAATCGCTTCTGCGCATGCCCAGACGCCGAAAATCACATCTGCACATGTCCGTGGGAGTGATCTGGCTCATGCCCAGTAAGCCTTGCTGATCCCTGAGCTAGATGGACCAATGGTCAGACTCAGCATAAAGCGATTTCCTGTTATGTTTAAGCAACATGTAGGGCCCGCTTTTTAAAGGCACACTCACAGTTCACTTGAGGCCTTTGTTGGTTTGCTTCATATGGGATAACTATGGTCATTTCTAGTAAAACTGTAGGAAAAATTAACTGCCTGGCAACTAAAAAAACATAGCTTTAAAAAAAATGTTTTGTTCATTTTTAATTAAAAAAGCATGGAAGAAGTGTGTTTTGGGAACCATGTGGGATGGTGGGGATGGGTGTGAGATGATCGTCCCCCACCCTGCCCAGACTATATTAGATCAAATACTGAAATAAAAGCTCCAGTCCTGCCAAGAGCACCTCACAGGGGTTTTCCATGGCAGCGTCTTTTTCCTGTATGTGAGAGGCAATCTGTTTGAGCAAGTGAAATGCCTTTATTGGGCCTGGGAAATTGTCTTAAAATAATCTATACTGTTAAGATGTGCTAATGTTGTACATCCTTCCTTGCTGAACATGTCATATCTTATATAAAAAGGCACTGGGTCATATTTACATGGGACCTTAATCTCATTACCCTTAAAACAGAAAAGCTTTATACTTGTGTACAATTTGATAAGTGAGAGAAAACAGTCTTCCTGATTTCATATAATGATGCTTTGTTTATAATCCTTTGGCCTTTTATTTCTCATTTATCTTTCTCCCTTTCTTTTCTGGCAATTTGTTTTGCATGTTTTTCTGGTTTTCCTCTCCGTCTTCCACAGCTCACATTTAATTACTGGAGTCGAATCCAGTTTATGTCTTTGCCAGTGCAGTTTCCTTTTGTTTTCATTTCCCACATCATTACATCACAACTTGCTTGCGCTTTCTTGTGGGTGTTTTAACTTTACGCAGATGTAAAAGGAAAAGCTGTTTCAGAATTATCACGTTAAAAGAGTTTAGAAATCAAATCCATTCTCATCAATTGGATCGGTGACAGAAGAGAATAGAGGTTAATTACACCCAGAACAATTTGTAATAAATCACAATGACTTGTATGGAAAGCATGAGTAGATTTCTGAATGGAGTCACGAACCCAGGTTCTGCTCCCAGCTTTTGCAGTTATTTTGAGAGCTAACTAACACCTTGCACTCCAAAAGGCATAACAGAGCCATGGGTCATCTTTAAATCAACCAGTTAGGATAATAAGTTGTTCTTTAGAGGGTGGTAGATGCCCCCTGAATTAAAGCAGATATCTATCTGCCTAAGCTGTAACATTATTATTATTATTTTTACAAGATGCAAACCCCAATTTTAAACAGATATTCAACCTTTCCTTTTTAGGGAGGGTGAATGTGCAACTTCATTCATTTCTGGATGAAACAACCTCCACAAAATTCTTTTCAGCCTAGGTCCTGACCTGGTTATGGGATTCAGATAGATGGCCCAGATGAATAATCTGACTCTCCTCAGGGCTGATAGGGAAATGTTTCCCTGTTGATATGGTTAAACCTCTCCGTAGCTTTTGACATTGTAGAACTGTGGTGGTTAACCTCTGACCTGCAGGCCTGAGTGAGCCCAAGCTGCAAATTTCCCTTCAAGATCTCACTGATTTTTGGCAGCAACAGCAAAAAGAAGGGGAGGGGTTGTAAAGCGGACACAGCGCTGGGGTACACTGAGAAGTTTAAATCTTCCCACCTAGCCCTGCACTCTGATGGAGATGTAAATCACCCCTTCCCTGGTTGTCAGATCACTTATTTGATGAAATGGGGTTACAAGCTGGTTTCTCAGCTCATCTGCATGGATCAGATGGGGGTGGGTGGGTGGGGGTTTGGGCATCCATGTGTGCATGCAAGAATGTGGGGTGGCCGTACCCACTGATGGCCACTCTTACAACTCCCATGTGGACCCTGGAGGCCAACAAAAAGATCAGCCACTCTCTATTGTGGAAAATAACCTTCGTTTAGACTGACTTCAGCAACCGATTACCCCAATCAGGCCTGATACTCCATACATAGCTGTTATCTTTCCCTTTTTTGTGGGAAATTCCCTTATTCCAGCGCTGTTTCCAAAGAAAAGGGAAAGTTGAGAGCTATGGCTGTTTCCCAATGCAAAAAAAAAGGAAGGTTGAGAGCTCTGGCCCCATATGCATCTATCATTTCTATTTGTGAAGTTAGTTCTGTTTAACATCTATATGACATCGTTGTGAAGGAGCATCTGGATCTTGGGACTTGGGTCTCATCAATATGGGCAAATTTGCCCTAAATCAGAGTTCGGAAGTCCTGACAAGTGAATGAAGCTGAACAAATTGGAGTTGAACGAAGGCATGATGACTGCAATGCTAGTAAGTAACCCCAATGTTACCGAGGGAGTTCTTATGCTTGCTTTAGAAGTTGGAAAGGTACTCAAACTAAACTAATGTTGGTGCATTGATGTTTTCTTAAAATTTTAAATTTCCTAAAATTAAAATGTTTTCCTAAAATCCCTTTGCTTCTGGAGAAACAGGTTGTGACAGCATCTAAAAGTTTATCACCAGCTACAGAGGTTCTGGCCCTTTTGAGGGTCCTTATCCAAGTGAGGATTGATTTTATAAAACCGTATGTGGGAATGAAACTGAAATTGACAGATTTGCACATCCCTTGTGGTCAGGGTGGGCAGAGCAGAAGGTGAGATGTTCCCCCATATCTTTCCAAGGCTACTGAATTACATGTTTCCTAAACAGAGGAAAACTGTTTTTCACTACAGAATTGCTAATCACCTTCAAGCAAGCAAATGGCTATACATATATAAGCTCGCCTCTTGCCTAGCTCTGAAAAGAACTAAAAAACACCCAGCCCACATGGCCAAAAATATATATTTGAAATGTTTATACTGGCACTTCTACCATAGCTAGATCTTCCCCAGATTTTGCTGTGTTTCTCTCCTCTAATGACCCTTCCTTCCTTCCTTCCTTCCTTCCTTCCTTCCTTCCTTCCTTCCTTTCCTCTTGCACCCCTGTTCTCTGGCCACCTTCTTTCCTCTGGAAGTGCCTTTTCTTGCACCCCCGCAACTCAACAGGAAGTGTCACCCACTTCACCTTATTTTTGTCTCTTGAGGTGTGGGCAGGCCTACCTGTCCCTTGCTTTAGATAGCTCAGCACAGCATCACTAAGTAATCACTTTTGTTATCCAATCTTTTTAAAGCTGTTTTAAAAGAGAGAGAGAGAGAGAGAGAGAGAGAAGGGGGGAGGGGGGAAGAGAGAGAGGACGGAGGGAAAGAAAAACATACACACTCTGAATCCTGAATAGCTGTGTTTCTATCATCTGTTGTCATGACACAGATGACGTGGGAGCATTCCTCAGCAACAAGGCTCGATTGTGAGATTGGTTTAATTTTGGTTCAGAATTCTAATAGGAAAGGATGTCAAAAATATATCTGGGTGGGAGAGAAGCAGGTGGGCCCCTGGCTCAGCGAACAAAGGAAACAGAAGTAGCTGGTTAATTGCCAGATTTTGCCAGTGAATAATTACATATTCATTAGTCCTTTGGTTCCTTCTATGCTTAGTGAGCGAGTAGAGAGATTTATGATACTCTGTCGGTTTTCCTCCTCCTAGTTTCTTAGCTGGAGAAGCTTCTTATGGATCACACTGTGTAATGAAAGGAGGGGACAGAGCCATTTTGTCTGTATTCCCATTCAGGTGTCTGGCTGCATGAAGAAATAACATTGCGTGGACACAGCAAATGCAGATGTTCCCATCCTAAAAAGGGAAAGCAATATATTCTCACCCAGCCCACCAAAGGGGGCTGATCATTTTCCCCATCCCCAGGATTAACCCCTCTTTTGTAGAGAACAGGCCTGTTTCCTTTTAGAAGCTTTTTGAACAATCAGCACTTTGGCTCATTTCCAGCATTTTTTCCCCCAGAATGGGTTGAGTGGGCCCCTGTATTTATTTATATTTTATAATTTAGATTTGTATCTTGCCCGTGTATATGAATGCTGCTAAGCCAGCTAACAACAATAAAAAATATACAGATTTTTTTAAAAAAAAACAATGAGCCCTGTTGTTACATCTCCCTCTCTTGTAGCCAGTGAGTGTTTAAAAAAAAATAAAAAATCCTGTAAAATGTAGCATTCCAAAAGGGCAGGATGAGGTTGGAAAGATGATGATGTAATGTTGCTATGGCTGGCCACAGATAAACATAAGGAGAGCCCTCCTTGACCAGACCAAAGGCCCATCTAGCACAGTATTCTGACCACACAGTGACCCACCAGATGCCTCTGGGAAGCCTGCAAGCAAGACATGAATAAAAACCAATATGCACCTCAACAATTAGCTCTGGTCTGTCAAGCAAGTTACGAAATGCACGCACACAGCAACCCAATTGTAGTGGGATAGCATAGGCTGTACATGATGGACTTGGGTAGGTTTTAGATTCAATCCTAGAGCTCAGTTAGAGCTCAAGATCTGCATGGAAAAGTTGCTGGGCTCAATTCCTGGCATGCCCAGTTAAAAGGACCTCAGGAGGCTGGGAAAGACTTTGGCTGCGGCAGAACTGCTGTAGACATGCGCTAAGAGCTAGGTGGGTGTGGAAGTCACATTTCTTCTAGAGGCTTTCAACATGGATGATGAGCTGTATCTTCTTCAGAATGTAAATACTTAAATATGTTCATAAACCACTTTCTAGCACATGTTTGAACACAGTTCCTTGAGGAGAAGTTTCTAGTTTACTGGGCAGTGTTGTTTCGTAACAGGACTCCGCAAAACATGTTCTTTTGTTTAAAACATAGTATGGCTTGAGTAAATAATGTACCACAAGCCATTTTCATAGAGCGTGCAAAAAAACGGTGCACTTAATTGCACAAATAAAAAGCTTTTAAAACGAGTGTTTTGAATCTTGCTTCTACTAGCCACGGTTTAATAACCTGTCAGATATTTTCTCCTAGTAAGAATGAGAATGGCGGGCAGACAAAAAAAAAGACATTCAATGTCAACAAAATGCTCTTAAGTAATAATAATAAATCAAATATCCTCCTTCTCCTTTTCCTTCTCTGTATTTATGCCCAACCCAGGTTGGTTACACAAACAATTCATTAAAATACGGACCATAAAACCCATAAACATCCTTAAACAGCAACCCAGAAGCAGAAGAAACTATTTCTTAAATCAGGCATCTCTTTAGGCCTAAAGAAAGAAATACATCTCAACCTGATGTATAAAAACATATTATGTGGGGAACAGATGTATCTAGCAGTGACTGGTAACCTATTGACTTGGGAGGGCTGCAGTTTTCAACTTTGCTGTCTTCTTCACAATAGGACTTGTGAAGCACTCATTTAGGAAAGTATGCCATTAGCACATGCACAGAGTACCACTGTGTCCTCCTCTCCAGCAACTATGGGATTTGGTGGTACTGTGCTTCCTTGAGTGCCTTTCCAGAAATGCCTCTAGGGCTCCATATGTTCAACAAATGCGCACAGGGCAGAGAGGGACATTGTGGCAGCAGGCTTCACATTGCTGTGTGTGTTCTCATACATGTCTGAAACATGCTTATGCATGCACAAGCATAAACACAGAAGCGCCTCTCTTTTGTCAGACATATACAGGTGAAACTCGAAAAATTAGAATATCGTGGAAAACTCCATTTATGTAAGCAATTGTTTTCATTAGCTACTGGAGTTTAATATATGAGATAGACTCATGACATGCAAAGCGAGATATGTCAAGCCTTTGTTATAATTGTGATGATTATGGCGTACAGCTGATGAAAACCCCAAAGTTGAAATTGTTAATTTGGGGTTCTCATCAGCTGTATGCCATAATCATCACAATTATAACAAATAAAGGCTTGACATATCTCGCTTTGCATGTCATGAGTCTATCTCATATATTAGTTTCACCTTTTAAGTTGAATTACTGAAAGAAATGAACCTTTCCACGATATTCTAATTTTTCGAATTTCACCTGTATATTTATTATTGTGTGTGTGATCCCACTGTATCCACACAACCATAAGAGTTAGCCCCAAAGACGGGAATTTCTTCCACAAGCTGACCCAATGAGCTCCCACGGCTAAATAAGAATTTAGAACCACAGTTTCAATGTGAAGCTGCATAAAAGCGGGATATAAACGGAAACAAACAAGACAATCACCACTGAGCCAGATGGTGTTGCTTTGAACGCTGATGGTCCCTTAATCAAAGGAGTGAAGGCACAGATGCTTCAGGAAGGAGGAGGCTGGAATGCCAGCTCAGGGTAAGTTGCCATTGGTAACAACATCTTAAGTATGCAATCCTGAGCAGACCTAAATGACAACGAGTCCAATGAAATAAACAGCACTTGCTTGCGTACACACATGCACTTAAAGCACATTCGACCCTAGCCCCCGAGAATCATGGGAACTGTAGTGTGTTAAGGGTGCTGAGCAATGTAGCTATGTGAGGGGTAAACTGCAGTTCCCAGGATTCCTCTGGGCATGTATGCATAGAATCGAAGTGTCCGTCTTTTAAAAAGCTGTCTCCTTGTTGCTTTCAGAAAATTCAGGAATGTAGCATTTATTGTTGGAAACGGGATGGGAAGTGTTCCATTGCAGCTTTCACGTGACATGACTCTCAAATAACCATCCATTTTTAAAATATTTTTTAAAAAGGACACATCTGATCAAACAAGTTCTTCTAATGGTATCACATTTGGTAAAAGGCAATGACCAGGGGCGGAGCAAGGGAGGGGCATAGGGGGCGGGCCGTCCCAGTACCGCCCTGGAGGGGGTGACACTCAGGGCCCCACCCTTGCGATCGGTGACTCCCAGCCAATCCCAAAACCTTGCTCGGTGCGCAGTGGCAGCTGGCTTGTGCTTGCTCTCTCTCTCTCGCTCGGCCGGCTCACACTTTCCTTTATTTATTTATTTATTTTGGTGCTGGGGTGGGCCCTGGGCGGAACCACCCGTGGAGGCGAGGGGCGGGCCAGCGAGGAGGGGCGTCACGCCAGCCACAAGCATGACACCTCACTGGCCCGCCCCTTGCCTCTGCGGTGGATTCGTCCTGACGCGTGCGTCATGACGTCATGACGTACGATGCACGTGCCAGGACGCATGCACGCTGCGGAGCAATGCCCCGCCCCCGGGGGTGCCTCCGCATTGGCAGCCCCCGGCAGCCAAGCGGCTTCCTCCGCCCCTGGCAATGACAGTTTAATTCCTGCATAAACATACATGCAGCTCCTGGTTAAAAGTGGCCATTCACTGGAGAATGAAGCAACTGACCAGCAACTGGACTTGGAAAGTTCATCATTAGCAAGCATGGATTTCTTCCTTTGGGGTCATTCCTGAGAACTAAAACCATCCAGTGGGCTAGAGGGCAGGGTCACCTGTTACTTTTGCTTCTGGAAACAGCCTCCACTTAGTGAGTTATCCCACCATGTAATACCTCTTCATGTTCCTGCTTGTATATTTGGCTGTGGGGGGACTTGAACATAGCAAAACAAAAGCTCATAGCATGCCGATTGTTACGCACGTGAAATTTTCTTCTTAAGAAACACCTGCCTATTGTTTCATGGTTCTGGCTAAAACCATCCCAACATCTGTACTGAACTTTAAGAGATTTCAAGTATGCCATGGAGGCAGAAGTGAGATGTACATAACTGAAGTGATACATGCTGAAATCATAGGGCAGTTTATTCCGTTCTCCTGATGTTTCCCTAACTGTTAATTTCCGCATTATATTTGATCTTATAGTTGAGCTTATATTCCGCATTATATTTGAACTTAAAGGCTTAGCTCTCATTTCCGTGTTATTTGCTTCCAGGAAAAAAAGCAAATAATGCAGACATGAGAGCTAGACTTGAGCTATATTCTGCTTTAGTTCTGGAAATGACCTTTAGGTTAGCTTGAGGGAAAGTGGTGAGCTTCTCTCTGCCCGTCCTTCAGATCAGATGCAGGCTGCTTCAAGTCCCACTTGGTGTTTTGTTTTGGTTTTTTAAAAAAGCCCACAGAGGAAATAATCATACCATGTAAGTTTGAGCATAAGTGTCTTTAGGAAAGAAATGATAGTAAGATAATGTCACTCAGTAAGGTTAATGATAATGTCATTATATGACAGTGTATTTCCAATAGGGCCCACTATAGATAAGTCTGAAAGTTATCCCAAGTACATTTAACTGCAATAATTGCCCATTCATCTCCTGTCTACTCCTGCCTCCTCTGTCCTCTGTTGTTTCCATGTATTGAATTTTACATTGTAAGCACTTCAGGGCAGGGACCTACTCTCTTGTTTTCTGTAAAGTGCCATGCGTAATGATGGTATTATATTATTATTATTATTATTATTATTATTATTATTATTATTAATAACAGCAGCATATCATAATACTGATAGAAAGAAAGAAGAAAGAAAATGGAGTTGGCAAGAAGCACAGAAAGTGAAGCATTAGGAGAGAAGGGGGGGGGGGAATCTGGTTCTGTATTTATAATAGGAAAAGAGTCTACATATCATGACCCAGCTGGAGTCTGCAGGTTGGAACAGGCAACACAGGAAGGAAAGCATGGCCAAAAAACAATGACAGCCATCCCTTATATTACCCATTAAAATATCATAGAATCAAACAAGTTGTAGAGTTGGAAGGGACCCCAAGGTTCATCTAGTCCAACCCCCTGCAATACAGGAATCTCAGCTAAAGCATCCATGACAGATGGCCATCCAACCTCTGTTTAAAAACCTCCAAGGAAGGAGAGTCCACCATCTCTGGCAGGAGTCTGTTCCACTGCTGAACAGCTCTTACCATCAGAAAGTTCTTCTTGATGTTGAGTAGGAACCTCCTTTCTTGCAACTTGAAGCCATTGGTTCGAGTCCTACCCTCCAGAGCAGGAGAAAACAAGCATGCTCCCTCTCCATGTGACAGCCCTTAAGATATTTGAAGATGGCTATCATATCTCCTCTCAGTCTCCTCTTTTCCAGGCTAAACATACCCAGCTCCTTCAAGCGCTCCTCATAAGGCTTAGTTTCCAGACCCTTGATCATCTTGGTTGCCCTCCTCTGCACACGTTCCAGCTTGTCAACATCCTTCTTAAATTGTGGTGCCCAAAATTGGACACAGTATTCCTAGTGTGGTCTGACTAAGGCAGAATAGAGTGGTATTATTACTTCCCTTGATCTGGACACTATGCTTCTGTTGATGCAGCATAGAATAGCATTAGCCCTTTTTTGCTGCTGCATCGCACTGTTGACTCACATTAAGCTTGTGGTCATGCAATATTCCATTCTGGCTACTGAAATCAGTTAATCACTTGGTGGCACTGCTCTATAGCTACACTGGCATCTCAGCTTGCTCATGTACAAGCAGACACAGAGTTTTGCTTTGTTGTGCAGAAATGTAGGGCCGGTGCAGTGAAGCTGTGCTACATTTGCTGCAATCCAGGTGGAGGCATGCATAGGTGGAAGCAGGCTTCTGCAGACGTGTCCCTAGTTGTACAGGACAAAGTACAAAGTACATTTAGGTAGGGATGGATCGCTCACAGATTAAGGGTTATAACTTATCTACCAAAGACTATCAAATAAGCTCACGGTGTGATTATTTTCTGATCTCCACTCCCATTATTTGCTGTGTTACTTATAGGGCCTTATATAATATCAGATCATACCCCAGTGACTATCAAGATTAATTTTCAGAATATGGGAAGCGAAAGATCTTCACACTAGAAACCAAATACATCACGGCAACATGAGCTACACTTTCAACAAACAATCAAAACAGAAATCAAGGATCTCCTGCCATTTGATGACTCGTCTACTGCCAGCGGAGCACTTCTGTGGGACAGAATGAAGGCATTTGTGGGAGGCCAAATCGTATATTATGATGCCCATTGGAGAAAAAGTTCAGGCTAAGCAGGTGCTAGCTTAGAGCAGTAAAGACTTTTGTCTTGGAGATCAGAATGTCTGTTCCAAATCTGCAAATGGATTGACCTGCTTAGTACTTAGATAATACACATTAGGTATATGATATGGTTGAACCCCTGGTTCAAATGGGGGGGGGGGACTGCATAGATTTCTCATCAGATCTAGGCACTTCTTTACTGGGGAGGGATAACATGATATCTTTACTGACCTAGAAAATGGCAAAGCAGTGGCAGCTGGTATTCTATGTGGCATAGCTACATGAAAGCTGGAAAGTCTACTTAAGTTCTTGCATGTTAACCCTAACGCACAGAGGGCCTACATCTTAAGGTGTGAAATGCATTAGCTAACCTGGATCCCACAATGGGTGATGTATGAAACCAACAGGGGACGGGGAGGGGAAGGGTTAATGACAATGCTTTGAGGTTTTTTAGGATTAAACAGGACAGTATATAAAGCCTAATAAATAGATAGATCAGTGTTTTTCAACCACTGTTCCGTGGCACACTAGTGTGCCGCGAGATGTTGCCTGGTGTGCCGTGGGAAAAATTGTTTATTTGATTCCTATTCAAGAGAATTACTTTATATTATAGTCAATATAGGCACAGAGTTAAATTTTTTAACATTTTCTAATGGTGGTGTGCCTCGTGATTTTTTTCATGAAACAAGTGTGCCTTTGCCCAAAAAAGGTTGAAAAACACTGAGATAGATGATAGATGATAGATAGATAGATAGATAGATAGATAGATAGATAGATAGATAGATAGATAAGATAGTCCTGGAAGCAATTGTGTAGTGGTAAATGCCCGGTCTTGTCATATGCTATGTGTGTTGAAGAAAACTGTGGGAGAAATCACAGTATTTAAGTACGCTTTGAAGAGCCATTTGATTCCACCAGTTCATTATGTAAATGGGACCAAATCTCCCCCATTCACATTTTGTCCTGGAACAAGAACACATCCTGAAGATATAATGGAGGGTGAACGGGTTTCACACCCTGCTGCCTTTGTCAGTCAGCCTGTGCACGTCTTCGCTGTGCCTGTTTATTATAATTGAATCGGTGGTTCGAACTCCTTGAACTTTGTATTCCATTAAAAACTGCACTGGGGCCATGCAGGCAAAGAGGAGCCTGCTGGAAGGGTTGCGAGAGGGGGAGGGAGGGAGATCACGAAACAAAAGGCTTTTAACTTGTGCTGTACATGATAAGGATAGACTTCCTTCAAAGAGGACTGGGGCTTTCAAAAATCACAGGAGTGCAGAGAGGTCACCCATAGATATTTGAATTATTAACACGCGTTTAAACATTAAAGAAAGATGTATTGATAGAATATCAATGTGATTAATTATTTACATACTGAAAGTGAAGCATGGAAGGGAAATTAACTGTTCATTGCTCCTTGGTAGGGGAAGGCCTTCCAAAATGCCTCATAAAAGGATTTGTTAGTGCTAATAAGCTTGTTAATAGCTTCCACAGGGCATGGCCACGAAGGCATGGAAGATGGGACACTCTCGGTAAAAGAGTGGCAACCTTTTCGTTTTGGACCGATGGCTCTCATCAGTGCAGGGCTTATGAAGGTTTTTCACTGCCACAGAACCTTTATTGGGCTGAAAGGGGACACAGCCAAACACCAGTGGCAAGTAGGGGGAAGATTCTGAAGCCGCCATTTTAACTCCCCACAGTGCTCTTCTGTAGCCTAGTGTTGCTCTGGGCTGCTGAAGGAAATGCAAATGGCGTCCCCAACATTGACTCATTTAAAAAAAACCACATATATCCAGCCTACTTTGATAAAACACGAGGTGGCTAACAAGTCAAAAAAACAATATTTCAGATATAAAGCATTCCCCATGTTAAACAAAACCACTGGGGAACCTCAGCCCTGCTTCACGCATACCTTGAGTTTGTTTTGCCTGGTATTGTTGTTGTTCAGTCGTTCAGTCGTGTCCGACTCTTCGTGACCCCATGGACCAGAGCATGCCAGGCACGCCTATCTTTCACTGCCTCCCGCAGTTTGGCCAAACTCATGTTAGTAGCTTCGAGAACACTGTCCAACCATCTCATCCTCTGTCGTCCCCTTCTCCTTGTGCCCTCCATCTTTCCCAACATCAGGGTCTTTTCCAGGGAGTCTTCTCTTCTCATGAGGTGGCCAAAGTACTGGAGCCTCAACTTCAGGATCTGTCCTTCTAGTGAGCACTCAGGGCCGATTTCCTTGAGAATGGATAGGTTTGTTCTTCTTGCAGTCCATGGGTATAGAATTTGCCTGGTATAGAATGTGTCATTGAACTCTCAATGGAGAACAAAGAGGGGTGTGTAAGTGTATGTGGAAACTAGATTAGTTTAAAATTTGTATTTATTGCTCAGCATGCTTTTGCCTCTGGCCTCCCCAGTCACTAGTGGCAGATGGTCCCCCACCGCTGTGCTAATCCTATTTCTACCCTGACATGTCTACCTGCAGCATAGCGGTAGCATGATGTCAACAGCTCTGAAAGATCATTGTTAGGAATGATGTATTGGTATTGCAATTACCCTGCCTTATCTTGGACACAAGGCTCTTTCTGTGTGTTGGATGAAGCAACAAAGCAGGAGATGCCTTCTACACTGCATTATAAACTAGGTCAACCTGTTCCCTATGCCTTCATGGTAAGGACATATGAGGCTGGATGGAGGGAAGTAGTGGCTCCAGGCACTTTTATCCCTCTCATCAGGGCTCTTCTGAAGGTTACTAATTCTTAATACTTAGATTGCACTTTGCATCTTCAAAGCACTTTACAAGCATTATCCTTGGAGCACCCATGGGACAGGCCTAAGTATGTTATTATTAAGTAGACTCTTGGCCTTCTAGCAGAATAGGTCTCTGAGGAGGCTGGCCTCTTGCTTCTCTTACATGCTGCAATCTGACCTTAACATGCATTAAACAAAAAAGCTTTTGCCCCTCTGTTTGCAATTCAAGCGCACCAGGATTTGTAAACCACCATCACTAAGTACATAGACAACAGTTTTGCTTTGGTTGGGGGTTGAGCTAAAACAACGAACATTCATTCATTTGAAAGTGCCACCCTTCTTACTCCCAATATGCTATTTGACTCTTTATATTTTCTTCCTCCTTTGACCGCTCATTCCTTTGGAGGGCTCAAGTGACAATACTGTTTTAAGGCCTAAAAATACACACATGCACCAGCTTCAAGGGATGGTATCACAGCTTCTTCTTCTTCTTTGGCAATCACTCATAGCTGAGTAAGATTGTCTTCCACGAACACAGTCTTAACAGTGAGTCCATAAGTGACTGGGGAGGCCAATTCTGGATCCACACACCCTTCCATAGTCGGGATATAGGTTTTAGGGCGGGAGTTGATCAGGGTGAGGGTTTGCCAAACGTGCCTTCCTCTTAGCATGTTTCTCCCTTTCATACTGAATTCAAACATCTTCAAAATCCATGACACCTTTGGTAAAGGCTGTTCTCCAACTGGAGCGCTTGTAGGCCAGTGTCTCCCAATTGTCGGTGTTCATACTAGATTGTTTTGATTTGCCTAGAGCAGGGGTCAGCAAACTTTTTCAGCAGGGGGCCGGTCCACTGTCCCTCAGACCTTGTAGGGGGCCGGACTATATTATGAAAAAAATAATAATGAATGAATTCCTATGCCCCACAAATCACCTAGAGATGCATTTTAAATAAAAGTACACATTGTAAACATGTAAAAACATGCTGATTCCCGGACCATCAGCGGGCCGGATTGAGAAGGCGATTGGGCTGGATCTGGCCCCCAGGCCTTAGTTTGCCTACCCATGGCCTAGAGAGAGTCTTTAAACCTCTTTTGTTGACCGCACATGGAGAAAGACTGGTCAATGAAGGAATGAGGATACAGAGCTCCTAGTTTTCATTCTAAAATCTGATCCCATGTCACTGTAGATCTTTGGATTAGACATGGGATCCTGCCCCAACCCAAACCTCTCTCTCTTTATAGAAACAGATGCCAGGTAATATGGTTGGCATACTATGGGCTCTGGAGCACACTGGATAGGAATACAACAGGGTATACTCTCTCACCACACTTATTGCTCTTTGTTCCCTTCCCATGTAGCTCAGAAGTATATTTCACCCCCGTCTTATCTTTCCACCACCACCTGACATAGTCCTAAATGTGTGAAGCAGCTCCAAGTCTGGTAGTGACAGTTTTTCTCATTTATCTAATAAGCTGGCTATGAATGTGTGATGGAGATAAAGGAGCACAAAGTATGTGTCTCTAATACTGAGCTTCCTTCTGAGACCATGAGCGGGCCTGAGAATTAGGTTCAATGTACAAAGACAAATTGAATTAACCGGTTCCCTTCATACAAGAATTGGGAACTTTTGCTTTAGCCTAACCCCACCCTAAAAGATGTTAACAGGGATGATGCATGTGTCTAGCTCTGAGCAATGACTGAAAAATATGGTAGCATTTTATTATGGGATAATTGAAATAGACGGGGGGCTGTGGAATCCCACAATGCAATGGCAGGCCATCTAAAGAGCTATGCCAAGAATTATCATATCACATGAGGACTGGGTACAAAGGTTACTGTTCATAGTAATTTGTCAGTTCATGTGGAAGCGCTTGGGAAGTGTTTCCACAAGAGAAGCATCAAAGGTTGTCATAGCACAGGCCGATACCAAGCTGGAGGTTATGTCATGTCAAAGGGCGGACCACCAACCCCTCCATTCCTGAAAAGGGAATATTGTATAACACCACTAATGGCAGCTCCCTCTGAAATTTGCATCCTCAGATTTTAAAAGCTGCTCAAGGGAGACTCCCGCGAGGGTCTGCGTTTAATTTTTTACAGCCATTATAAGGCTGTTAGTATAGCCATGTGAAACAGACACTTTGCATCTTAGAGTGAGGGAAAACAGAATGACAGCTGTTCTGCCTATGACTTTCAATTCTGTTCTGTGCAAGATGGCTGGTTATGATTATCGCTTCTTATTTACCATTTAATCTCATCATTTCAGCAACAACCCAAAGAAGTGTAACATGGCTTCAGTGGGGGGCATGTGAACCAGAAATGGTCTTTCGGGACTTTGGAAACTTTCTGTGGTCACAACAACTGTATTTAAGCTTATGTTTTCCAATAAATATGATTACTTTCTCCTCCTGCCACTTCAGATACCATATGAAAGCCATCAAGTTGACCACTGATTTACTAAATGGAAATATGAACTCACTTAGCCTTTACACCACATAAACACCAAAATGAGATTTCTACAATTCCAGCATTTGTCACAAAAGACTCCTTAGGCGGGCAGTAAGTCATTTAGACTTCAATCTGTGTTTTCATCTCATGTTAAAGTATTCAAAGGCCAGGAAGGAAGATGGTTATGCGCTTGCATTTCTTGGTGAGAAAATGCCTAGAAGCAAATGGGAGTTCTGTTTCGTTAAATGTGAAATGACCGGGGAACCTGGCCCAGACCCTCTGACACACACATGTAACCATTTAAAGAACGGGTGAGCAACTTGTTCATCACTAGAAAAATAGATCAGTTTGATCACCATTTTTATATTCTATCTCCACAGCACTTCTAGGTAAGTTTAGGGGTCTTTGTAATTTTATTGAATTTCTTCTGTTTGCTTTTATGTTATGCCTTTGGCTCTTAATTTATTGTTCATTACTTAGAGACACTTTTGCAGCGAGAGACTAACAAATCTACTACTACTACTACTAATAATAATAATAATAATGTGGGAGGCAGCAGTTACTATAATAACCATTATGCATGGAGAATATGTGTGTACTGGGCTATTGATGGTGATAACGCTAGATTTATTTCAGTCATTTTTTTAAAAAATGAAAATTGCAAAATAAGCCGATATTTCAGTTATTGACTTTTAACTTTATGGGAGAACCAGAGGATTTAGAAATAATATCAAAGGCAGACTGTACAAGGAACACTGACTGGTTTGTTTTGGTGAGCAGGCAAAACTCTGTGAAAATTGAGTTTTTGTTCAACTGGTGAACGAGAATAGACCCGCTAGGCTTAATGACAAGCTCTAACAAAGACAGTCAAGGCAGTGGAAGAAGCCTGGGTGCCTCCATGGGTGAGAACCGCAGAATCAACCTTAGTCGCTGGCTCGAATCTCTTGCCTTTAGGATAATTCCTATGACCGACCAGTTCCACGTGCGGCGAATGACTTCCCCTGCTCCCAGAGTGTGTCCATCATTATTCATCTTGGTGTAACTTACGGTCATCCATGTGTACATGAGCAGCATTATGGGAAGAGATGCAAAACCAAGTATGCAGGCAGCACCAAATTCAAACTTGTCACAACCATTTCAGGTTGTGTGGGGGAGTGATGCTCATTGGGAATACAACTTGCAAAAAGCAAGGTTTAACTCAGGGATTGGAAACCTAAGGCCCATGGACTGGAAGCGGCCCACGGAGGCCGTTTAAACGGCCCCCGAGCCACACCTAAACTGAGCCGCCCATCGCGAGTCTCCGTGCGCTGCGCTAACCTGCACAGCGCAGTGCAGGGACTCTCTTCCACGGCTCTGGAAATGTTCTGCACATGCCCAGATGCTGAAAATCGCTTCTGCGCAGGCATGATTTTCGGTGTCTGGGCATGTGCAGAAGCGATTTCCGGCACCGCGGACATGCACACATGCGATTTTCGGCGTCATGCTGCGCCGGCCCAGCCCACGGAGGATCTCCGCGGGAGTGATCTGGCCCATGCCTGGTAAGCCTTGCCTTCTCCCCCACCATGAAAACAATGAAACCCCTCCCCTGACACACATGTACTGCATTTAGGCTTTGGAAAAAGATTTCATTGGCACCAAGCCTAACTGCAGAACAGCAGGAATTTTCACTGATTTGGGCAGCCCCTTCCGCTGTGCTGTGTTCCCAACATTATCCCGCCCCACCGACCAAGCCTAACTGCAGAACAGCAGGAATTTTCACTGATTTGGGCAGCCCCTTCCGCTGTGCTGTGTTCCCAACATTATCTGTCTTTTAAAAAAAGTAAAAAGTAAAAACACAGTTGGCATTACGGGCAGCTAAGCCTTTAGTCTATTTTTTCTAAGTACCAATCAGCCTCATATCTGTCCTGCTACCACAACTTCTCTTATCCCAAACTTGCTGCAGGTAGAACCCAAGCTGGAATTATTTCCAGAAGTCTAGCCACTGCCTGGTTATTCTGTTGCAGCAAAAACAACAGCTGGCTTCGCTGCACATTAAAGACTAGGGTTGCTGTTTATTGCCATTCATCCTGGTTCGGAAAAGCTCTGCCGGATGGCACAATGAGGATGCAATGGAGGCAGCAAAGTATGCTCAATGATAAAATCAAAAATTCTTTCCAGTAGCACCTTAGAGACCAACTGAGTTTGTTCTTGGTATGCTCAATGATGTTAGTCCTCACCAGTGTTTGACCGGAGTTTACCTCCACTCACGTTCAAGCTGTTTCCCAGCTTGTTTCCTCACCCTAAGCTCAATGACCTGAGCCATCCAGATGTTCCACAAGTTGGCCAGGGCTTCGGCAGGAGTGCCAGTCACAAACCAATTGGATCCTTCAGCTTGTGGAGCAGAAACTTCCAATGCAGGGTATACGGTAGACATGGGCATGGAAGAAGGGAAATGTGAAGACTGGAATGCAAAAGAAGTGTCTTCTGCAGTTGTTGTTTAGTTGTATAGTCGTGTCCGACTCTTCGTGACCCCATGGACCAGAGCACGCCAGGCACTCCTGCCTTCCACTGCCTCCTGCAGTTTGGTCAGACTCATGTTGGTAGCCTCGACAACACTGTCCAACCATGCTCTACTAGTGGCCATCAATAATAACCAAGCCATGCCAAGTACAGGAAGGATTTGCATAAAAGGCTAACCCAATTCACATTGTGCTTTTTTACAGCATATTGTGGAATGAACTTAAACAGAGTCCTCACAAGAGTAATTGTTCTCAATTAACACGGACTGGGAGAGTATCACACATCTTTTGCAAGGGTGCCATCATCTATTACTGTTTTCCGTGAGAGTGCGACAGTAATTTGCTCACCTTCCTTTCTCTGCAAACATCTCTTTTTAGGTGAGAAGTTAAATATTTATAAGGTTTCACTAGAGATTATTCCCTTTCTTTTGGAGATTTTTTTTCTGCCTGTAGGAAACACACATCTGTCTAGTGCCTGTAAAAGGCACTTGCCCAATTAGTGGAACAAAAAAAGGTCTATTCTAAACTCTTAATTGATATGTGGGATTCTCTAATATGGATTACTCAGTCCGTGAGCTGCCATATGAATCTCGTCTATACGGGTGCCATTCTTAAGGACACTGGGTTATTCCCTCTTCTCATGCCAGAAACTGGCAGGGTCGGGTTAGAACCAATTTGTTCTGGAGTCTCTAGAGCAACTTTAGCTAGGACCTCCATGCGCGGCGCCAGAGACGATTTCTGCATCCTGGCAATTCTTAACGAAGCATATTTCTGGGTTAGCGGAGGTGTAACCTGTGCGAGTAACCTGAGAAAAAAAAAAAAAAAAAAAAAAAAAAAAAAAAAAGGGGGGACCCGAGAATTGCCAAAGATTCATGTGGTTAGTAGGCTGCCTGCACAATGGGCATTTATTGTGGAATAGCCATGCTTCATTCACTCACTTTTAAACAGGGCACCTGCACGACATCATAATCAAAACCAGTGGCACTGTTGGCGCAGGACTTTGCACGAGCCCAAGATCCCATTGATGAGAAGAACCCACACACAGAATAAAAACATTTTGAAAAATTCCTCCGAGGAGCTCCCAAAGAGATAGCCAGTGGAAAATTACAATCAATGCTGGCTCTCCTCCTCCTCTGTTTTATTCCGCCATCAGAAATTTGACTTTATCACAATTTGACAGAAGTGAATTACTGCACAATTCCCCCCCAGCTGTTTTATGAGGATTTGACTAACCTGCATTTCCTTCCTCTCTGGAAATCGGCTCTATCACTTTAACCCTTCCCCTTTCTAACTAACTGCCATTGCCTTTATACTTGTCCCCCCCCCGTGGGCGTATCATCTTAGGATCATCTTTTCATGGTGCCCACTCATATCAAAAATGACATTATTCAACATTGTCCTTGAGTGAGAACAGCCCACCTTTACAGAACAGATCTTTTGCAGAGGCTGGGTCTTGTCTAGATCCTCTACGCATAAGGTCCGGGGGCTCCTCTGGCCCAATCGCCTTCTAAATCCAGCCCCAACATCCGGGAATCAGCGTGTTTTTACATGAGTAGAATGTGTCCTTTTATTTAAAATGCATCTCTGGGTTTTTGTGGGGCCTGCCTGGTGTTTTCTGAGTAGAATTGTGCTTTTATTTAAATCATCTCTGGGTTATTTGTGGGGCAAAATTATTCATTCCCCCCCCCCTTGTCCCCCCCTCGGCTGAGGGACAGTAGACCGGCCCCCTGCTGAAAAAGTGCTGACCCTGTTCTAGATTAAAGCAGAACAGCATTGCTTGGTGCTGCTAAACCACCCACATCTGGAAGCAGCCCGTAAGGAAAGCGGTAAAGAAATGAAAAGGGTAAAGATGTGGGGAATTCATTCCAAAGCTATGGAAGCAAGATAACAGCATCCTCCGGAGCTATTTTAAGAAAGCAGACATGCATTAAGAGTTAAATTTCCACAGTTGGACAGTCATTCTGTAGCCTAGCAATATGTGTCCCTTTTAATGGTGCCAAGAATCTAGATTTCCTTCCTGTCCTATTGATTCTGTATAAAGCGACCGGGCAGTTGGAAAGCTACACTGAAGCGGAAAGTGAGAGTACTCTGTGCCCGGGAGGAGGGGGGCGCGGGGGGGGGCTCTGAACACCCTGTAATTCCCCACTTAATGGTTCCCATATCTGGCCATTACATAGGGAATGTGAGAGGCTTGAAAGGCATGCAGATTGGGGTTGTGAAATACGCTGCCCTGTCACAATTGCTTGTCTTTTTAATTCATTCATTAATTCATCAAATTGCTGCTACAGTTTTGCATCCTGTTCCCAGACAATGTAGTTCCCTGTTTCCATAAAAAAAACCTGTAAGAAGTTTCTCTAATGCTCTCAAGAGAAAGCAGAGGAGAAAGTTCTCAAAAACGTTGCCATGTTTCACCATCGATGGAGGCTGCCCTAGTGAGCTATTAGGGCTAGATCAATCATTAGCCTAAGTAGGTCAGAGAGCACAGCCCCAGCTAAAAATAGGGTCCCTTCATTATCCCTCTGGCTGGCTATCACATATAAGATTATAACCCACAATTTCCAGGAAAAAGCCTACTGACACATGTATTTTTCTGTTATAAGTACGTCTGATTCCTTTGTGTCACAGTCTATTTGTGGTGTGTCACAGTCTATTTGTGATTGTTTTGGCAGAGTAACTTCTGGGCTGTGACAGACTCTTTGCCAACGCGCTCAACTATGAAAACGACCCTATTCCAGCAACCCTCTTCTTAAGACATCTTTATAGATTGATTTGGTGTTAATTAAAATTGTTCATCTCTACCCCACTCCGGGAACAAATAACCTCACAAATGCTCAGTGCAGCTGTTTGTTCTCAATTATCCCCTTTCTTACAAATCAGATTTTTGGAGATCTGGCTGTTCTACAGCACATGCCAGAAATGATATGCACGATGCTGAATGCACAAAGTGATCAATCTCGGCTGCAAATAACTCTGCTGAATTTAGCTGTGCCCTCGGTTTTCGTCGATATACTCCTCATTTATTAGTGATGTCTCACAGTATAATGTTAAGTGGTCATAACATGTACCCCATTGGCAGAAGTGGGGTGGTGGTGGCACGCTTGAACAGAGGATCTCTGGATCTAACTGTGGCATAAAGCTAGTCCTGCAGTTCTGCTTTCTTGTGTCATGGCTCCACAGTTCATGCCAGAATGGGGACTCTCCTGATTCTGGACTTGCAACTTCCTTCAGCTCCAGCCAGCATGGCTAGCGATCAGGTATTGGAGGACTGGTAGCAGGGGCAGACTTCGGCAATCTTTCGTTACATAGCACCCTATGCATCGTCAAAATTTGGCACCCCAAATGGATCTTCTCAGTTATGGGTCTTCTCAATTTTGCACCCCCTGGCCTTGGTGTCCTGTGTAGAGATGTGAAGGCCCAGAAAAAACCCGGAAAAATTCGGAAAAAAAACGTCCCCTCCCCCATTTTTTTCCTGAAGCCTTTTTTGTCCCCCCCCCCTGAAAAATAGAAAAAATTGTTTCAATCCGAGCAAACATTCAGTTTTTAGAAGTCCATAATAACTGTGATAATGACAGACACAACAGAGTAGATGCAGAAGCAGAGACTGAAACTGATACTGATCATTACAGCTCAGAAAATGATTCTGATTAAATTTCATGCCCATTCATTGAAATTTAGTCCCACTTCCTTCTTCAGTTCTTTTTATGAGAATGTTTTTTTTAAATACTGTGGAGAGGAAATATGAATAATTGTTACTTCTGGATTTTTAAAAATTGTTTTGTGGAGTTTTTTTTTTTTTGTTCCACATAAACTAGTAAACAGTTCAGGAGATTGTTGCTCCATTTGTTACAAATACAAATAAATATTATTTTAAAAGTAAATTCTGTTTGTAATAATTGTTTGGATACACTATATTTTTAATATGCTAGTTGTGATAATTTTATGCCCATTAAAATTGTCCATAGTTATATTTTATGTTTCTAAAGTAACAGAATGACTTTCAATCTGGAAAAGAAAAAAGAAGTGCTAATGTAGCAATTTTTTTTTCAATTTTTCTGAAAATTTCAGTTTTTTTCTGAAAAAAACGGGGTTTTTTCCGAGCTTCAAAATTTTTGGAAATTTTACATCTCTAATCCTGTGTGGGGAAACCACTTGCAACAAATTTTGCAGCATCTGGAAGGCCACTGGTTCCCCGTCCCTGTGCTAGCGGCATAAGCAATTCCAAGATGGAGGACTCCATGTAGACTCGAGGTAGCGAGTGACATCAGTACTTTGGATCAAATCTATCTTTTGTTTGTTTGTATTCTATATTTTGTCTTGCACAGAGCTCACAAAGTGGCTTGCAGAACACGCAAACCTTAATACAAAGGCAAGAAAATATCCAACCTTTGAAATGATTAATAAATCAAATATACATTTCACACTAAAGCTGCAATAGAACGTTATAATGAATAAACTAGCCGTGAGGAAAAATCAGCCTGAATCTTCACATCAGCTAAAGGCCTATTTTTGTCACCCTTGAAGAAAAGGTTTGACATCAATGTATCAAGGAATTTAAAAGTCACAGAACGTTTCCAATCTCTCTCTCTCTCTCTCTCTCTCTCTCTCTCTCTCTCTCTCTCACTCAGAAGGGTCCCAAATGCATAATTCCCCATGCAGTATGGAACTCCCTAGGACCTCTCTAAAACTTGAGAAGGAACGCTTGTTTTCTTGTGATAAATGAGAGGGCATATGTGTACCACAAATGTAGTCCTATTTAAAGTGATGGCGTGTTTCTCATCACAACCTCCAAGGAACACAGGGAGCAAGAGCTTTCACGAGGGTCCTCAGGATTCTCTCACAGAGGTCCATAACCCTGTCTCAGAATGACATTTCCTAGTTTTCCTCAGGGGAGAGGGCCACAAAGTGATGTGTTTCAGTTTGCAGGGAAGTCGTGCCCTACATGGGCGAACTTTACTTCCAGACAGAAATACATACTCCAGGGAGCCAATACAGATCAAATGTGAATCCTTGGAGCACATCTACACTAGGAAAAGAAGAGATTTTTGTACACAGGTTTGTTCCCATGGCTGCAGTACTGTACTCTGGGAGCAGCTCTGTCATCCTGTTCCTGCAGAGTCTGTGAGGCCAAGCAGAGTGACAGGCTTTCCTTCTCACATGGTGGTGGATCATTAGATTCAGTTTTGCTTTAAGCATCTGCTGTAACTTTGAAAAGTGTCAACTTGTAGGTTTAAAGCATTCTTAAGTTTTGGATTAGGTGTGGTGGGAGTTCAGGCCTCATTACAATACCCATGAACTTAAAAGAGTTTCCCAGTCTGCTTTAATTCCTTTTGTTTGGGAGCATTCACGGTGAAGACATTAGAAAGCCTTGTGACAATGCAGTAAGTTCTGTTTAAATACAGTATTTGCTGTCCATTGCGTGCTGCAGACTCTCCAAGTGTCCCTATTTTCCAGGGACAGTCCCAGATTTACAGAAGCCACCTTGATTTCTGATTTAATCCCGCAATGTTCCGTTTTTCCTTGGGATGTCCCTATTTTCACCGTAGAAATATTGGAGGATATGGTAGGAGGTCTGTATTTTCACCATATAAATGTTGGAGAGTATGTGACCCCTAAGCCATGGAGATAACTAACTATACAACCTTTAGAACAGTGTTTCCCAACCTTAGTTCTCCAGCTGTTTTTGGACTACAACTCCCATCATCCCTAGCTAGCAAGACCAGTGGTCAGGGATGATGGGAATTGTAGTCTGAAAACAGCTGGAGACCCAGGGTTGGGAAACACTGCTTTAGAAGACATCTGAAGGCAGCCCTGTATAGTTTTATTATGTTTTAATGTATGTTGGAAGCCACCCAGAGTGGCTGGGGCAATCCAGTCAGATGGGTGCGGTTATTAGGTATAAATAATAAATGTATGGAATAGGACATGCCTATTTTCATCAGAGAAATGTTGGAGGGTATGATGCTGTCAGGTGTAAACACCCAAACTGCAGTAACTTCTTACAATTTGTATGGTTGCATTTATATTGAGATGGAGCATGACTCCATCTAGACCCGGCGCGCCGAACTGGATCCAGTCAGTAGGATGCCCTCCGTTCCCTGTGGTCCAAATGTAAAAGCTGGATGAGGCCACCCATCCACAATGATATCAGGTGACTGTTTTTTTGTCGAAGAAGATCTATTGATCATCAGGGCTTGCAGAGAAGATGGAGCTATGCAAGCCCTGACAATCAGCTGATCATTGGAATTTGCATAGCTCCATGTGTAGGGCTTTGCAAGCTCTCATCCTTGTTCACTGTTGCAAAAAGCTTTGCAGGTGCTGCTTATCCGCTGATCAGTGATGCCTGGAAACCCCCTTTGGCCTGATGTCAGGTGTAGGGCAGGTGGGGCTGACTTGGCCCCAAAGGCCTCATAGGCCCAGTTAACTGAGCTTTTGCGAAAAGAAACTAGGCAAAAACAAGACATTTAAGTGAATGGATTCATGAATGCAGTGGGGGGCGGGATTGCAAAGAGAAGTGGAATAAAGAAGGTGGGAAATGTATGTAAAATATCCTCCAAACAACTGCTTTCCAACTTTCAGAGAACATATTCAAGTAGAGAAGTGTGGGGAGAACACTTAAATTTTACACGGCGCCTCTTTACATAATTAAGTGACTTACATCATTGTTCCATTAACTTTCACAGCATCTTGAGCAGGAAAAGAGGCCTGTATATTATCCCCCAACCCTCATTCTAGCATTGAGACATGAAGAGAAAATGACTTGCACATGACCACCCAAGAAGCATATGAATAATCTACTACATAGACCTCAGTCCTTTATTGTCTCCCTCTCTCCCCAGCCCAACAATCACCCATGCAGTTCGGCTTCGGAAGAATTCTTTTCTTCATTTTACAGCTGGTGTTTCTAGAGTGAGAGCCAATGTCTAAGAAGGAAAACCCTCAAATGGTTTTCCAGCAAACTGAATCCAGAAGAACAAAGCAGATCCGCATGAAGGACATAAAATTATGTTTTTGGTTTCATCCAGAAAAAAGCGGGCATAGTCGATTTGTGAAAGGGTATAGGATGCCAAAACCATGATGGCAAGACCTGTGGGAATACACTTCGTGGATCCGTTAAGGATCCACGGTTATTTGTTTATTTTAATGATTATTATGCACTACTTTTCGTATCCCTTCGCCAAAAGTGAAAGCAAAAGTGAGACTCAAGAGGCACTTTGCCTCTGAGATCACTCCGCCTAAAATTGTAGTTCCAGAGGTTTTCAAAGTTATCAATGGACGTTTATTCTGCTTCCCGCCTTTTTGGAGGGCAGCAACAGTGGTTTTATTGGTTAATATATTGATCGTGATGTCATGTTTGGTTCTCAATAAAAGGCTGAGGCTCCCCGCTTTAGGCAGTTCAGTTCAGTTCAGTCAGTCTAAGTTCAGTTAATGCAGTTCAGTTAGGGATTCAGTTAGAGAAGAGAAAGTATTGAACAGCCGTTCAGTTAGTTGGGGTTTTATTTAGTTTAAGGGCTTTTTTGGGAGCGGGTTGGACGGGTTGGATGGTTTTATTTTAGTCAGGGTATAGTTTGCGGAAGACCTTTCGGTGAAGGTTTAGTCAGGCTTTTAGACCTAGCATAGGGCTAGATTGCGGAAGACTATTTCGGTGTAGTTTTATTTAGTTTAGCATCGCGGAAGATTTGGCGGTGTAGGGACTGAGAGTTTAGGGAAAACTTAGTATAGGGCTAAGAACAGCAAAGCGTAAGAGCCTATGCGGGTCAGCCAAAGCCATAAAAGAAACTTCGGTGTCTGTCTTTATTGGGGAAAAGGTTTATTCAATTTTATTTTAAAAACGTCAGGGGTCTAGCTTCATGCTTTAACTTTGCCTTTGGTTTAGTTTCCTTTGCTTTAAGTGATAGTGCAGGAGGTCACAAGTGGTTTCAAGTCCAGTTTCGAGGCATCCATTCAGATTCGAGGCATCCATTCATTTTCGAGGCATCCATTTATTTTCGAGGCATCCACTTACTCACGCATCTTCGGAATCATTTCCGTCTTACTCACGCACCTTCAGATATTGAGACTTGGCCGGCGCCCGTGCCCATACGCACGCGGAACGCTGGCCGCTTATCCCCGGCAACTGGTATCTCGTGCGTGGGTAGCTTAGACTCACGCACGGGAAGCTCCAGCACCGAATCCCCGCAAAGACCCATAATAAATCAGTTTCAGAAAAGAATCAACTGGTATGTTCTCTTGCCCAAGCCTAGTGAGATAATTGGAAGCAATACAGGAACACAATCTTGAACCTGCTCATTTCCTATCCCTTTCCATACAACTACACAGGGAACTTATAGGAATACTTTGCAAGGGATCTTTTGTGTTATGTATTGAAGTTCTCACCCTAGGCCACTAGGGGTGTTGTGTATATAGTTTCACTCTGCCCACCGTGACTGCAGTTCTCACTCAGGTCCACATGCAAATGAAGGATTGAGAGTGCCGTTCACGGATTGGGTAGCTAGAGAGAGTTGTTACTGTTGCATGTTACTGAGTACTATATAAGCAGGCTGGCTCAGCCCTTCAGTTCAGTTCTGTTCCAGCCTGAGAATAAAGAGAGCTGCTTGGAGAATCACTGTGTCGTCTGCTATGTCCACCCACTACTTAATATTTTGAGTTCTTCCTGGAAAGCAAAGTGTGAGAGGTTGCGTCTCTCTTTGCTGCTCCACCTGTGAATGCTGTATTATAAAACCCATCAGAAAGAAACTGAAGGAGGCTGTACATTCCCGAGCCTGAAATTCAGTTCCTGAAATTCTAGGCAAGCTATTGATTTGCTGCAAATGGACGTGTTTTGTTAGGAAGCAAACTTGAATGAGGAAGGCACGTGAAAGGAGAGTGGCATTCTGAGGCGCAGCGGTGCTGCAGAACAGGCCCCAGCTTTGCCTGTCCATTTCCTCCCTCTGAAGCCATGCTCGGTCTTCTGTTTCAAAAGCAGTTACTGCATTATTGATTTCCTAAATACATTTTTTAAAAGCATTTAAAATTGGGCAATTAGTTACTGATTAATGCAGAATGTCAAAACAAGAACAATTGATTCGGCCAATTGATCAATTGATCCATAATTTCCTTGATAGTGCTGGATGCCTTTTTTCTTCTTGTTGTTGTTGCCATTACCCTGGTCCTCACCTAGGGGCTGGGGAGAAGGGATGTGAGAATGACTGCAGAGGAAGATTTACAGGCCTCCAAGGATTATGTTGGGTATGAAAGCCATTTCCAGTAATTGCTTGTTTATTAAAAGTAACCCGCTCTAAGAAAAAGCTTGTAATAGAGGAAACGGCAATAAGGAATAAAACATAATGGAGACCAAGTGTTGGGTTTAGTAGTTTTGCTATTAACCAGGCTAATAATGGAACCACAAACCACAAACCTAGAAAAGTCAATGTGAATAAAGGAAAATGATTTTGAGGAATCGAGAATAAAGGGACTCTTCAACCTTTCCATGCTACTGCTCTCCATATTATTTGGGCTATAGCTCCCACCAGTCCCAGCCAGTATGGCCAGTGGTCAGGGATTTTGAGAGTTGCAGTCCAAAGCACTGGGAGGGCACCAGGTTGGGGGAGCCTGTTGTAGTTCTTGTTTTTTTTAATAGTTTTACGCAACTGTCCTTTAACAACAGGGATGAAGATTAGCATTATGAGGTAGACATTCCTGATATGCAAGAGGGCTGGAAATGACAAAAGAGATAAAAGGTTAGCCTTCATCTTAAATATAAGTTCAGCTCTGCCAAGGTAACACATTAGCAGGCAATCAAGAAGAGGTGCTGGTTGCTATGGTTCAGTGTGGGAATACACTTCGTGGGTTCTTTTGAACCCAGGGTTATTTGCTTTAAGTTAAGTTTGTTATTGCACTATTTTATGTATTCTTCCGTTTAAAAGTGAAAGTAAAAGTAAGACTCAGTGGGCATTTTGCCACTGAGATTACTCCGCTTAAAAGTTTAGTTCCAGTTTCTGCTTCCCGCCTTTTTTGGGGGGCAGCAACAGCATTTCTATTGGTAAAAATATTGGTTATGACATCACACTTGGTTATCAATAAAAGGCTGCAGCTCCCCGCTTAGGCAGGTTAGTTCCGTTAGTCTTACGTTCTTTTGCTTTTGGTTTAGTTAAGTTTAGGGGGTCTTTGGGTTGGAAGGGTTGGACGGGTTGGAAGCGCGTGTAAGAATTAGTTTAGGTTTTAGTTTGCGGAAGATATTCGGTAAAGGTTTAGATAGCTTTAGTTTTAGCATAGGCTTAGATCGCGGAAGATTTGGCGCGTATAGTTTTAGTTAGCCTTAGCATTGCGGAAGATTTGGCGGTGCAGGGTTTGTTAGCTTAGGGAAACCTTAGAATAGTGATAGGTTTAGTAAAGTGTAAAAGCCTATGCGGGTTCAGCCAAAGCCATTCAAAAGAAGTATCGTGTCTGTCTTTTATTTCATTTTCGGGTGTAAAATTTTGGGATCCATTTAACTTTCATGCTTAGGTGTACTTTAGTGTAATTCAGGAGGTCGCAAGTATTTATAGCTACTTTCACGAGGCAATTTTGAACCGAACGACTCACGCATCTTCAGATCAGCCTGGCGAACAGCGGCACGGTTCGTTCGCAGGCTTGGCCGGCGCCCGTGCGGAGACGCATGTGAGGTGCTGGCCGCACATCCCCGGCAACTGGAATCCCGTGTGTAGGTGGCCCAAACCTACACGCGGGAAGCTCCAGCAAAGAATCTCCGCAGTTCAGTTCATACAGGTAGCAATATAAAATAAAGCCCAATGTCCCTTAGAAGAATAAGCACAGGTACTGCTACTACTTACTACTACTACTACTACTACTACTACTACTAATTTATTTATACAATGCCCAAGTGGCTGGGTTTCCCAGCAGAATTTTAAAAGCATGACAAAACGTCAAACCTTAAAAACTTCCCTAAGGGCTGCCTTCAGATGTCTTCTAAAAGTCAGATAGTTGTTTATTTATTTGACATCTGATAGGAGGGCATTGCACAGGGCGGGCACCACCACCGAGAAGGCCCCCTGCCTGGTTGCTAAAAGGCTGACCACTTACACAACACCGAAAAAAGGACCCGAGGACACGGGCAAACAGATTTTCATAATATATCCTATATGTATTGATGCACAGTTAATATATTTTTTTCCTTTAAAAAAAAATAATAATAAATTTTAACATTACCCTGCACGAAAGCCCTTGCATGGATCTGCCTGCAATTTGGCAAGATTAATCCACTCTAGAGGGGCTTCCTGGACTGCAAATTTCATTTGTGAGAAGGGGGAGAAGTTATAGGTGTTTTAGATTTTCCATTATAATAAATTGTGGGTGGGTGTGGGGAGGGAACAGTGTTCCAGATTTAATAGATCTGATCGGGACCCAATAATAAGTCAAATCAGGTCAGATCTAAGAAAGACCAGGTTGCTTCCCAATGTTATAGATCAAGACTGAAGGCAAATCTTGTGACCTGTGCATGCATATTCCCAGTTTGTACCTAAAGTCTTATTCCAAAATTATAGTAAAAATGCTTAGCCTTAGTGGGGGAAAAAACACTGAAAAATAAGGCTATATAACTAGTACATTGTTTTCTCGCTCAAAACATTCCACAATACAGAAAAGCAAACCAGGATGTTAGCATCACAGGAGGCATTTCAAATCATGTTAAATATATTGCTGTGGTTTTCACAGCTGGTAAAAGCAGGAAGCCCATCAAAAGCCATCCTGTTAACTTTCTATTTTCTTTCAGCTCAGACAGAAATCTGATACATTATTCAGTTTTAATACGCCAGTTCCGACACAGATGATAGAGTACATTCCCAGCGCCTTTGCAAGATATTCTTGCTAGGCCTGACATCAGAAGCAGAAGATGCGCTCCTTTGTGTAGTTACTTGGGTGTAAGGACTGTTGAACGGGGTGCACTGGGGACTTACTTCTGAGTAAAACTGCAGAAGTTGGAGTCCTTCTAGCTTAATTTCAGAGGAGCTTTTATTGTAATGAATGTTAATCTCTTGTTAGTATTTGTATTTATATGCTGCATTTATATACTTCCATTCTGTTAAAGCATTCGGTTTAAATTTACGATTTAAAATGTTACAAGAAAAATATAAGTTACAGTCAACCAAAGCAGCAGCATTCATTGCTGTCCTCTTCAAGTAGCCCTATCAAATTAGCTTTTGCCCATTTGGTGCTGCTACTGTAATTCTGTTTTATTGTCGTTCTATTTTCTTTTTATGGGAGTTAATTCTATTCTTAATTGGTGGGTGGGGGGGCCCTATATTTTAAACAAACAAATTATTTAATAAGTGATTTATTGATTCAATTATAAAAGTGATGAGTTAGTCACCTGATGTCTTTAATCCCGCTCTCCTGTTAGTCCCTACTGCAATGTTTCCCAAGCGCCTGACCGCCAGCTTGCTGTTGGATACTAAAGAACTACATCTTTTCCCAGCTCTGTGCTCAGCGAAGCTGCTTTCTGCAAGGAATCAGCTGTGTGATCAAGTTCCTCCTGGACAGCTCAGACACACAGCTGCCCCACACAGTGTCACATTTGGGTGGGGACAGGTGAGTGGGGTTTGGAAAAATAGCCTCGTGGGTCAAATTGGCACCCATGCCGGGCCAAATTTGGCCCATGGTTAGAGCTTCCCTACCCCCCAATTTGTCAGAATATTTCTAAGCCACCAACTCATAAGAAGATCAAGGCGGTGTACAATAAAATCATTAAAACATCATAAAACTATTCTGTTATGAAACTATAAAATCATAAATTACAGAACAAATGTTCAATACTGAATCAAATTAATTCTCTAAAAATTGTTGCTGAAACAAATAGATTTCCAGCAGGTCCCTGTTAATTAGATGATTGTGCTCATTGCATATCAAGATCAGCAATGAGTTAATTTCTGCAATGCGGCACTTTGATTAAATCTGCAGGTGTTTTGAATCTTTAAGCTGATAACTGGCTACTCTCTACTTTTCATTCATTCATTCATTCATTCATTCATTCATTCCAGGGAAGTACTTCAGTGGTCTGGTCCTCATTCAGTGCAGTAAGCAGCTTGTTGATTGATGCCATTGTTGGCCTCTGAAGTTAAGGACAAATACATTGAGGATCATTTAAGTATTTTGGGTTGTGTATGTATTTTGTCACCTGGTTATCATTGCAACTGAATGATAAATCAGAAACAACCATCATCATTTCAATGAGATAACAGGACATGGTAATTTTCAGTACTGAAAACTTGCATCTTCCTGAGTAATTTAGATACAGCTGCAGATTTTTTAAGCTGAATTGCTCTAGCAGATGGAAGGAGCCTGAATATTCAAGGAGGACAGTGGCATTTCAATACAAGGTGATTGCTCAGGAAGTTCCCCATGCTGCTTGCAGCATACAGATCTCCCTGCACTTGTTTACAACACAATGATCACAAACAAAAGTCAACTATGCACCTGCTTATGCGGCTCATGAGAGTAAGAACATAAAAGACATTGAAGAGCAATTTAAAAATTGAGTGGAAGAAGGGAGAGAAGAATGTTTTCTTTCATGTGCTCTGAGAGCTTTCAGATCACTGTGAGAAGTAGATATTTGTCTGTTACGGATGATATACTTTTGCATAGTATATCAAATGCAATTCTAGCATTGAAAAGATGGAATTAGAGATTCAGAGCAAAAGATTATCATTCTTGCTGTCTTGTTACATTTCAGTTTAATCCAAATAATGCAACCATAATCTTAATGGAAAAAGTCAGCCTCTGAGATTTACAGATTGGCATGGTGAAAATGTTTGGAACCATTTTCCTTTCCTTTCCTTTCCTTTTTTTTTTTTTACAGACTGTGACTGTGGTCCTCAAACCCACTTTATGGCATATCAGATGCTGCTCTCTTCCTCTCTCTCTTTTGTAGTTTTGCCCAGAATACACTTTTAATGCACATTAAAAAATGCTCATCTTGCAAATTGTTTTGCAATCCAAATATACAATAGCTTGGAAAGCAAATAGTTTAGAAAAGGAATGCAAATGTAAAAGGCTACTTAAAGCTATAACAGCAGAGTTTCTGCATGGCTCATCTTTACTGTTTTTTTACTGCTTCATCAATATCTGTAATCTGTTCCTTCAACTGGCTCCACTGTTCTGGATTTAGAGAGATACCTTTTCTGCCAGGTGTCATTTCACCTTCTTGATCCATCCAGTATTCTCTAATATCAATTAGGACTTAACCTTTAAAATCACAAACACTGACATATCTCATTTTACCAATCTGAAACATATTCTCATCTCTATTACTACTGTACGTTCCTTGTAGGAGGCAGCACCTTTTAGCAGTCTTCTGTTTCTTTACAGGATTTTCAGGCACAGCTTGTGTTTTCCTTTTCACCTTTTTGTCAACTTCACTGTCTGAATCACTGGCAGTTGAGCTTGAAGACACAAGTTCTTTTGATTTCAGCACTGTTCCACTCAGCGCCCGCTGCGCTACAGATGCTGGTCTCTTAGAAGGCCAGAATAGGGATCTCCTAACCTCCTGTGGAGTTAAACCACAGAGCCTAGGGCTTGCTGATCAGAAGGTTGGTGGTTCAAATCCCTGCGACAGGGTGAGCTCCCGTTGCTCGGTCCCAGCTCCTGCCCACCTAGCAGTTTGAAAGCATGTCAAAGTGCAAGTAGATAAATAGGTACCACTCCAGTGGGAAGGTAAACGGCGTTTCCGTGCGCTGCTCTGGTTCACCAGAAGCAGCTTATTCATGCTGGCCACATGACCCGGAAGCTGTACACCGGCTCCCTTGGCCAGTAATGCAAGATGACATGACTGAACCTAATGGTCAGGGCAGAGCCGTCTCGTCCATAGGGTCTGGTGGCGCGGTGCGCCAGGGCGCTGGGCCCCCCAGGGGCATCCCCGTGAGCCCGCCGGCATACCGGGCGCCCCCTCCCCAACCTGCCCCCGCAGGTGGGCGGGCGGGCGCTCGCTCGCGCACCGGCGGGCGGGTTGGAAGCCGGCCGCCCTCACCTCCCGGAGCCCCAGCTGGAGTGCTGGAAGGTTGCACAAAGCCCCGCACCGCTCCAGTGCCACGCCCCTCATCCCCCGCTCTCCCACACCCCCCTCCCGAGGGGCAGCCAGAGCGGGAGGGAGGCGGGCGGAGAGGCCGATCCCTCTTCCCTCTAAGACGGCCCTGCACACAGCTGCAGTGAATTCCTTTCCTGCCTCTGCCTCAGGGTCTTGCTGTCCACCCACTTGTCTTGTGTTTTGGGTTGCTGTGTTTGCTCAGATCGCGGCTAGAAATGAATTAGCAGCCGTGTCCTTTCCCCTTCCGTTGCTCAGCGCCTGCTGCGGCAGCAACCGACAGCTGCCTCCTCCTCCTCTTCGTGCTGAGAGAGAGAGCGCGCTGGCTTGGGGGGCGGGGGAGAACTTTTGCTTTCCTTTCCTCCCTCCCCTTAAACCCCGCTCCTGCATCGTCTGACCTTCCAGACTCATCCTGGGGAGTCCGGCAAAAAGTTCTAGCCGATCCCTCAGCCCGTGGGCTCCTTACTGCTTCTCCTTTGGAGCCATCTGGGTAGCAGGAGTATATGGTGGGGAGGGTGCTGGGCGGATCTTTACACCCCGACACCTCATATGCTAAAGACAGCCCTGGCTGGGTTGACAACTCTCTTTACACCCCGACACCTCATATGCTAAAACAGCCCTGGCTGGGTTGACAACTCTGGAAAAAGGGGGGGGGCGGCGGAGGAATCTTTGAACCAGGGCGCCAGATACGCTTAAGACAGCCCTGGGTCAGGGGTCCCTTTACCTTTACCTTTAACCTCCTGTAGCCCAGAGACTCTGGGGAGCAGACGGAGTCTCCCAACTTAGGCACTGATCCGGAAGACTTCTGTATCCAGAGAGAGACCTCACCAGGCTTGTCTCCAGAGATTGCCCTGGAATGACGCACAGCACACAAAAAACCCTTCCAAGTTAGAGGGGGAGGCTGAATCTTCACCCAGCCTGAGACAACAGATTTCAGAAAGCCCAGGCTGAGGTGGCCATTTGACAAGGAAGCTGATACCTGGGATCAAAAAGGAACAGAGTGTTTTGTTAGTAAATGGCTCCTTGAGAGAAGACTTCTGAGACTGGAATGTTCACTTCCTTCTGCTGAGAAAACAAGCGACCAAGCATGCAGTAAGACTCCTTGGGAAAACATAGCTTCTCTGTCCCAAACAGAATTCTGGAAGAGTGCTAGAAGAATTGGTCTAAAACCAAGACTTTTAGAGCACACAATTATCTTTTTCACCTCTGACTCTTCTTTCTGCAAGTCCTTGTGCATTCAGTCCAAAAGAAATACGAGTACAACAAAAACTGTACACGAAGTATACATGACCAAATATGTTGGCGGCTGTCATTGCTAAGATTACAAGTTGTATACAGTAGAAATGGAAAGAATACCAAAGCAGAAACAAAAGGACAGGGGAACGATTACTAATGAGAATAATGAACCCATGTCAGATTGATTCTTTTCTCCTTGGCCAAGGTCTGATACTCTCCTTATAGCTGCTCCCTGCTTTCAGGGTCACTGTATATGCAAGCCTTTGGCAAAGATCACCTTCCTGACCAAAGCATAATCCCCTCACCTTTTCTTTTAAAGAAGGCATTTTTAAAGATAATGCCATTAAGGCCATCTCTATGTTCCATAAGCTAGTGCTGAAATGGATCCTCAGCGATGGTCATCAAACTGTCTTTTGTTGTCTCTTCCCAGAAATGGGCAGCAGAAAGGGAGTCATTGGGAGTCTCTGTAGAATTACTTTTGTGATTTTCTGGTTACTTTACTCTGTTCTTCTTGATTTTATATGGGTGCAGCCCCACCCTCCATTGTATGCTGCTTTGGACAAATGCGGAATGGAAATATTTTTAATAAACAAACTGAACAAACAGGTAGCTAGAAGTGAAATCCTGTGCATGCTACGTAAAAGAGCTCCATGGGACTTAGTCCCAGGCAGGAGCGGAGCAAGGGGGTGTAGGGGGTGGGCCACCCCGGGTACCGGCCTGGGGGGTGACACTCAAGGCGGCGCCCCGCCCCCCGCGATCGGCAGTGCCGGTGTGCATGGGGCGTGGCAAGTTTTAAGGTTGCAGCGTGTGAAGGCTACAGCGCGTGCTGCAGCCATAAAACTTGCCGTGCCGCCGCATGGTCGGGAGGGGTGCCGGGGGCTCGCGCCCGCCATCTTGGGTGGACTGCGCATGTCCGCATATGTGCAGTCCATCCGGGATGCTGCGCGCGCACCGTGGCGCCACAGTGCATGCGTCGTGACGTCAGGGCGCGCACGCACTAGGGAGCGGCGCCCCGTCCCCAGGGGAGGTGCCCCCGCGTTTGCCGCCCTGGGCAGCAAAGCGGCTCCCTACGCCCCTGGTCCCAGGGAAGAATGTACTGAATTGTAGCATGCAAAAATGAGTGAATAGCTCTGAGCTTTAGTGATGTCACTTTTCGAGTAATACAGATCTTGGAATGTTGAGTCAGCTTTCATGACCTCCGGGACCACACATTATAATTTCCCCTTTTGTGCAGATGTGTTTGACAGTATGCCCCGACATGATGCCTGGACTGACCCTTTGAGCAACTGTTTATCTAATGAACAAACATTTCCATGAGTGAAGCACAGATAATAGCACCTTGGCCATCTCTGGCTTCACAACTGGACATGTCAAGGAAATCGGAGCTATTATACAGTTCTGGGTTTTTCTCCATCGGTGGAGGCATTGTTCCCTTTCAGTACTTCTCTTTCAACAAAATCCAGGTTACCCATATGTTTTCAGACTGTGTTTGTTTTTCCTTTTTGCACATCAGCTTTTCTCTATTTTATTTCAGCCTGTAACAGCAGACCTTCAAGTCCATCCAACTAGTCTGTCACATTTCACTCGCGCTGTGCATCACATGAGCATGTGGACAAAATGTATCTCTGGCAATGCATAGAAAGAATGGCAATAAAGTTGCCAGATTGCTCCGTTGTGTTGGGTTTGCCTGTTACTTGCTTTTCTTACTTTGGGATCCGATTACCGTCTTTGATCTCATTTTATTAATATTTTCTTGGATATAAAAATGGAATCTGCAAATAACCTCACAGCTGGCAAGATGATGATACTCTCACAAGGAGGAGACATTTGGAGACTTTTCAGTAATTATTGTTATATCAAAACATCAAGGTGCAAATTCTTTCCTTGTTACCTTTATAGGATGGATGAATCTGTCAATTTTCATTTCTCCCTATTTCTTTTTCCCCAATCTTCGGTTCAGTTCACCTCATTTTGCATTAGTTGGCCTTTTTTTAAAGTCCACATTAAAATTTATACATCTCTTCATTTGCATGTCTCCTAGTATACATTTTTTTGGCAAGCATTTTCCCCTAATATAATGCATTTTTATATTTTCACCACCTTTTGTTGGCATCCATCTGTTTCAAGAGTGTGCCATTTCTTTAGTGGACGCATCTTCATATGTGTTTTTTTCACTTGGAGAACTGCATCACCACATTCAAAGAAGTGTGGATTTCAATTACAGGTAGGTAGCCGTGTTGGTCTGCCATAGTCGAAACAAACAAACAAACAAACAACAAACAAACAAACAAACAATCCTTCCAGTAGCACCTTAGAGACCAACTAAGTTTGTTCTTGGTATGAGCTTTCGTATGCTTCTGAAGAAGTGTGCATGCACACAAAAGCTCATACCAAGAACAAACTTAGTTGGTCTCTAAGGTGCTACTGGAAGGAAATTTTTTTTTTATTTTGTTTCGACTGTGGATTTCAAATTAGAGATATGCTTCAATTCATATATTGGCTTGTGGAAGTGCAAATTAGGTGGGTTTGCTTGCAAAAGAACCAAACAAATACAGGTATATCCCCATCTCTGCTCCCTTATTACTTCTCCTTCCTTTGTTTGCCCTTCACTGTCATATTGTTCATTGTAAGATTCTTGGGGCAGGACACAGGAGCATTTCCGTCCGTGGTCACACCTGAAAATTCAGCTGAGGTTTAAATGTTGACCCATTTAACCAATACATATTAGCCCTGGGAGGGCCAGTGTTTTCAGCTCAGATCTTCCCATACGTAATTGTTCGGGGGGTTGCACCATGATGTCATCATGGAGAAGTCCTGTATTCCCTGGATGACATTGTTTGTTGTCAATCTTGGGATTGGGGGGGGTGTACCTGCAGAAATTGAAATGACACCTCATGCTGTGCCTATTGGTGCGCAATGAGCAAAAGCATCTGAACTCAGCAGGCCCTGTTTGAAATGACAGGACACTCCAAAAGGCTCTGAGATAACCGAGAGACCTCTGGATTATCCTCTTTCACAGAAGCTGTGCTGAGGGGATGACCACTAACTTTGAAACACAATGTCAGGGCAGGAGTGGGAAACTCCAGGCCAAATGAAGTCCTCTGGGCCTCTGTCTAGACTTCAGGAGTCTCCTCAGATCACACCTCCTTCCCATGTGCCTCTTGCTTGTCTGGATAGAGTCCTGACCTTTGTGTAACTGGACTGCAGCCTACTGGACTCGCATCTGTTGCTGCACCCATCACTGGCATCATGTGCCCCCACCCCAGAAAGCTGTTCATGAGGAACGGTGGACCTTGGGGAGAAAATGGTCCCCCGCCACTGTTTTAAGGGGGAAGAAGAACCATGAATAAGATGGTAGGACAATGCCATAGGCAGAGCGGCATTCTTGCTGGTGCTCTTGACATTGTTGGTTTGTTTAAAGGACCACTTAAAAGGCCCGTGAATGGCACAAAGGGAGAACAGTCAGCCTCTAACGTGTTTTGAAAAGGGAAATAGTACACAGGAGTGGGAAGGCAAGGTCAAAAATGGTCTGGGCAGGGAAAGGGACTTGCTCCAGTGATGCCACAAGCAGAATCTAATAGGGGCTACTCAAAATGCACTCAGCACTTACACCTGCAGATGGGCTGAGGAGCTAATTCTGTCCTGTTTCCGTACTGCTGGTGCTCAGCCATAGGTCTGTTCAGTCCTGTTGTGTGGAATCTTTGAAAGAATGTGTGGGAAATTTGCACTTAAATCGTATGCGTTCTTTCAATCATAGAATTGCAGGTTTGGAAGAGTTGGAAAAGACCACGAAGGTCATCTACTCCAACCCCCTGGATTGCAGGAATCTGTTGCCCAGTGTGGGGCTTGAACCCACAACCCTGAGATTAAGAGTCTCATGCTTTACCGACTGAGCTATCCCAGCTATATTCTGTCCACATTTTTAACGTAAAATAGTCATTTTTCAATGCATGTCCACAAAATGCGCACACTGTACACATCTTTTATGTAAAAAGCATATTCCTGTGAACACTTTCCCTCTACTGAAGCTGAATTGCAAAACCTAGAAAAGCACGTCTTTTGAATGGGTGTTGCTTTCCACTCTGCAAGAAGGCTCAAGAAAGTCGGATTGGATCAGTGTGCTGCAAAATGCAGACCCAGCTAATTTCTCCTCCATCCTGAAAGTTGTTTCAGTTGCTGGGATGTGTGTGTTGATGTGGGATCACATTTATTAGCAAGAGGATGCTAATAAGGAAAAGGATAAATAAATCCCAAGTGCTAATGTTGTCCTTTAGAGGAAAGTCACCTAGATTCCCTGTTTCCAATTATTAGGGAATTGTGCACCTATGCAAACAAGAGAGGGAGGGAGGGAGAGGGAGAGAGACAAGTAGTTCTTTTTAATTATATTTCCAATTTTAAATATACTATATTTCGTGTTACACATACAACAGCATTTTCTTTATAAGGTAAATGTCATCGTATCGGAATTCTGATGGCAAAAAGTAATTTTTCAGCATATTGCATTCTTTCAAGCAAATGTTTAAGAAAACATCCATTATAGATTTTTCTTTTGAGAAGGGGACTCAGCCGCTCATTCTATACAGTCTTACTGAGGAGATCAGATTACCCCTCTTGATAGCATTAAAGCAACGTACAGAATGTGATACCCTTTCTAGATGCATCCCATATTACACTCTTAAAACCTTAACAGCTATCATCCTGCGATGCTTTCTTCGGTAAAAGATGAAGTATTGCCACGATGGGTACAGAGGCAAAATCTTTCCCGAGATAGATATACCTATGATTTGTGACAGTCTTCTACAGCTTATTTTTATGAAGCTGCTTCTAGATGTTTAGCATTTAGTACCTTCTTCCTATCAACCTTTCCTGTCAAAGAGCCTCTTTCAGGGCTGATGATGATTAAAGACCCCTCAAGTGTGATCTGATTTAATTGTGACATCCCAAATTTACAGAAGCTGCCCTGGCTTCTGATCGCAATCTGGGATGCCCCAATTTTCCTGGAGGCCGCCCTAGGCATCGCGGCATCTCCCAAAGTCAGATGGCCTAGGTGGGGGGGGGGGTGCCCTTACAAAACGTTGGAGGGAATGCTATTATTAATAAATATTATTATTTAAACCCACTCTGAGTGGCTTCCAACCTAATAAAAACACAATAACGTCAAGCATTGAAAACTACAAGCTAGACACAGGCCTACGGATTACCAGTCTTCAGGGACGTCTTAAGCATATCCGGCGCCGTGGTGCAAAGCTCCCTCTGGCGACCCCCCCCCCCGTTTCCCAGAGTTGTCCACCTTTTTTTAGGGTGGACGGTGCTGCCGGCGGGGCTGGAGGAGGTGGGCAGTGGCTGGAGGGCGGCTTCTCCGGTGGGGAAGAGGCAGAGGTTGGACTCAGCTGGCCGCTTCATGCCACGGCACCTGCCAGTCTTTGTTCCTTGATTTTATGCATGGCAGAGAGTGTTAAGTGGTTGCTGGGAGGCGGGGAAGATTGACATTGGAATCCACTGCCCCGGTGGATCCTGCTACCTGAGCTGGTTGCCTGACCATGCCTCTTGAGTGGGCTGGCCCTGGGCACCAGATTGACTCATCGAGTGTTTGCACCGCACTGACCTTGTTGCTGCCTCAACCCTTCCCCCTCTCCATCCCTATTTGCAGCAGCAAATCAGCCAGTGTGGGCTCAGGTGAGCAGCACAGCCCCATCTGCTATTGCATGGGAAGCAGCCTTATACTGAGCCACACAAGTGGTCTCTCATGCTCACTATTGCGAACACTGACTGGCAGTGGCTCTCAGACCCTGGAGACGGTGGGAATTGAACCCGATGCCTTCAGCATACGAAATGGATGCTGGACCTCTGAGCGATGTGGGAAGTCAGTCTTCTTTTAAGGCTGGTGTTAACAGGTCAAAGTGGCTTACCATCAAACCAGGAGTGCAGCAAGTTGTTTACGTAGGAACCAAGGTAAAACATGTCTTATGTCTTAAGTGAGCTCACAAAGAAGATAAACTGGAGCTATATATCCATGGCATCTTAAATCGGATGCTTTCAACTGAAAGAGCATAGCCCAGATAACCAGGGTGTAACAGCAGAGCAGGATTATCATTATTCCCACTTGGGGACTTTCCTAGTCAAAGAGAATAAGCAGAAATTCAAGAGGTTGCAGTCTTCAAAACATTTACTCCAAAACTGTCCACAGGGAGTTCCATGGATCCAGGAGTCTCCCAGCTTCAATCAGTTGCTTTCCACAAATGAGGGCAACTGAAATAGCGGCAGAGAGGGGGGGAACTAGCATTCCCATCCCCACTGCCACACCCCTCGTGTGTTTTCAGTAACTTGCTGGTAGGCCTCCAATGGGCTACAGGTATCCAAAAATCTGGTAACACAATACGTTTATAAAGTGGATTGAATTTCTTGTTTTGATACAACTAGAATATCTCTCTCCCTCAAGTTCCCAATTTATGTCTATTTTTGTCCACCAAATGTTGTCGTGCTTCAAAACTATTGTTTAATTTAAACCTGCTAAATCATTTCCAAACTGGTGTACAATCTGTTTTTATTGAGTGCTTCGTGAAAGGAACGCTGCTTGGGTAAACGAAAAGTAAAGCCCACTTTTGATCAAACATGTCTAATCCGTAAATCGTGTGTGCGTGCGTGCGTGTGTGCGCACATCAGATTCAATTTGAAATAATTTAAACACAGCTTTCTGATTTGTATTCCCTCTTAAACGAGACTGAAATTCAAATCGATGAAGTTTTCCATCTATATAATATTATAGTAACTTGCTGAATTGGATGAAACATTAGTGTTGACATGATGCTGTGCCCATTCTCTGCACTCAGCGTCATTGGGCCATTGCTAAGGCTGCAACAGGATTCACTGATTTTTATCGCCATTAAGTTTTATACTGCTTACATACCAGAATGGATTCTATGTGGTTTACAAGTATTGCATCAATTATTAAAAAATAAAACCACACATAATTAAAATATACAACAATTCCGTAAAATGTTAAAATAAACACCCATAATTAAAATATACAGTGAAAAGGCCCATTTCACTGAATGCTGGAATTGGACACCCTCCTACCACCACCCATTTTTAACAGATATAAATAATTTTTTTGTGAGTGTGGCAGTGCCTAATGTACCGGTAGGTGTCCATGTATGTGTGCATGAATATGTGTGAATTGGACCATAAGCACTTAAACTTATTCTACTCTCAAAATATTCTTTGAGGACTTGGAACGGATGGCGCCTTCCCCGGGTCCAAAGAGTGACAACTAAAGACTTCTATGGATGTTTGCCTCCAGCTTAGCATTCGGCAGGTCATTAAAACCAACTGCCTCACACCCTTTGACAAGGGAAAAGTTGTTACAGCAATGATACCATTTAAACACAAAGCCTGTCATTCTGGGCTTGACTAATTTCCTCCTGTGACCCTAGGTCGCTCTTTTCTGCCTGGAGGTATGACCTTATGATGTGGCTGCAGGACTTTCGATATAGCTGTTTGACAGGCAGTTGCCCCTTGAGGTTTGGCCGAATGAGTAACGAGACCCACTTCCTTCTTGAAAGGATGCAGATCCTTTTCTAAACAGAACAGCCCCTTGGGAAATTCTAAAAATGTGGAAAGAAGGAAAGATATTACCTCTAAGGCCCTGAAAGCTTAGTACCAGTATTTTTATGGTACTGTCAGTGCGCGGAAGAAAAGGAAGATTTAAGACAAAGGTACCCTGCCATGAGGAGCTTACAGTCTGAATTTAGGCAGTGAGGGAGACAACTGAAAAACGGGAGAAAAAAGTGAGGTGATAGCAGGAGAGCTGAATATGGGCAGATGTAGTTGCACTTAAACTCTGCCTCGCTGGGATAAGGAAGGAGTGGGGAACCTGTGGCCTTCTAGATGTTTTGGACTACAAATCCCTCCAGTCTCAGCCAAGCTGGCCAGTGGACAGGAGCAGAGGGAGTTGTAGCTGGACTGGAGGGTCACAGTTTCCCTCTGGATAATGACTGAAGGTCAAGCCAGGAGCATAGCAAGGGGGGGCATAGGGGGTGGTCCGACCCAGGTTCCAAAATGGAGGAGGTGACAAATTTATCAAGGAACAATTACTGCCCTAGTAGGGCGGTTCATAAAAACTTTTTTTTTTTGAAAATGCCTGCTCCAAAGGTCTTATCTTACTATACTAGGGATTATATAGCTATATATGAAATTTCATGCATATCGGTTAATATCTTGACCCTCCTCCACCAAAATAGCTGTTTACTTGGCTGTTTTCCTATGTCGTGAAGGCTGAAATTTCAGTTCAGTGGAGCACTTACTGTTCCCAACCCTAACCCTGTGGAAAGCCATCTAATTAGACTTTAATTTGATTTTGAGATGTTTTTAGGAGGTAATTTAATTATTGTTTGATTTTATACCAATGTTATGTATCTGATGTTAGCCACCCTGAGCCCGACTTCGGCCGGGGAGGGCGGGATATAAATAAAAGTTTTTTTATTATTACTTGTTATTATTCCTTTGTAAGAAAATATGAAATAACGTAAAACCATTTTTGCAGGGGGGGGAATCAATGGGGGGGGTGACGGGACAAGACATTTTCCACACCGGGTACCACCTGACCTTCCTACGCCTCTGGGTCAAGCTATTGGTTGAGGCAAGCGACACACTCCAATTTCAGAACTAATATTAGAAATTCTCACTGTTAAACTGGACGTGAGGAGTGGAATGCAGACAAGCGAAAGAACAAGAAAGTATTCTCTCAGCCCTGAAGTACTGGGAACGTGTAAAATGTTGGGGGGGGGAGCAAATGATACACAACTCTAAAAGCATCCTTCTGTACAAGAGGTGCTTGGGAACATATGTGGAAAAGACCTTTTGCGCTCATGTCCAGCTTGTGGCCTTCCCATGGGGGCTGGGTTGACCACCGTGGGAACAGGGTGCTGCACACATTCACCTTCAGGCTGATCTAGCGGGGATCCCATTCCGCTTTATTAAAGGCACCACCACTCCATGCAACCTCTTGGTGCAGTGGCAGTGGCATCAAAAACATGCTGAAGACACAAACAAACAAACAAACTGTTGTGTATTAAGCAATAACACAGTCAAGATGTTTAATATAGTGTATTGTGTTGTATTACAGACCTTATTTGAATGTACAAGTTACAGCGGGAACGGCAATCATTTGCTGATTCAGGGAGCAGGATTTGGATCCTCTGCTGGATTGGTTTCCACGGGAGGGAAGACGTGCCATTGGTTCCCGCCAAAATGTATCTTCTCCCTACTAGATGACTGTTACTATATAAACCCCAGTTTTCTCCATTCCTGTAGGCTCTTCCCTGTTTCTGAAATAAAGAGATGATGTACCTAATTCTTGCCTCCAGTTATTAAGACACAACACAAACAAACAAATTCCTTCCAGTAGCACCTTGGAGACCAACTAAGTTTGTTCTTGGTATGAACCTTCGTGTGCATGCACACTTCTTCAGGTACCATGCTGAAGAGACGACAGGATCCAATGACCAGAGGGTATGTGAGACCAAGCTCAAAGTTTTCCTAGGTCCTTGTAGGTGAAAGAAGACATTTTGTAAGGTGACATTCGGGAAATGTCAGGAGAGAAACAGTTGCTTATTTATACTGGACCAATCTCCTTTGAAATAGACTTCTGTGCTTCACAGAGAGATCCCTTTAAAATGTACCATCTGGAGTAAGAATTTCCAAATACTTTCCTGCTTTTTCGTAATATTCATTAAGGAAGAACAAAGTGGCACTGTAAGATGTTCTTGACAGGGCTTTAGAAAACGGCTTCGTGGCAAAAAGGAAAAAAAGTCACACATTCTAAAATATAATGTGCTTCGCCCCTTTTTTCTGGCTGATGCAATGGACTCATCATTTGCATTAATATTCAATATCACTCTCTTAGTTTTGGTCTCTTAGCAATGGAATGTTGCTTGGACCATAATCTGTGCACTCAGAACACTTGGAGAACTAATTAGGAAATGCATATCTTATTTTTGTTGTGTGTGTGTGTGTTTACAGCTGGGTGTTCTGTGTCAATGTACTTATTTGCTGAAGTTCCAGCAGAAGGCAAAGCCACAATGAAAATCAGAGGAGTGAAAACCCGCTAGAACATTCTGTGCCAGGGCAAGAATATGCACATCAGTTGATGTGCTTGGTTCTCTTCTAAAAAAAATATTATTATGTCATCAGAATTGCTACTTAGAGACTCAGCAAGCAAACACTCCTAAGTGAGCTAATATTATTTATAGTAAATGTAAAGGTAAAGGGACCCCTGACCATTAGGTCCAGTCGTGGGCGACTCTGGGGTTGCAGTGCTCATCTCGCTTTACTGGCCGAGGGAGCCGGCGTACAGCCCTAAATCAGATTGTAGGGCCATGCTATTATTTGATGGGGATCTTGCCAGCTTGGAGAGGGAGTGAAAGAGAGAGAGAGAGAGAGAGAGAGAGAGAGAGAGAGAGAGAGAGAGAGAATGGAACAATGCAGAGGAAAATTTGCCCCATTGATACCAAGAATGCAAAATGCTAGTGTGCTCAAGTCTCATTGACTCCGGCACTTAACTTTTCTGGATTGGATCCAGGTTTTTTGTTTTGTTTTGTTTTTGTTTTTGTTTTTGTTTCACACAATGTTCCTTTAGTATTTAACATTTTTATTGGGGTGGCAGTTTTGCAATAAATTACAGCAGGAGGTTTCAAGTGCCTGTTGAAAGAGACATTTATCTCCCCTCTTTACAAGCTGCAGCATCAAGGTTAACAACTCCAATTTTGACAGATAAATAGTATTCAGACTGCTCCTTTGATGATAATAGAACAGAGAGGAATCCGTTATCAATGATACCAGGGCAGTTATTCGCCTAGCTTTCATGAAGAATAATAATGAGGAGGTCTGCAATTTATCCCCAATATACCTTCATGATCAGAAAGGCTAATATGAACATAATTAGAAGTCTTCTAAGAAGTTATTATCAGTCAAAAACGTATGATTAACAGGTGTACAATTGAACATAAATAATGGCATCATGTAGACTAGAAAAAAATCCACTATGAGCGGCAAAAGAAGGATCAGAATTCAGTATTGACTGAACGCATATTTATCTTTAGCTGACAATTGGCAAAGGTGTTTGTGCATGTTCAGTAGTTCATCTCCATCTATGGAAAGTGAATGTGGCCATCTTGAGTGTGACCATGTCAACAGTACGGCACATGCGATATTTTGCATAAGGGCAGCTGTTTACAGGAACCCAAAGCAGAATGAATATTTATAAAACATCACCATAAGTAAGGAGCCATTTTCAGATGTTCAGGAAGGACTCCACACATTCAGTTGACATGCGCAGCACAGAGGGTGAGAGCACAGTGGCAGGATCATCTTACCTGCATGTCCACACAGTGTCTACACAAGGGGTAGCCAACATGGTGCCCTCCAGCAATTGTTGGACTCCAACTCCCATTAGCCCCAACCAACATAGCCAGGGGGCAAGATGGTGGGACTTGTAGTCCAACAGCAGCTAGAGGCCCTGCATTCAATGCCCCTGATCTACACACTGGTGCTTGCGTATTTGCACATTACCCATATGCATTGAAATGTGCCTGCGCATATTTAGAGTCTTCCACCTTTGAATGTCTCAAAGTGGGGCAGAACAGTTCCTTCCCCACCCCCACTAGCAATTTTCAGGACAGTGTGGCTGTGTACACACTATACCTTCAAAGCACATTTGAAGCACATCCTTTCCCTCAAAGAATTCTGGGTACTGCAGTTTGTTAAGGGTGCTGAGAATTGCAACTTTGTGAGGTGAAAACCACAGCGCCTAGAATTCTTTGAGTGAAAGAATGTGTTTTGAATGTGGTTTAAAGGAATAGAGTGCCCACAGCCTATAAAACGGAGCTCTGTTTGACCCATATGCATGAAGGTGTATTAAACAGTGGACTAAGTCACTTGACTGTCTAGTCCAGGACCACTTGCTCTCACAAGCAGCAGCCCTTGGCACATTCCTTTCTTTTTTTTTATAAGAATTTATTGGCATTTTCATAACAAAGCATAAACCCACACCCACACCTACATATATAAAACAAATACAAACATAGCCACGATTCTTCTTCTTGTTTACACGCATAAAAAGAAAAATTCTAGTTCCGAATCTTGACGGTTGACTTCCCCTGCCTTCTCTCCTTCGGTTTTAAATCCAAATTCTACTTTAATAACATCATCTCTCTAAAAATTAAATTCATTTAAAAAAGATTCAAATCTAAACAATCATCTTAATCCATAATAGTTAGTAACAAATCTTTAAATCTTAACAAATTATTCTTATATCAAATCTATACAAACTTCTTCTATCCCTTATACTGCTGCTAATAACATAAAGTTCAAAATATCCCTTTTCTTATTGCAAAATAAAATAAAACTTAACGTCTTAACCCTCCGGTTTCAGATTACCATAACAGACCATTTAAGTTCTGCACTTAATACACTTCACCCTATTCCCCCTCTGTCCATTGTCCATTCCCATCTTTCACCGGAACCACTCCTCCAATTGTCCTCTTTTCTTGTACATCCACAGATCCAGACACAGTCCCCAACAGTCCTTGCATCGAACATCAGGGTACACTGTTCATCTTCTTTCAGCTTCTCCCATTCACTGCTGCATTCTTCTTCTATTTGTAAATATCTTAATTCTTTGCCCTTCACTCCCGAGCTCTCACCTCGGGAGCTGGATATAACATTCTTCACCGTCCCAAGGCTACCGCCGAAGGACGTTTCTTTTTCCGGGAGTCGCCAAGCCATCTCTCTCCATTCTTCAATCATCCCCTTCAGCTCTTTGCCAAGGCTCTCTTCCATGGTATCGAAAACTTGAAAGGTCTCCTCTGTGGGAAGTAGATTTTTCTTCATGTCCCCACTCAAAACCTTCAATTTCTGATTAAGCAGTTCCAGTTTCAAAATAATAATCCTTTGTTCATCAGTTAATCCAGAGTTCAAAGCAAGTTCAAAAACAAAGTCCAACATGGTGAGAAGGGGGATAGGTGTCAAATTTCACTTTCTATTTCAATGTTCTCCATTTTATGCCAGTAATTTTCCACTTCAGCTCAAACTTTTCGCAGCCATTTTCCCTGAAACCAGGGCGTAAAGACCAAAACTTTGAAGAGGGATATTTTCCATCCTTTTCCTCCCCAGAGGGAGATCTGAATAGTGTCACTCGTGAAAAAATCCAAACATTCTAACCATCTTAGTAGCAACAGTATCATAAACCGTTATTTTCTTGCCGCCGAAGGGAGGGAGGCAGACTTCCTTTCTCTAACCTCCCGGATCGTTAAATCGTTAAGTCCACAACCTTAATCCAATCAAGTACTCACGACCACCGGGCTTCTTTCCCTTTCATCTTCTACAGGGAGAACGTCGTCGCTCGTCACGGCCAGTACTCGCCGCTTTTCCGCCCGGTTGGGGCATTTCCCCTAATGGCCCGGCTCCGCGCTCCCTTCACCCCCACTCCCCCTTTACAGGGGGAACGAGGGAAGGGTACGGAGCCTAGCGGGCCCGCCGGGGAGCCCGAGGCGCGGGACGCTCTTCCCGCGCCTCACCGGAGCCCCGCTTAGCGGTAGCGGGGCTCCAACCCCCGGGCTGGACTGGGTCGCCTCGCTGCCGAGGCAACCCACGACCGCCCGTGATGGCGACCTCGCCGGAAGTCCGGCACATTCCTTTCAACATTCCCTCCCATTCACTGTGAGGCACATCTCTGCCATATGTGGACCATTTTCTGGGTTAGTGGAAGTGCTTGAAGTTGGAAGTGCTTCAAAAAATGCAAAGCTGGTGGAACATTGCTTTGGTTTTTTTTATTTTTAAAAGGAAAGTTCAGAAAGGGAGTATTAACAGCCAGAAAGGCACAGTTTGTTGCTTTTTATACAAGCTTGATTATGGGTATAATTTGCTGTGAAATTCTCCTGAGCAACTTACTGTGATCTTGAGCAACTTGTTTCTATTCATTCTAGAGGGGCTGGATGCAGAAGCTCTCTGTCCATATAAAGGAATGTGGGGTTGTGGTTAGTGCTGGCCTTAGCCTAGGTATGACTGTGGCTCAAACCCCACTTATTTCTGAAGCTTGGCAGGTTTATTTGACACCCCCCCCTCTCTCTCACACACACACAGGCCAACCTAGCACACAGAGTTGTTGTAGGAGTAAAGTAAGTACACTACCTCTAAGCTCCTTAGAGGTAGAGCAGGATATATTTAAGATGCATTTTTAAAAACACAGCTCACTCATGTTCTGATTTTTTCTTTTGTCCCAAACTGGAGCACAGACACTGAAATGCCAATCCCGCTTATTCAGAGGAACAATGCTGAAATCTTATTCCATCAAATATTATCTAATTATCCCCGCGTGGCGCCTTTCCCACTTGAGATCCATTATTACGAAGGCATGTGTGAGTTAAGACAAACCCCATGGTTTAAGTGCACTCGACAGTGTTGGCACCCTCCCTTCATAACTCTTAGAGACTGGAGAAAGGAATGTTACTTGCTTCAGAGCTAATTGTGCCTGCTTGGCAGATTGCAAGATGTCAAGGGTAGTTCTGCATATGTTGATGAATAAAAGGATTTATTCAGGCCGGGCATAAGTAGGAGCCATTCCCAAAGCTATATCTGATCCACAACATCATTTAAAATGATATGCGCATAGAAGCTTTATGATCTCTGGGCGACCCTCATATACCTCAGCTCCCATTCACAAACAAGGAGGGGGTTTGTTGCATGGTTAAACTCTTCTTTGGGGAACTCTTATTTTTCCTAGAATCTGGATATGCACTCAGAACTTTGTCCAGATCCTGAGAGAGTCAAACCCAGCCCAATAGGTTCTCTTAGTAATTTGATTAGGGATGAAAAATCAACCAATTTTTCTGCTCCAAGTCACTTAAATAGATAGATGGATAGATAGATAGATAGATAGATAGATAGATAGATAGATAGATAGATAGATAGATATTATTACGGCCATTGGCCCATCACGCACGATTTTTCAAACAACATATATATACTTAGCCTTTCTACTTAGAACTTCGAAAGGACTTTAAAGTAACAGACTAAGCAGTAAATTTACAACATAAAACATCACCCCCTATTTATAAAATTATAAAAACATCAATTAAGGTAACACATAATTACATCCTGAGTCATGATTTAAAAGGAATGTCCAATCTGCCCAGAAGTCCGTTTTTCTTCTTTTGGGATAGGACGGTGATCAGAAATCTGGCAACCGTAAGTGATCTTGGAGGGTCTTCATCATTCAGTAGGTATCTCAGTTTGGCTTCGTTCGAGTCATCGGCAATTCCCTTTAAATATGGAGCAAGAAACTTACTCCTGGACGATGAGTGAAGAGCACAATCAAAGATTATGTGATACAACGATTCTGGTGCTCCGCAATTACAGTCACATAAGAGCGATATGTGTCCATTGGAGAATCTATTTCCCAACACATTGGATGGGAAGGTGTTGAATCTTGCCTTTATAAAGGCATATCTACGAGCCGAGGAATCCCTGCCACGGGGTGAGCTCCCGTTGCTTGGTCCCAGCTCCTGCCCACCTAGCAGTTCGAAAGCACATCAAAGTGCAAGTAGATAAATAGGGACCGCTCCAGCGGGAAGGTAAACGGCGTTTCCGTGCGCTGCTCTGGTTCGCCAGAAGTGGCTTTGTCATGCTGGCCACATGACCCGGAAGCTGTACGCCGGCTCCCTCGGCCAGTAACACGAGATGAGCGCCGCAACCCCAGAGTCGGCCGTGACTGGACCTGATGGTCAGGGGTCCCTTTACCTTTTTAATGAGCCAAGGAAGTTAAGGAATTCAAATAATTTGGGAGTTTTTTTGGGGGGGGTAGTAAACCAAGGTTTAGAGGTGAACAGGTACCATTACTCAACACCATTTTCTGCTGCAAGTCCATCTCCTCTAATTTACCCATTACTGTTCTTTTAGCAGGAACTATATCCATGTCACTTCGACATGGGTTCTCTCATATGTGTACCATTTCCTCAGTAATCTGCAATTACTGATGGGAGATGGAATACAATGGAATATAGAGAGCCACAGGTTAACTAGCCTTGGACTGTGGGCGCATTGCTATTAACAATGCCTGGAGCTTAACACTGCCATCTCACCTCTGGAGCTTTGAGGGGAGCAGCCTGGAATGGTCCAGTGGTTGCAGTGGGCCAAAACGGATCAGTTCAGTCCAGACTCCAAAGGGCTCTCAATCGGTTTCCAAATGGATCTGGGTATGGACCCATGAAATCTAATGTCATGCCTCCCATTTTCAAACTCCGCTGCATTACTGTGCAAACTGGAGGCTGTGTCTGTAGGCAAATGGAAGCTGCAGTCGTCAGTTACAGATTTACCCCCTCCATCACTGAGCTGTTGCCTTTCATCTGTCTTTCATCCTCCTTCCCCTTCCCCTTCAGTCTTGCTATCTTTTAGGCAAAAAAAAGCAAACAAACAAGTGTGAAGAGTTGTAAAAGAAGCTTTTAATTCTTGGCAATCTCCTTTTACTATCCTGTTTTTCCACTTACATTCAGAAAACATCAGTGTCAGAACCTGGAGGACTCTTCAGTATATTTCCATCAGTCATGTGTTAGCTTAGCAAATGGAGTTTTTATTTCTTAGTACCATAAATAATATGGGATGCGGGTGGCACTGTGGTCTAAACCACTGAGCCTCTTGGGCTTGCCGATCAGAAGGTCGGCGGTTCAAATCCCCGCGACGGGCTGAGCTCCCATTGCTCGGTCCCTGCTCCTGCCAACCTAGCAGTTCAAAAGCACGTCAAAGTGCAAGTAGATAAATAGGTACCGCTCCGGCGGGAAGGTAAACGGTGTTTCCGTGCGCTGCTCTGGTTCACCAGAAGCAGCTTAGTCATGCTGGCCACATGACCTGGAAGCTGTACGCCAGCTCCCTCGGCCAGTAAAGCAAGATTAGCGGCGCAACCCCAGAGTCAGACACGACTGGACCTAATGGTCAAGGGTCCCTTTTACAATCTGATTTAGAAGTCAAAAAAGTGGGAATGATTAGGTTGTCCCACCATGACTCAGACCAATTGCACTGATGTAGAAACACAGGACAGTGCTACTACACCAGTTGGACTGCAGGGTGCAAAACAGTTTCATCAGGATACAAATGAAAAAAGTCATGGGACAGAATGGGAGTGGCAGCACAATCCTATGGCATCTCTCACACTTCTGCAAGGCTGCAACTGCAGTGAAGAGCAGCGTACTGCCTCTTGATCCACACTTGGGTGCAGGCAGCAGTGGCCTTCAAGGGAAAAAACAAAATTGCGTGTTTAGACCTTTTACCTTTCCCCAAATAAATTCACACGAGAGTCAGATATTTGGTTTGGTTTTTTGGCAGAAATTTAGGCCACAACTTTATTGATTACAACCAAGTGAGTGGTTGCATAGGTTCTGGTTCGACTAACTCCCTGCACCCATGCAGGCAGCCCTGTCCCAGAGCCACATTCATAGGACGGCCAAGGATGAACACCAGGGACAGCTGCTGGAAAGAGCGCCAATCAGCCGCCCTGATGTCCCCTAGACAGACGACACACGGCGGCATAGCAAGGTCAAGCGCAAGCCCTAAATATAGGGAGAGGTGGGCGGGTGTTCCGATGCAAAAGCCCCAAAGAGGAAGCTCAGTAGCCTCGCATGGGCTTAAATAGGTCCTGTGTTACTGCTTTTTGCGACACCCCATTGGTCAGATTGCACCCCAGCAACACAGGACCGACCTATCAGGGGTTGTGACTGATTCCAGATTACCCCCCCAACACTGGGTCAGGTGGCCAGGTGGCACCGCAACACGTGCCCTCTTTTATGGAGGACACGCTCTATCCAGCTTGTCAGTCTGATAGTTCTAAGGAGACAGTCACCTCCATTCAAGGCAGCCCCACCACAAATGGAAATGCACACATGGAAGTGCAGCCCCTTTCTGCTCAGAGCTTTTTGCTGGAGCCAAGAAGGAGAGACACTGTCTCTTTCTACCTGCGGTAGCTCTGAGACTCTGCAGAGAAGACCAGTTGGCTGGTCTTTTCAGGTCTTTTTCAGGATCTTTTCAGGTCTTTTTCAGGATCTTTTCAGGTCTTTTCCAGGATCATTTAAAACTCTGAAAGGACCAGGAGCTGAATGTTAATTTGTGGCCATCCTTCTCTTCATTTTGAGTGTATTGTCTGATATTACCCCTCCATACATGAGGCATTGGGCATAATTCATGAACTGTTATGGAAGAGTGTTCTCCCGCCCTCTCTGTGTGTAATAAGCATTTGACATTGTATATTAAAGGAGGGAGGCAGTGAGCTCTCTATTAATCCATGAGGAACCACTTACAAGCAACGTATTTATTGGCTAAATCCCAGGAATGCAGAGACATTGGGTTGAGAATGAAACTATTTACCACTTAGGTCCAATTCTTTCCTTTCTTTCAAAGGAAATTTGTCTGACTAATTTAACACTTAACAAATGTTGATTCCAAAGGATTAGATAGGTGTCTAATACACAGTTTAGGAAGTTGCCTGACTGAATTGGATTTTTACACATGCTAATTCCAGAGGATTAAAAGCATTTTAAGGTAAAGGTAAAGGGACCCCTGACCATTAGGTCCAGTCATGTCCAACTCTGGGGTTGCGCCGCTCATCTCGTATTACTGGCTGAGGGAGCTGGCATACAGCTTCCAGATCATGTGGCCAGCATGACTAAGCCGCTTCTGGAGAACCAGAGCAGCGCACAGAAACGCCGTTTACCTTCCCGCCGGAGCGGTACCTATTTATCTACTTGCACTTTGACGTGCTTTCAAACTGCTAGGTTGGCAGGAGCTGGGACCGAGCAACGGGAGCTCACCCTGTCATGGGGATTCGAACCGCGACCTTCTGATCAGCAAGCCCTAGACTCTGTGGTTTAACCCACAGCGCCACCCACGTCCCACATCTTAATACACATGGGCCCTGAGTGCATTCTAATACTTGGAAGTCTAACACACAGTTTTAACACACAATCTCTTAACACCTATTGAACCCAGAAATCTAGCACCTACCAACTCATAATAATATAAATTAGCAAAAGCAAATTTCATGCAGATCCCTGACCTCTTTATTCCTCTTTTACAGTGGTGGCATCTCCCCTTTTTGCTTATGCATAAATGGCCATTGAATGAGATGACATCCATATAACTGCTGGTTTGGCACATAGAGACCATTTGATGGGCTGCCCATGTAATGACGTTTTGTCAGACGCGTAGCTAGCCGCTGGGCTGCCGGGGGCGGCAAGCCCAGCGGCACCCATGGGGGCAGGGCGTCGCTCCGTGCGCATGACGTCATGACGCATGCGCACGGAACGACCCCCCCCGCCCCTCTCCCGCTGCGCTCCGTGAGCGGAGCCGTCCCGGGGAAAGGAGAGGGGCCTGCCCCTGTCCTTTCCCCCCGGGCTCCGCTCCCTGAGCACAGCGGGCAGGGAGCGGAGCGGCGAAAAAAGCCGCTGAAAGGGGGAAAGCCCCCTCTTTCAGCGGCTTTTTCGCCACTGGCTGGAGGCGGGCCGTGTGCTGCTGCTCCCGGGTGACGGAGGGAGCGGCGGCGCGTGGGAGTGGTGGGAGGGGCCGCCGCTTGTCACCCCACGTGCCGCCGTTCGTTCCGTCGCCCCGGGAGCAGCAGCACCGCACACACTGTGCGCTGCTGCTCCCTCGGCGACGGAGCGAGCGGCGGTGCGTGGGGGTGACAAGCGGTGGCCCCTCCTGCCACTCCCCACCGGTCACCCCATCCGTGCAGCGCTGCTGCTCCCGGGGTGACGGAGGGAGCGGCGGCGCGTGGGAGTGGCGGGAGGGGCCCCCGCTTGTCACCCCAACCCGCCGCTTGTCACTGGGGGCGTACCGCCCCTACCGCTCCTCCCCAGCGACGCCCCTGCGTTTTGTAAAGCACTTCAGATACCAAAAGGCTTTATAGAAACTGGTAGCACTACTTAAATACACATACGTTTTGGTGACACACTGTCACCCAGACAGCTGCCTGAGAGAAGAACTCTGTGGCAGGAGCTGCCCTCTCCTCCTGTCCTGCACATTGGCACCACCTCTGCTCCTGGATCTGATCTGGGTGGAAGAATGAGGGAGGGACAACCAGAAATGCTGCTCACATCAGCTGTGATTTCAAGAACTATAACTTTAAGAACTCGTGCTTGATCTTGATCTTCCCTGCTCTCTTCAATTCCTTTTTCCTTGTGTGTCTTTTAGATTGTGAGTCTGAGAGACTGATTGTGTTAAAACTGATTTTTGTAAGCTGCTCTGGGAGCATTTTTGACTAAGAAGTGAGGTTTAAATGCATCACGGTTTTTGTTGTTGTTCATTGTGCATTATGTTGAGGCATCACTGACAAGTGTTCCCGTGGCCATGAAATAAAACCAAGGAAAATACCATTTTTATTGTATTTAACATTAGACAATAGTTTGATTTTTTTTTAAAAAAAAAAATCTTTTCCTTCCTTCCTTCCTTCCTTCCTTCCTTCCTTCCTTCCTTTCTTCCTCTCACAAAGTATTGATCCAATTGCACATGTCAGAAAATTAAGGCCAAATTAATAAAGCTGTGAAAGAGTAAAACTGAGAGTGCCAGAGAAATGAAATCATATCTAGTAAATGATATAGTATCTAGCTTTATCAATATTTTAGAATACCATGGAGGTATGCACTGGTGACCTCAGTTGGAGGCGGAACATAGCACTTCTTGTAGTTTAGCAACCTTCTGTACAAGGATGACTTAAAAGAGTCTGCAGAACAGCAGGGCTGACTACTCTTTTGCTCTGTTACTGTATTTACTTTTGCAAGACGCTTCGAATGGGTACGGTGGAGTTCCACATTTTTTACAACCTATTGGCTTCTTCAAGGTGATTCAACTAGCAAATTGTTTAAATGAGTGGAAAGGGCACAGCCACTGAACTCTCGTTGAAAAGCATTGCCATTTTGAAAGGTTGGGTTTTCCCGCTAATCAACGTTTTGTATTTAGACAGGAAGGAAGCAGCTCTGGCAGCGTTGATAGAATATGGGACCTATTTTGGGATCATATTATTGCCATGGGCATGACGCAGTTCTGGAGTTCTGTTTCTGTTAGACTAGAGCAACACCGGGTTCTTAAAGGACACAAACAAGACTTTTAACATAAAGTGAAACCTCTGTGCTTTAACTAAAAGCAATCCAGAGCACTCTAGGGCTCTGCAGGAAACATTTTGGACAGCCTCAATTTTTGCCTAGCCCATGGACCTAGGAAAAGAGAGCGAAACAAAGGAAATGCAGTGCAGAAAAAAGCTCAGAATGTAGGCTTTAGATACTTTGTGGTGGCCTCAATCTAATCCTGGGTTTCACCTCGATTCACCTTGTTTTTCAGCTCTCCACCCGGCCCGTGCATGCAACTATTATTTGTTGCACTTGTTTTACCCTACATTTCCCCCAAGGTGGTCCACGTGGTAGTTGTGAGAATAAACTGCCATTACCACATAACTGGCCTTTGAAGTAGGGTTAAACTGAGAGACTCTTCTGTAAGCTTCATGTGGATGAGTAGGGCTGGTCCAACATGTAGACTTGGTTATTCTTTGGCAACAGCAGTCTGTTTGAAGACAGCTGAGGCAGACCGACATGCAGCATTTCCAGCCCAAACACGGACGGTGGTTCACTCAATTATACATCTGTGACAAGGATGGCTTCTTCTTTTTAATTCCACACCACTAATTGCCATTGAACTGTTAGCCGCCAATGCTGCTAATTGCTATTTGTAGTTGTTTTGTTCTTTTTAAGTGGAAATCTCAATCGAAAGTTAAATAATAGCAAAGAAAGAGGAGTTCTGTTCAGCAAGGGCTTCAGGCGCCATGTGGTGATGGGTGATCGTAACAATGGCTATATATCTCCATCCAGAATTAAAGTGGCATATAAATGGTTTAAATAAAAAAATAAATAACATTTGCCAGGTAAAATGATTTAATAAACTTTCTGAGAATTTGGAGAGAGCGTGGCAATTCGGAATGGTTGCTCCTGAAGATTTGGGGTGGGACTGTCCTACCTCATCAAAAGAGAATAGAACTTAATCGAGTTAAGAGATTTCCCAACTTTTTCCTGAATAAACTCCAAAGACCAGCCCCAACGGGTAGTTTTCCTAGCAAGGATGTTGACTTGTGAACAAATAGATTAGTGTTTTTTTAATGACAGCTGAGAGAGGTATGGAGTCCTATGGTTTGTTGTTCAGTCGTTCAGTCGTGTCCGACTCTTCGTGACCCCATGGACCAGAGCACGCCAGGCACGCCTATCCTGAGCCAGGCACTCCTGTCTTCCACTGCCTCCCAGTTTGGTCAGACTCATGTTGGTAGCTTCGAGAACACTGTCCAACCATCTCGTCCTCTGTCGTCCCCTTCTCCTTGTGCCCTCCATCTTTCCCAACATCAGGGTCTTTTCCAGGGAGTCTTCTCTTCTCATGAGGTGGCCAAAGTATTGGAGCCTCAACTTCAGGATCTGTCCCTTCCAGTGAGCACTCAGGGCTGATTTCTTTAAGGATGGATAAGTTTGATCTTTTTGCAGTCCATGGGACTCTCAAGAGTCTCCTCCAGCACCATAATTCAAAAGCATCAATTCTTCGGCGATCAGCCTTCTTTATGGTCCAGCTCTCACTTCCATACATTACTACTGGGAAAACCATAGCTTTAACTATACGGACCTTTGTTGGCAAGGTGATGTCTCTGCTTTTTAAGATGCTGTCTAGGTTTGTCATTGCTTTCCTCCCAAGAAGCAGGCGTCTTTTAATTTCATGTGACTGCTGTCACCATCTGCAGTGATCATGGAGCCCAAGAAAGTAAAATCTCTCACTGCCTCCATTTCTTCCCCTTCTATTTGCCAGGAGGTGATGGGACCAGTGGCCATGATCTTAGTTTTTTTGATGTTGAGCTTCAGACCATATTTTGCGCTCTCCTCTTTCACCCTCATTAAAAGGTTCTTTAATTCCTCCTCACTTTCTGCCATCAAGGTTGTGTCAGCATATCTGAGGTCCTTCATGGATCACTGCCTTGTCGTGGTGAAGGGGCTTGAATAACTCAGGGAAGCTATGAGCTATGCCATGCAGGGCCACCCAAGATGGACAGGTCATAGCGGAGAGTTTAGACTAAATGTGATCCACCTGGAGAAGGAACTGGCAAGCCACTCCAGTATCCCTGCCAAGAAAACTCCATGGACAAAGACAACAGGCATATAAAAGTCCTATGGTACACCTACACATTGATTTTGTGGGCTCTGTTCAAATAGATTTTTGAAACAATACTTTTTAAAAACCCAGTTTACCAGAGGGAAAAGTGGAAGAAGTGAGCACACTACAAGCAGTGATCTCTATTTCAAGCTGCCATTGACTCCCGGGGTGGGGGGGTGGGGAGAGAAGGGAAGCTATTGTCTGTCTCCATTCCTAAAAGGCCCTCCCATCACGAAAGCTTGATCTATATTTATTACAAGTGGCACTGTTCTGTCTTTTGAGAACATGGCCATGTTTATTATAATGCTATAAAAATGGCACTTTTAATAGCGGCTTCAAAGAAACTATTTCCTATTCTGTGCTCTTCCTCCTCCTTTTTGTCCCAGACAAATGCTCGCCAAAATCTCCCTTCAAAAATGATGTCTTTTTCTCCCCCACGCTGTACCATATGGTTGATTGAGACCAGTTTTCTCTGGCCTACTTGCCTCTCATTCTGGAGCCGATTTATCCAAGAGACTAAAATAGGGCTAACTTTGCTGGCAAGAAAAGAAAGCTCCAGCTAAAATGAAAATTGTGGCGTCTAGAAACCAAGGGCTTCTCACAAATGTTCAGATCAGATTGAAGTGCATTATTCATTTCTGTATTTTGATATGGTTCTCCCAATCACAAAAAGATATATTGCCTCTTAGACAAAGGTGGATATACCTTTTTGTTTTGTTCTATAACTGAGCGAGCTTGGGACAACAGCCAAAACTAGGTTAATCCAGAAAGTTTCAAGATTGTGGCATGTGCAATAACCCAAATGTAATCTTAAAATGACAAGTATCTGGTCAGTGATTTTAAAAAGTCTAGCTTTGCCAATACCTAACGTTTAACATCTGAAAGCTAGATTCTTTGGTCTATGGAACAGCACGCTAAAGACCCAAGGATGTGGGAACCACAGTGCTTTTAAAACATTTGCCTCATAAGGCAGGGTAGGGCATACTCCATATGTAGCAGGAAGGTGGGATATAAGCCTTTTAAATAAGTAAATACTCCTTTCAACAGTCTCTTCTTAGAATGCTCATAATTTCATCTTTTGCTTTTCAAGCAAAGTCATGTTTGATCCTGGCCCAAGACGTTTTGCTATCTGCAGCTAGGAATGGATGGATCTGTCTATTTTAGTTCCTCTTGGTTTCTCATTTTCCAGTATTAAAGTCAGTCATTTATATTCCTGCAGTGTCTAAATGGTAACGAAGTCTGCCAGCCTCACCTCAGGAACCCTTATACCAAGTTTGGCAATGATATCTCAGGAGACGGCTGAACCTATGCCAAAAAAACAGGTGAAATCAGGCAAGTCATGTTTTGTTCTGCCATCTTGATTCAAAATGGCGATCGGCATTCAAAAGTTAATCAAGGACCCTGCCCCCACCTCATAAACCCTTGTGCCAAGTTTTGTGAAAGAAGAGGATGAAAATCTATGCCAAAAAATGGGTGAAATCACACCAAAGTCACATTTTTGTCCCCCATCAAGAATAAAAATGGTAACCAGCATCCATACATTGACAACAACCTCCACCCCCCACCTCAGGAACTGTCATGCCAAATTTGGCAAGGATATCTCTGAATCCATAGAGAGCAAACAGACAAACCACTTTCCAAAACATTATATTGTCTTATAATATAATCATATTATATAGTAGTATCAAAAGCCTTTCTATGTCTTACACAAAACATAAACATTGATTCTCCGTCCCTTTGAGGGATTTTCTTGGCAACAGAGGGATGTGAAGTTTCTCAACCATTGTTCCATCAACAAGGTAGAAGTTAGAAAGGACTCTGTGTTCTTCCAGCCAGTTTCTTCTTGTGATAATATCACCCCATAATGAGAATGGTAGAAAATAAGTAAAAATAAAACCCTTAGGATTTGCTCGTTTGGTTACCCTATTCATTTGTATGAAGCAAAGACAAACTCTCTCAGACTGGGTACTCAGAAAAGCAAACATGCATGCAGAGAAAATAAACCCCAAAAGCACATTTGGTTGTCATCTGCTGCACAAATATTTTGATAAACGTTACAGGAAAACGCTACTGCTGAATTATGTCAGAAAGTCCCTTGTAAAGAAGCTCATGCCCTGTCGGGCATTTTGAGATGTATTTATTTCTATTATAAAGCTGGCAAAGCTGTTCAAATAATGTCAGAGTTGTAATAGCACCAGATTATGAGGAGGTTTGACAATGGTATGTCAATGGAAAAGGCCCTGGGTGCAATGAGGCAGCAATCACTTGGCAGTTATGCAGAATGGAGAAGTGTGCATGCACACGAAAGCTCATACCAGGAACAAACTCAGTTGGTCTCTAAGGTGCTACTGGAAAGAATTTTCGATTTTGTTTTGACTATGGCAGACCAACACGGCTACCCACCTGTAACTGGGGCTGTGAATGAAACTCTCACTCACTCAAAAGGCGCTCCTTCCATCCCAGCCTTGTGTTTTTGGGGCAATCAGACCCCTCCACTGAGAAGTATCTTCCCCCCCCCTCTGCCCCACAATGGCCCACTCATTTTCTCTTGAGTAAAGGAGGAAATGAAAAGCTCTTGTGTGAAATTTCATCTGGCAGCCTTGGTTAGCTTATACAAATAGTCCCCTTCTCTAAATACAAGCAGACACTGGGAAAATCTGAAACAATGTCATTTTCCCCATGTAACATTTAAACAGAAAAAAAGGCACACATATACAGTGAGATTCAGCGGTTTGGTCATATTTTTTCTAGTCTTCACATGACATTATAAATTCAGAAGGAAGAATATGAACAGGGCCGTCCTTAGCATATGCGCCACTGGGGTGCAAAGATCCGCCCAGCGCCCCCAAATCTAATTAATTTTGCGTGCACGGTGCCGTTGTGAATGACAAGCACCGTCATTGAGTCTGACAAGCGCAGCCATTGTGAATGACAAGCGCCACCGCTGGCGCGGCGTGACTTTGGTAAATGAGCGCACAAAGTCGAAAGTCCTTTAGTGAAGAAAAAGAAGAAGAAGAAGAAGAGTTTGGATTTGATATCCCGCTTTTCACTACCCGAAGGAGTCTCAAAGCGGCTAACATTCTCCTTTCCCTTCCTCCCCACAACAAACACTCTGTGAGGTGAGTGGGGCTGAGAGACTTCAGAGAAGTGTGACTAGCCCAAGGTCACCCAGCAGCTGCATGTGGAGGAGCGGAGACGCGAACCCGGTTCACCAGATTACGAGTCTACCACTCTTAACCACTACACCACACTGGTGTACATTTCGGTAATACCTAGGTATAGGCTATATGTGTTTTGTTTTTCTAGCTTGATCAAAATTATTTATTATTTCATAACAGGTAGATAGTTAAGAGCTTAGGCAGTTCTGGCGCCCCCCCAAAAAATTTGGCGCCCGGGTGCCCCACACCCCCAGGTAAAGACGGCCCTGAATATGAATGCCTTGGGGATCCTGCCTCTATTCCTTCCTTGGATTAAGCATAGACATTAGAGCACCCTTCCCCAGCCACAGTGGACTATTAATTCCCAACGTCCCTGACCATTGAGCTTGCTGGCTGGGACCGATAGGAAGGGTATGCAATGCTACAAAGTAAAAAATAGTAATGTTCTTCCAATATTAAAATACTCTCGTAACAGTGATGGATTTTAGCTTTCAGACTCTCTAATGTAATAGGAGATAAGTGTATGCTCCTAAATCTATCTCTTGGGGAATTATATGCAATTCAGCTTTTTCTCCACGGTTGCTGGAGTAGAGCACCATTGCTATGCCCTGTTGGCTTCCTTCAGGCACAACATGTTTGCTGTTGCTAATGTCCTACAGGAAAAATGGCATTCACTTTCACAGCTAATATCATTTGAGAGTGGAAAAGTATACTTGTTGACATTCTTCCAGATGTATACTTTCTTTCTTCTATGAATCATGGATTCCACTTTGCTTCACAGACAGCGGAGGAAGTTCTCATGTTTCCTTACTTCTTGGAAGACAATATTTACATCCTGTGCACATCTCCTTGAACATCATGTTTTGTGAAATCCACTTTTCATTCCTGAAAATGCTGTCGGTGGTGGGTAGATTCTGTGTGCATTTTTATTTTTAAGCATCGGGCAAAATAATTCCAGATAATAGAGCAAAGAAACTAAATCCGAATTTAAACCAAACAATGGCCTATTGTGATACAAAAATCCAATGCAGCTGAGCACACAGGTGTTTGGAACATGGACCTCAAAGGTGGTTTCATCTGAAGCACGCTTACTGGTGCTATTACTAACACATGAAGCAAAAAGCTTCATTTCACTGCACAGATTCTGCCTCTTTTTAGAACATGGAGCATCTGGGCAGCTGAAGCACCCCCCCCCCAAAAAAATAGCCAACATGGAACTGTCAGCCTTTAAAACTTACTAAAAATGTATAATAAATAACTGCTTTTCCTCCCAGCACCAAATGACACTGCATCCCTTGATGCTGAAAATTGTTAATTGTTAAATACGTATGGAAATGGGAAGAGAAGAGAAACAAAATTTATCACAAGAATAAGAAGACTGTTAAATTGGCGTTTCCCAAAGTACCCCCAGGGGGGTTGCAAAAGGGTTTCCAAGGGTCTAAGCCAGAAATTTTTATTTTTCCTTTATCATAGGTTTTATTTTACCTGCAGAAAACAATTCAAAGATAAAATAGTTCAGAAGCTATGCCCTTACAACTTGAGTCAGAAGTCACACAGTGCTGTTCCCTATGCAGTCCTTGTAGCTGGTCTTTCCAGTGGTTCCAATCTTTTATCCTGTATAATAGTCTGGATTCCCATGCTTTAAATACTTCACATTTATCTTGAAAGAAAAGCTTTGGGTGGTTGAATACTGGGATGAGAGGAGACTTAATTGAGTCTAGAGTGGAACTCCAGCACTGTCGTACCTCGGAAGTCAAAAGCCTCGCAAGTTGAACATTTTGGCTCCTGAACACCACAAACCCAGAAGTGATTGTTCTGGTTTGCGAATGTTCTTCGGAACCCCAACATCCGTCGCAACTTCCACGGCTTCTGATTGGTTGCAGGAGCTTCCTGCAGCCAATCAGAAGCTGTGCCTTGGTTTCCGAACCATTTTGGAAGTCGAACGGACTTCCGGAACGGATTCTGTTCGACTTCAAAGGTACAACTGCACTTCCAAACCCAAAAGAAAGGCACTACTAAGCTTATGCTCCTCTTCCTTTTGTTGTACAGCAATTTAAAAGCTGCTACCACTTTAAGATCCACTTATCTGGAATAGTGACATGGAGGGTCTTGAAAAAGTACAGGGACTTTGGCAGGCTCAACAGCTGCCATTCTGCCAAGCCATGGGGCTAATAAGCTTTTACTCTAGCTTCGGACCAAACTGGCATATTTTCCCAATTTTTATTTTATTATCAGAAAGCAGACTGCACATGAGACTTCAGCTGCATTTTTACAGAGACCACATTTTAAACCAGAGATCTAATGATGTTATAGGGTTGGAACATAGACTGGCTTTTTGCATGGAAAAGACGAGAAGACACTGAGCTGGATTAAGGATGGTGGCGAAGATTCAAGTCGTTACATCATTTTCAAAGCCTCCTAACTTGCATAACTCCCCCACCGCCAGCTGGAGAAAGAGAGGCTTCTCGACACAAATGTGTTGCTAACCTTCCTCATCTGGAATGCTTGCATCCCCTGCTATGCCCTCATCCACACAGGGGTTGGCAGCGCATCCCATTTGACCGCTTGAGGTCAAACCAGAAGTACCAGCCACTGGCAGAGAAGCATCAGCGCCGATCTCGGATGAGATTGCACCGATTTCTGGCGAGATCTTGCTGAAATTGTGCAAGATCTCATGCACTCCGCAAGAACTGACATGATTTCAGTGAGATCTTGTGAGAAATTGGCATGATCTCACCTAAAATTGGCATTAATACTGGCAGCGGGACAGGCAGGGTGCCCTTGGGGGCACTGCCTTGGGGGCTTCTGCCACATGAGGCGGCAGCCTCACCCAACCTAATGCCTGTGCAAACTCTGCATTCAAAACACAAATCTGAAGCACATTTAAATCATATGGTTTCCTCCTGGGAACTGTAGTTTTTAAGGGTGCTGGGAATTTAAGCTCTGTTGGGGTAAACAATAGCTCCCATGATTTTGGGGGGGGAAGTCACGTACTTTAAATGCAAAGTGTGGGTGTGACCATTATATATCTTCCAGCTAAACCAGACAATATTTTTACTATAAAAACTGTGTCTTTAAATGCCAGATGCTGGGTGTGGGTGGGTTACACAAATTTCCACAATGGTGTGTCTAGAATATGGAGCAAGATAACACTGACTAGGAATACTAGAGTTGGAAGGGACCCCAAGGGTCATCTATCCAACCTCCTGCAATACAGGAACTTCAACTAAAGCATCCATGACAGATGACAACAACAACAACAACAACAACAACAACAATTTATTATTTATACCCCCCATCTAGCCACTCTGGGCAGATTGCAACAGAATGTTAAAATACAATAATCTATTAAACATTAAAAGCTTTCCCTAAACAGGGCTGCTTTCAGATGTCTTCTAAAAGTCTGGTAGTTGTTTTTCTCCTTGACATCTGGTGGGAGGGTGTTCCACAGGGCGGGTGCCACTACCGAGAAGGCCCTCTGCCTGGTTCCCTGTAACTTGGCTTCTCGCAGCGAGGGAACCGCCAGAAGGCCCTCGGCACTGGACCTCAGTGTCCGGGCAGAACAATGGGGGTGGAGACGCTCCTTCAGGTATACTGGACCGAGGCCATTTAGGGCTTTAAAGGTCAGCACCAACACTTTGAATTGTGCTCGGAAACGTACTCTCTGCTTAAAGACCCCCAAGGAAGGAGAGTCCACAACTTCCCAAAGGAGTCCATTCCACTGTTGAACAGCTCTTACCGTCAGAAAGTTCTTCCTGATGTTTACTAGGAATCTCCTTTCTTATTACTTGATGCCATTGGTACGAGTCCTGCCCTTCAGAACAGGAGAAAACAAGCTTGGTCCATCTTCCATGTGACAGCCCTTGAGATATTTGAAGATGGCGATCATATGAGGGTCGCTCATTAAAGATTTCTCCTGACCCACTTCTGGTTATTGTAGGATGATGATATTGCACATGTATAATGATACATCTCTCCATAGGTAAAGTGGTAATTTGTAGCTCTGAACTCCTAACAGTTTCTCTGCCATTAGACACCTGCCAAACAGCTTTTGCCTAAGACTAGTCTTGTAGAAATCCCTAATCCAATTTTGAGCATCTTTTCCTACATAAAACTAGGAGCCATCCATTGAAGCTGAATGTTGAAAGATTTGGGACAGGCAAAAGACACAGTGCATAGTTAAACTATGGAACTTGCTGCCACAAGAAGTAAGGATGGCTACCAACTTGGGTGGCTTTACAGTAAATTAGACAAATTCATGGTGGAGGAAGCTGTCAATGGCAATGAGCCATGATGGTGATATCCTGCCTCCACTGCCAGAGAAAGTAAGCCTGTGAATGCCAGTAACTGAGAAGCAATTACAGCAGATTCTTACATCCTTTAAGGCGCATACAAAGTTATTTTTTTCCTAGTCACATTTCACAGATTCAGTCTTTCACATTTTGGAGGATTAGATTTGCATCAATAAATCAGGAAGCAAATTTAAGACTGCAATCTGAAAATACAAATGTACACCCAATAATTCATTAAGCCGGTAGTAGATGATTCCGTCATACCAAATTACAGAAGCATCTATTTCAATCAAACCAGTCAGGATGCAGTAATTAGACTCACTTAACTAAAACATGGAGGGAAAGGTGAAATCCTGGTTCAGCCATACATAGTAATCAACCCTAAAGATACATGGGAAAGGTCCCCCCCCCAGAAATTATATCTAATCCAGATTTTACAAACCTCAGTAATTCTTCCACATCATCCTAATTATTTCTTAGCAAGTAAAGCAATTTTAAAAAGAGCTTCAGATGACTTTCACTTCTTCCTAGATGCCATGTAGAAAAGGAAAATGAAGAATGCCAATTTTAGTGGGTTGTCAGTGCTGTTAAAATACACATAACACCTCAAGGGAAGCCTGTTTTGTTATTCTTTCTGTACCAGATAACAGTACAGTTTTATTGGTGCACTCAAGTTTGAATATGCTGCATGTTTTTTTTTAATTTAATAGTACAGCCTTCTGGTGCATGAATTTCCTGAAAAACAACAGTAATAAACACTTGGCAATATTTTACCTGTTTTATCCGCACACGAAACTTAATAAAGTCTGAAATTCAGAGTGAATTTTAGATGGGGGAAATGATGCATTGTGGAACACTTTCAAGCTGAAGTTATGAGCTCTGTGGAACTGAACTGAATTCACAAAAAGCCCATAAGAGAAGAGGGCGCATGCAATGGTTTAAACAAAGGGCAAAAGGAAAGTGGCAACCAAAATTCTGCTGCTGATGGGAACAACAGCCGTGGCAAACACCCTGGTGTCACAGATTACAATTCTGCTGGAAACTGGCTATTGTAAAGTATTGGGCTATTGTTCACCTCAGCTTTGTTTTCTGCTTCCCCTAATACACAGGATGTCCTGCGTAGTGGTTAGAGCAGGGTTGGCCAAATGGGTCGTCGTCCGTCCCCCCGCAGATGTGACAACTCCCATCACCATGACTATTGTCTGTGTTGACTGGAGCTGATAGGAGTGCGGGTCAAACAACATTTGGAGGGGACCACATTGGCTCCCAAGTAGAGAGTTAGCATCCTAAAATTGAAATCCTCATGAAGCACAGTGGGTGGCCTTGGCGCAGTCTCCCTGTCTCTCACACAGCCTGAGTCACGTGAGGAGAAAATGGGGAGCTGCTCTGAACTCCTTGGAGTAATAAAACCATTTTGCCGTTCCAGTTTTATCAAGCCATTCACGTTCTTTCTTTCAAGTAGTTTTTAGAACGTCACCTTCATTCATTGACCAAGGACAAAAGTTTCAAGCAAACTGAAGGTGGATTTTCTAGGTGGATTTGACCCTTCCACAATATCACAACTGGATCAACCTAGTAAGCAAATAGAATGCAAGAAGATACATTTCGCCCAATTCGGTGCAAAACACATCTTGAGATGAAGCCTGGGTGGTTATTTCTTTTAAAAAGAAGACCCCACAAAGACAAACCAATTAAAATTAAGCATCTTTCAATCTATTCCAAGGAAAGATGGGCTCCCATGTGTCTGTGCATTCCATACTGCCTTCCTTGATGAAATCATATTTACAATATAATCTTACAAGGAAGACAACTTTAAGGAAATTCATTATGAGCTGTGAGAACTATTCATTTTAATGATAATAACTTGCCTACACAGTCTTCTTTAGATGTGATAAAAGCCATGGGATTAGGCTAAATATTGTCATGGTAACAGTAAGAAAAAGAAATACTTTTAAAAGGGTTTCCCATAAGCGAGAACAGCTCACATTCAGTAAGTAGCCTTCAATAGAAGTTGACATCTGTTATTCATTTGTTGTTTCTTGGTTTCAAGAAAGGCAGGGATAATTGGAAATAGTCAAGTGTTCTGGGAACGCATTGAGTGAAAGGGCTCTTAGAGCTTCTTAAATACTGGTCTGTTTATCCCTAAAAACATTACGTATGTACCTTCTTTGCCCATTTACACACTGGACAGGCTCGTTGCTTAGTGTTCTTGCACTGCTGCTTTTCTTTTTGATCAAAGCGGACCTGTCCCTTAAATAAAACAAAGGGTGGATCTACTGATCGAGCTGAGGAAATACCACCCATTTTGAAAACCCAAAGATGAGAGGAAGAGGGAATGGAGGATATGATAGAGGGAAATGCTTGCTTCCATCTGACATTTTACATTACATGTGGTATATCTCATACTTCCCTTGCTTAGATGGCAATAAAACCCGATGGTTGTTTGACAAAAGGGCCATAGCTCAGTGGTAGAGCATCCGTTTTGCATGCAGAAGGTTCCAGGTTCAACCCCTGACATCTCCATGGAGGGTTGAGGCAGTTTCCTGCCTGAAATCCCAGACAGCACCAGTGCAGATGATACTGAGCTACATGGACCAACGATCTGACTCAGTATAAGGCAGTTTCCTATGTTCCTCCTAAGTCTAGCCAGAAGAACCTTTCCCCCAAATCTATAGCATATCACCATAAATTGGTATGACATCTAAAAATGGTGGTGTGGTAAACTCTGCTATGCAGGCACACTGCCGGATTGGCTCCACTGGTGCACCTGTCCAGCCATGACCTCCTGCCGCCATGCTCTCCCACTTTCCCTTCCAGGTAGTGATAGTGATTCCACTGCCATCAGGCCAGGTGTGCAGCGGATCCCCTCCTCATCACTGCTCCTTCCATGACCAGATGAGAACAGCTGAAGGTGAGAGAGCTGTTTGTGATGTGGCTACCTTCACCAACCCCAGCTAAACACACACAAAAAAACAGCTTGAAAAGGGGAATTTATGTGTGGTTTATGTGACAGAGAGATAAAGGATTAGGGCCACTATATAACCTCCAACACTTTAAAGCCAAAATCCAGGACACCATCTTCCCCCTGTTTTTTTTTATTGTGAGAGCATAGCAGCCATTTTGGCAATTTCGTATCACAGTCGTCCCCCCAACAAGTGATTTTTTTCTGGGGGAAATCACACAGTGAAATCATGCAAGATCACAGCAATCCAAATAGCTGCTGTTCTCTTGAGATAAAAAAACAACAGGATGTTCTGGTTTTTCTGGGACATTTACCACCAGTCTGGTAATTTACCTTTGGCCTGATGACTTTTGGATACTCCTTTAGGTTGCACTAGAAGAACTCAGGGGTCAATCGACGGTGTCAGGTTAATACTTATATTAAGGCTAGAAATGAAGCAGTTGAAAAAGGAGGAAAGAAAGATGATATGATAAACAAGATTCCTCATTTTGGTTATGCAAGATGCATATAAGCCTGCATAAAAAGTAGACAATTATATTCAGACTCTGTAATACATTATTTATATTGCAGCAGAAGAGTTGGCCAGCATCTGTCTGCCTAGTCCTAAAAGGCACTGGACAAAAAACAAGAACAACAACTTGTTGAGAAGCAAATGTGTGGTGCCAGAGAGCTGTCCTTAGAGGAGGATTTTTCAGGCTTGTAAAATTAGCCACAACTTTTGGTAGCAAACTTTTGAAAAACAAACACAAGTCTTTTAAAAACAAGAAACACAAGAAAGCCCCCCCCCTCTCCTGAGCCAATCACACTCAATTAGCTAAACAATCAACCAGCAAAAGGCGTCAATCATGCTACAAAACTCTGCAGCTGTCCATTCATTATTCATCATTGTGTATGCTTTCTGCATACCATATGGGAGACTCAGATATCAGAGATCAATAAATATAATGCATGCCAGGATAAGCAGTATAGCTAAGAAGGTCTTTTGAATGCTGCTGGAACTAACAAGCACATGTGACTGATAAAAAATATTTTCCCCCCCCTTTCTAAAAATGACCAGGCCAAATAAATTAAAACTCTAGCAGATCATGGGACTCTCCGTTCCAATCCAATATATTTACTTATTAGAATGTTTAAAAACCACACTACCTGAGAAGGAGCAACACTCTACACCCATAGAAGTGTTTTATACACATTTTAAGTAAATAATCATAAGCAGCCTATCAGTGAGATTAAAACTATTTTCAGGTCCTCGGCATGGGGGTTGTGGTGGGGGACAGGGACACAACCATGCCTGGAGATATAGAAACAGAGGCAAGTCCATTACCATGACGCGGGGGGAAACAGAGGGTAAATGGTAAATTGGATTTGAGGGTGTTTATGCAATCTTATTCCCTTGTCTCTTAAATTGTCATTTATGTTGATTTCTGTGTATTCTAAGCTACTTCTGTATATTCTAAGAGAACAGTTCTTTGTGGGACTCTATGTGGAATGTGCGTATTTTGTGAGATTTTTTGGAGCTTATCAGTTGCATTGTTAGTGCAGACTAAGCAGTGAGGAGGAATTAAAGAACCTCTTAATGAGGGTGAAAGAAGGGAGCACAAAATATGGTCTGAAGCTCAACATCAAAAAAACTAAGATCATGGCCACTGGTCCCATCACCTCCTGGCAAATAGAAGGGGAAGAAATGGAGGCAGTGAGAGATTTTACTTTCTTGGGCTCCATGATCACTGCAGATGGTGACAGCAGTCACGAAATTAAAAGACACCTGCTTCTTGGGAGAAAAGCAATGACAAACCTAGACAGCATCTTAAAAAGCAGAGACATCACCTTGCCAACAAAGGTCCGTATAGTTAAAGCTATGGTTTTCCCAGTAGTGATGTATGGAAGTGAGAGCTGGACCATAAAGAAGGCTGATCGCCGAAGAATTGATGCTTTTGAATTATGGTGCTGGAGGAGACTCTTGAGAGTCCCATGGACTGCAAGAAGATCAAACCTATCCATTCTGAAGGAAATCAGCCCTGAGTGCTCACTGGAAGGACAGATCCTGAAGCTGAGGCTCCAATACTTTGGCCACCTCATGAGAAGAGAAGACTCCCTGGAAAAGACCCTGATGTTGGGAAAGATGGAAGGCACAAGGAGAAGGGGATGACAGAGGACGAGATGGTTGGACAGTGTTTTCGAAGCTGCCAACATGAGTCTCACCAATCTGCGGGAGACAGTAGAAGACAGGAGTGCCTGGCTCACGAAGAGTCGGACATGACTAAACGACTAAACAACAACAATGTGGAATGTATGTATTTTGTGAGATTTTTTTGGAGCTTATCAATTCCATTGGTAGTACAGACTAAGCAGTGCTTTGAACAGTAAGCTGTCAGCTCAGGCCATCTAGGTGAGATAGAGTCCATACACTGGAGAGAGGGAGAGAGGGGGAGAGAGAGAGCGCACAGAGAGCTACAAGTTCCAGAATTGTTACTATTACCTGTGCAGAGAGGCAGGAGGAGCCAGCATGGCCTGGTAGCAGGAGTGTGGGAAAGTGGAGATAATAATTAGGGAAATTGAAAAACACGAGGGTAATGCCTCTGGCCTCCAGGAATACATAAAACTGACACTAGATCCCAATGACAGAAAATGGTGCCAAAATACTGGGTACATGCATGTCTTACCATCATGTCTGGCTATAATCACAAAGCAGTCAGCAGAAATCAAGGACCATAAGCAAAGGTAACACAAAGAAGGTAAAGGCCACCAATCAATCTTTCGATTTTGTAAAAAAAAAAACAGACAAAGATTTTCTTCTCACTTTTGCTAACTTGACAAAACTTCTGTGTGCATATATTGTGTGTTATAAGTTTGTACTGGGTCCCAGAGAAATGGTGCTTGAGTGCTTCCCTTTCCCCTTAGTCTGATTTTTAGCTCCTTCCTCAGCGTGGCTTCAGCTGGTCTGAAAGTGCTCCATGCACACTTCATTGAGTTTGGGCAGACATGCAAATCTTCAAAGGTGGCGGCAGCAGCAGGGGAATTTACTGCTACGGTATTCCCCCCCCCCAAACAACAACATCATACATTAACCAGAGGTTGCTACATGCTGTTTCTCCTGCCACAAAGTTAGCTTCTGCACAATCTGTTACTATCTTTCCCCTTTATTTAGTGCATTGAAGTTTTAGGATGTTTTTGCTAGAAGTAGATATCCAAAGAAAAGTGGACATAGAAACTTGCATTTGGTAAACATTTTGTTTTGTAGCCCTGAAATACTGAAGAAGAAAAATCCATACACAGTGCCTCGTTTTATTTATATTTGCCAGTGATTGCAATTTGGCACCCATCTCAAAGCCTAATCAACGGCCTCACTCTCCCCCCCCTTCCAAACTGTTAAAAATCTCAATTTAAAAATGGTTGTTGGCATTGCCTTTAAGGCACGTCTGTACTCTGTTAAAGTGCAATACATTATCATTTAACAATTTTTTTGTTCCTTTAGCTGCAGCAGGAGGGTAGCAGCAGAGCCATATTTGCCAGGACAAGGATGAGGAGGGACGAAGTGGTGGTGAGGTCAGGGGAGAACAGGATTGGTGATGTTACCAACTGTAGACCTTGCCATCACTGCACACACACCCTCATCATTGCTAATGTGCCGCTGCCTCTCCACCCCCCCCCTTGCAATGCCACTCCTAGATTCCATGCTATTGAAATAAGCGTTTCAAAGTGACTGAAGGAGTCAGATAAGGGGTCAGAAAACTTTTTCAGCAGGGGGCCGGTCCACTGTCCCTCAGACCTTGTGGGGGGCCGCACTATTTTGGGGGGGGAGGGGGAAATGAATTTCTATGCCCCACAAATAACCCAGGAGATGCATTTTAAATAAAAGGACATATTCTACTCATGTAAAAATATGCTGAATGCTGGACCGTCTGTGGGCCGTATTTAAAAGGTGATTGGGCCGGATCTGGCCCCCGAGCCTTAGTTTGCCTACCCATGGGTCAGACTGTTGAACAGACCAATTTGCAGCTGTTTTACGCACCTCGAACTCAAGTGTTTTCATTTGTCAATATTTTAGGAGAGGCAAATCTTGGGGCGGGTGGGGGGGGGTTTGAATCAGAGCCATTTGGTTCCCAGAATGGTCTGCTCTGACTTCTGAAGGACATTTTAAAGAACTGTTTCTCCTTGAATTATAGGGTCAATTTCAGAGGGTTGTTAGTTTTTTTTGGTCAGTTCGGTCAAACTGATTTGTGCACATTCATCATGAAATAATAAAAGTTTTGCACACCTTTCAGATGTCACATATAACACTTGCAGGAGAAGTAGTAAAAGGCAGGGGGCTCACTTAAACCCCAGCAGAAAGTCACTCACTGATTTCCCTCCACGTCATTTCCCCCCAGCTACTTTTCCCAGCTCGACTGAAAAACCCTGCCCCAGTGGAAGATTGCAATAATAGTGACTGGAGGACAGGGGTTACAGAGAAAAAATGGGGTCGCAGTGGGTATCAGGATGAGTTAAGCACCTCCCCTCCTGGCTGTCATTTCTCCTTTGCAAACTCTCCTCTGGGGGAATTGAGAATCCTCGAGAGCCAGTGTGGTGTAGTGGTTAAGAGCTGTAGACTCGTAATCTGGTGAACCGGGTTCGCGTCTCCACTCCTCCACATGCAGCTGCTGGGTGACCTTGGGCTAGTCACACTTCTCTGAAGTCTCTCAGCCCCACTCACCTCACAGAGTGTTTGTTGTGGGGGAGGAAGGGAAAGGAGAATGTTAGCCGCTTTGAGACTCCTTCGGGTAGTGATAAAGCGGGATATCAAATCCAAACTCTTCTTCTTCTTCTTCTTCTTCTCTTCTTCTTCTTCTTCTTCTTCTTCTTCTTCTTCTTCTCCTCCTCCTCCTCCTCCTCCTGCTCCTCCTCCTTCTTTATTTGCTACCAAATGGCCAGTTCTGCTCACAGTGGCAGCTAGATAGACAGTACTAGAGAAAGGTCAAATGCTGGAGTTTTCCTTCACATTGTCCCTGTGTTTCATGTAGCCTCACATTTCATGCAGCTCCCTTCCGACAGCGTGACGCCTCGCCATAGGAAGCTTTGCTGTAGAGCAAAAAGCTAATCTCGGCGCTGTGCCACATTTGGAAACCTTAGCTCTTGGGCTTCTATCCATCTTCTATAGTCTGAAGAAGATGGAGATGAAGATTGGTTCCGTTAAAACGGAGCTGCTGAATGGAAAATAAGAGGGGTTTTAAATACTCAATTGTTCTTTGGCAAAACTCTCGTTATATAACCAAAGGGCAGATGTTGTTGTGAGGTCTAAAGCCAAAACAGGCCTCGCCGATGATGGAGGGAGCCCAATTGTTCAGTTGAGAAAAGGCACGGAACATTTAGTGGCCAAGTGGGATGTAGAGGCAGAAGAGAATAAGCCGCAGCCATTATTTCTTCTCCTCTGCAGTTTGTCTGCTTCATTGTAGGCAGCAGAAAGGCAGCTGCTAACTGGCTCTGTAGGCCCTTAAAATAACCCCTGATGGTTTCACCTGACCTAATAGCACTTGAAGAAAGAAAGGAGCATGTGGATTTATTTGCAGTGCCCGTTATTGCAAATTCAGTGCCGTATATTTTGGACTGCTGCCTTTCAGTTGGAGGAGATTTGAATATGCAAGCACATTCATCTTAGCTGGCAGAGTCTTGAAAACCAGTCATCATTTCTTGCTAGGTCTGTACACAGCGCTCATGTGCAGCTAGAGAAAGCTGAATTCCTACAGAAGTGCATGGATGCCTGGGCCTTAGGATCAAGAAATGCATGGTATGAATAAGTGGAAATTCCCTGAAGATTTTGGAGGAAGCACTGTGGCTCTATTGTAGGCAAGCTTTCCAAAAATTACCTGAGCTCTTTTGGGAGAAAGAATTTTTTTTCTGGGGAACTTCAGTGGTTTCCATCAAGATAATTCAAGGGCTTTTTTCTACTCATCCCTTGTAATGGAAGATCTAGAGAAGGAATGGAGAACCTTTTTCGGTTCGTGGGCTACATTTCTTCCTGGGCAAACTTCTGATGACCGCATACCACCGGGGGAGGGGGGGCAGAGTCAGAGACGAAAGTGGGTGGAGTGATGAATGTAAGTTTTCTCTTTGGACAGTAGGCTAATTTTTACACATGCTCACACAGCCCTCCATAACCTTTACCCAAGCAAACAAGCTCAACAGCACAAAACTAGGTCGGTGAAGGGTGTGGCTTAGGCAAAGAGGATGTGACCGAGGAGGGGTGGTATGGTTTGGGAAGAGTCCTGACAGCCAAATAGAAAGAACTGGGGGAGCACATTTGTCCCATGGGTCCGAGATGCCCCACTCCTGATCCTGGGGAAGGATGATTGACAGTGGAAGAAATGGAACGTTGGGTGGAAGTATCAGTGAGTAACTGGTAGAGAATGTCAGCTAGAAAAGATGGAGCCTGGCTCCAAAAAGAGGGTTACCAGCAGCTCTAGGGATGGGGGAGAAGTTTCTTAGTGCTCTCCAAGCTAATTCATGAAGAGGAAAGCAGCCGTCCTTCAACATTCACACCTCTGAATTGTATGATGCACTTTTCCAGTGAAAATGTATACAAGAAGTGTATATTGGAGGAAAGCACACACACACACACACACACACACACACACACACACACACCTGTGTAACTGAGAATAACATACAAAAATTCATTATGTTAGGGAACATTGCTTACAAAAATGTACACATAAAACAAAAAATAAATTCCTTCCAGTAGCACCTTAGAGACCAACTAAGTTTGTTCTTGGTATGAGCTTTCATGTGCATGCACACTTCCTCAGATATTTTTTTATTTTTTATTTTGTTTTGACTATGGCAGACCAAGACGGCTACCTACCTGTAACTGGAAAAAATGTACATATTAAGTATAATTGTATGTAAAACTGCATGGGCAAAATGTGTAAGAATTTTTGTGCAGACTTTCCCCCCTTAAAGTAAACTGATGTGGAAATGAGGCGAAGTGAATTTAGGATTGGGAAAATGAGAAACCAAGGCTGCATTCAGATAGGGGTGTTGTTGTTTTTTTAAACTGCAATAGCTTTACTGGGTATTATGCTAGGACCTCTGCCCTGATTTCTAACCTTCCTTTTACACTGCCATTCCTTGTTATGCTATGGAACTCTGGCTTTTTGATCAATATACTACAATGTCACACTGAATTTTAAATGGTGAGAAAGAACCATGTACATCACCCCAAATTTCGTCAGTGCAAATCTTCTGTGATTTCCTAAGTTATCATGGTTGCAAATAGATTTTTTTCTATAAACATTTAACGTGGAAACGAGTGCTAAACTTTCACCAGATTCCACTAGATTTTCAGAAGTGGCTTTTACGCCATGTGAAAGTTCACATAAAATGTGAAAATGAGCAGATAAAGAAACGTGAAGATGGAGTAGAGTGCCCTCTGAATGCAACCTGAGAGAAATTGATATTGACAGATCTATCCATCCCTGTTATAAATTAAACTCAATTTCTCAGCAGGAGCTGTGATAGCCGTGTAGTCACTGACCTTAGATAAATACTTGCCTCTGGTGTTCCTCCCTCATAAGGATACTTATCTCATGCTGCTGAGGGTTGCAGGAAACTGTGTGATGCTTTACAATGTTGCTTGAGTCAAAAACTTTACGGTGACATACAAAAGAATAAACGGAGAATTTCCTTTTTTTAGTGATGCTCATTTCTAACACTGGCAGGAACAAATTAAAAGGATTTGGTGGCTAAGCAATACTTCAAAATTCAGGAACATGGTCCCTCTGGGTTACCTTGGTGATGGTGCCATATGCAGGCACTACCAGCCAGGTAATACCTAGAAGCTATGGGCTCCTCCAGGCATCCTTTTTATTGTGCATTCATGCTGATTTGTGCTCATGAAAGGATTGGGACAATTATGCATTATCTTGCTTTCAATTCTGTTTAGTGCCTGCAAAATTTTCATGGCGGACATAACTAGTCTATTCATGTCCTGTAGCTTTGTGCTGAAATCCTGTAGCTTTTCATACCACAAATGTTCCAGGGCTTGCTGGTTTTTGTTTTGCTTTTGTGGCACTATAGGCAATAATGCAGTAGCAAAGGAGAAGCACTGTGGAACACCCAATAAAATGGAATGGTGTCTGTACAGCCCAGTATAAATCCACCAGAATACACCTGCAAACAACAACAACAAACAACAGTTTTACATTTGATCTTAGCCAAAAGGCCGAGACGCAATCCAAATAGACTATTATTTGTGGTGTGGCATCCCTTTTGCACATACTTATTTTTGATTCATTGTCATGGCCAATGGCAACTACACTAAAGTTGTTTGGATTGGATTGCAAAAAAACCCTATGTTGATCTGAAGGCTCAGCTTTGCAAAGCTAAGCAGTTGTGAATCTGGTCAGTCTTTGGATGGTAGATTGCCTAGGACTGCTACAGATAGTACATTGGAAGGAAGGTGGAATATAGAAGTCATAAAATAAATACATGCATGTCAATCGTGGTTGTGATGAAAATCCAGCATGCTCAGTTGCGGTAAACACTCCTCCTGGCTTCCAGCCCTTTACCCTCAGAAGCATAAAGGATGTAAAAGCTTTTGTTTCCTTGAAGTTAAGCCCTACTATTGTGGTTATACACCAGACTTATAAGCTGAACCCTTTTAACATTTCATCAATCCCAATTGGCTAGTTGTTGTTGTTTTTTTGCTCTCTGTGGTTTGCTATCTGAAAGTCTTCAAGAAGATTAATTGTCTTATTGCTAATGATTACAGTACAAGATCGTGAAAGGCTCAGAGCCAAAGGCTTTAACCTTTTCTCTCTTTCTTTGAATGGTAAAGAAAGGGACGAGAGTCAGACAGACGGACAGACACACACACACACACACAGAGAGAGAGAGAGAGAGAGAGAGAGAGAGCAGGGTAGGTTTCTTAATACACTATATGTTGCTTTTGATACAGCTTTATTACAGCTTCAGCTTCTGCTGTCTGTTGACTTGCTGTAATCTCCTGAATCCTTCTCAGTCTGTAGAAACCATGAAAACAGCTGGTCTAACAGTGAATTCACACTTTCCTTTTTCTACAGGTCTTGCAGAAACCACATGACCATCAACATTCCTAGAAAAAGAGACAAAAAATCAAGTGCACACAATTCTAACAGACATATACTTGTTCAGATATGCATTTTGGAGTACATAGATTTGTCCATTTTCTCTGCTTACGATAACATCTTAAAGGTAAAGGGACCCCTGACCGTTAGGTCCAGTCGTGTCCGACTCGGGTTGCGGCGCTCATCTCGCATTACTGGCCGAGGGAGCTGGTGTACAGCTTCTGGGTCATGTGGCCAGCATGACTAAGCCGCTTCTGGCGAACCAGAGCAGCACACGGAAACGCCGTTTACCTTCCCGCCAGAGCGGTACCTATTTATCTACTTGCACTTTGACGCGCTTTCGAACTGCTAGGTGGGCAGGAGCTGGAACCGAGCAACGGGAGCTCACACCGTCACAGGGATTCGAACTGCCAACCTTCTGATTGGCAAGCCCTAGTCTCTGTGGTTTAGACCACAGTGCCACCCGTGTCCCATAATAATATATTATTATCTTGTTAATTATGCTGTTTAAATGTGCATTTTACCGTATATTTGACTTCCTTTAGCGGTGGTTTCTTTTGAAGTGTTTTTTTTTTTAAATTTATTGCTAAATTTGTTGTGTTAAATGTGCATTCTGTAGTTGACCTCCTTTGCAATTGTTGCATGCCACCCCAATCTCCAAGCACTGTGAGATTCTAGGGGTTCCAGGCACTTACCCAAGATTTGCGTTTCCTTTGGGAATGAGGCACAACAGAGACTGTGGTGTCTTTATCATATATGGCTGTATATCATATATACAACCTGAGCCTACAATGGAGGGGCTCACAGCATTAACACCCCAAAAGGGTCTTGTTTCTCCCATCTCTTTAGAATCTCCTTGGATTCAAATAGAAATCAAACATTGCTCTCTCTCTCTGCCTTTTTACCGATTTGCTTCTAGCTTACATCACTGAATTCTCAGCTCTCACCTTTGTCTTTCTAAGTATCAGCCAGTTAGTGGGGAGCACCCATTTGCCCCCATTTGTGGCCTCGCACAGATCCACTTCCTTTGTTCCCCTTAATGGCCCATCACCCAGGTGATCACCTAATCAGGAAGCCAGCCTTTCGTAGATTTTAACCCTTGCTGGATCCAGGGGTTATAAGGGTCTTGGCATACAGCCTATTCCCCCCAAACATATAGCATAATGTTTTATTTTGAAATCTTTAAGATAATACTTTAGTTTCCTGTTAATTATACTGCTTTGAATGTATACTTTAAATCTGACTTTTTTCCAGTAATGATATATTCTGGGTTGTTTTATTTGATGGTTTAACCACTTTGAGATTTTCTTTTCTTAAAAATATAAAGCGGTATAGAAAATGAAATGAATACTAATAATATGAATGCTGACTCCTTTTGTGAAGTGGGCTTTAAGTATGAAATGTTTAAATGTTAAAACACATGTTAAACAACAACAGCAATTGTAATGACAGCTGCTTTACCCTGAGGGAAGCAATTCTAGGATAAGCTGTAAGAACAAAAGCAAACTTGGAGCATTCATTGTTGGTATGTCAATGCTGCTCAGAGCAGGGGTGGCTAACCTGGGGTCCTCCAGATGTTGCCGTTGGACTTCAGGTCCATGCTGGCCGGGACTGATGGGAATTGGAGTCCAACAACATTTGAAGAGTCACAGGTTAGACTCCCCTGGTTTAGGACTACATCCATTTATTTCATACTTCATTCCAAGCCCACTTGTTTCCAGCATAAAATGAGCAATGATATACCCATGACACCCACATACGTAATGCAAAGGAAATAGTAAGCAGAGCTTTGGAGAAAGAAGGGTCCGTAGAAAGATGAACTGAAGATGCAGAAAGTACAACAACCAACAGATAACAAGAAGGACTAGTATGTCCAATCTCTTTCTCTGAGAATATGTAATCCCAGTGTGATGCTCCCTTGCAATTGTATATGGTTATTCTTTCTTATTTTTAGAATACTGTATAAGATATAACCATACAAAACCCTGCCCTGAGAAATTATCATCTTTACTGTGTATGTGTGTGTGTGTGTGTGTGTTTGTGTGTGTGTGGCCCATAGCAAGATTGTGTTTATAAAAGTTTCCACAGAAGAATGTCGGGAAAGTGTGGTCACTAAACCATTTACGCCCACTGCCTGGTTTTCCCTTAATAGAGATAAACAGTACAGGAAATTTTACTGCTATGTGTCTTGGATACATATGAAGGATATATGCATGGCCACTTTGATAGCACTTCATTAATTCAGAAGGTGGGAATGACTAATGCCAAGTGACTATTGGAAAATCGGCCGTATTCTGTAAGTGTTAGAAACTAATATGGAGGAGAGTATGGGCTGTTTGCTCTGAAGAGTGCAATGTATGTGCCTTTACGGTGGTGAGGAATTTTTACTTGGGTGACAGCCCAGTTTATTACCTGATTTCAGTGGAATTTACTTCCATGCATTGTGCTCATTATTGGGGTGTTACATTTTCACCCCCACTCCTAGGCTGGCTCTAGACACATCAAAGAAGCGTTTCAATTTAAAGCGTTGTAAATTTAAACGGGGAAAACAGGTAGAGAAAAACAGGACTCCACGTCGCCAACTGGTGGCAGAATGTTACATTGCACACACAATGCGTATAAAAAAGTCCCTAGGCAACATTACTTGAATTTAGCCTAACAGCTGCATCAAAGCACTCACTCCTCTACTGTGTCATTGACTGTCCCTGATCTGACCATTGGCTACAGTTGCATCTTGGCTAAAAATATATGTCAATGGTTTTACATGGCAAGTCATTTTTAAATCTCTGTAATCTTTTTGAAAAAGAAACCTTTTGGCACAAAAGGTAGTGCAGGACATTCCATGTAATCTTTACATTTGTTAATCAAATGTATAGAGAACTATTTTAAGTATATATTTGAAGTGGCATACAGAAAGGCTTCAATCCAACACATTGGATTCAATGAGCTTAAGTATTCCTACCTTTGTGCTGGATTTAGATTTATTAAATTGTTATATAAATCCAAGTTTAAAATAAGCCATAAGAATGAGCAGCAGGAATTCATAAATGAAAATAACTCTTTGTAACTATAAATGGGGTTGTGTTTTTTTCAGACTCAGCTGGGTTTGTTTACTATGGCCTGTTGTTACTGAGGATGAGCTGTCCACACATTTATACTCATGCAGTAGAAGTGTGTTTGTGTGTTGGCACACACTTTTCTGTGCAAGAAGCCCCTGTGTAAACATAGGTTGGTCCCCAAAGCAGCTGGTCTAGTGGGACAGAGCTGTGAAGCCATCTTCCCAATAGTGGTATGACATGGGTGCGGTGGGGGCAAGGCGGTGGTGATGTTGGAGCTCCACAGATTAATTAATGGGAGCATGATAAAGTACGATGAGGTGGCCCGCCAAGTACATGGATTCCCCCTCATTACTGAAAACCACAGAGCTATTCATGCTCACATGGCATTCAGCACCAGAGATGCTACATGTGCCACAGAACTATTGGACTTGGGAAGATGCTTCATGGAACTAAAATACAAGATCTGTTGGAAGGAGTTGAGTAGAAAGCACTCTCCCTTTCCTCCATATCCTATAGCAGGGATGTCCAGCCAGTTGATTGTGATCTACCGGTAGATCCCCGGCTGATTCTGGTAGATTGTGGGATCCTTATCGTGTACTAAAAGGGGGGGAGAGCAAAAAAACTTTGTGCAATTCTCCCCCCAAAAGTTCAAGAACTCTGGGTGATCCACCCACCCCACGCACACTCCTCCTCCCTCCAATGACAATGACAGTTTTTTAAATACTGGGAGTAGATCACAGCCTCTTGGGAATTGGACATGCCTGTCCTATAGAAATGGTACAGATGTGGGAGCAGAACTCTCTGTATATTTTGCCAACAAATCTCAGCACAGAGGACTGCTAATATCCATAAGAAATCTTTTACAGTAAAATCAACACAAAGCCTCGCCTTTACTGTATATTCAAATATCCTTGACTGTAAAGACATGATAGGCAGGGTCAAATGCAATTTTAATCATCGACAGGAAGTCGAACTGATAATACTAATACTACTAATAACAATTCTTTTTTGTAACCGTGGCATGTTTCTCAGTACATTAAGAAGCTGAATTTGGAGGCAAAGATTAGCAGTACATATTCAATAGCACAGTGCAGCATGTTTTTAAATAGTAAAGGACTGCAATGTCTTAGTGACTTCTGTGAGATGGGCTGGCCTGGCTGCTCCTCTCTTTCAGCAATTTTAGGCAGCAAGTGAAGTCAGAGAGCTGTGACTGACGAGTGCGTTGTTTGGCCACCAGGCGATATGTGTACGTTTATTGCACTGTACAAAGATGCAGCCTTCAGGTTAAAGAAAACAAAATCTGATGCTTATAATACAAACCTTAAGTCCCATTTTGCGGCCATTTTATACTTCCTTCTTCTATAGTCCCTCCTTCTACCTTGCAAGGGAGGCTAGTCTGAGAGCTGGCGACTGTCCCAAAGCAGGAAGCGAGTTAAGTGTGTTTAAAATGTGAAAAGATAAGTCTACACAAGCGGCCATCAGAGTATACAGTAGTACCTCCGGTTACGTAACCCGTAAACTTTGGGATGCGAAAGCAGCAAACCTGTCTGAAGTATTTTACCGACTGTCCCAAGGCAGGAAGCGAGTTAAGTGTGTTTAAAATGTGAAACTACACAAGCTCAGAGTATACAGTAGTACCTCCGGTTACGTAACCCGTAAACTTTGGGATGCGAAAGCAGCAAACCTGGAAGTATTTTACCGGGTTTTGCCGTGCGCACATGCACAGAAGCGGTCCTCAAGTTGCGGAAACCTCAGGATCCAACTGGACCTCCAGAACAGATCCTGTCTGCTACTGTACTTTCTTTTTGTTTACCGAGGTTTCCCCCCATTTGTGTTCTGCTGAGAAACTGCACAGAGTATACTTGATTGTCCATGAATGCCAACATGTTAGTCATTAAGATACTGCAACACTTACTATTTCATGTGTTTCTTCTTCTTCTTCTTCTTCTTCTTCTTCTACTTCTTCTTCTTCTTCTTCTTCATCTATTAAATTTTTATTTCACTTCCCCCCCCCCATCGTTACATATATCTCATATCAATAACATACATTTTACATCACTTCACCCCTTCCCTCCTGGGCTTCCCTTGACTTCCACTTCTGATTTATTTTCCCCTTATTACATACTGCTGTTTCTTAAAAGTCCACTATATCATTTCTTGTTGCGCTGGCAAAGAACGACGCGATGGACAGGATGGTATCAACGGGAAGGCAACCACGAGCAGCGCCTGCGGGCTCCCTTTTATTGGCAATTTCACACAGGTTAATGATTAGTTATACAGAAACAGTTTCACGAACCAAATAAGAAAACCCCTCACCCAAAGGTGGGACATCCACACCATATAAGGAGATGCTCCTGCCCTGGGTTCCTTTGGTGACACCCCCAACTCCTCCATTGTGTACGTGCTTTTCCTCCATGCCTCTCTCTGCATGCGCCCCTCCCGCTGCTCATTTTGTGACTTTCCAGTACTTTCCCAGCCATTCCTTTGTTCTCCTGTCCTTTCCAACACGTGCATCCCCATCCTGGCGCTCCTGTCAATGTGGCTTGCCAGCACTGTTTGTCTAACCTTTGCAGAATTGACGTGGCTTGCCAGCGCCAATCTGACCACAATCCCCACAATTTCTTCATTATTTTAAATGTTCTTTCATGTGTTGCTTCTTGGGGGAAGGGGTGTATGTGTCTTAATTTAGGAACTGCACCAGGGTTCCCAACCACTTTCATCCAGACTTGAGTTTGGGGCATGTGCAGGTGGTCAGGACTGAACAAGTTGCCAGAGGCTGAGGATTTCACTAAGTGAAGCTTCCCTGGCCATAGATCTTTAGCAAGCCAAAGCTGGTGGCATCCCCGCTTCTCTCCTTTCTATGCAGCATTTCAAAGGTAGGGCAACCTTCCCTGTGCCTGGATCAGCTAAGCCCCCCAAGGAACCTTTCCCCCTTCCCTTCTTGCCCAAGTTCATGGAATCCTGCACAGACCTGGTGTGCTAGTTAAAAGATGCAATCTCTAACAAAGGCAGACATTCATCAAGCTTGTTAGGAATTAGCAGTCTCTTTTCATTCAAATTTAATTGGCAGGCAAGTTCAACTTGCATTTGTGAGGGGTGAGGCATTCGAAGATGGTTTTATGGTTGCAAATAATAATAATAATAATAATAATAATAATAATTAGATTTTAGAGCTGGAGCCAAGAGGACCTCATCAGACAGGAAGAGAATGGTCTCCTTGGTAATATTTAGAATACTTTCAAATCCAAGTGCTTTGAATTAGATCTTTCCCAGCACTTGAATGGCATTGTTAGCTCTCTAATGTATTGGGAATTACAGCTAAACATAATCATCATAGTAGCTAGGAGAAGGAAATTACCAGATGAGGCCTTGTAATTCTATACCTCTGGTTAAGATTGCTTAATTTCATTTTCATCTCTTTTTCTCCTTTTTAAAAAACATTAATTCCATTCAGTGATTAATGCTGCAGTGTTCCCATGTATAAAAATGTGACACACCCCACTCAAAAAGACAGAACAGTCATATTCAAAATTCTAAATGGATTTTAATATTTGGTGCCCAAACGTATCACTGTTTATTTCTCAGTATATTTAGGATCTGTCCTACTGTCCTGAAGGCATCCAAGGAAACATGCACCTCTTGCAACTCAAGACATTTCCACCATAAGCATTAAAAAATGAGGGAGAAGGACTTCTCTATGGTGGTCCTACCATAGCTTTAGAATTTCCTTCTACCAGACCTGCGCCAAGGAACTTTCCAAAAGACCTTGAAATTCTTGTTTTCAATTGGCCTTTCAGGAGTGATATTTTATTAGCTGGATAGTGGCTCTTTTTGTTTGTATTATTTGTTTATTGGAGTTTTCCCACATTTTTACAATAGCATAATTCAGTCTCTTCCTCCCCTTGATTCCTCTCCCTCCATGGACGGCTTACTCTCACTGTTGAATTATATTTTTCTCTGCTCATTTTGCTCATTATTATTATTATTATTTTAAAAGGATCAGTTGTTTGATTTTAATTTTAACATTTTGTGCTACTGTCTTTGTGCTACTGCAACCCATTCAAGTGATGGGTGTTGTCCCTCCCAAAAACTCAATACTCCATAAATTCCACTCACCTGGACTGTGGGCAGCAGTTTCAGCACAGCATGACTTGCCACTATCTCCAGGCGCCTTTTTCCACTTCCACTGGTCGGCATGAGGTGGCATGGGGGAATTTGAATTTAGAGGGGGAATTTGAATCTAGCCCACCTGTGAAATTGACCAATCACGGATGGGCTCAGGAGGCTGACATAGCAGTGGTGAAGATGGATGGAGACTCTTGCAGGGTCTTTGTTCTGGTCCGCTTCCCAGGCATAAATTAGACCCACTTCCTTGCCCTTCACTGAAAGTCAGATTTCAAATCTCCCTCCCTCCCTCCTTCCCATTATTTTCGGAGGATTTTCACCATACAGAGTTGGTTCCATGTAAAGACCTTGCTATGGAAGTTTTCCGTTGCCATATTCAGGGCCAGGAAGAAATTTTGTCCCCAAATTGGCTGGTCTGGGAGTTTTTGCCTGCCTTGTAGCAACTGTCACAACTTTGGCGGATAAGGCATTGGGCAAAATCCTTAGTCTCGAACAGTGTGTGTTGTATGAGGGACTCACCTGCTGCTGAGGGCCTGAAGGACCTTGCCTGCCTCTTTCCATCTGGGCAGAGAAGGCTCCGTTTTTGTTTTTTAAATTGCTTTTATTTTTTATCTATGTCATTTTAAATTGTAATTGCTATAAACGCTGTATTCTTAGTTTTAGATTTTATGATTTACTAGCTGGCCCGGCCACGCGTTGCTGTGGGTTTTTTCTTCCCCTTGCTTTTTAAAATTCTCCTGACCCCGAGAGTATTCTGGAAGCTCCTGTTTTCATTCTTCCCTGTCCCTTTAGAGCAGGGGTCAGCAACCTTTTTCAGCCTTGGGCCGGTCCACTGTCCTTCAGACCATGTGGTGGGCCGGACTATATTTTTTTGGGGGGGGGAATGAACTAATTCCTATGCCCCACAAATAACCCAGAGATGCATTTTACATAAAAGAACACATTCTACTCATGTAAAAACACACCGATTCCCATTACATAAAAGAACACATTCTACTCATGTAAAAACACCAGGCATGCGAAGCTGCGGCGGCCATTTTAGGAGAGGGCAATGGCGACCTTAAAGAGCATTCTCCCCCACCCCAGTCCCAAAATTACCCAGTCCCAAAATCACGCACCCCAGCGAAACAATCCCCTCAGAGCTGGTCTTACTCAGTGCGACCTCTCAGGCATGCCTCCTGCTCCGTGTTTTTTTCCCCCTCGGAGCATGCGAAGCTGCGGCGGCCATTTTAGGTGAGGGCACAGGCATTGTTGCTCTGGCCAGGTCTGATGATGTCGACGGCCATCTGCCTTTCTATTGGATGCTGTTGGAGTCTTCATTCCTTTTACTGGTGAGGAATAATAGGCACGCCATTTTTTTTGCCTTTATTCTATATTTTAGGCATGACAGGTGTGTTTTTTTAAATGCCAGATCCTTCCTCGATGGAAATTGTTTTCCATTTGGTTGTGTACTTTTCATCTCACACCCCTGGTAGCAGGCTTCTTGCACCTGGGCATGCAAATTTACAGCACTGTGTGCAAGAAGGGGAATAGAAAACAATACTGTACACTTATTAAATTTGTCTGAATATAACATTTAGTCTGTTTCACTCATTCATATGTTTAGCTCTTGGGGCATGTGTGCTGTATAGACAGTATATGAACTTGAGGTTCAGTTTCCACCTCTTGTGGATAGATGCTGAGAACCCTTAATAGCTACCTGCAGGCAGAAACAAATTTAAAAGGAGAGGGCTAAATTTAATAGAAAGGTTCAATACCTTCATTTGGATATGAAGTATTAAAGATGAAATGGGACAAAAGTGGACTTTATTACATTTTTGTGATGACTTTTTTTTTTTTTACTCAAATAACCTTCTATAGGTTCTTCTGAGGAATATTCCCTTGTGGTCTAAAAAAAACTGTCCCAGGAAGCTCTCAGTACTAGGTACTGTGGTAAGGCAATCAGGCATGTTTGGGACAAAGCTTCTACCAATGATTTTTGTAAGATTTAAACAATTATGTGAGGACGTTTTAGGAGAAAAGTGCTTAATTTCAAAAGAGTTTGAACACTTACTTAACCATAAAATAATGTAGGAAAACACATCCACCTACACCTAATCTGAACTGTTTCCCTACCCTGGAGTCTGGATCCATTTCCTTCTGATTTTAGCTCTGTTTTCTTTGCAGCAAGGTAACTCACTCCCTTTGTGCATTTTACGTCTATACATGATTTCTACTCGTCCAGCCAACCTTTGGCCAATCAGAAGGACAGGAGAGCCCTATTTACACTAGGTTTCTTTTCCCTGTTACTGTGTTGATTCCTTCCCCCACCAACTTAAGTCTTCCTCCTTCAGGTTTAGATAATAATCATATTTATACCCCTCCCATCTGGCTGGGTTTCCCTAGCCACTCTGAGCAGCTTAAAGATAAAGGTAAAGGGACCCCTGACCATTAGGTCCAGTCGCGGACGACTCTGGGGTTGCGGCGCTCATCTTGCTTTATTGGCCGAGGGAGCCAGCGTACAGCTTCCGGGTCATGTGGCCAGCATGACTAAGCCACTTCTGGTGAACCAGAGCAGCACATGGAAACGCCATTTACCTTCCAGCCGAGAGGTACCTATTTATCTACTTGCACTTTGACGTGCTTTTCAACTGCTAGGTTGGCAGGAGCTGGGATTTGAACCACTGACGTTCTGATTGGCAAGCCCTAGGCTCTGTGGTTTAGACCACAGCACCACCCGCGTCCCTCTGAGCAGTTGTTGTTGTTCAGTCGTTCAGTCGTGTCCGACTCTTCGTGACCCCATGGACCAGAGCACGCCAGGCACGCCTATCTTTCACTGCCTCCCGCAGTTTGGCCAAACTCATGCTAGTCGCTTCGAGAACACTGTCCAACCATCTCATCCTCTGTTGTCCCCTTCTCCTTGTGCCTTCCATCTTTCCCAACATCAGGGTCTTTTCTGAGCAGCTTACAGCATATATAAAAAACATCAAGCATTAAAAACCTCCTTTGACTCTCCAGTGATAACTAAAACAATAAGCAACGGTTGTTCGGCCCCAAAACAGAACACAAAACGAAGTATTTTCATTCTTTCACAGAGTTCCAGAATATAGCTTTAAAACAATTATCCTCTCCATCCAGTAGAATGCAGTATGAGCACCCTGCATTTGAAGAGCAGAAGCTTATGCTATTCCTTGGTCTAGTTAGCGAGTTAGAGGGAGAGGGTTGCGTTTTGCAGAAGTATATTATACTGAGCCCCCAGTTTATCATATCACAAGCCTGCCCCTCCTGAGACAAGTTTTGCCTTTTTTGCATTCTATGATTCATTGCAATTGATAGGACCATGCATGCAAATTTGCTCTCTCTCTGTGTGTGTATGCAATATAATTAGTTGGGCTATGTCTCACATTATACTTTTAAAATTAGTATCAATATAATCATTAGTGACTTAGCTTACTAAATTATATGATTTCCTCATTGTCACTGGATTCCAGCTTAGATATGGATGATGGCCACTACTGTGAAATGAAGAAATAAATTGTTGTGTATTAAATAAGATATTCTGGCAGCAGGGTAAAGTATTGCTATTGGTCAATTTGAAGTGTTCAATCACAATCCACAGCCTGATTGGGTCCCGCCGGAAAGTTTGAATATTATTGGTTCCCGCTAAAATGTATCTTTTCCCTCAGTCCCAATGTGTCTATAAATAGAGCTTTCCCTACCCCCTATCCCCAGTCTTGTCTTATCCCTTACAATAAAGAGCTGTTTTCACTAAGAAGTGTTGCTGGACTTCTTGCTATCAGAACCCACGACACAACATACTGGCGACGAAGGTGGGATTGAATTAGGCCGGCTGAGGGCTGCTGACCCTAGCGACCTGATTCTGGCGACAAGACTCCCTGTGACTGACAGGACAGATCAGTCCACTAAGATGGCTGCGTCACGGTTCATGGAACCATTTCATCCCGGAGCAACTGAGGCCTGGGATGCTTACCTCGAGCGCTTTGAATTCAGCGTGGCAGCAAAAGGGGTCACTGACGAGGAAAGGAAAAAGGCGTTGTTCCTGAGTTGCTGCGGGGCAGAGACCTTTGAGTTGGCTCGGGCAATTCTGGCCCCCACGACACTGCGGGAGGCGTCGTTCGCGAGCATTACGGAACACCTCTCCAATCACCTTAATCCGACAGCGTCGAAGATGACATGGCGCATCGAATTCCACAAGAGGCAACAACGACCTGGAGAGACGGTAGCAGTTTTCCTCACCGAACTGAGGAAGCTGGCGAGACACTGCAAATTCGCCAACTTGGAGGAGGCCCTGCTGGATCGGTTTGTGTGCGGCCTTCGCAGCAGCAAGGGCCGCAGGCGGATTGCGGCAAAACAAGATATGGATCTGTCGACAGCGCTCCGTGAGGCCATTGCGACAGAAAGCGCTGAGAGAGAGGAGCAAGACCCGGACCAGCGAGCCGAAAAGAGAGCTGGAGCGTCAACCCACACCGTGGACGACCAGGATGTCAGCCCCAACCAAAGCCCTGTGCGGGGAATAGAGATGGTGCGACAGGAGAGCACAGCAAATAAAGGTCGGCAGGGGTCTGCCCTGGCTGCGGCGGATCACATGAGAGAAGGAAGTGCCGGTTCCGAGAAGCTACGTGTCATGCTTGTGGGAAAACGGGGCACATAGCCAGGGTCTGCAAGTCGAGTGGCACGTCGGGGTCCGCGAAATCAAGAGGTCAGAGGACATCCACAGCGACGCACCAACTCGACGATCAACTACCTCACAAATCGAGGGCAGAACTGTGCCATTTCCAGCCCAAGGGATGTTTACAAAAAAACTGTGACCCAGCTTAATATTTGTGTTTACAATTCAGTGCATCACTGTCACATCAAAGTAAGCATAGCAGATCTACTGGCTATAAAGAAGCTAAATTGCACAATCTCCTAGCATGCACTGAATTTTTTAGGGCTTTCTGTTAGTTCATCTATATTTGTTCTGTTTTTCCTGATGTACTGGCTGTGGGAAAGACATCAAGATCCTCCTCCCAACAACTAAATTACGAAAATCCAACCTTTGTCTTAAAAACAACTGTTTGGAAAGGTGAAAAACTTTCCCAAGACAACTTGATATTGCTTCAGTCCTGTAACAAGGCTTCTGACCTGGAGATATTCTTCATTGCAAAATGGAGGAAAAAGAGTTTCAGTCTTCTCTCTGCACAAATGAGCACCTAGCAGAGTGCAAAATGATGTGTCAAGAAGTTTAAGCGAGGCACAAGCCTTTGCTGGGTTTGTTCAGCCCACATAAACAAACGCCTCAAATCTTGTCCCCACGCGACACACACATAAATCATGCAGAATCAAATGTCTTTAAAGGACATGCTTCCACCACCCCACCCCATCCCATCCCAATAACAGCCTCTCATTCTGCTTGAGGGAAACTCATTCACATGGACAACCCTAGCCAATCAGTGATCACATTGTGAGCAGCCTGCACAGTGCTATACAGCCAATAAAATGTGACTACTTGATGACCTCAAAAAGGTCAGGTGAAGTCAGTTGAGAGTGAGAGTAAGTCAAGGTGATACAGATAGGTGGATATTAAGGTGTGTCAAAGAAAGGGATGTATATCTTTCTACACACTGTTTAAAATGTTTACAAAAAAACTGTGACCCAGCTTAATATTTGTGTTTACAATTCAGTGCATCACTGTCACATCAAAGTAAGCATAGCAGATCTACTGGCTATAAAGAAGCTAAATTGCACAATCTCCTAGCATGCACTGAATTTTTTAGGGCTTTCTGTTAGTTCATCTATATTTGTTCTGTTTTTCCTGATGTACTGGCTGTGGGAAAGACATCAAGATCCTCCTCCCAACAACTAAATTACGAAAATCCAACCTTTGTCTTAAAAACAACTGTTTGGAAAGGTGAAAAACTTTCCCAAGACAACTTGATATTGCTTCAGTCCTGTTTCTGACCTGGAGATATTCTTCATTGCAAAATGGAGGAAAAAGAGTTTCAGTCTTCTCTCTGCACAAATGAGCACCTAGCAGAGTGCAAAATGATGTGTTTTAAGCGAGGCATTAGTCTATTTATTGCACAGATATTGATGTGTATTGGATTTGGTCTATTTTTGAGACAGTGCCATGGTAACTAGTCTCGCTTGACAAAGGCCTTATGTCAGAGCCAAATTAAAGTACGTAGAGACTGAACTTCAGGTAGCCTGTGAGATCAAGGCTTCTAGCACAATAGTGCACCCAGCAGCAACAGAAAAACAAGCTGCTGTGCCTTTTTATTTTCTGAAAATAACGCTCATTGGAGACTGCAGAATCAATTGTCAAAGTACCCAGGGCAGTCATGCCTTCTCATTCTAATGATGCCATCATTTCTGCTGCAATTACAACAAATCAGAATGGGTAATACCAGGGGAGGGGGCACAATTTCAGGCCACAAGCAAGGGGGCAATTGAAAAGAGTTTTTGGCTGTAATCCTGGACACAGAGTTACATAGATTTGAATATACAATTTCAGGCCACAGTAGCAAGGGGGCAATTGAAAAGAGTTTTTGGCTGTAATCCTGGACACACTTACATAGATGAATATAAATCCCATTGAGCATAATGGGTCTTACTTCTGAGTATACAAGCGTATAATTAGGCATTTAGATATAAAGGTACATTTTACAGAACAGACCATGGATTTGAAAATTAAACACTCTAGCCATTGCTGCGAATGGCACCTCCAGTAATCAAAGTCAGGAGACTCCTATATATTTTTCGTCCTGTATTGTTCATTTGCTGTTGTTTGTACATACATTAGACAGTGTTGGGGCTCTTTTACAGCATACAATCATATCTGGAAAGCAATTGGTGCTGATAACACCAAAGTCGCTGGTTGGACCCCCTGCATATTCCTGCGTTGCAGGGGCTGGTCTAGATGACTCTCAGGGTCCCTTCCTCTACAGTTCTAGAGTTTAATTTCCATTCCCATGCATGTACGCCAGTGGGCTTTCAAACAACTGAAGGTAAAGCCAATCAAAGCTGAAGTCAGCCAAGACACATGGGACTACCTAAATTTCCGTAGCAACATGTTTGCTTTCTCGGTTGATAAGTGAAAATGTAGGCGCAAGGCACAGGTACGGGACTCAGGAGAGCAACTTTCATTGGTTAGTTGCCAACCAGAGATCAAGACCACCTTGAAGCCCGATGCCTGGTGTGTGATGCTGGGCTGTGGTTGCTTAATTGTGAGAAATGTACCCTCTGCATACAAATGGAACTTCACGGTTACTTCACCTGCTCTAGAGTTAACTTGGATCCAATTTCTGAAAACATGTTTGGGGCTAGTCAACTTGGTCTTTTCCAAATGTTCTTGGGCTCTAACTCCCATCAGCTCTAGCCTGCACAGCCAGTGGCGATGGGAGCTGTAGTCAGCGTGTCTGAAGGGCACCCCATTGGCTACCCACGCTTTAGTGAGTCCCATTTTCTGCTGACTCCCACAGGAATTTCGATAAAGGATTTAACCCACCTTCAACTCAAAATTGCTCCAAATACATCTTAGGACTCACCTGCCTGTGCTTCTTCAAATATCTATTTATTTACTGCGTTTATATCCCACTTTCTTCTCCAAGGAGCACATGGTGGCAAACTGTACATGGTTCTCCACTTCCTCATTTATTTCCCACAAGAATCCTGTGAGGTAGGTTAGGCTGAGAAGCAGTGACAGGCCCAAGGTCACCCAGTGAACTTCAAGGCCGAGTGGGCATTTAAACCCTGGTCTCCCAGGTCCTAGTCTGACACGACACCACACTGGCTCTCTTGCCCAAGAACAATTATGTTGACCTCAGTGGGACTTAATCTGAAGGCATGTGAAAGACTATAGCCACAATCTCCCTATGCATTTCCTAAAGTAGATATTACAAGCCCTTCTGTAATTCAAGGTTATCATTATCACCATGCAATTCTTAGTACGTATACAGAAATATGCCATCATATCTAGGACTATCATTAGGCACCATCATTTCTTGTTTCATGATTTACATCTGTGTGAGGAATAATTCTTTGAATGTGGTGTGTTGATTACAAGCTATAATTTTGGCAGTCTCAGATTAGCCTTTGGGAGAGAATACGGACCTGCCACCCAGTGGTGGAGCTTCATGCTCCGGCTCTGGGGGAAAGAGAGCAGGTGGGGGCGGGGCGGGACGCCCAGTTCGGGTTGGGGGGCAGCCACGATGGCACCCCACCGAGATCATGCTGCCAGGGGGCGATGTGCTCCCCCCACACCCCTCTTCCTCCGCCACTGCTGCCACCACATTTCCAAAATACTTGCCACATCTTCCCCATATTTGAGAGAAAAGAAAAGACAGCGGCCACATCAAAGACTATGAATACAGTCTTACCACTGTTTTGAATTAACGTGACTGCATTTAAACAAATCTCATTGTGGAGCGATAAAAGAAATTATTAGGGCTCTTGGAACGAGGGAACATTCTGTTCGGTTGTCAGTCTTGATTCACTTTCTCTGCAACCTTTACTGAGAAGACAAATCAATAAAGATGTTGAAGTTGCTCAGCCATTAAGTCATGTAAATGCATCATGCAGTTAATAGTTAATCGTGCAGGGTCTGGGTGGGTGGTTTAGCATCCATAGAAGCTGGTTCAGACTAGACATGATGCCGTATCCATGTCCACTCAAAGTATCTACTAATAGAATCCATTGGCACTTCCTCCCAGGAAACCGAGTGTAGGATTGCAGCCTAAGAAATATGGTACTTGCTACTGCATCTTTCCCTCAAACAATTAAAAGCAAGCTTGACACAGGCACCCCTGGATTTTCATTAGTACTGCAGCATACTGGGAAAAGGAGACAGCCTTTTTCTCCTTACCTGCAGTCCGGACAAAAAAATCCCCCCCTAATCTGGTGTCTACTGTTAGCTCTGAGGCAAGGCTTCTATGGGCACTAATAGCAGCCAGTAGGAGGGAAATTTTAACTGGGACCACACAGTGGGGAGGAAAGAATTGAACTCGCCCTCCCCACATTCTGCAGGCCCACACAATGAAAATCACCTCCATGCTTGCAAGAACAAGTGTAGTGCTTAATGTCCTATTTAGTTTGCTTGAAAGCTTTACATGTATGGAACCACAGTTAAATAGGTGTGAGGTGATCGTGGCATAAGCACAGGTATCACTAAGCCTATAAAAGTTTTGAAGAAACAAAGTAGACTTCTGTCCGTTACTTGAAGACAAAATATATGGGCCAGATGCTTTCTAAGAGTTTGCCCTGGCCCATAGCTAAATGTTGCATGGTGTGGCAGTTTTTGGGGGGCTCACAGTTGGGGAAAGATGGGTTAAACTTCCTTCTCTTGTGTTGTGGTGGTCCCAATGACCTCCTCCCCCCCCCCCGCTGGCCCGGGTGCTTAGTATTACATTTTAAAATCCCCTGATATGGTTGCTAACCACATGATGGATGTAACATTTATGTACTTTGTCCTTCTGCTCCCATGGTTAGGGGAGCAATTCTGCCTTGCACAGGTTGCTTAGAGGGGCTTGTTCTCCTGACTGGAAGGCTGACTGGAGAGAGAAAATCTGTGTCACATGGATATCCTAATTTGTTGTTCATCAGCCTCTACTTCCAGGTTATGAGTGCCTGAAATGTTGATTATAGGATTTGTGGGTATCAGTGGAGATCTGTTAAATAGGGTAACGTCAGTGACGAACATTGCATTCGATGAATAAAGAGCTCTATTTTAGAAATGGCAATCAAATACAACAAAGGCGAAGTGCGCAAATGCCTTACATACAGAGCACTGCTCAGCAACCAGGTCCCTGGGTTTAATTTTTTTTTACCTACTCTGTTGCTAGGAGACGGGACCGCTGTGTTCCTACCAGTTCCACACTTGCTTGAGGATCTAGTAATTGGCATGTGTGTGTGTGTGTGTGTGTGTGTGCGCGCGCGCACCAGTTCCCAAAATATCACAGAAATGTATTTAATGAAAGGACTGCGGATGCTGGCAAAACCTGAAAACTTTGAAGGAATGAGCAAAGTTCAATAGCATTCAGGAATGAAGCAGGACACAGTGGGGTTTGACCGGCAACCTAGATAAACAGAGATTAAAGTGGATCTTAAGTCAAGCTGCATGCTCAGACCAGGATTGGGCAAGTGTGTAGGTCTGGGGGGCGGGGCACTGACGTGATCTATGTATGTGTTGATTGAGGACTCCTGCAAGCCTGTTGCAGAAGAGAGGACGACATGCTCAGTCCGTATGTAAACAGGGAGACAGGCTCACCAAATAGCCCTGCCCCAACATCTCACATTCCAAATAGCCCTGTCCATTGGCACAGACATCTGCAGGGAGGGAACTTTATTGTCCAGCTGCACGGCTGACGTTTCCCTCCTTAGGGATATTTGCACTGCATATGCAGATACCAGGGTTGGGGCTACTTGGATTGTATGACATTGGGGTAGGGCTGGGGGTGGGGGTGGGGCAAGGTTACTACTCCCCTACTCACATGTTGAGAGACTGCATGTGCTAGTCTTCTGAAAAGGACTGCACTGCTCACATTCATGCAGGGGTAAAACTAGGTTTCATTTCACCCATTGGCGGAGGAAGCCTCTCCGCCACCCAGGCCGGCGGAGCGGAGGCACCCCCCTGGGGGCGGGGCATCACGACGCGCCGGAGTCGAATCTCCGGCCATGCGTAGTGCATCCGGGCTGCCGCTGCTGCTCCCACAGCGAGCTGGTGGCGGCTTGTGGGGCTGCCCCGTCCGTCCGTAAAGAAGCATGGAAAGGGTGCCAGGTGTCACTGCCCCTCCCCTGGAACCCGGAGTGGCCCGCCCCCTACGCCCCGCCCTTCCTACGCCACTGATTTCACCTGGGTCAAAGATCTAGTTTGCACACCCCCTATGTGCATTTGTGTACACACACACACACACACTGGTTGGGAGCTTCAAAGGCACCCCTCTGGAGGCTTAACCCGGGACAAGAAACCTGGCTAGCCTCCCCGTAGCTACGGCCCTGCATTTATGTAATTTAGTTTCGAAATCATAACTATTATAAAACATGAAGGCCGAGGCTGTATAAAGTGATGGAGAGGACCAAAGCTGGTGTGTGTGCACAGAGCAGAGATTGGGGACAGTGATGTGGAAACATTTCCCTGTTCACTGCCTCTTCCTTCTCCCCACTCTGCTATGGAGGAGCTAGACTTCATCTGCGATTGTATTCCCACAACCTAGGACTGGCTGAAATATTAGCAGTCAGTTGGTGGCAGAGAAATGAGCCATAGTTCCAGCTATTTCTGCAAAGCAGGCCTCTTTGCCAGAGTTATAAAAACACTGAGCCGGCTAAATGCTCCAGGCATTGCACTTGTTTTGCATTAATCTTGTGAATATTTATCTATCTATTTATTTATTTGCAAAACCCACCCTATTGCAAATGTAATATGTTTTAAATATTTTTTAATTCTGGATTTTAAATTGTGTAACCCACCCTGAGACCAGCCGGTGAAGGCTGAGTAATAATGATGCTGCTGATAGTAATAAGGTTAAAAAAAAAAAACGTATTTCTGAAAGAAGAAGCACACTGTTTTATAGATGTTGTGTTGGCATCTATTAGAAGAAGCATTCCCTTGTGTGTAAGAGAAAAGGGAGACAAGCTTTTTTTGCAGGAATGTGTTTTAAAATGTTCAGTGCCACTTGCTTGACAGTTCTGAGCAAACAGAACTTTGTGCCTCGTTTGTTGTATCGGACTGGGTGGAAGGGCAGCAGGTGGAAAGGGAGGCGGGTTTTGTTATTGCTGTCAAAACGAAAACTCAATAAATAACAAAGATGGTGCTTGCCATCTGCAGTTCTACAAATTATGCAAAATCATTGATGAGCAGCGTATTTCCCATCGATTATTTGTTTAATGGATTAATTTAACCCGTTAATCAGTTACACATTCTTACATGCACATCCTTCTCTTTCCAAAGTCTTTGCAATATACAAATCCTTTCAACACATACATATAAAATACGCTTCATAATGATAGACATTTTGCTAGTATATAGATAATTGTAAGTTTAGAGGTCTTACTGAAATATTGCCTTCTCCCACATATATCTTACCTGAGCCTTGAGCTCCTTTTCAGACATAGCTGCCCCAAGGCATTTTGCTACCTGAGGCAAAGAACAAGATGGCATCCCCATCCCCATTCCACATGCAGGGTTGGCCGTTGGATCCCACTTCAGCACTGGCAATGGGATAGCACCTCACCTAGTTATTTTCCAGGGTGCAGGGCAGGCCATCTGCCACAGACAGCTCTGTTTGCCAATCCTCATAGTTACTACAGACCCACCCATGCACCTGAAGCCTAAGTAGGCTGCTGCCTCACTTAGCCTAATGAAAGGGCCGGCCCTGTTTTCAGAGTCCTGCTCCAGGCGCCTCTGCCAAGGTAAGTGAAATTCTCCCATACCTTTTGCGATCTGCGATTTTAAAGCGATACACTATAAACACTCTGTTTACGTGGCATGTATTTTTAGCCATGCCATGAAACTGGTTTCGAAGTGCGTGTGTGCACTGTGGGATGGGTGGCAGCAGTTGAGCTTTTGGGCGGCTTCCATAACATCTGTTCCACCATGGCTGGTCACCTAGACTTCAAGACCAGCAATGCCAGGGGCCTCTGCTACCTTCTCCATGCAGTGTTTTGCTCAAATTTTGCAAGATTGTGGAGGTGTCCACTTCCAAGACCAGCAAGCACGGTCATGTCGAAATGCTCCTCATTGGCATAGACATATTCACTGGGGGAAATATGAAGATATCTGGCCTTTCCACCCACAACATGGATGTGTCCAACATTAAGAGAAATGACTTCCAGTTTATTGGGATTTAGAATGGGTACCTCTCCTTGTTCCAGGACAGCGGGAGTCCGGGAGAATCTACACCTTCCCGAGGAAGACCTGGGCTATATGACGGGTGAAGAAATCCTGATCACCGTACTTTCTGCAATTGCTGTCAAGGCTGTGGCTGTATAAAGTAACAACAGTTTCAACTGATTAAGAACCAGAGAGGATTACAACCTGCAGATTGTCAGATTTGGCTTCAAACCCCAAATCTCTCTCCCTCTCTCTTTTCTTTTTCCCTCCTTTAAGGAACAAAACAAACAACAAAACAACAACAACAACAACAACCTCCCCTTTGAATTAAACAAAAGAAAAGAAACTTTTTGTGGTCATTGTAAAACAGGACAGCTGGACGCTTAATTGTATTCCTTTTGATATTATTTCACTTGTTTTGGTCCCCCTCTCGCCTTGGTTCTCCCAATCCCCCTCCCCTTTCTCGGTTGCTAGTAACACTACAGCTGTTTTCTCGCAAGAGAAGTTGAGAATTTGCCCTTAAAAAGGATAAAAAGAAAGAATATTAAAACTGCTAGAAGGAGGGGAAATTGCAGGAGACTTATGTCGATTCTTTCTCTCTTTAGTTTTAATGCTTTCTGTGTCGAGGTGACGACGTTTGATGAAGGAGCGGTGTCTTTCCCCAGAACAACAAACTGAGCAAAAACAAAACAAAACAAAAAACGACATTTAAAATTCCCGTTGCGAATTGCGAAGAGTTGCACTCTTAACCCTGCCAAATGTGTTTGTCTTGTGTTTTCTGTTGAGGCAATGTGGGATGTTCCCCACCCCACCCCTTCACATAGTGGTGGTTGCAGCAGTTGGAGAAGTTCTATTGGGATGACAACCTTTCTTGTGCATGGAGGTTAATCCATTAAATGTGGAGGGTTTTTTTGGGGGGGGAGCACTGTTCTAGTTGCTGAGCTTGCTTAAAATTCCCTTCTTTAATCCCTTCCTTCTAGAGCACAGAAGCCCCCCTCCCCAGATTTGGAAGTGAGGGGCAGGGGGTGTTCCTCCCACAGGCACAGAGCACTCCCCCTCAAAGTGGGAGGAAAAACCTGCTTGTGGATGCCTAGCAAACGACACTATTTTTGCCCCTTGCCTTCATCCCACCTGGGCTCTGGTCCCTGTCAGTCATGTTCAATTACCTTCCTTGCTCCCCACTTCTTGGAAACCAGTGCTGTAGCTGCCTCCCAAGCCCCTTCTGTCCTTGGAGCTGGCTAGAAGGTCTCTAATGTCCCCCTCCACCTCCAGCCCTTTCCCCCAGGCTGCGTAACTGCACATCCCCCTGTCAGAGCTGTTCAAGGTAGGGGTATTCTGGGGTAGGTAACAAACTAGCCCAGCCCCCCTCCCCCCCACCCGTTTCCTTGGTTCATATTTATTCCCCTTTTCTGTTCATATTTATTCCCCTTTTCTGTGGCCTCCTCCCCCTCCCTCCCCCCTGTTAATCCAACACATTTGTTAATCGACATTAATAAACAAGCTTAATATGAAAATCAAAAAATAAAGAAACTGGTTTCGTCTTCATTTCTATTGGCATTTTTTAAATACTGCAGTTGTGTATTAGGTCGAGTCGCGAATGACTCAGGGGTTGTGGCGCTCATCTCGCTTTACTGGCGGAGGGAGCCGGCGTACAGCTTCCGGGTCATGTGTCCAGCATGACTAAGCCGCTTCTGGCGAACCAGAGCAGCACAGAAATGCTGTTTACCTTCCCACCAGAGCGGTACCTATTTATCTACTTGCACTTTGACATGCTTTCGAACTGCTAGGTTGGCAGGAGCAGGGACTGAGCAACGGGAGCTCACCCCGTCGTGGGGATTCAAACCGCCGGCCTGATCAGCAAGCCCTTGGCTCTGTGGTTTAACCCACAGCGCCACTCACGTCCCGATATGCTATTGTATTTCACTGGTTTTTGTTTGCAAGCTGTCTAGAGGACAATACATTTGTGTAAGGCTGTAAATATAAATAAAACTCGGAAGCCTATGAATAAAAGTGTGAGAGCATAAATCTATGTGTATGTGCATATGCTGTGGGCTGACACACACCTTCCCACATAATTTACGCAGAAACCATATCAGGCAAAATATAATGAAAGCTCTGGTCATCTGTTTAGTAGGAGGTAGACTGAATGCATGTGGGCAATAGGGGCTCAGCTCCACCGACCTTAGTCTTGATTCCTCCAAACCAACATGCTTTCTTACAACCAATCCAGAGGGTTCAATGCCTGTCTGCTTCCTCTTCCTTCATTCTGCCCTTGTAGGACTCAGCAGAAAAAATGACGAGGACGAAAGCGGAAAAGTTGTCCCCCCTGTCATTGGCTCTGGCTCCACTTCCTGTTGGCCTCCTTCCCTTCTGCCCTTCCACTCCCAATAGACATCAGCCGTCACTGGTGGGATGCTGGTGCAGAGAGCTAGATTCAGTCACCTATGCTTTGTTTTCAAGTAAATAGGTGGTCTTGGCTTTGTAGGACTTCTGCTGGGTTGGGCAAATATGTGAGGAAGCCTGGTGTAGTTTGTTTTTAAAGGAAGATGCAGGATATGAGATTAAAAAGAAAGATACTAGCGGTCTAGCGCAGTGACATGTGGCGACATGAGAGAAATTTGGCCTGCCATTTCTGTCAAGATTTTGGTTGCACAAAGATCCACCTTGCTGATCCCCACTGTAAAAAATCTACAGAACAGTGTGTGAAATTTATTGTATGCAAGGCAACAATTAAGCAGGGGCCATTTCAGATGATCGGTGAGTAATTGCCTCCTTCAGCCACATATCATGTGCATTTGCACATAGAATTCAAAGTCCTGATTCAAATTCAACTGTTCAGTTTCCAATTCATATATAATGGATGGGGTTGAGGAAATACAGTGGTGGGGGGGAGAGAGAGAGAGAGAGAGAGAGAGAGAGAAGAGCATGGAAAACTTGTACTAACTTGCTGCTTTTAAAAATGAATACAAACAGGACAGATTTGTATGCCAGTCCTGTGGAGCATTCATCAAATAAATAAGTAAATACTGTATAGAATTTCTCATGCTAAAGGTTTGCTTTAAGAGTTTGGGTTTAGGACAGATCTGTAGTTCATGGAGAGAGCATATGTTTTGCATGTATAAAATTTAATACTTGATCTTTGGCATGTCTAGTTAAAAGGATCGGGTAGAGAGGCATCAGAAAAGATCTCTCACTGCCTCAGACTTGGAGAACTCGGAGCAGACAGCACATGGAAAGATGGATGAATAGGTTGACCCAGCATAAGGCAGCTCCCTGTGTTTCAAAAATGGCAAATAGTAGCTAGTCAGTCTGCTTTCACCCTATAGTAGTATATGAAGAGAGCACTCAGCATCTGAAATAGTATCTTTTTAATTGTTAAATGTTGCATGGGTATGAGAGAAAATAAAATGCATTTACTCATCTCTTCTCATGTCATAGGTGCAATCCAGTAGGGTCCTGTAACACTTGGAGAGTTACATGCCACACAGATGCGCTTGCTAAGGAGACTCATTCACAATCTTGCAGCCTGAGTACTTGGAAAATGCAGCTACCTTGTGGGTTGGAACTGGATACCACAAAACAAATGAACAGTGTATCTGCATTTATGTGGTAGGGGGAGAGAGAGAGCATGTGGAATGCCCTGATTCATGGATGATATTCTACAGACAGGAGTTTATATATTTGCAGTTCGAAAGCTCTGTTTCCTTGGAAAAGCCTACGGAACTCGGCGGGGATTCTCCAGGAGTAAATTGGTGAGGGATTTGATTATTTTGCTATCTCAGAAACTAAACCGCAATCTCAACCATAGAACTCATTTGTGCCCTTGCAAAAAGCTTTGGGAAGTATACTGGTAAGGGTATTGTCCTAAGGAATCAAAATGAAGGGTTCATAGCATTTCTACAGCATATTTAGGCTGGAAAACTTTCCAGGTGGCTAATTTATACATGTCAAGTTTTTAATGCTTGAAGTGGTTCAATATAACAGAACTAGGAATGACCTGCAATTTTACAAGTTTCAATTGTTCTGCATCAAAAAGCTGCGAATTTAATAGAACAGATTTTGTTGGTGTTTTTTGCAAATTGCATGAACATCAAAAGTGAGTTGCTATCTTTGATCCAGGTTCTGAACCATAAGCCTAAATGCGTATTTTTAACACTTCCTGGGCTTGGTAACGAAACCCACTCTCCGATCTGGTGTTTGTTGTGGCCTTGCCCCTTCTTTTAGCCCTGTCATAAGAATTCTAAGGTCTCAAATATAAATATTTGCACACATATCTAAATATATAAACCATGCGCCTGAAATAGTACAGGAGAGCAATCCTGAAGCCATTTGGACTCTCCCAATGACCTCAAATTCCTCTGCAGTAAGGGAGGCATATGGGAAAAGCCTTCCCATTGTCTTTCCACTTACAAATCCTGTTTTAAGGGCATATTTGTCTATTAATAGGTGAGCCTGTGACCTGGATTAAGTATTAACCATCACAAAAGAATGACCAGGCTGCTCAGGAAATACAATCAGTGACCATTATCAGGTATCCTGGCAGACACGACTTTTTGCTGTAGACTGCCTCCTATTACATATATATGATGATTTGGGGGTGGTCTTTGTCTAAGGGGGTTCAGCAATGTCAAAAGCCTTTAAAGGTTCCTGCACACTTTTCTTCAGGGTCTCTCCCTCCTTGGAAGGAGGAGCGGGAACTGTGTTGCAACAGAAAAAATAAATATCTGCCCAGTGGCGTAGGAAGGGTGGGGCGTAGGGGGCACTCCGCCCCGGGTTCCAGGGGAGGGGGGTGACACTCCCCGTCCCCTCCCCCACCGCCCGGCAACCCGTCTGGACGGGGCAGCCCCATGAGCCACCGCTTGCTCACCGGCTCACTGCAGGGGCAGCAGCACCAGCCCAGATAATAATAATAATAATAATAATAATAATAATAATAATAATAATTTATTATTTATACCCCGCATCTGGCCGGTGCTGCTGCTCCCGCAATGAGCGGGCGGGCAGCAGGTCATGGGCTGCTCAACCCGCTGCTTGCTCGCTGGCTCGCAGCAGCGCCAGCCAGATCTACTACACATGCCCGGAAATTCCGGGCATGCACAGTGCATCTGACGCATCGTGACATCACAACGCACGCGCCGTGGTGCCCTGCCCCCAGGGGGATGCCTCCGCTCCACTGCCCCGGGCGGCAAAGAGGCTTCCTACGCCACTGTATCTGCCTTGCTTTCCACTGGATCCACCTCTATCCATTTCCCACCCTGACCGGTCATGGAGTTAGGGGGCTCAGAGTCCCTTGGGGAGTTGGGCAGCAAAAGCCAAATCCAATTTTTACATTGCCACTACCAGGCTATTTTTGTCCTGACCTTTGGTTGGTTAGAAGGTTTTGCCTCTGGTACTTGCTTAGGAATTTCTCTTCTCAGGGTCCTGGCTGCCAACATTCTGCCTCATGTGCTACAGTTTCCACACCGCAGCTGAAAATACACATTTTCCAGACCCGTTTTGTGTGCTGAAGCATTCCCCTGGTTCCACATCTCTGTGTTTTATTCATTGTTTCCATATATCATGGTACAAGAAGCCCAGGTTTTGCCTATTTGTGTTTCAGATCTAGAGTCAATTTGCTCATTTAAAAATACCCACCCATGGACCCAGGGCCATCTTAAGGAGATCTGCCGCCCTGGCACGGCGATCCCGGGTGCCCCCGACGTGCCCCTCTCCGCCACCTCCCTCCCGTGCTTGCCGCCCCTCGGGAAGGGGGGTGAGTGAGGGGGGATGGGGGACATGCATGAGCTCTGCGGGTAGAATCGAGAGACGGGAGGGTCTCCCCGCCTGGCGAGGAAGGACCCGCTGCCCGCGCCCCAGGCGCGCACACAAGAGCGGGAAATTAGATTGCTACTGCGCTCCAACTTTGGGTGCTCTGCCGGGCAAGGGCGTGGCGTGGCCGGCCACTTCTCCGCCGGGCCGCTCGGATTTCCACACCTAGCTTGCGCCCTGGCGCGGTGCGCCAACCCCAATGCAGACGGCCCTGCATGGACCCTTTGTAAGGAGCCCAAATAAATGCATGAGTTCTGCGGTTGTCTCTCCCCGCCTTGTTAATCACTGCGCTCCACATCAACAACCTAGCGACCACCAAACTAAGTGCCCTTAGAACTACTACTGATCTTCCAAATGAACAAAGGAGGATCCCGTCAGCGTTCCTTAGTCTCAGGCACTGCAGCTCAGAAGGAAGCCCCATTATGTGCAAAGTGGCTTGCTCCAAGGAGATAAAACTGCACCCAGAAATTAACAGCACCCCCAACAAAAAAGGAAATGAAGTGAGCAGGGCTGAAATTGGCTGGAGATGGCCTGGACCGCAGCACAGAAGTGTTAAGATATAAGGTGGAAATGGGATAACCCAAGAAACATGATATGGCAAACGCACACTGCCAGGCAGTGTAATCAGTTCTGCAACCTTAAAAGGTAAAGGTAAAGGACCCCTGACAGTTAAGTCCAGTAGCGGACGACTCTGGGATTGCGGCGCTCATCTTGCTTTATTGGCCGAGGGAGCCGGCATACAGCTTCCGGGTCATGTGGCCAGCATGACTAAGCCACTTCTGGCGAAACCAGAGCAGCGCACGGAAACGCCGTTTACCTTCCCGCCAGAGTGGTACCTATTTATCTACTTGCACTTTGATGTGCTTTTGAACTGCTAGGTTGGCAGGAGCAGGGACCAAGCAACGGGAGCTCACCCCATTGCGGGGATTCGAACCGCCGACCTTCTGATCAGCAAACCCAAGAGGCTCAGTGGTTTAGACCACAGCGCCACCCACGTCCTCTGTAACCTTACCAGCATGTAATCAGTTCTGAAACCTTACCACCTTACTGCCAGTTAATAGAAAGTCAGATTTTAGCCAAGCAAAAACCAGCATACAGGTATTCACTAACCAGCAGAAACGTCGTATGGTTTATCAAAAAAGCTTATGAAAAAACAAGGTAGTTTCTGAGATGGTATGTACGTGCTCTTGGTATGCTTAGAACATGCATAGGCTATTTGAAGTCACACACTTAACAGGGACATTCACAGGAATTCTTTTTTGGAGGGGTAGGGACACATGACCTGGAATAAGTGTTTCGTATCTCAGGTTCTACAAATGCTAGATACTCTGTTTTTCAAATGAATTGGGGGTTGTGGTCATTGGTGGGACCCACCTATAGATGCCCAAGGCACTTACCTAGCCAGGGATTGTTGTATTTGCGCCGAGAGAGTGAGTAACCATGTGGTCCCACAGCATTCTCACTACCCAGAGGCATCTAATGCAGGTTTGTGCATCTCTTACTCCTCAGAAAAGAAGGAATTGCTGAAATCAGACTTTATTAGGTAAAACAGTACATGTGCTGGGCCACACATGTACTTCTTCACTTCAGTTGTTATTCTTCGTATAAGCCCCTACATCTCAAGGTTGCTTCTGCAGACAATCCAACAATGTGGTTTTGATATATATATATAGACAGTCGATGGAAGGAAACAGGACACAACAGCTCATTGCAATTCTATGCCTTCTTAAGTAATAGTCACTGTGTTATTAATTGTTTTTCTTTAGGATGACATTGTTTATTGTTGGACATCATTTTCATTAAATACACTTTAGTACAAGAGACTTTCCATGTCAGGCTGAGAGAAGCTGGTCACATGATTCACAAACAAAACTTTGAACATTGCTACTCGGGCATCACTTCAAATTCAGCCAAGATGCAATAGGTCTTTATTATAAAAGCAATGAGTTTTGATAACAAACTGCAAAACAAGAACCACTAAATATCGGCACGGAGACGTCACAATCAAATAAAAAAAGAAAAGGAAAAGGAAAGGGATAAAGAGGGCTCCAAACACCAGGTCACAGTTTGAGTGAAAATATAGATATTTATATCAACATCTAGATCTTGCTCTTGCTCTTCCTCCCACCAGAAAAGGAAAAAGGCAGAAAAAGGTCTAGAAAATATATCTATACACATATATGTACATATACTATAAGTGGCCTGTAGCACTGGGATGAATAACTTCTAAATTAAATTGATTTGTGATGCAATTAAACCCAAGTGTGGGTTTAATTTACAAAACATTCTCAGCTGTTTTATTCAACATTTGGTATTTTTTTTAAGTTACACAAAGACACCTAAAAGCTGTATGTAGGTCTCTGAAAAGGTTTGATTTCTGCTTTCTTCCATCTTCCTGTCAAACAGCCTTGTTACGAACAGCTCCAGCTGCTCCAGCTCAGAGTTTTACTCCACTTGACACTCTTAAATCTTCTCCCAGAAAATGAACAAGCCCCCCCCCACCCCCCGACCTGGCTTTGAATGCATAGACGGTAAAAAAAATAACACACAACCATCGATTCCCAATTCTTCTCCTGAGACATATGTTAAAAAGATGGCAAAATAGTCACTTGGTTGCTTGCGTGAAATTCACAGTGTTTTCCCTGCAACATATATAGATTATTAATTTTTTTTTTGCTTCATATTTGCAACGAATGTATAAAAATTAAATCAAAACAAGCGTTAACCTAAGGCTCCACGAGGATCGCTCGAATCAGAGCAGCAGTATCTCAGCCCTGATAAGAAAAATACATCTTTGTGTGCTATTAAACCTTCACATTTAGTGACAAGCCACAATGCGCTGCCCCCCCCTCTGGCGCACTCTCTGTTCCCATGGCAACGCTTGCAATGTGCTCCCAGGGACAACAGCCACCTCAAGACGAGTCTTCTTAGTCAACCGCTGGCTTCCTTGGGAAGTTGCTTGTCCTGCAAATGCCCACGCCACTCTCCAAAGAGTAAAGAGAGAAATCAAGAGACAGCAGGGTTGTTGTTGTTTAGGATTGCGAGGCTTGGCGCCTCATAATTTTTTAGGATTATGAGGGAACGTGTGGGTGGGTGTTTCTGCCTGAGGCAACAAATGGCTACATGGCCTGGGTGGGGATGGAGTGAAGGGGCGATGCTGCGGACCTTGTGATTCCCACTGACTGTTGTTTTTTAGTGGCTATAGACATAAAAGATGATTTACACGTCGGAGTAAACAAACCCCATTCAGAAGAAGAGTCACCTTCGTGTCGCAATGCAGGACCCTGTCCCTTTGCAAAGCCCACTTGCCCCCAAAGCTAGCTGAAGAAACGGAGGGTGGAAAAGAGAATACGAAAAATACTTCTATGGTCCTGCTCAGCCAAAACAGCCTCCGTTGTTTCAGTTGTGCCCTTGCAATTATACCAAAAAGTGAAGCCTAGACATGAGAGATGTATACAAAGCCCCTCAGCTAAATTTTTTAAAGGCTGCTGGTATGCTTGCCATTTTTGCATTGCCAATATAATAAAATACAATAAAGATTTGCGTAAAATTTGTGCCCAGCCTGCCTATCAGGAAAGGCTTTAATCAAGATAAATTGCCTCTGCAAGAGTTTTGTATCAGTGAGCTTGGCAAAGTTCTCCAACTTCTTAGACGAGCTCAGAGATTAACTCCTAAATCTTTGGAGCTTCCCTGAACTGTCTTCTGTGGGCTATCTCAGAGTTTACAGATGCTCAACATCTGTGATTACTGCCCAGGAGAAATGTTTGAGCATTGCTCATTCAGAAGTTCTCCCGCATTGAACTTGCACATTTCACCACAAAATTTAAAAAAAAATCAGCTCTGCTGCACAGTGGCGGACCTACATTTTTGGGTCCCTGAAGCTTGAACTGTTATGGGGGCCCCTTTGCAACCATTAAAGAGGTCTGGGTAACCACTGTTATCTTTTTCAGTTGGGTTGCTCCATGACAGATCACAATTAAAAATAAAATAAAATAACTGCATCTCAGATTTTGATTAAAATTGCTGCACATGTCAAAGTCACGGGTGTGAATAAAACTTTCCTATGCCTTATAGTTTTCAGGTTACAATGACATTTGGCGTCTGTGCTACTGACTCTCAGACTTGGGGGTTGTTGAACTATATATATACAACAACAACAAAATATCCATTTGAGATGGGCAACTCAAATTAGGTCTACTGAACCCAAAATTGTTAAGCCATGTGGACTAAAGTCACTTCTGGGGCACCTCTGGGATGAAGCTTAACCTTCATTAGTTTCATAATAATAATTTAATAATAATTTATTATTTATACCCCACACATATGGCTGGGTTTCCCTTGCTGCTGCAGCACTTACTGGAAAGTCTGTTGCTTTCTCAGTGATTCCATCCTACCGTCTGTGTGACACCTTTGTTTTTCCAGCTTAGCCTTAGAAATACTACTGTGCATAAATGACAAGTGAAAACTCATACAATGGATGTTCATGGGGGAAAAAATAACAGCAAAGGAAAATGAGGCAAGCTAAGTTAAACTCTTAGACCCAAAGGATACTCTTAAAACCAGTCAGAAAGGAATTAATAGATGGGATGAAGATGTAGGGCTATTTTTTATGCATTTAGTAAATCTGCTTTTTATAATTTATCTGGTTAGGCAGAACTGCATGCAGGTTAGATACTGATCACCAATATGTGTAAAAAATACATTATTATTATTATTATTATTATTAAAAAATACCCTAAGAAAAATGGATGATAAAATGAATTTTGGTTACTTAGCATACTTTGTCAGCCTTCAGTTTTTTGTACATCACCAGTAAGAAGATATGTGCAGTGTACACAAATGTATACATATACACAAAATCACATATGTCTGCATATGTATAAATCAAATATTTATAAAACACATATACAGGTATGTATCTACTGTGGATATATACACAATGTATGCAATCACAGACACAATATCTAATTTATATTATATCTATATGATTGTATGTAGCATCGTCAAGAAAGGTTGCCTCTTTATTTATAAGCCTGATTGTCATATTAGCTCAGTGTATAAAGTTAGCCAAAGTTGAAAAACATGACAGATATGTACACAGTAGATGATTAACCTTTCGTTTCCCATTTTAGATTATATTTCTTACTCTTATTTTCCTGTCAGTTACCTATAGTTATACCCACTTGAATGAATAAATGCCACTGTTGCCTTAGCGTTTAGTTAGTTAACATCTCTCCTACAAGGCCAGAAGATTTTATTCACTTAAGGTCCACATTTGCAGTACAGGCCAAGATTTAGGCACAGAACAATGCCTGTATAGAACATTTGGTCCTTTAACATGGGCATATGGGTAAGCTACTGCACACTATATTATAACACAGTATTTTTAATTACTCTCTTATGCTTTTCCAGAAAGGGGGGGGGGGAGAGAGGATACCATCTGGTCAAATTTTACATTTCTCCTTCAGAAGTCCTTCAGAAATCATACAATATACATGGTTATTTTCAAGCTGAGAATCTAAAAAATGTGTATTGAGAGGCGAAATAACGCTACAGTGGTACCTCGGGTTACATCCGCTTCAGGTTACAGACTCCGCTAACCCAGAAATAATGCTTCAGGTTAAGAACTTTGCTTCAGGATAAGAACAGAAATTGTGCTCTGGTGGCGCAGAGGCAGCGGGAGGCCCCATTAGCTAAAGTGGTGCTTCAGGTTAAGAACAGTTTCAGGTTAAGAACAGACCTCCGGAACGAATTAAGTACGTAACCAGAGGTACCACTGTACTTTTGTTAATGTGGTCTGTTTCCGCATTAGCCCCCTTTTCTCTAGGAATGGCAGCTACAGATTGGTCACACTTTTATCAAAATTCCAGGCGCTCTCCAGTCATTGCGGTGCAATGATTTCTCTATTCATCTCTCATATTCTCAGACCTGATTTGTAGCAACCCACCCCAGCTATAAGACCCAACTGCAACACCAGCTTGTCCAGCAAAGTGCAATTGCAGCTTTTTAGTACTCCTGTGCCTTTAATTAAAGTTTCTTGTTTGTAGAGCTTGCCTGTTTAATGCTTTTGGATGAACTGCCTGTTCTTTGTGCCTTGAATAGCCTATTTTAATTACCACAGTGTTAGTTCCATTCATGCTGGGTAGAGGGAGGCTCTAATATTTTTCCTTTCCTTTTTTGAATAGCGAAATACCACTATTTTACTATTAAACTGCAGAAGAAAAGAAAAATGTAAGGAAATGCATAATTAAAGCCAAGTTTTCTCCACTGGAATAAAAACTGACGGGTCCTGGAAGCGAGAAACTGTTAATTAACACTGGAAAGGACCTTTATAATACACTGCCTGGAGTCTCCCTTTTAATACCACTTTCAACTAATCATACTAACCAATGCCTCAGCAGTGCTAAAGCAACCAAATATTTTGAAAAATGACTTTGGAACGTAATACACGGATGGGTGTGCCTTTTAGTGACCTCTGACATCTCAAGATTTATTTCCCACATTTTTCACATATTGGAAATGAACTAGAATGACACTTTAAAAAAGTGGTTCTTGAAAAGAATGGATGAAAGAATGGATAAGACTGAGCGTTCAACATTTCTTCTTTCCATGTAATAAATTCTCAGCAATCACTGAAATAATCTTCGAAGTCCATTTCTTATTAAATATCCTCAGCCATTAAAAAATCCTGTTCAAATCTTATTTAGTAACACACGTGTGTGTGTGTGTGTGTGTGTATATATATATGTGTGTGTATATATATATATATACATATATATATATATATATATATATATATATGGCTTTAGAGTTACATTGTTATATGTATTCTTCACCAACCTTTGTCAATGACATAAGAGAGCCCAACTTCACCACTATTTAACATTTGCTATTTTAATTTAGATGTAAAAGAACAGTTTCTTTCCAAACTGCTGAGGGACAAAAAGAAAGTGCCTTAATAAATAAGAAATGCAAGCAAAACATATATTAAACTATTATGGAAACACTTAGAAAAATAAGTGCTTAATTTTAAAAATAAAACGACAATAAAACATTGACAAGCTGTGCGTTTAAGACCCCATTTGTTTTTAGTAAAAAACAACCCCTATTTTTTGCAGCACTTTCTCCACAAAGGTAGGAACTGACTTTGATTTTATCTCATCTTAAGGGTTTATAATAAAAATTACCTGACATGCACATCCTAAACCTTTCACATTTGTGTGTCGTGAGCTTGCCTTCTTCAGCCCAGCAGCCGTGATGAAAAGTGTAAACGCACCATGCCTGTCAATCTTAAATAAAAAAAGACTGGAATACCACCACTTCATCAAGCAGATACTAGTGCGAACTCTGAATCTTAATCATTCACAAAGTTAATAGCCGTACTGTCGTTTCTCTAGAGACTTCTTGGACCCGTTTTCTCACAAATGCCATATAATCTTCGGTGCCAGCCTCTTGCGCCTGCAACAATGTATACATGTTTGAATGTTGCTAATGACCTTCCTACAACTAAATATATGTTTTCCGTCATGAATTTGCTACGCCTATTTGGGTGCACAATGAGATGAGCAACTGTTTTCAGCACAAATTGCTGGGTATTAATCAACGGGGACCATGCTGGGTTGGGGTTTGCACAGGGATAAGGGGAAGGGGGGGCAACCGCAGGGGCTCGCTGTCTAAACAGCATCATATAAGAGAAGCTTCCCTCCAATCTTACTGAAGCATTCATATTTTAGGAATTGGCCTTGGTAATTATACTACACTTTAATATACCTCAGCCCTTGCCTGCATTATCAAAGACTCACGGGAGAACAATTGTACCAGTGGCATCAAAACAGAATGAAAGAACAGCCTAGCTGAATCAGGCCCAATACCTATCTTAGTCTAGCATCCTGTTCTCACAGTGGCCAACCAGATGCCTGGGAGAAGCCCACAAACAGGAACTAAGAACAGCAGCACGCTCCACATGTGTGATTCCCATCAGCTAGTATTCCGAGACATCAGAAATCCCTATGGTTAAACAAGGCTGGAGATTCCTAGCTGAGCATATTGCTATGCAATTCTGGGAAGTCTTGGCAACGCCTTTTACACAGACCACATTGGCGCATCTATCAATGCGAAAATGGCGGCACACTTAGATGTGCCTTTACTCCTCTGAACATTTCCCAGGGGAAAGCATTGAATTCCTTCCCATTCACCAAATAATTACATTTATGTGTTAAAGTGGTATATCGGATGCCCATCTGATCCTATAGATTCTCCTTAAGAGTGGATTACACAATCTGCTGATTGGCTTGATCTCAGCTAAAACAAGATTCCCACAGAGAATACCAGTCTTCGGTTTTTCTGCCCAGATGCCAAAGCACATGAAGAAGAGGTGAATCCATAGAAGCTCCAGATATCCATATAGCAGAAGAAGTCACAAAGTTCAAGTCACTATTTCCCTTTTTTTATCCAGGTCAAAGGCATGAATACAACAAGGCATTGTTAGTTGTGATGGGCAAAACTGAGTGTCTGTTGATATAACAGGTCAGGTTTTTTAAGGCCTTTGTCTATGCAGAGTTATAATAATGCAGAAGCCTGATTGAATAGAAATCGAGGGGCAGGGACGGAGACACAGAAAGAACGAAGGGGAGAAGAGATACATGTCAGTAATGTCACAAAGTCAATACTGTGTCTACAGAGGGAGAAATGCACACAGCTTGCCCTTTGAAAGCTTCTCCATATCTTTGTATTTAATACTGTCAGAGTTGAGAACACATTTTAATGGAGTTTAGTGGCAATTGAACACATTCATTCACACACTCCGTAAGAGGAAGAAGTGCCAGGAGTTTCTATCCTAGAATATCCAGGTACACTGGAGATGCCTTGGCCAAGTTCTGAAGGAGGCAGTGGATTTCTTTGATGTTGAGCCTCATATGAGGTTCCCGCTGCCAGCATCCCAACATCACATCATAGACTTCCTTTGGGCATGTGCGAGGTCGCTGCAGGACACGGCCCTGAGTAATGCACTCAATTACCTGGAGTAAGAGAGAGAGAAGAAAAGGGACAAGGAGCAAGCCAATTTATTCTTTCTTTTATTGCTGATTTTGGCAATTAGTCAATACATTCTGAGAGAGTCACCCACCTCCCAATTTACACGCGCCAAACATTACATTCTGCACTCTTATCTTTCTATAAATGTTCCACTTCTGGCAAATGGAGGGAAGGGCCTGGATCCAGCCAAATGCTCTGCCTTTGAGACCATTCGCCACCACAGCCCGACTGCATTTTTAAAAGCATATCATTCGTACAATAGCACACACCTCATTGTTTGAGAGCTGATACCATGGCTGTTTGCCGTAGGTAAAGGTTTCCCATAGAACGACTCCAAGGCTCCAGACATCACTTTCCGTGGTGAATTTTCTGTACATTATGCTTTCAGGAGGCATCCAACGAATGGGTAACATGGTATGTCCACCAACCTGGACAGAAGAGTTTAAAAGAATTTAAATGGTTTTTGTGGGAAGAAGTATATGGAGAAAGGGACAATACACGTTTCTAAGATTTTGCAGTGCAATATATTATTTCCTGTTATTGTGAATTTGTGTCTCATTACTACATCCTTCTGCTTCTTGTTATCCCCTACAATCTTCATCGAGGATGGATGGATTCTTCACTTCCACGGCAACATTATTTGAAACTTTCGGGGACTTTACACTATAGTCCTTTACTTCTGTTGCAAAGTATCAGAACAGCCAAAAGTCTGACCAAGATTTATGGAGCATTTTCTTCCAGCTGTATGCCAGAGTTTAGCAGTAACATATGTATGTTTGGAGCATTCAACTGCATCCAGGGCTACTGATTTACTTGTAGAAAGCACCTCTGTATGCACTTAAAGACATGCAGAAGTCTTTTCTCAAAAAGGAGTCATGGTTGACTTCCCTGAAATGAAGGCATATATGCCGGTTACATTTGTTCTTAAATGCTTTCCTGGTTAAATACGGTGGACAGAAAATGTATCGACACTTTGTGGATTACTCATTTTCACTGCACAGAATATTTGACCATGGCAATCAATGTAGATCACCTTACACCAGGTTTTACGCCACCTCCAATAAGGAGCTATGCATCTTACACACAAATAGGCACACAATGGGTGGTATTCAACTAAGCTGTGGTCGGAGTAGACCCACTGAAATGAATGGCCACGACTGCATTAGAGCCATTAATTTCAATAGGTTTACTCTGAGTAAAACTTAATTGCTTGCCACCAATTTTTATTCATTGCCTGTTAGCTCCAGATTGGTTGTGCCAGGACACAGCAGTGACTAAAAGTCTACAAGCAAAGGATTGGCTAGAGGTCTCCAGGCATCCCCTAGTCAACACGCACATAGCTCAGCTCCCTAGTCACCGTGTTTCAGAGCAGAAGCCACAGCTGGCAGAATTACTCTGCACTGCAACTTGAAAAGGTGCAGCAGTCCAGTTAGCATCTAGGCCAGGCATAGGCAAACTCGGCCCTCCAGATGTTTTGGGACTACAACTCCCATCATCCCTAGCTAACAGGACCAGGGGTCAGGGTCATGGGAGTTGTAGTCCCAAAACATCTGGCGGGCCGAGTTTGCCTATGCCTGATCTAGGCTCTAGGAGCAGCCAGCTACACTCTTTCCTTGGACACATCTGGGATGTAACATGAATGAAGCAGACCGGCCGCTGCTCTCTTGATGTTCTTGAGACATCTGGGGCTTCCAGAGCACATGAAGGATTGGTATCAAGGGTGTCAAAACCAGGATGTGTAAAAAATACCCATAACTGAACTAATATGATCTGTGGCCGAGATCTGTGTGGAGAGTATAGTGTTACTAATGCATTGCCAATATGCACACCAGACACAAATACAGCATTCAGTTTCTGACCCTTGCTCTAAGATGCACTGAGAAAGCAAGCTGCTATCCTTTGCTGCATTTACTCAGTGGGTGGGTGAGCATTCATTAGGAGGTTGAAAAAACAAAATAGACCCTTTGAAACATGTGGCTACACACCAGAGCAAAGGGCAAGCACCACTACAACATTATTAGTTGCTAGAGGCTTTTGGTTCATTAAATATTAAGTGGCTCTTAAGCTTGGTCATCGTGGGGTATCTATGACTGATTTGGCTCCGTGCGTTTTATGGGACAGTCTTTAAAAAATTAATGAAAGCTGGTTGTAAAACACGGTTCTCTCTTTTATTGAGGTTTTGTTGTGATTTAAGCTTCTTGCTATTGTAAGAAATGTAAATGCCTATTAGAAAAAGAAGGGCACCCTTCCTCTTATTAGCTTCCCCATAGTTAGATATCGCAGAACAATGACATACCCAAATGGGACGCAGGTGGCGCTGTGGTCTAAACCACAGAGCCTAGGGCTTGCCGATCAGAAGGTCGGCGGTTCAAATCCCCGCAACGGGGTGAGCTCCTGTTGCTGGTCCCTGCTCCTGCCACCTAGCAGTTCGAAAGCATGTCAAAGTGCAAGTAGATAAATAGGTACCGCTCCAGCGGGAAGGTAAATGGCATTTCCGTGCGCTGCTCTGGTTCGCCAGAAGCGGCTTAGTCATGCTGGCCACATGACCTGGAAGCTGTCTGCGGACAAACACCGGCTCCCTTGGCCAGTAAAGCGAGATGAGCGCCGCAACCCCAGAGTCATCTGTGACTGGACCTAATGGTCAGGAGTACCTTTACCTTTACCATACACTAAATGTAGGAGCCTCATTTGATACATAGCTACACACATAGAATCGCTACATAAAGATGCTTGGGCTGCCTCAAGGTAACAACAGAACTGTTTTTATTCACAACTATAGATGGTCCATGGGGTCACGAAGAGTCGGACACGACTGATCGACGAACATAGATATAAACACACACACACACACACACACACACACAATTAAGGCACTTAAGCTACTTAACTCCCAGCCCCCTCTATTGCATCATCCTAATCAGTTTTGTTTCACTGAACTTCTGCACTGTGGAGTCTTCCAGTGAAGGCTCATTGCGCGCCAACTTTCAGGATAATGCTGGGCAATCCTTATCTCCCACACTCCATGAAGTCTGGCCAGTGGGTAGGGCAGCCCACAATCACCTAACATCACAATGCTGCCTGGTGCCCGTGCGGACAATCAGCCAATTGATGGGGCTTGCAAAGATCCCAATGATCAGTTGATTGTCAGGGTTTGCAAAGAGCCACACACGGTTCAGTGCAAGCCAGTGCTTTTTTTCCAGGGGGGTACTCAAGAGTATGCAGTACCTGCACCTCTCTTTGTTGTTGTTAAAAGTGTGACACTTACAGTAACAACTTCATGGTGAGTACTGGCTCCTATTTTTCTAGACACAAAGCACGGTGCAAGCTATGATGATTGCATTGGGCTTTCTAAATAATAATAAGACAAATAAGAATTTATTTATATGCCACCCATCTGACTGAGTTACTCTGAGCGGCTTCCAACCATTTTAAACACTAAAGGACATCAAACATTAAAATCTTCCCTTAACAGGGCTGCCTTCAGATGTCTTCTAAAAGCCAGATAGTTGTTTATTTCCTTGACATCTGATGGGAGGGAGTTCCACAGGGCAGGCGCCACCACCAAGAAGGCCCTTTGCCTGGTTCCCTGTAACCTCACTTCTCTCAGTGAGGGAACTACCAGAAGGCCCTCGAAGCTAGATCTCGGTGATCCTGTATATTTACCTCTCATCATAAATGGCATCTGGTACAGGGCATGTGACCATGTCTTGGCCAAAATGACCTAGCAGGTCAGATGGGGGGGGGGTCTGCAAGCTCTTATTAGGCCTGTGGGTCAGCAGTTCACCACTAATGTTCCAGGCTTTGACTAAACAGTTGCCAAAAGCTCTCCATTTATTTTAAGGCTCAATTCTTATTTTAAGGCTCAATTCTTATGATGAGGAGGAAAAATTATCCAAACCTAAGAAGTTACAGCATTGCTAATACTGGCCTTGTCACCTGTGGCACTTAGGAAGTGGGTGCCGAGGTTTTGTTTCATACAAGTATGAACGCCAGAAATTAGGATTGACCTTGGCTCATTGTTGTGCCAACACATAAAACACCTGTTTAATGGCTATGCTCTAAACACACACACGAGATCTATGCTGAGAGTTCATCAACATGAAGATTCTGCGCCCAGTTGGCTCTTAACCATATCTGCATGGGATGCAAAACATGATACATTTGTTTGCTCTGTAGCTTTGGGTAGGGAAGGGCAGCATTTCAACTGCTAATAATCAATTACTTACCTTTGGCCACATCAGTTGACTTGTTGACTCCTGGAGGAAAGCCCATGGTATGATGTTGAGGTGTGAATGGGAAATTCAATGGGGATAAATGGGGCTCTGATTCTGGCTGCCACTACCTTCCCCACTGACAGCAGAACTGATTAGCCTAAGAGGGGCAAGCCTGTAGAAATACAAAATCCCAACCCCTGCTAAACTTTTACTACTATTCTGCTGTGTGCAGTGAACCAGAAGGAGCCATCTCTGGGTCTTTCCCTTCCAGTTTGAACAACCTCTGAGGTATCTGCTGCTAAAACCATACCATTTGAGTTTAAAACCATACCATTTGAGATTAGCCTTCATCTTTGAGAATTGTTGCAGCTTTCCTGAATTGAAACCGAAGGCACTTTGGAAAAACAGCCAGAATTGTGTGGTGGCTAGAGAATTTGGTTTAGGCACAAGAAAGCATTCAAACCTATGGTCAGCCATAAAGCTTACAGGGTGACCTCAGGCAAACCCGGCCATCTGTCATGGATGCTTTTGCTGAGTTTCCTGCATTGTGGGGGGGTTAGACTGATTGACCCTTGGGGTCCCCTCCAACTCTACAGTCAGATTCTATGAAACCTCATGCTAAGCTTACAAACAGTTGTTGTCTAGTAAACAAGATACAAGTTGTATAGCCTTTTATACACTAAACAGTGATTCATATTGGTAAACAAGAACCCTCATGTTTCTGATCTTCTCTCTTCAGAATTACTTCATTGGCTCTTTAATGATCACAGTTTGGCTATCCCTCTAATTAAATAGACAAATATACCATAATTCAGCATCTCATATTGATGCTGTTCCAGCATTCACTGCTTCCTTGTAAACCAATGTGGGCAACATTCTTTGCACAGGAATATTACTCATTTCGGGGTAATATTAATCTTTTCAGTCTTGAGATTTTCAATTTGTGGTATTGTCAAATATACAGATACCACAGATTCTGCCCTCCCCATAGTCCCTGCTTACTAAGACTTAAAAAAAGGCAAATTTTTGCCATCGGTGCAGTGTTTTCTAGTTGAGAGGGCAGAAAAGGTAAGAAGGGATATTTGGTCTGGAAGATACTCATCTGGTGTTCCTTATCAGCTCTTCACTCCCTGTTACAAAGACACATTAATGTTGGTATAATGGCGATCTGTCATTCAGCTCGGCATGCCATTTGTTTTAAAGGAGAAAACTCATTCTCCTCCCATTCATGCCCACTCTGCTTCTGCAACGGCAGAAAACACTGCCTGCTTTTGAGGGAGCATGCTGTAAAGACAGCTATGGCACTGCATACTAATTGACACACTTTAATGATTTCTTTCCCTAATGCTGTCTCCTTCCTCTCTGCTCGCTGCTCCCCTGACTTGCCGGTTCCTAGCACGTAAGGCTTGCTACCATGGAAACTAAGTCTCCGAATGTGCAAACCTCACCACATCAACATCTCGAGCATACTGCTGGTGAATTTCAAAAAGGTACATCAGGCTAGGGGATAGGCAAAAAGAGGGGGATTTCCTTCATGGGCATGCTGTTTAGGGTCCTGACAGATTTATTATGGCCAAGAGATCAACACTCACACATGTATCCCACCAACCCATTGTGCTAAAATGTTACATTATTATATTGCTTACTACGCAAGAAACTAGCAGATCCAAAATAGACCAGCAAATCTACTCCTCATTCCTTTACCAAAGTGGCAACCCCTTAAAGGCAGAGATTCCTTCCTGCGTCTGGGGAAGTTTAATGACTCAGAATAAATGTGTCCCTGCCACTGGTACAGGATGTAAGCAGTACAGATGCCAATCTGTGAAAACATTCTATTGAGCCAATTCAAATGATGCCTGAGAGATCTGCAGGTGCTACCCGATCATAAAAATCAGAACCGGAGGGAAGTTGACTCAACAGGTGGGCAAGGCCCTCTGCCAGCGGGGTGATTAAGGGGCAAAGGATAAGGCTGAGCTGGAGCTATTTGCCAGAGCTCACATGCAGTCCACTGCAGGGGCAGGGTCCAAATTTTAAACATAAATTGGACTTGGAGAGTAACACACAGTTGGAATAAATGCACCGTACAATCATCGTTTTATCCTGCTCAGTCATTTGTAAAGTTTAATACACACACAGGCAGGATGGCTAGGGCAGAGGAGCTGTGGACGCCGCCATTCTGAACAACGGGGCTATCTCAAATTCCTGCTGCTAGTGGTTTAAGTCTAATTGAGAGTGTTTCTTCTCAGGAAGCTAAATATTATTATTTATTTTATTGAAAATAAGCTTCAATAACAAAGTTCTTCAAAACAGGACTGCCCACAGCACCCTCACTGTTCACAGTAAAGACACTTGGAGTGCCTTAGTGAAATGCCTAAGCATACTTTTGGGGTTAACAATAAACTTGGGCTAACTTCAGATGTAACTACAGTTTGGCAATGTGTGAACAAGCCTTGCACTTCCTCTCCCCCCCCACCTTCATGAACTGTTGAGTTACTTCCATTCTCAGCCACATCACAGTTTGCAGTTACACCTGAATAATCAAACTTGTATTTGCCCTCCAAATAAAGATAGGAAGTCACAATGTCAATGTGGTTTGCCATCTTGGCTTTGGAGTGTATGTGCACAGTTTGTAGGCACACTACGGGATGCATGGAAGAGAAAGTAATTCGTTGGCCCACTTTGCACATAATACTAAGCAATTTATTTAAAAAAATACATATAATGGTTTGTTTTACAAATCACGAGTTATCAATAAGTTGTTCCACGGACAATGAAACAAATCATGGTTTGTTGCTCCAAAATATGGTTTGTTTTCTAGCTGCCCTTGCTTCACATCTTTGTAGTTTGGAGAGCTCTTGGGTGGGGTTAATAGACAGAGGGTGTTATGTTCACACGGAGTGCCAAGCCATAGTAAAAACAGATCAAGGTTCATAAGCAAACAAACCACAAACTATAGCTTCATATCACAGTTGGTTTGCAGTAAATAAATCCTATTTAAGCTGTTGGGCAGATCTTCCGGAGACTGAGTGTATATTGCCAGACAAGAGGACATAGCCCAAGTGAAACCAGGGATGTTCCTAGGGGACCAGATATATCAAATGACACCAGCCCCTTATCTTGCGGAAATCCACTACGTGGAATACCGCAGACTCCTTACAGCGGCTAGACTAAACGCCCTTGATTCCACGGTATTGTGGGGAAGGTACAAGGGAGTTCCATACACCCAGAGAACCTGTCATTGTACTATGGGCGTGGTTGAGTCTACCGAACATATTCTTCTGACTTGTCCTCTCTATGTAGAACTCAGGCAAAACCTTATAGCTCCACTTTTACGTCAATTTAGCTTTCTATCCAGAGAAAGACAGGTTTTATACTTACTGAACAATGTCACTAGAAATACAGCCTCCCAGGTGGCTAAATTTCTTTTTTTTAGCTTTTAAGCGTCGCAAGATTTTAATTGATTGTATTGATATGGGGCTATCTGTTTAGCGCCATTCCATTGTGGGTTATGTTTTCCTCTTTTTTTTCTTCAAAGTTCCTTCAGAGGTTGTTTCTAATTCTGTACAAATGTATTTTTTCCTGACTGACGGTCGAATTAAAGAATGTATGTATGTAAGCTGTTGAGCAGGGTTCACACATAGTGCTAAATAATGGTTTAATAAACTATAGCTCAATATATCGTGATTTATTGCTATTTGTAAATCAGAAAATGCAAGGGGAAGGGGAAGGGTCCATGCAACCCTAAGCCATGGTGTGATGTTATGTGTGAACCAGCCCTTATTGGACTCTATTTAACAGTTCCTGTTTTCCAGGAATCTGAGGACCATATTCAAAGAATGGTTCAAGAAAAATAAATGGTTCATTCTGAGTTTGGGCTCTGGTTCAGTTTTATTCCCACAACTTCCACCAGCATGACTCCTTCTTGACCTTGTTACTTGCCTTTAGCCATCTGGATAGGGTGGGAAACAAATGGCAAGGGTTGGGAGGGAGGCAGGACTCACAATAAAAGTATATTTCTTTAGCAGATAAGAGGGTAATAGTACAATGCATTGGAGTTTGCAGGCAAGCAGCAATAAACAAGAGGAAGTCTGGAATGATAAGCAAACATTTTGTTTGGTTTGCATTTCAGGGGGAAGTGGAGGCTTCGCTCCTCAGAAGACAGTCAACTTTGATCTTTAAATAACTTCCTCCTAATAACTGTAATTTAACCTGCCTGTGCCCAGCAGTTCTCCGGATTCCTCTAAGACTCTGGGTGGTTGCTTCGCAGAAGGCAGCAGAGAGTTTCTATGTAATTAAAATTTCAGCTGCAGAGAGCTATTCGTTGAGCTTTCAAATCTTGGTGCCAAAAACAACATCTCTACTTGTGAGGGCAGACTCCTGAGATGCCCGAGACTCTAAATTAAAACTCACAATGCACAGTGATAATAAAGCCGCTGTTCCAAGATTGGCACAGGAATTAAGAAGGGTGACATCTGCTTTCCCCTGAACCAGAGCTTTCAAATTCACCTTCATTCACCATGCTCTTCCATTCATTGCAGTGCCATCTAAACAAACGCTTTCCCTTCAATAATTCTACAGGTGCCTAGTATAAGAGGGCAAGGATTTTACTGGACCCAGAGTTTCAGGGCTCCTTCTTGCCTCCTACCTGTGCAAAACCTAAAATTACCATCCCCTAGAATGGAACATTTTTGCCCTCAAGGGATTGGCTCGGGATTTCTATATGCTTCTGTACAGATCACCCAACAAATTCCCAATTGCTCGCGAAAGATAGTGTCTATAGCATATTGGTTTCTTCTTTATAGAAGATTTGCTATGTTCTCATTGCAGATCTAATTTCTATTTGTCATGGATTAGTTAGCAGAAGTGGGGAAGGGGAGGGATGGACCAAAGAAGAAGAAGAAGAAGAAGAAGAAGAAGAAGAAGAAGAAGAAGAAGAAGAAGAAGAAGAAGAAGAAGAAGAAGAATGACGACTTTCCCCTACAACAGTCGACATACATAGACAATGAAAGCAAATTTATAACATAAGAAGTCTCCTTTCTATGTGGAGGGATGCTACCAGAAACTATTTTCCAGCGTAATTCAATGGCCACTTGTAGTAAGCTCTTTGGCTTCTGTGCAAGGGTCTACCCTACTCTCCTTCCCAGGCTTTGGGGGCAGCTTTATGCTAAAACTGGTATCAATGGCAGCTGCTGTGCTGGGGCTTCTGCACCTTTAATTAAGTATTGAAAGTGTAGGAGCCCCGCACACTTTTGCATCTTCCAGCTTGGAAGATCAACCCCAGTCCACTCCCACCTTATACCCTTCTTTGTTACCAGAGGCAACAGCATAACCCGTCTGCAAGCCTCTGCTTTACACAATCCTTGCTAAATGGCATTTTTTTATGTCCGGCGGCTCTGGGGTAAATGAACTAAGAATACTGCGAGGATGGGGAGCCATCGAAGGTGGGCTAAAAATAAAGGCAACCACCACGCTGTGTAGCAAAGTTAACGTTTGAGGCTGAAGGAAACCTCCATGCGGTGGTGAGAAGACAAAGGGTGTTTATTGCTAGCAATAATGGCTCAGTGGGATCACTCTCCAAAAGCTGAGCAAAGCCCAAAAGGGTGGGGCCTGCTTAATATACATAGCTGTTATCTGTTAAAGCAATACATATGCATAAACTTCCTCCAATCTAAAGTTACAACACAATACTAATTATACCATGTATGGTCTTTCCTTCATTACCTATTCATTAGGCAAGGAAACAAAGGACTCTCTCTTGTCAAATGCAGACACTTAAGAATGTTGTTTACAACCTTGGGAGTAAAGCTGCTCCTAGCAGAAGATAAGGCGCAATGCCTCTAGCCTGGCTAGTTAGCTGAGCTTATAGGTCTCTATGTGCATCAGCTGTACTTCTGACACCCACTCCACAGCCCCTGGGGGGGAAAAATCCCTCTGTCATCCTCTAGATCCTGACATGACGCAATGGCCGAACCAGGCTGTGACGTTGGAGCAGAGCTGAAAAGCACATGTGGGGAAAAGAGCTAATTTCATTTGAGTACCAGTTGCCAAAATAGCATCTAATAAAAAGCCTTCAAACTGTGACAGTTCAATATGAACACCCACAAGGATGCCTTGGCAAGCTGCTTGACTCGTCACCAGCTTGCTCCTGCTTTTCCTGTGCGAGACCTCGACACAAAACTTGCCCACACAGGTATGCAGCTGCGTAGTGACAGCGGAGACCTGCAGGTGTCTGTGAGTACTGCCATTTCTGAGGGGAGAAAGAAAGGCAACTTATCCCTTGCTTTAAGTGTTCTCTCGGCAGCTAAACCTGCTGCCATTATTTATAAAAAGAAGGGGGAAGAAGAACCCTGTTGCCATACATCGACTCTTTTTTAATGTACAGACATTTTATACTAGAAATAGGCAGTGAGATCACCCTTTGGGCTTATTACACTGCCATTATCTTTAACAAACAGTGGAAGCACAAGGAAATCTACAATGCACCAAAGCCAGAAACAGATTATTGAAAGGTTGTAAGATGGAAGGCAGAGCACAACATGCTAAGGAATGATTTCTTTTCTTTCTTTCTTTTGCAGTGCCCAGATGGCCTCTCAAAATTCTCTACCCTATTTGTCAGCAGAGAAACTGATGGAGTGGGGCATTTCACTAAACTTCTCCGCGGGGAGGGGAAACCCTTCAAATTTCTTGGGGTGCGGCTGCAAATTTGCAGTGGCAGTACCACAGACAGTCTCTCTCTCTCTCTCTCTCTCTCACACACACACACACACACACACGACTGTTGCACTGTGCAAGCACATCCTTGGGCACTCTGTGTTTGTGTAAAAGGCAGCCACTACAAAAATGGCAAGGAGAAAATTTCATAAAGTGGCCCTTTAAACAAACTGAGGGTGGGGTCCGTGGGCAAAAAAAAATAAAAATCCCCAGAAAATGTCTACTGAATAATTTTGCTTCTACAGCGAGTAGGTAGCTCTGAGCCTCTCATACTGTGCTGGAATCTGCCATTCCATTAAGAAGTACAATTTGTGCTGGAGAATCTAAGATTAAAACCTAGCAAAAACATTTAACAGTTATGGAAAAAGTTAGCTTACTCCAGGAAGTATTAGCTTGCTACCAAAGCACAAAACAACCCCAACGTAGAGCACCCTTTAAGCCTCCAAGCAGTTAAGAGGAGCGTGCAGAAGCTCAGTAGGTTACACCTTCTTGGTAAACACTGGGAAGGTTTGCTTATTTTGAGTCAACCTGGTGACAGACAAAATCAGATTCCTATGGTGCAATAAACAACCTGACACAGGTCAGTGCGAAGTACAAGTATCCGAGTTTTATTTTCCATTCATTTGTGTGTGCCTGCGCTATTGTTATATTTTGTTGTGGCTTAATTTGTGTCAGGCTTTGACTTTCTGGCATTCAAAAGGGGTTGGCCTTCTTCCCACCGCTGAAGAAAGTGTACCTCTTACCAAGAAGCTGTGATTGCTTCTATTATCTAATATATACACACCTTAATATTTACTTAGTTACACTTACTCTTAAGGGGGGGGGGTCTTTACTGGTTTTGGGAGGAACTCAAAGTGTTTCCCCTCAGGCATTTCTTTTATCCTGCAAGGCAGCTGTAGGTGACTTTGAAAGAAGTAGAGGGGAAAAGGGAAGTTTAACCATTGCCTTTCCAGTTACAGGTAGGTACAAAATAAAATAAAAAAATTCCTTCTAGTAGCACCTTAGAGACCAACTAAGTTTGTTCTTGGTATGAGCTTTCTGAAGAAGTGTGCATGCACACAAAAGCTCATACCAAGAACAAACTTAGTTGGTCTCTAAGGTGCTACTGGAAGGAATTTTTTATTTTATTTTGTTTTGACATTGCCTTCCCAGTCACTTGTCCTCCCTAAATCCCCCCCCCCCAAATCTGCGTTCCCATCTGTGCTAGAATAGATACCGGGCTCTCATATCTTTGGCCCTGCAAGCATAAAAGGAGCTTAGGGCGACTCTGAGTAGACAAATGGCTACCAATAAAAAGGGAACCTGTCCTTTTCAGGCAGGTGTCTGATGAAACCCAGAACTGCTTTAACACTTTAACAAACGATAGCAAATGACACGTTGAAATTCCATCCCCACAACACGAGATATTTCTCAGTGACCATTGTTGTAAGAATTTACAATTCATATATATATATATATATATATATATATATATATATATATAGTTATTAATTTTCCAAGCAAACAGGCCACATGTCTGAGGCAGACAGGCCTCACACCATTTTGACTCTCAAAATGACCAAATGTTTACCAAATGGGTCTCTGCAAGGAAGGAGGGGTGAGGGATTTAATTGTTCCAGGAATTAAAGAAGATTACCATCTCAAAGGAATGGCCAGGCTACTGAGAAGAGGCACGTGGTGTAGGTGTGATGCATCTGGGTGATGAGCTTGGGTTACACCTCTTCTGTGATTGATGTTTCTGGGGGTGGGCTAGACTCCAGGAGGGATTTTGAAATGTCTTTATAAGAGCATGCTTGCTTTGTTCTGGGTCTTTTCCCTGAAAACACCGTTGTTGCAACAGCTTCAATAAAGATCAAGCTTACTGGCTGCTTTGCTTCTCAATTTTTCTCTGTTTTTTTTACTCCTACCCATGGAGAACCTGCAAAGGACTTTGCAAGGGCCCTTGTGTACCCCATAAGGGAATAAGGGCAGATTTTTTCTTACAACACCATGAAATGCATGTAAATACAAAGGAAACGAAATCAAGGTGTTTTATGCAATGATATTAACCCAGGCAAGCCTTGAGAGATAGCTCAGTTAGTGGTGCATGAGACTTTTAATTTCAGGGCTGTGGGTTCAACCCCCATGTTGGGCAAAATATTGCAGGGGGTTGGACTTGATTTTCCTTGTGATCCCCTCCAACTCTGCAGTTCTATGATTATCAGCCGGATCATTCCTTTCCCCTTCTCCTGCAGGCCAAATTTGTCAGATGGATGGGGCCAGACACCTGTCAATCATCTGATGTCATTTGACGACACAGAAGGGGCTCCGCTGAGCCCCTTTGAAGGCTGGCTGTCAGTGCCAATCAGCTGATAACTGCTTAGAGCCTTATGAATACAAACCACTTGCAAACTGACTTCAGAGTGAGTTTTAACAGATTTTATCAGTTTTGATTTGATCAGCTTACTAAATTTGTGATATGTACTGAGGGGAAAACAAGAATTACAATATGTCTTGCAGTCTATATATGGTAGCACTTACTTTGGATGTGTGCAGACAATTTAGGCTTGATTTATATAGGGCCATAGTGGGATTTTTGTGTCTGTTAAGCCTACAGAAATGATAAAAGGGCTGTGGAATTATACAGAGGAATTCTATCAAAGGAAAACACCATCCCAGTTAGTTAGTAATGTGTGATTGAGGGAAGTTTGCTTCCAAATGGGAACTAATCTGAGTTTCTCCCCATTCCTAGTGAATTCCAGAATGCCTTGCATAGTTGCTGTTTGTAAATCCCCTTGAGATAAATGCTAATGAGTCCCCTGAGTTAGGTGTCAAACAGAAAGAATGGGAAACTCCATATCTTAACACTGTGAGCAGCCAAACACCCCAGACCTCAGAAGAAAGAAGGAAATGACCCCCTCCCTCAGTATGAACACCAAACTCAGTTCAAACTGAGTAAGTTCAGTTGTATAAGGCAGTGTTTTTCAACCTTTTTTGGGCAAAGGCACACTTGTTTCATGAAAAAATGGGCACACCACCATTAGGGGGGAGGACACCAGGCAACATAAATACTTTGAAAAACACTGGTATAAGCCTGCAATTTTTTTCTTTTTTTGGGGGGGGGAGGATAAATACTTATTGTCAAGATCTGGGGTTTGCATGCCAACCAAATCTGATGCATATAATTTGTTATCATTCTGTTTTCTCTTTCACAAAATAAGAAAGGGAAAAACTGCTATATGCCATTCATGTCTTAAGACATAGTGGGCTTGCTTTTAAAAAGAAATACCGTATCATGTTTTTACATGTTTGTTTCCTGCACTGGACAATAGAAGTACGTTCCCAGCCTATCTCTTGTATGATTTCAGAGAGGCTCTAAACAAACAAACAAACAAACAAACAAAGCCTTTGTAGCTAACACCATGCAACAGCACAACATGCCAATTATCCAAAGGTTATCTCTCTCCACAGTTGTCCCTGCAGCATCTCTTAATAGCTGTGCCGACAGAGTGCAGAATATCATTAACAATCTGACAGAGCAGAAGGGGCCGGGCCTATTTGCCATGTAAACAGGCAAGCAGCAGACAATAATTTTGGATGCAAACTAATATCTCAGCAAATCAGTGCAGGCGTCATGGAGTGCCGGTTACTAACACATTAATAAAGATGGTTGTGTAGACATTGGTAACCAACACTTGCTTTTCCACTTTGCACCGCAGAGCTAAGAGATACACAGATCAGGCAAATGAACAGCTGATACAACAGTCAGTGGCAAATATGCAATTTCTCAATAGTAAAAAGACACAAGCTTACTAGACGTTCCAGTGTCTTTTACAGCTGATCAGTGTCTTGCTTTGATCATACTTTTACCCAACCTTCCTCCCAAACCACAACGCAAAGAGTAAAAACAATACAAAGATTTTTCAAAAGCAAAACCTTCAAATAACTCCCCAGCTAATTAATTTCAAGGATGCAAGAGACTTCAGAAACATGGGCAAGCAGGCCTGCTTTAAAATTCTGCCTAAATACAGGCAACAACCGATTTACGCACGTCCAAATGATGCACACATGCATGGCGGTGAATCTGGAAGTGACCCTAAAATGTCACTAAAAGGCAGGAACGGGGGTGGAGATGAACCATTGCTGGAAAGTCAGCACCGGTTAGGCAGCCTGCTGTGGCCACCCCTGCTGTTTATATGGCCTTTGGTGGTTGATATTGCAGGAGGTGATGTTTTCGCTCCCACACTGTTTAGGGCCTTGTACTTGGAATTGGGCCTGGTAGTTCAATGGCAGCCAGTATCGTGTTTTCAGGACCAGTGACACATGGTCCAATTGGTCTGCCACACTAGCTGCAGCTTCCAGGCTGTCACTGAGGGCAGCCCCACATAGAGCATATGTGTGGAGCCCAAATACAGCTATGGCTGTCAAACAAAACAAATCAACTCTAGCTACTGAGGCCACTTGGGATTCCGGTGACAGATCTGAATCAAGGCACACTCCCAGACCATGAGTGTGTCTTCACGGGGAGTGCAGATCACTCACCTAATTCCAGGACTTGAGAACCACCCACCCACAGCACTTGGATTTTATCAGGATTCAGCTTCAGCTTACTGGCCCCCATCCAGCCCATCACTGCTTCTAGGCAACAATCCAAATCTTTCACAGCCTCTTCTGGTATAAATGGAACGGAGAGATAAAGCTGCATATTATCGGCATGTGGAAGACACCATGCTCCAAATCCCTGGATGACAACTCCCAATGGTTTCATATAGATGTTGAAAAGCGTTAAGAGACAGAATAGACACCTGGGGGAACACCCCATGGCCTAAATGTCCTGCAGGCAAGAACACAGCCATTGTAATGCAATGGCTCCAACTCCACCCCCCTGAGTTGTTCCAGAAACCTTGATCAATGGTGTCAAAAGCCACTGAGAGATTAAGGAGAACCAACAGGATCACACTCTGTCCTTCTCTCATAGCTTGGTCAAGGTGACAGAGACTGTCTTGGTGCTAAAACTAGACCTAAAACCAGAGGTCTGGATAATGTTCTTGCTCAAGACACACCTGTCACTGGCTGGCCACCACCCTCTCAATACTAGAGTACTAGAGGGAATACTAGAGACTGGGTGAAAGTTTCCTAATACCTCTTGGTCCTAGGAGGACCTCTTCAGGAGAGGTTGCACTACCACCTCTTTCAAGGTGGTGGACATAACTCCCTCAAGTAGTGTGGCATTTACCACTCCTAGTCAATCCTACGTGATTTCATCAATCATAATGGATGGGGATCAACAGGACATGTCGTTAGCCTCAGTACCGCAAGCGTCCTGTCCATGTCCAGGATAGGATCATTATCACTATTTGTCTTTATCAAGACGAGTATTTCCTCCCGTGTTGGTTCAGGGAAATGTTAGGATGTCACTGTCCCACTTCTGGTTTAGAAGGGAATTAGGGCCTTAGGGTGGAACAACTTTGGATGCACTACAATAGAGGAGAGCTAACTAAGAGGTCCTGGGAGCCTTGGGCATGCCGGACCAATCTAGCAACTGAAAGAAGGCTTAACCACACCCCAGAAGAATGGCAAAGGGCATAGAGACTCGCCTGAGTTGGACCTCTGTCTGCTACCATTCTTTCAAAGTTTACCTAGCAGCCAGGCTAGGCTGGTGCAGAAGCCACCTCTCAACAATTGGGCAGATGAAGGCCAAGGCCCTTCCTTTTCAGGCCAAATTAACTTGAATTATGACAAATAAAGTAGTAGTATTTTAGTATTAAACTACAGAGCCTAGGGCTTGCCGATCAAAAGGTCGGCAGTTCAAATCCCCGCCACGGGGTGAGCTCCTGTTGCTCGGTCCCTGCTCCTGCCAACCTAGCAGTTCGAAAGCACGTCAAAGGGCAAGTAAATAGGTACCGCTCTGGCGGGAAGGTAAATGGTGTTTCTGTGCGCTGCTCTGGTTAACCAGAAGTGGCTTAGTCATGCTGGCCACATGACCCGGAAGCTGTACGCCAATAAAGCGAGATGAGTGCCCAGAGTTGTCCGCGACTGGACGTAATGGTCAGGGGTCCCTTTACCTTTACCTTTTTACCCATCTAGTTCTGTGTTGCTTCTCTCTTTTCTCCCCTACTTCTGCTGTGGGCACTATCAACTATAAACAACCTAACATTCTAAGGCTTTTTGACCAAGGAGCTTCCTGTATTGCTTTGCCCACTGAGGATGGTTAAATAAAATAAAAATATCTATGGCCTTTTAAACTGCGTGTATGTGGGGGTATTGTGTTTGTTTGTCACTATGTTACGTATTCTTGTGTTTTTTTGTATTGTAAGCTGCCTTGTGATCCTCAGACGAAAGGCGGTATATAAATTTAAGGAATGTTTATAGTGGAGTTATAAACTTCATTGTATGTTTATAATGGAGCCGCTTCTGTGTCACAAAGGATTCTGGGGCATGTCCTAGGGCTCTCGAATGAGCATCACCGTTGTCCCATGTGGGTTGAAAACGTACCTTAGAATGTGTCTTGTGCATTCATTCTTGTGCATTCAATTGTCCACTGCTGGGGAAGACAAGAAGTGGCTGGCAAAGCTGGCTTTTGGGGAAGCTGGTCTGCCACTACTGATTTATTTGTTTTTCATTGAGGAGTTCCAGGATTTCCCAGAAGGGAGTTTGAAAACCCTGTTATGGGAGGATATTTTTCCATGATAGAAAGCAAGAGCTCTGTGATCTCTCTTCCTCTAAGCTGACATCCACACCACACATTTAAGGCACTCCTGTGCCACACAGTTACGGCTTTCTGCAAAGAATCCTGGGAACTGTAGTTTGTTAAAAGTGTAGCAATAATTCCCAGCACCCTTAACAAACCACCTTCCCCAGGATTCTCTGGGAGAAGCTATGACTGTTAAAGTAGAATAAGAGGTTGTGTTTTTTTTTAATGTATGGTGCAGATGTAACCTAACTTGCCAGATAGACTTATTTTGAAGCTATTGCCCTTGAGGCATTATTGTTTCTTAAAGTGTAAAAAGTGCTGAAACTTTGCGGATGCAAATTGGCCAGTGGCAGCCCTCTCCTGCCCCAAAGTCTTAAAACTGCACGTGAAAGTCATGTTCGCTCGTGTGATGTGATGTCATTTTCGTAGTGTAACAATGTACTTAGCTTGGAAGGCTATAGCTTGGGAAGACAACATGTGACAGAAATCTAGTTCAGATGTTTACTAATTGCAAAGTATGGATCACTGGAGGAAGGAACAGACAATGCAAACCAAAATAAGAGTGTTCTTTTTCGGCTCTTAATTAAAACAGTTGTATGAAAATAAATACTGTCCTTGTGTGGTAGTGCAGCTTCCTTCTGCCTTGCCACTAAGCCATATGTAACAATTCAGTTTTGAAGCAGGATGTCTGCATTGAATAGATCTGCTCAAAATAGATTCTGTCCTCTCACAGAACCAGGCCACTAAGCGAAGAATGAGCTGGCAGGGGTGGCTAAACCCTGACCACGTGAGCACGACTCTTTATTTACATGTGATCAAAACCAAATGCTGTTAGCCCATGACTTGTTGCTTTACAATAACCACAGCCACTTGCCTCATTAAAAGGAATTAGCAACAAAGACGGCAATAAATAATCAGTTTAGCACTGAAGCTTTTATCTTTTGTGAAGTCCTTTGTATGTTGATCCAACAAATTGATCCATAAGCAATGACTGAAGGCTTGTGGCTCTGCAGGGAGTTCACAAATCAAACACAAATGCATGGGAACATGATTGTGTCATCATCGGAAGGTCGCCACTGTGAGATGGCAGCAACATGCTACCCATTAATAGGTCAGTTGTGATGCATGATTTTTAATTGATATTTTCTTTCCAGTAAGATCTGGTCTCTCTCAGGCTTAAGAACAGATATGGTGGCTGTGTTATCATTGAAATGACGTGGCAGATCAAACTAACCAATCAACATTCCTTGTGAAATGCTTTTTCTTTATTCATGTCAAGCGAGCTCTCAGGTCTCAGAAGAAACTTGTAAGCTACTCGTGAGCAGGAATAAAAGAAAAGATTAGCCAAACAGCTATTTCATTTTTAATATTTATCAACTCACAGCTATCATGTTGGATCAGAACCAGAGTTCAGTAGGTCAGTATCTTCACTGAGGAAATAATGTGCTGAAAGCTGTTTCTCAAAAGTTTTCTTCTGAAAAAGAGGCTTCCATTTACCTGCCTCTTTCACGGGGAGCTTTAGAATTTCTTTATCATTTCAGTGAGTGTGGTGTTTCCTGATCTTAAAAAGTCTCAAGGGAGGAATGTTTTCCCCTGGGCTTTAAATGAAAGGTAGGAAACCGGGGAGCCTGGGCACACTCACTGATTTTGTTTTTTTAAAGAAGGTGCTCCCTTTTACCTTAAAAAAAAAGTCCACACTGATTTCTTTATAAGTAAAAATATTACTCTTTTCACAAATGAACATCTGCCAGGAGCAGGGTAGGCAGCCTCCCTGGGTTACCCTGCTTGGAAAGAGTCCAGCAATTACATCATGGGGTATTCGGGGCAAGCGCTTGGGAAGGCTGAAGAAGGCAGATCGCTGGAGAGATGACTTTTAGAATAAAAGGAAAGGACACTCACAAGAACCTTGGCTCATCTCAAAAGTAAGTGCAACAAAAATCTTGCATCTCACCCATGAGAATTTTACTTAATTTTTCTTTCCCCCTTTGAAAATTTTGGAATGCAATTTCTTTTCTCATTAATGGAGGGAGAATATTCGTGGGGGAAAAACGCAGAAGGCATTTTCCAGCAGAACGCTAGTCTGAGACTCTGGCCAGCCAGGCGACTCAAGGAAATTCATAAAGCAAGTCAAGCTGGCAATATGTGGACCCGACTGTTTCTTCCCAACATCTGGTGGTCAGCATGTTATATTCTCTGTGACTACAGAACTGCATTTTGGGATACCATACATAGCTAGAAATCACCACTGAAAATTGTCTTGGTTTATTTAAAAAAGCCAAAGGATGAATTTAACATTGCTCTATTATGGAACAAAGGAACCAATTTTCCTCTCCCCCCTTGGTGTGCTGATCTGGGATTCTCCTGACCCCCCCTGAGCAAGATTTGTGGGGCTTGGGAGAAGGAGTGAGGAAAGCCCCATGGTGCTCTTGCTGGTGCAACTGGCCCCAAGTATGCAAGTGGAAGCCATAAAGTGTATATTATAAAAGATGTATAATATTTCAGTTTTACAGAGTGAAAGATCAGTCCAACAGTTAATGAATTGCCCTCTGGCCCTCAATTGAATTATGACCGGGTAGGGATTTTAATCCAGGTCTCCCAGATAAAAGTCAAATACTATACCCACTGGAGCACTCAGCAGGATATACATTTCCTAAAGTGTCCATCCTTGACACTTAAAACTCAACTCTACTAACATTTTCTGCTTTGGAGATTAATAATGGTTTCTGTATCACTCTTTGCACAAACCACATGGCAGTTTAGAACAAAATTAAGTAAGATAAAAATAATCAGTAAGGTCCATAAAATGACACAAGCTCTAAAAATAACAGCACAACTACTGGCTTCAGTAGCTGCAACAAATCACTTACCCTGTAGTAATCTGTGCTATACACGTCTCTTGACATTCCAAAATCTCCTATCTTCACCAGTAAGTTTTCACCAACCAGGCAATTCCGAGTGGCAAGGTCACGATGCACAAAATGCTGTGATGCCAAGTAAACCATGCCAGCTGCAATCTGCTGGGCAATATGTAACATCTGTGACTGGGTTAGCTCAGTTAAATGACTCCCTTCAGCCATCAGAGCTGCATCAGGTCCATGTGCCCTGTATGGAACACAGGAGAGTGTAAGCAGACCCATTTATTCATTTCTTTTTAAGTTTAAAACATGCCCACACAATGAAAGATCCATATGGGAGATGAAGATCCATGCGCCCCAATCTCTTTAATGACCATCTGCTTTGAAGAGCAGGCAAAGTGCTTATTGAGTTTTTATCTCCTATAACAACAGTCCTTTTCCAGGTTAAGAGTCTCAATTGTATGATGCATGAAAACATCAAGGCCTGGATTAACAGACCTCGGGCTCATCCACACTTAGCTTTGCTCTGCATGTTTAGGCACAGGTTTCCCTGCAAAAACCCGCTCTTTACCACTGAACTGGAGCAAACAGCAATCTGTGGAAAGCCTGAATTGCTGTTTGCTCCGATTCAGCGGTAAAGAGCAGGTTTTCCTGGGGAGAGAGGCAGGGCAAAAAACAAAGCACATGGCTGGGAAAGCATGAGCCCATGCCTAGAAAGTGAGGGGCAAAGGGTGGGTGTGGTTGAGCCCTTGTCTCTACAAATGAAAGGGACTTGCTGGTCTGCTATTCTTAATTGGCCAAGACTTAGCAGAACACATAGAAACCCTACATATTCTGCCTTGGGCTCCATGGAGGAAAACTGAATATACAGGTGAAACTCGAAAAATTAGAATATCGTGGAAAGGTTCATTTCTTTCAGTAATTCAACTTAAAAGGTGAAACTATGAGATAGACTCATGACATGCAAAGCGAGATATGTCAAGCCTTTATTTGTTATAATTGTGATGATTATGGCGTACAGCTGATGAGAACCCCAAATTAACAATTTCAACTTTGGGGTTTTCATCAGCTGTACGTCATAATCATCACAATTATAACAAACAAAGGCTTGACATATCTCGCTTTGCATGTCATGAGTCTATCTCATATATTAAACTCTAGTAGCTAATGAAAACAATTGCTTACATAAATGGACTTTTCCACGATATTCTAATTTTTCGAGTTTCACCTGTAATATGAAACTATTGTAATCAATGCTCAGTATTACCCTCCAAAGCTCTATAGTGGGAGATGCCATTTAAGCTCTGCAAATGGACTCTCAATAACCAAAGAAAAATAAAGAAGGGTATTGCTCAAGTTATTAGCAGACAACACATTAATATATATGAACTGTCTTGTTTTGCTCATTGCACATCCCTTTCGACAAGCCCTTACAATGCCTGCCAGCTATAGGACAGTGGGCATAGATTACAACATACATTCCAGTACAAAGAAAGCAAATTGGTGGAGTGCCTTCATTTATTAGTCCTAGAGAGAGACTTTGAAACACAAGCATCCTTTCAGGTAAAATAGTCTGCTGCTCATAATCAGGGCATAATCCTCACTACAAACTGTGGAACAATTTCTGTAAGAACGTCAGTAGCAGAATGGTTTTACACCAGTGACAACGCAAATGGCGCTAGGCGAGCGTTCCTACTGGCTCTGAGCCATCGTCTTTCAGAATAGTTATTGCACAACTAGTGACTGTCTGGGAGGGATGGGCTGGATAACTTTGCTCCTCTTCTGCCCCTCTGATTCATAAGACCCAAGACAAAAGTTACGAAGAAAGATTGGGATGGAGTGCACACATCCTCGTCCGTTCTCACTTCGGACTTGTACAATCTGACATGAAGGCAAATGTCAGCCTTCAGCCCTCAGAACACAGAATACTTATCTGAGGATACATATCTGGGGGGAGAGTTTAACAATCTGTCATAAATGCTCAAAACAGAGAGCAAAAAATACAGATGCAGTGACTGGAATGAAGTCTTCCAATTACGCAAATTCGCATACATTCACTTCTGTTTTTTGTGCCTGTAGAACGACATGGGTTTTTAAACAAACACATAAATAAACAAATAAGGAACTGGAGTAGAAGAGGATGAAGAAGAGAGGAAAACAAAAAGAAAGAAAGTCACAGCATATTCCTGATGATAAAGGCAAAAACAGAAACCCAAAGGGTGGGACACGTTCACTTGTACTGTCAAAATCCTTCCCCCTGACACTGGAGGTTTTACTGTATCATTTTGCTTGCTGAGCTGTAGAGCAGATTGCTTTATTCATGTTTAAGAGCTTTCTTCCACAATCATGGGGGACATTTCGAAAATAAAAGCTGAGTTTGAAAATGAGCAAAGAGATTTTGAGGGAAGCAACAGCAAAATCCTTGTTGCAGGTGGTGAAAGCACAAGGCTGGCTTGCCATGGGCTTGAGGAGACCAGCGCATGCTTTCGAGTGGCCCTCACATGCCCACATGAGGATGTGAAGGGTGTGTCGCTAGGCACTGAGATCCTAAAGAGATGCACAGCTGCACTGTTGTTTCACAGACTGGAATGTCGCACATTAACTACAGCAGCATTTCATGTGAGAAAACTCACACAGGCCTTACGATTACACCGCAAATCTGATATAGGTCCATTTTTAATCCCTAACTCCCATATTTAGTGCATACAGTTGTGTATACATGGTGGCTGAAATGCAGGGCTGTCACCCATCCCTAGAAAAACCGTGCTTGTCCTTTTATTCAAGTGTCCCCTGTCCTATTTGGGCTTTAAACAGGACACCTTTTTCATATATTCAACTCTTCCTCCTCCAAACTGTGTGGGCAGCTTTTAACATTGGCAGAAAAACAAACTGTGAAGCAGCATTCCTTCTGCAGTCATGGCACATAGTTAGTCTTTGTTAATAATATTTGACTATCATCCATTAGAATTATTTCCATCTAAATTTGATTTTTAAAAATAAAAATGACTGGCTCTTCTTTTTCATTTTTGTCCAATTTATATCTATAGCAGACACACAGCTGTGTGTGACTGCCACATTTCATTTTGTTGTTCAGGCTTCCTCAGCCTAAATGCTACTCCACAGAAAGGCTTCCTGACCTTCAGATCCTGGTCTGCAATTTGGCCCTGTACTGTGAAGGACGCAGAGAGTTTACTTTTTCTTGGTGGCCATGGGGGGCGCTGCAGGGTAAGAAATAAATGTTCCTTCACACCGTGATCCGCAAGCAGCCGCGTCAAATGGCAGAAGAATGCCAGACTTAAGCGCGAGTTCAAGAGCAATTCAGCATCTTAAACTTGAGAAATAACTAACAACTGAAGGCAGAGAGAAAGAGCGCAAAAGAAAGACCATGTGTTGCTGTGGTATAATCCCGAATCAAAACTCCAGAGACGGAACACCACATGGCACCAGAAAACCTAAATGAATGAGTGCTTCAAGTGCTATTAAACGGGTGCCATTATTATGAATTTTTAATGTTTGCATTCAATTGTGGGAAGCTGCCTTGCGCTGCTCATCCAGCCCACATCATCTGGCACTATCGGTCTATTAATAGCATGGATCTCTCCCCCCTCCCTCTCCGACTGCAGTGCACATTTGTTTGGGAGTAAAGCCTACAGTGGGATTTACTTCCAAGTAAACATGTGTCAGGCCAGGCTGCCAGTAAGGTATTCTCCCTGTGGAAATGGCACATGCCTTTTTGGGATGAAATGGCTGCGCTCTTAAACACAGGCTGCCTGTATCCCAGTGACTGCAATTTAGGCAGCTTTCCTCTCTCCAAAGCAAAGCAGTATGGGGCATGCTAATGGTATCTCACTCTCAAGAACTCTGTTAGCTAAAGAAGGACCGATCATGCTTTTAAAACATATTCAAAGCACCTTTCCCCCCCTCTAAGCAGTCTGGGCACTGCAGTTTATTGAGGGCTTCTGGGAATTGCAGCTCTGTGAGCGGTAAACTACAGGGCCCTGAATGCTTTGAGGGAAACAAGGTGCTTCAAATATGCTTTAGAGGCATAAACATCCATTAGATGCCAGTTGTGTATACAATGGACTTACGAAGGGGGAGAAACAGGATCACAGCAGCAAGTTCTGCTATTCAGCCCATGTACATTCACTAAACCATGCAGTCCCTTCATGTGGTACAAACAGTACACGCATAGACTTAGATGTCATCTGGGACTCTGATTTCTGTTGACGTAATCGCAGGTCACATTAACACAAGGCCTGCTCTAGCTTTCTGGGGGACCTTGGGTGCAAGATATCAGCAAGGCCTTATCTCTTCTCTTTCCTCCTTAAATGTCGCTTCTCCCTCTCTCATGCTAATCAATGTCAAGCTAGGAGGATGGGTTAGATCCACTGGGTGCCTTTTAAGAAATGTTACTTGTGTGCAGAAACGTGCACTAGAGTTTCAGCCTCCTAAATTTTTCAATGGTGGTTGACTGCAACTTACGCTAATGCATTTATATATGTAAGTACAACAACCAAAATCAGACAACCACCTGCACAGGTAATGAAGGTTGACAGGGAAGCTGAAATTAAATGGACAAAACTAAGGGCTCGTCCACATTGCCACTTGCCCCACAACTTGCCCCCAGGAAAACCTGCTGTTTATCGCTGAATCAGAGCAAATGTCAATCGTGTTTTCTCCGGATTGACATCTGCTCTGTTTTAGTGCTAAAGAGGGTGTTCTCTGGGGAAAAAGTTGTGTGGCAAAGGCAAAACTGTTTGGACCCACGCTTTCTAGGAACAAATCAAGTGGAAGTGAGGACAATCCCTAATTTAGGCTGCAATTTTAACTCCACTTACCCAGGACATAAGCCTGATGAAATTCAATAGGGCTTACTTCTGAGTAGGCATGGGTAGGACTGCACCATTAGAATATTAGCTAGTGAAAATGATTTCTCTGTTCAAAATGGTATCTTGAGGAATGTTTACTGTTGATGTGTGGTCTTTAGGTAACATGACTGCCAAAATACCCTTCCTAACAAGAAGACCTAATTCCAAAATAAACTTTGGCATCCAAAAGGCATCTCCAGGAGCCCAATAATTGTGCCAGATCATGTGGTCCATGCAATACACTCATAGATGATCCTATAAGCTCAGGCTGGATGGTTTTGGAACACAGGATTGGAGGACAGAGCCAGATTTTGAGAATGTGCCCCGTTTTTAAATGTTTTCATATGGCTCAATTCCTATGATCTCTCACAGCACTTGACATCTACTTTCCTAAAGTCGACTGGATAGTTTCAGCACCATTTTTTTTTGTATACTTCTTCTTTTTCCCATGGTTTGCAGAATTTTCATGAGTCATATGTTCCCCATTCCTGGGTCTAAATCCTACCTTTTGTGCACTGGAAGCTTCTCTCAGCCCTAGCCTGAGATGTGTGCCATTTTATAATGTATATGTGTGAGTAAGCCCCATGGTGTTAAATGGGAATTACTCCCAGGTAAGAATGTATAGGATTGGAAGCTTAGGGTTGTATGTGACTAAGTCTTACTCAGCGTAGACCCACTGAAATAGTAACTAAAGCCATGGTTTTTTGTGGCACATGATAAACAAAACCAAAGCCCATCAAAATGCAAGTTATGAAATATCTGGGCTACATTCTCATTATTGGTCGACACTGTTGGATACCTGATGGACTGTAGTCCACAAAAACTTGTGTTGTAATGCATGTGTTAGTCTTTAAGGTGCTACAATGCTGTTGTTGTTGTTTTTTGGTTTGTTTTGCCGCAACGTTACCTCTCTAAAAGCTATTTCCACTATTGTACATAATTAGCAGACGTTTCTTTATGAATTTACCTGAGGAACTTGTTAAGATCTCCATGCTTCATGTATTCAAAGACCATGATGAGAGGATCTCCTTCCACACATACCCCGTAAAACTTCACAATGTGTTCATGCTGTAAGTTAGTTAATAGTTCTGCCTCCCGGTGGAAGTCTTTGCGGGCATTATCGCTGGCATCTTTTAGCGCCTGTGAGGAAAGAGTCAAACAAAATTAAGAGAAATACACCACACACTTTCAGAAACTTGGCAACTACTTTTTTTGTTTTGTTTTGTTAGGAATCAGGCAGTCGAGGGTGCTGTGTATTGCACTATTTTCTTCTGCAATTTCTCATGCCATAGGTAACCCAGGAGCCTAAGTTGCCAGGTACTTGCATGGTGGCAAGTTGTCCTTCAAGTTCTCTTCTTGGGCGATATATACTTTTTTCTGTTTTTACTTACTGTTACATTCAACAACATGGTGACCTTTCCTCCTCAGAAACATTGCACCCAAGTATCAAGCCTCTTGGGCACAGTCTGTGTTGCCAAATGGAACTATTTTGCGAGGAACACCTATGTCAAAGCGATGCACCAGATATAGCTGTATTCACGCTGTAAAAAAAAATAAAATCCCTGGTGGTCTGAAAATCTCTCACAGAACTGAAAATGAAATTACCAACTTGGGAGGAACAATTGAAGTGTGTGTTTGTGTGTGTGTGTGTACAAACCCTCAAATCCTGACACATTTAGGTTGCATTCAAACATGGTGTTTATTGCACGAGTTTTACAAGTACTAGCACTTCTGTCCCAATTTTCAATGTTCCTTAGCTATGGCTTTTTGCTTGATATACCACCATGTCATGTTAAATTTCATTTGCACTAGTGGGTGTGGTGTGACACAACAACAAATGTCACTGGATATGTCACTACTCCTCCTCCCGTTTCAGGCTTCGGTGCTTCCATTCCCCCCATGATTCACTGCACGGTGTGCCAAATTGCCATGCAGAATTTCATTATGTGAATAAAACCCTTCCGATATTATGGGTTTCCAGGGTTGCAAAAGGATTTTTCCCCCCTGGAAACAGCATAGAAATGAGCACTAAAACTCTGACTACATTCGGCTAGATTTCCAGATGGGGATTTTACTTTGTGTGAAAGATCACATGAAAGGCAAAAAATCTTCAGGTGAGGAAACACCAGGAAGATGGAATGAAGTGCTGTCTGAATGCAGCCTTAGTTGGGGAAGGTGGCATAGCGAACTCATGTTTTTCATCTCTGAGGCGTAGCAGCTGTTTTCTGTGATGGAGCTGTTGCTATGGTAACTGTACACTGTCCGTCAAAACAGCCAAATGCACACTGTCCCTAAGCCCAGATAGATTGTTGATGCTTGAGAATTACTGCTGCTAGAACATCTTTTTGTCCCCAATCTAGCCCTTTCAGAATAGCAGAAACTCCCTTAATCAAAATTCCGCTTGTCTCTCTCTCCCACCCCAACTGCAGTCCTTTTCAGTAATTCAGTTCAGGGAAAATGAATGCGCAGGGTGGGGGATAGGGATGAAGCATCTCAGCGGCAGGGTCTGACTCTCATCTATATGTGCTCATCAGAAAACCCAAAGAGGGCATCACTGACTACTATTCATGATGGCTCTGGTCTGTCTCCATGGTCAGAACAAAATAAAATAAAAAATTCCTTCCAGCAGCACCTTAGAGACCAACTAAGTTTGTTCTTGGTATGAGCTTTCGTGTGCACGAAAGCTCATACCAAGAACAAACTTAGTGGTCTCTAAGGTGCTACTGAAGAAGAAGTGTGCATGCACACGAAAGCTCATACCAAGAACAAACTTAGTTGGTCTCTAAGGTGCTACTGGAAGGAATTTTTTATTTTATTTTGTTTTGACTATGGCAGACCAACACGGCTACCTACCTGTCCATGGTCAGAGGCACTAATACATCTGAATACCAGTTGCTGGAAATCACAGAAGGGGAGGCAGTGCTTGGGCTCAGTGGCGTCGCAAGGGGGGGGGCGATGTGCTCCGGGTGCCTCGTCAGGGGGGGTGACAAGAAGGCATAGCTGCCAACCTTTCCCTTTTTTGCGGGAAATTCCCTTATTATAGCATTGGGAAACAGCAGGGAGGGTTGACAGCTATGCAAGAAGGCACCCCGTGGGGGCTGGCAGTGGCGCGAGCAGCCATCGCGCCGCCGCAGCCGCATGTGGAGGATCCTCTGATCACGGCTGCAGCTGTGAGCAGAGGATCGCGGCACTGTCTGTACAGCAGTGGAGCGCCACTGGCGGCAAAACGCTATGGACGGCACATGTGCGACGTCACTACATACAGCATGTGTCACGATGCCTTCGTTCGCCCCTGCTTGGGCTCAGGTCCTGCATGCAGATTACCCACAAATCTCTGGTTCGCCACTGTGAGAACAGGATGCTAGATTAGATGGGCCACTGGCATGGTCCAGTAGGCTCTTCCCATGTTCTCATGTCCATACATGCATGTGAAGGATCTCTTCCGAGGTTCTCATGAGGGTTAGGGGTAGAACCGTCAACAAGCACACACCCCTGCCATGCATGTTCTTTATCCGTGTGCTGAACTATAGAGAAGGCCCTAAGCCTTCTACCATATTGCTCTCTGTGGCTTTAATAGCCTTTGCTTTTCCATTAAGCGACTTTCTTTTAATTCCTCCTCTAGCGCTTTTTCTTTTCTTGAAGTCTTTTCTACACCACCCTAATGGAACAACCCAAAAAAAGTCCAACAGGAATAACCTGCAGCAAAGACAAAAGCCACACTTTGGCAATCAGAATTCTACTCTGTGGATAACAACAAATTCTGTCTTATCTTGTCTCCTGCTTTTATATTGTTATGAGTTTGTCCATGGCCTCTCCATCTGCTTGCTTTTAGAGGGCTTATAGCAGGACTGTGTGTTACTCAAATCTCAGTTAAATCTTTCTGCACAGAAGCTGGCTCCAGAATGGCCACACACAAATCAAACTCTGTCCAAACAAACTGAAAGTAAAAATAAACCTGAGTCACGTTTTTTTTTTTTTAAAGGGCAAAGCAGAGCTTCCCTCTGTATGCGTTTTCCTCTTTTTATATCAAATCAATTTTTATGAATACCCTTTCTTCTAAAGCTATTAATTCATACAAAATGAGAATATTTGACACCCTCTCTTCTACACACCCTGAAAGCCTTTTGAGATTTTGTCCTCTCACAGGAAACAGTGGCTGCCATTCCCTAACATGTATACACAATGCTGTTCTGGGTTGCCCAGCAACCAGCAAGGAGGCATGTCAAAGATCCAATGAATGAATAGCAAATGTGACAATACTTGAACATTAAGTGAGATGATTTGGCCTTCTGTGGCAACTTGCTCAGATTCTTCTCTGTCTAAAATCTTTCTGAAATGGACATATTAGTCACAAATTGTATATTCCACAAGGAGAATTGAAGGATGTGTGTATAACAGCCCCTAAAATTCCGGCACAATCCTATATGTATTTATACAGCAATAAGTTCCACTGTTTTCAGTGGGGCTTACTCCCAGGTGAATATACATATTGGAGTGTGGGTGTGTAAGAGAGAGAGAGAGAAAATCTTTTTGCATTATTTGTGCTCTTACTTTTTATCTCTGCATCAAGGTGACTACAATATTGTCAACTACAAAGCTACTTTTTAACTACAAAGTCAGAGTTCCAGATCTGTCAACTTGCATCTGTAGTCCTGCTCACACTTGCAAATTGCATTCACTCAATATGTGAAAAGTGATGGAGGAGACTGCATCCTCTGTTCCTCCCCATATCTTCTGTGTCTTCATCAGTGTGGACAAAGTCCTATGTGGCATGTGTACAACTGGAAGCAAAGTAGGTGCTTCCATGCAATTGAGAACTCTGCAAAAATGCTGGGCCAATGATCTCGCAGAGCCTTCGTGCTTTGATTTGTAACCACAATGGGCACACCTTCTGCAGCTGAACACACAGAAGGGAGGGGGAGGGCAACAGATGTAATCCTCTACCACTCCTTAAAAGTAAACAGGCTTATCACTTAGTTTATCAAGATTCTATTGTCTTAAAGAGACAGGAAGTGATATCACATTGTTTACAATTCAGAAAAGAAGGAATAACTGTTGTCGTTCAGTCGTTCAGTCGTGTCCGACTCTTCGTCGGAATAATAAGCATTCTTAAAAAACAATTGTGTGTCGCCCTTGGCTGACCAATTCATATATTTTAAAAAAACACATAATGAAGACTTGAAGAAAAACCATAATTCTTGGAATGATAACGCTTTTCTCCAGACACATAGTACTGGTTGACACACAAACTAAGTGCACAGGCGGCCTCACATGCACAAGTTTGCTAAAAAATGTAGATCTAATTAAATTATCCCCCATGCTGCAAGAAACCATTTAGGGATGAGAGCCACAGCAAGGAGCACTTTTTCACTAATGTGAAGCAAGAGACGGTGTGAAGCAAGAGACAGTGCATATTCAAACATCTGCAGAGTGCTTTTTCTTCCCTGCTGAATAAATGCAACTAGAATGTGAGATCGAGATTATGACAAGGTTCTCCTTCAAAAGGGTATGGCTTTCAAGTAGGCATTTTCACAGGAATCTCCTGACTTCCTATTAACATTTGCAAGATGTTAATAGCAAGCTGCTTTGAACAATGCAGGGCAGGTAAAACCCTATGACTCTATGGATGTTGCTAAACTACAACTCCCATCATCCTTGACCGTTGGCCATGCTGGCTTGGGCCAATGAGAGCTGGAGTCCAATGACACCTGGAGGGCCACAGGTTCCCTACCCATGTTTTACAGGGACCATTTATAGCTGGAGACAATTCAATGGCAACAAACATCAACCGTTACATCCACAACAAAGATGGTCCCTTTTACCTTCACCGCAACCAAGATCTTTTCTTGCTCATGACACAGATTATAACATTCGGCCAAGAAGACTTTCCCAAAGGCTCCTTCTCCCAGTTCCCTTTTGAGAACAATATTGTGTCGCTTGATGTGCTGGACAACTGCAAAATGAAGGTAAAGCAAGGATTAGAAACGAATTTCCTGACCGAGGAGAGAGGCAGTTTGGGAAGTGGGCCCAGGTAAAATCCCAGCATGTAGAGCAACAGGGCTTGCTTTCCCTGTGTCTTGGCAAGTCCTGCCCCAAAGAAGGACTCCTCTCTTTTTACCTGGCCATGTTATTTAGTCAAACAGCTAATGCAGAGGTCAGAACCATTCAGGCTCACATGGCCATTTCTAACAAACTCCGCCCACCCACCAATCATGTGACCTGACAATCGTTTCAATCTGCCCCACCACCTTCCTCAGTTTTCTTCTGGTTAGATGTAACCATTCACTTATATTATGTATGAGGTATACATTTCCCCTACCCCCAAACAAAGGGGGTATTGAACATAAAATACATAAAATGGAATTGAAATATATCAGAGCGGGCCAGCCTTCCAGGGGCCACATTCTGATGTGGGGAGGCAAAGCCAAGAGGGGGTGGGGGCACAAGAATGAAATACTTTGATACTGCTGTTAAAATGGCGTGCTCCTTTTTGACAAGATCAAGGTCGTCAGTCATCCTGGGATGTCTTTGATCACCACAGCAGAGTGAGCTCTGAAGAAAACAATTCTGAATGCTGCTGCTTCAAGAAATAAATTAAGAGGAGGAAAACACTGAAAGACAGGCTGTGTTTATTTCCTGTCACTTCCGTTTTTTTTAAATTTCTTTAACAGCTGCTCCCCTTTATTGCACAGCAAAGAAAATTTCTGAGAGGGGGGTGAGGAGGAGGGAAATTCATATAACCTAGGAAGATAAAGTAGGTCTTCCTTAAATTAAATCCAGCCCACTCTGTGTCTCTCCTCTTAAATTAAGCTGCCACTTACTCTGTTTCATTCAACAACGAGGATAAATAAGATGTTTCATTCCAGCAAATATGATTTACACTCTTGCTCTGAGGTTAAACAGAGAAGTAAGACAACCGGCAGCAATATGGCCATCAGAGCCCAGGCAACTGTCTGCTACAGGATAAAACTGCCTTGCTGTATTAAAACTTGGATCCTTCACCATTTTCTTTGATGCCAGTTCTTCTTTCTTTCCCTGCTTACAAAAATATTTACAGGGCATGTCTACTCAAAAGTAAGCCTCACTGAATTCTATGGGACTTACTGCCGTGTAAGTACGTACAGGATTGCAGCCTTGGCACTTAAAATACCAGACCATACACACGTTTGGCTTCTATGAATGCCACTAACTATACTGAACAACTATTCCTGTTTTACAAGTTACTGGAAGGAAATTTTTTTGTTTTTGTTTTTGTTTTGAGGTGATACGAAAAGGATAATGTTCTGACAATGCTACTTCTTCTTCTTAATTTTCGCCTGCTTCCCTTTATATCAGATGCTCCCTTACAGCAAGAGTGAAAAGCTTCTGTTTTAGCAGGAGTTTCACTGCAAAACACTCCTGGAGCAAGCCTCTTTGAAAGGTCCCGCCCATCTGTCACGTTTGACCCGTGAGAGGTAGGACAGGTAGAGTGGGGAATAAAGGTTCGCTACCCCTGCTTTATAGTGTAAATCAAACACCGGCCCAGACAAAATAAGCAGCGGTTGCAGGCGCCACTGATCAGCCTATCCTCCTGTCAAAATGGCCAGTGGAGGTTGCAGGAGGTAAAGGTTGCAGCCTGCCAACTGCATAAGTTTCCCCACCGTTGCTTTTCACGTTGAACTGATGGCTCCAAAATGCCGAGAGATATGACTCATAATAAGAGGGCCCTGAAAATGTAAAACTAGGCTTACAGACTTGCTGAACTCAGAACCTGCCTCTACGTACACAGAATTATAGAACTGTAGTGAAGGAAGGCATCCTAAGTGTCATTTAGTCTTTGTTGTTGTTGTTCTTCAGTCGTTCAGTCGTGTCCGACTCTTCGTGACCCCATGGACCAGAGCATGCCAGGCACTCCTGTCTTTCACTGCCTCCCGCAGTTTGGTCAGACTCATGTTGGTAGCCTCGAGAACACCGTCCAACCATCTCGTCTTCTGTCGTCCCCTTCTCCTTGTGCCCTCAATCTTTCCCAGCATCAGGGTCTTTTCCAGGGAGTCTTCTCTTCTCATGAGGTGGCCAAAGTATTGGAGCCTCAGCTTCAGGATCTGTCCTTCCAGTGAGCACTCAGGGCTGATTTCCTTCAGAATGGATAGGTTTGATCTTCTTGCAGTCCATGGGACTCTCAAGAGTCTCCTCCAGCACCATAATTCAAAAGCATCATAAATCCCTGGCCATCCAAACTCTGTTTAAAAACCTCCAGTGAAGAAGAGTCCACGACCTTCAGAAGTTGTATGTTCCACTGTTGAGAAGCTCCTGCCAACAGAAAGTTCTTCCTCATGTTTAGCTGGAATCTCCTTTCCTGTCATTTGAATCTATTGGTTCAGGCCCTGCACTCTGGAGCAACAAGCTTGCTCCATCTTCCATGTGACAGCCCTTCAGATATTTGAAGATGACTACCATATCACCATATTGGGACCCAGGTGGCGCTGTGGGTTAAACCGCAGAGTCTAGGGCTTGCTGATCAGAAGGTCGGCAGTTCGAATCCCTGCCACGGGGTGAGCTCCCGTTGCTCGGTCCCAGCTCCTGCCCACCTAGCAGTTCGAAAGCACATCAAAGTGCAAGTAGATAAATAGGTACCGCTCCAGCGGGAAGGTAAACGGCGTTTCCGTGCGCTGCTCTGGTTCGCCAGAAGCGGCTTTGTCATGCTGGCCACATGACCCGGAAGCTGTCTGCGGACAAACGCCGGCTCCCTCGGCCTATAGAGCGAGATGAGCGCCGCAACCCCAGAGTCGGACACGACTGGACCTGATGGTCAGGGGTCCCTTTACCTTTACCTTACCATATCACCTCTTTTCCAGGCTAAACAACCAACTCCCTCAACCATTCCCCACAAGACTTGTTTTTCAGACCCTTTATCATCTTGGTCCAATATATGAATCTTCCTTATACAATGTCCCATCAGACCCAGTATTGTCTATTCTGATGAGCTCCCAGTGCTCATGCTTGGATCTTAAACTATCCTTGCTACTGGAGAAGAGAGGAGAAGAAGAAGAAGAAGAAGAAGAAGAAGAAGAAGAAGAAGAAGAAGAGTTTGGATTTGATATCCCGCTTTATCACTACCTGAAGGAGTCTCAAAGCGGCTAACATTCTCCTTTCCCTTCCTCCCCCACAACAAACACTCTGTGAGGTGAGTGGGGCTGAGAGACTTCAGAGAAGTGTGACTAGCCCAAGGTCACCCAGCAGCTGCATGTGGAGGAGCGGAGACACGAACCCGGTTCCCCAGATTACGAGTCTGCCGCTCTTAACCACTACACCAAACTGGCTCTGGAGTGACCCTGGGACGTTCTATATGTGGTCTACCACTGAACTGTGGCCTTTCTGAGGGATACAGCAGGCTACAAGTGCAGTAAATGACAGAGAGTTACTTTGCCACTGGTGGAAGACCATATAGAAAGAAAAAAAAGCATGCTGGGTTTAAGGTTGATATTTGGCTATTTGACTTGGTGACAGGGAAGTACCTAAATCTCAATGTACAACAATTCAGCCAGCACCAGTATCATAGCCTATCATTTCTACACCGCTTCACATTTCAAAGGAATTTCAAAGTAGGATTCAAGCTGCCTTAAATGATCAAATGGAACACTGCGAAAAACAAAAAATAGCACATTACAAATGAGAATCAGATCCAAATATATTAATGATTCACATTTAAAGCAATGCAATTAACAATAAAACAAAATATTCTCTTAAACATTAAAAGGAAAACATGACAAATAAAAAGCAAACACCAAAATGCAGTAAACCCCCCCCCCACATATAAACAACTAAATAAAATGAATGGAACAGAAGTTGCACCCGCAGGTCCCCCTCCCACTGAGTTTCTGGTAGGATTAATAATCATTTACATACTATTATTTGCCCCACAGCAAAACAACACACTTGCTACAATGCTTCTGTGCTGTTTACACCTAGGCATGCTCTTTCCCTCCAAATCGCATCTCTCTCCCAGCCTCCCTCTCTCAAAATATATCCATCTATCTTCCTCTTCTTCCTCTTCTCTCTCAAAATCTCCCTCTGTTGATAATTACGGCATCCTGTGCCAAGCAGCTGTCACTAAGGAACAGGAGCTGCCCCAACACTTCCGCAGTGACAATGCATGCAAGTTTATTGGCTGATTTATCGCACCATAATGAACTCGCTCACAACTTTCCATCCGTAGCCTGAGAAGCAGAGGGAGATGGGCCATGGCCTGAACATTTTGTTCCGATACATCTGAAAGGAGGGAAAACAGTCACAAGTATTTGTAAGCACGGTTGCCCCCTCCTCACAGCCCACTGTTCCTGAAAAAGTGGCCACGAGGCAAGCATCCAAGGCTGTTTGGTATTCACAGAAGGGCATGAGTCCAATCTTCCGGCAGATGCAGGACTTTGCTGAATAAGGGCATGCGCAGATAAAGGACAATCACTTTTATTCAGCTTTGATTTATTCAGCTACCCTAATGAGCTTGACCGTAAGATAATATTCTCCAACATTTTGAAGCCTCCCCACAACTGTTCTAAATCTACTCTGCCTTCTCCTGCTCCTCAACCTGCCTCTTGGCTTCAGTTCGATAGGTTAGTATGCAAATATTTGTGCATGCAGTTGTTTATTTCATGACATATTTTTATTTTGCTCTTCCTACAAGGAGTTCAGGAGAGAATCCCATTCCTCCCCTGCCATCTTTAATCTTCATGATGCTAAAAAAGTGATTATTGCAAGGTAAGCTTTGTGGGCGTGCGAGGATTTGAACCTGCTCCACCTTGTTGTTGTTTAGTCATGTCCGACTCTTTGTGGCCCCATGGACCAGAGCACGCCAGGCACTCCTGTCTTCCACTGCCTCCCGCAGTTTGGTCAGACTCATGTTGGTAGCTTCAAGAACACTGTCCAACCATCTCATCCTCTGTCGTCCCCTTCTCCTTGTGCCTCTCAATCTTTCCCAACATCAGGATCTTTTCCAGGGAGTCTTCTCTTCTCATGAGGTGGCCAAAGTATTGGAGCCTCAGCTTCAGGATCTGTCCTTCCAGTGAGCACTCAGGGCTGATTTCCTTCAGAATGGATAGGTTTGATCTTCTTGCAGTCCATGGGACTCTCAAGAGTCTCCTCCAGCACCATAATTCAAAAGCATCAATTCTTCAGCGATCAGCCTTCTTTATGGTCCAGCTCTCACTTCCATACATCACTACTGGGAAAACCATAGCTCCACCTTAGTCTATGTCTAACATCATGGTCACTGGTCCCTTGCTGTGATTGGTGCATGCAGGAATCGATAGATTACAACACAATATCAAAAGCATCTTTTTTGGAACTAGACATCTTCAGGCCCTTCTTAAACCACCCATAGTGGTCAGCTGGAAAGGCACCGTGCATACCAATCTAATGTGGGTAAACAGGAAACATTTGTACATGTCCCTCACACAGGTTTTGGCAAATGGTGGGGAGGAAGTCCCATGTGGTTTATAATCCTATCCCTTTCCAAAACACTGTGCGCCCCTCTAGGTGTCCCATAGAGGGGCCACAGGTTTGGAAGCTGGACCTTAAGACTAATGTGTGCTTAGAAGAAAACTGAGCTGCCATCTCTGATTAACCAAGAACCCTTAATTCTTCAGGGTTCTCATAGAGCAGGCCTACTGGTTGATTGTGGGGTCAACAACTTTGGTGAAGCCTCCCCCAGAAAAGCTCAACAATTTTGGTCAATCCAATGGGTAGATCACTGCCAGTTTTTTTATATATATAGTGGGAGTAGATCACAGTCTCTTGGGAGTTGGACATGCCTGTCATAGAGCATTAGATGGCACCACAAATAAGCCACATCCCACTGTCTTTTCAGGTAGCTCCTACATTTCATCTTCCATTAACAGTCATGTTGGAATGCCCTGCATGAATCCTGGGTCTCTTAGGTAAGCAATAAGTAAGCTTTCCTCCACTGATCATCAACATATTGGCTGATAATCTATATCCTTGTTTACTTTCAATAGCCCTGCTGTCTTTATAAAAACATGTCCCTTCTGCTACAAACAATTGTTGTTAATTACAACCTATTTAAGGGTTGGTTCACCACATGCATTGCCTTATTGATTTCCTATCCACTGATTATGTAATTTAAATTTACTGCTTTACTATATACCGGGTTTTTCCGTCTATAAGACGCCCCCTATTTTTTGGGCAGCAACCAATCGCCAGTCCACCCTTGGTACTATCTGTGTATAAGATGCCCACTGGTTTCTGACATTATTTATTGGGGGGGGAACCCTAGTCTTATACATGGAAAAATATGGTATATATTTGCCATTTAAAGCTCAATGCTTGGAACTATTCAGGATTTAAACAACCAGCATCCGAACGGATGAACTGACAACACCGAAAAACATTAGGCTTATGACAATGTTGGGTGATATGAAAGTTTTACATGGGCTGGATTGTTGACACAGCAGATCACCGCTTGATCTTGCTGTGAAACAGTGCAAAGTTTTCTGCAAAGTGATGAGGGACCTACTCCCCCCCCCAATATTGTTTAGCTATGACTACCATCAGCTCCAGCAAGCATGACCAGTGGTCATGGAAGATGGGACTTGTAGTTTAACACAGGTTCTCCACCCTGATCTAAAGGCACATGAAGCCCCAAATTTTCTAATCAGGTCTGAGTCTGGTCAATGCCTGGATAGGATCTCTGGGGATAGCTTCCGTACACATAGCTTTGAGCAGCAGATGGAATATATTATTAATGTAACAAATAATAAAAATGCAGTCACTGCGTATACTGTACAAAGGTGTTAAATGGTACGGAATGTTGACAAATAATTTGAGATGGATTTTCGGCATCAGTATTTGAAACATGGCAATATTTTCGATCTGATTTTAATATTTGATATTTGAAAAGAGTTGATAGTTGTCATGAAGAAACCATATCTGGCGCCTAGCATACAACAGAATTTAGTTTTTGTGGAATGTGCTAAAAACATAAGGCAAGTTTTGAGGTTGGCAGGTGTTGAGATAGTTAAATGAAGAACATGGAAAGTATCATACACTCTCCACTAGGTAAAAGAGGCAACTGTATGACTTAGCTGCTCCAGTTCGTAAGAAAAGAAAGTCTCCAGATCATAGTTAATTTGTAATATTAATCAGATTTCTTCCCATTTTCCCACTTAAACATTTTAGGTACTGTTAAATTAATTTATATTCATTCATCTTGAGTAGCCTAGGGGAGCTGCTCACCAAGAAACAACACATCTGCTTTGAAAAAGAGTTGCTTAGCGGCTCTGGCAGCCACCTCAGATTCAGCAAGGAACTGTCCATTACTCTGCATCTGCGGAATGGATGTTAATATAGTCTTGACCAGGGGTCGCCAAACTTACAAGGCCTCGGGTCGGTTCCTCCGGCACCGATCACGCAGCGGGCTGGAGGGAGGGGGAGTGCGCGCCCATATGCGCGTGTGCACTCGCTTTTTCCGGTGTGGCACGACACCGGAAATAGCTTGTGCGCATGTGCAAGCTTCATTTCTGGCACACTTCTGGTGTGGCACAGCACCGGAAATAGCTTGTGCACGTGTGCACGGGCCTCCGTAGACCTGGAAGTGCACCGGAAATTACGCTTGTGCATGCACAAAAGCTATTTCCAGCGCCACGCCATGCCAGAAGTGCACCGGAAATGATCAATTGTGCATGCGCACAAACTATTTCCGGTGCCGTGCCGACCCAGAGATAGGCAGCCATGCTGCGCTGGTAAGAGCGGGCAGCGGTGGGGGTCATCAGGGGCCAGATAATCAGCCTGCAGACCTTAGTTTGGGGACCCCTGGTCTTGACCCTATGTTATTGGGCATCATAAACCCCTGTGTGCTTTGTGTTTGTTTATTTAGGGCCAGACTAAAAGGGATGTTTGAGACGCCTCCAAAATCAGCCACCAGAGGATGGGGCAATTTGAATTGGGCCATGACACAGGGAGGCTTTAAGAAACACGTCTTGTTGAGCTGTGGCCGTGTTTGAAAGTCACCATCACCAAAGCGGCTATTACCTTCAGAATGAAAACCATACAGGGCACAAAATCTCTTTCAAATGTCTTGTGCACATGTATGGAGACTGGAATGTGGCATTCTAAGCATGGTAGGCTTTGCATTTGCCTTATAGTCCTAGAAAATGCAACCCCCGTTTGTTCACTTTCTCTGGGTTGTCATCAAGTTCTACCCTGTCCATGTTTACTGAGCCTGTTAGGCATTACAGTGGTGCCCCGCTAGACGAATGCCTTGCTAGACGAAAAACTCGCTAGACGAACGGCATTTGCTAGCGGAAGGCTGCCCCGCAAGACGAAAATGTCAATGGGGCTGCCTCGCAAGACAATTTTTTTTTAAAGCGAAAAGTAGCGGTTTTGCATTGGTGCTTCACTAGACGAAAAAATCGCTCTACGAAGACACTCGCAGAACGAATTATTTTCGTCTAGCAGTGTATTAATGGGATTTACACCCAAATAACAAATAAGTGCACAGGATTCCAGCCTTAGGGCTGTGTGTGTGTGTGTGTGTGTGTGTGAAAGAGAGAGAGAGAGAGAGAGAGAGATGTGCATTCTGAAATATTTATTTCAGCCATTTTCTCAGGGGTTGATACTAGAAATTGGTGAATATATCAGTTTGGGTTTATTTCATTTTCTCCTTTTTCCAGTCAAGTTCAGTTCTCAATATTTCTGCATCAGTTTGTGATTGTTGTTTTTTTTAAAAAAAAAATATTCATGAAAATTCATTCGTGTTCTTGTGCAAATTTCTCCTACTATAGACATTTTTATACGAAATGTTCCCCAATAAACAGTCTAGCAAAGCAATTTCACCTAACGTAATGCATTTTTGTATGTTATTCTAAAACGAATGTATATGTATCCTTTAGTATATGCACTTTTGCACATGTTATGTAGCTGAAGAACTGCACTGCAAAATTAAAGTGTGAATTCTGAAAGATGGCTGAATTTCAGGCCATACACTATTTCAGTGAGTGTGCATTAGGTACATTCGCCTCTAAATGCAAACTGAATCAAATCTCCCCCTTGCCTAGCTGGTACTGAAAGCATGTCTCTAAAGGGCTCCGTCTCTCTGAAAGCTCTGAATGGCAACGTTGGACATGTTAAAAAAGCATTATTATTCGATTTTCACCCAAACCTTTCCCCCAGTTCAACTCTTATCACCATTCACCCATCTTCCATGGCTTTTTGTTCTTGTTGCGAAATGGGAGGCTGATTCACTTCCTAACCTGCCCGGCACAAATTTAAATGCCTGGGAGTCTCTGAGAGAAGTGCCAGGAAGAAGAAAACTTACAATGCGAGTACATTACCTCCTGTTGAAAGCCAGCTAAAAAGATCTGTCATCATTAAGCATGGATGTTGTTAACACCAGCCAGGAAACATATCAACAGGGATGGTAACACTCCCAAATGCCTTCGGTGCTTTAACCCAAATTCTGCAGATATTCTGTCAAAGAGGGCAAGGATGGAATCTATTTAATAGCTTTAATTGCCTAAGTTGTGGCATGGCACATCTGCAAAATATTGTTTTAATTTATGACATCAGCATATTAAACAGCCAAAGACAGGCAGGCATGGGGCCGCCTCTCTCTTCTGTCTCGCCACTCTTTTCTAGGTTCCCTTCCGTGTGGCATATCTGGGGTTTCTTGGTCAGCACCTAAGCAAATGAGAAGCAAGGGACATTTTAAGCATAATACTTCATCTGTCTAAGAAAACACTCCAAAAATCCAGTTTCCCTATACAGTGGTACCTCAGGTTACCTACGCTTCAGGTTACAGACCTGGGAATTAAGAGGAATATTACAAATGCTGACCACGGTACTCCGATATCAGAGGGGAAAACGGATTTTGAGAATGGAAGAAATACTTAGGTTTATGGTAAAATGTGTTGATTTTTATATTTTTGAAGGGAATCAGAAGGAACAATGGCAACAGCTTTACTAAGTTAAATGAAGAAAGGTTATAAGAAGTTAAGATTTGGAATACGATATTCTATTTGATAAGAACATGTTGTATGATTTAAGATATGTTGGTTATAATTGTAAGACTAAGATTAGATGCAAGAAATAAGATTTTACAATGTTACAAAGTTACTAAAGAAGATTAGAAATGAACGCATAAGAGAGGACGTGAGGAAGTCCCAGCATTAGGATTTTAAAGAAGAGAAGGATGGTTAAATAATTGTGTTTTTTGTTGGTGTCTTTTTGTGTAGTGTGTGTATTGTGTGTTTTTGTATTTTGTTTAATTTGATTTTGAAAAATTCCAATAAATTCTTATTTTTTTAAAAAAAGAACAGAAATCGTGCTCTGGCGGCGCAGCGGCAGGGAGGCCCCATTAGCTAAAGTGGTGCTTCAGGTTAAGAACAGTTTCAGGTTAAGAACAGACCTCCAGAACAAATTAAGTACGTAACCAGAGGTACCACTGTACTTCTAAGCTAGTCTGACATCAGAGAGGTTCTATATCAGTAATATTGGTGCTCTTATGGCTTTAAAGAGCCCTCGGAGCCCAAAGAACTAGGGTGGAAGTTTTCAGAATTAAAACCTGCATAGGCCTTGCTTTACACCGTCTGCACTTTGCCATTCACACACACACACCTTGTGGCATGCTGGCTTTTGTCAAGGCTGGAGCTAGTTCAGACATGGCGTGAGGGTTAATGCTATGAGCCATGCCTGTCCTTGGAGAGAATCGGAAGTGAGTGCCTAAGGCAGGGATGAGGAACCTGTGGACCTCCAGATCCTGTTGGAGTACACATTCCAAGATTTGGAGCTCAAGTATGCCTGGAGCGTCACGTTCATGGACAGAGCTGCAGCTTCCTGGCAGAAATTCTAACCGATGTCATGGAACGGTTTTTTAGCTACTAAATGTGTGTTGCGAATGCATACATTGGACCTCAGTTGATAAAATGTGTGTGTGTGTTTTCTCCCCAAAGACAATGTTTTTCTCTCTTTGAAAGCTCCAAAGGGAAACATCAGAGTTGGATGCAGCAGGTATTGTCCGTAAATGGTAAAGTAACTGTATGAATATGACCTCAGTGTGTGAATTATTCCGATGTATTAACTGGTGCGGGTGGCGCTGTCGATTAAACCACAGAGCCTAGGGCTTGTCGATCAGAAGGTTGGTGGTTCGAATCCCCTCAACGGAGTGAGCTCCCATTGCTCGGTCCCAGCTGCTGCCAACCTAGCAGTTCGAAAGCACGTCAAAGTGCAAGTAGATAAATAGGTACCGCTCTGGCGGGAAAGTAAATGGTGTTTCCATGCGCTGCTCTGGTTCACATGACCCGGAAGCTGTACGCCGGCTCCCTCGGCCAGTAAAGCGAGATGAGTGCCGCAACCCCAGAGTTGTCCGCGACTGGACCTAATGGTCAGGGGTCCCTTTACCTTTACCTATTAACTGGCACAGTGATTTCCCTTGGAGCTGCTATCCAGTGACTTCCCCTGAAGACAAAACTTTATTTCTGAGGGCTTCATGCCCTCCAACTACTAGGCAATGCTATCTAAAAAATATCCTACTGACTTACCACCTAAAAAGTAACTTCCAACTTTAAAGACTACCATATCATTCTTTGTTTTTGTTCTCTGCCTCCCAAGAGAACAGCATATTCCAATTATAGCTTGAGAAAGAACAACTAAGTAGTAATGGCTAGATTTTATATTCTCAAACGTAGGGAAATAGACTTGGATGCAAGTTATAATCAGGCTTTGCACTGTGAGAGGCTTAATCCAGTTATGTCCAATAGATTGGTGCAATCCAGTGGAAGACTTCTCTAAACTGCAGACTTGGGAAGCAAAGAACTTCACCAGGCGCCTCAACTTCCTCCCACCCAATCCTGCTTCTCATCCTGTCTGGTTAATAGTTCTGCAGAACTCAAAAGCTTGCTTACTATTTTATGACTGCATATTGCCCTAAAGTGGGTTTTATATTTTAATAGGCTATGCATTGTTCTGTATCTGACTAACATTGCAGAAACGATTCATTAGGAGAATGGCATTCTTATTTTTACTGCACGCTAGCTTGTCAGCAACAAGGTCGTTGAATCAACAATTGCTTTTCCCTCAAGCTAATTTCTGACAAACTTGCCGGAGGCAAGGAACGTAATGCAAGTAAGAACATTTGATTAATGACATGATCACTTGATAACGAATTGAAGCAAAGATGATGTTTGATTGATTTATGAATAATTCTAACTATGTGCTAGTCTTCTTACCAAAAGATTTATGAGAGATTTGAAAGGCAAAACTAAAAATTATACAAATGAATACATTAAGAGTTGAAGATTAAATGGATTCCCCCTCCCCCACCACAGCCTGCTGTTATCCTTTGGGCTAACATTGGTTGTTCAGATAAAATTACAAATGGCCAAAGCACTCAAGTTGTATTAACTGATGGTAGAATAGTTTGATCTTTTAACATTTATGCATTGCACTGTATGCATTCCAAAGATGCTCTTTTGCACAAGAAAACTGGTTAGTGTGGACCCAAAGCACAATGTGCAATCAGGCACAGGAATCCTCACATCTGCCCAATGCATTAAAAGCAGAGTCATACCACTTTAAACAGTCATTGCTTCCCCTCAAAAATCTTGGGAAGTGCAATTTGTTAAAGGTGCTGAGAACTGTTAAAGGTAAAGGGTAAAGGGACCCCTGACCATCAGGTCCAGTCGTGTCCGACTCTGGGGTTGCGGCGCTCATCTCGCTCTATAGGCCAAGGGAGCCGGCGTTTGTCCGCAGACAGCTTCCGGGTCATGTGGCCAGCATGACAAAGCCACTTCTGGCGAACCAGAGCAGCGCACGGAAACGCCGTTTACCTTCCCGCCAGAGTGGTACCTATTTATCTACTTGCACTTTGACGTGCTTTCAAACTGCTAGGTGGGCAGGAGCTGGGACCGAGCAACGGGAGCTCACCCCGTGAACTGTTAGGAGACCCCAATTCCCACCAGAGACATATGATTCTCAGAGTTCCCTGCAGAGAGGAATTGATTGTCAATCAACTCTGGGAACAGTAGATCTGGGAAAAGAACAGGAGTCTCCTAATACCTCTCTTGGCATGTAGTGAAGATGGGGCTAAATTGGACTCTCCACTCCTTATTTTACCGGGACGGCCCCAAATTTGCAGAAGCTGTCCCAGCTTCAGATTTGATCCTTGAACGTCCCACTTTTCCTTAAAGGTAAAGGTAAAGGACCCCTGACAGTTAAGTCCAGTTGCAAATGACTCTGGGGTTGCGGTGCTCATCTCACTTTACAGGCCGAGGGAGCCGATGTACAGCTTCCGGGTTATGTGGCCAGGGAACCAGAGCAGCGCACGGAAATGCCGTTTACCTTCCCACTGGAGCGGTACCTATTTATCTACTTGCACTTTGACATGCTTTCGAACTGCTAGGTTGGCAGGAGCTGGGACCGAGCAACAGGAGCTCACCCCGTTGCGGGGATTTGAACCACCGACCTTCTAATCGGCAAGCCCTAGCCTCAGTGGTTTAGACCACAGCGCCACCCGCATTTCCTTAGGATGTCCTTATTTTCATTGAAGAAATGGGAAGGTATGGAGTTATGCAACCCCCAAAGCCAAGGAGAAAAGTAACTACAATGGTACTTCAGGTTACAGACTCCGCTAACCCAGAAATAGTACCTCAGTTTAAGAACTTTGCTTCAGGATGAGAACAGAAATTGCGCAGTGGCGGCAGTGGGAGGCCCCATTAGCTAAAGTGTTACCTCAGGTTAAGAACAGCTTCAGGTTAAGAACGGACCTCCAGAACGCATTAAGTTTTTAACCCGAGGTACCACTGTATTCATCTTTTAGAAGACATCTGAAGGTAGCCCTCTGTAGTGAAGTTTTTTTTAAATGTTCAGTGTTTTATTATGTTTTTATATATGTTGGAAGCTGTGGCAACCCAGTCAGATGGGTGGCCAATAAAAAAATAAAAATTACTACTAGTATGATTGCTATGGGATAGGGATGTTCCTATTTTCATCAGAGAAATGTTGGAGGATATGCTAAATTGGCTATGCTCTAATGTGGAAATGTGGCCTTTGGCTGGAAAAGGTTCCTTGCTCCTGGTACCAGACAATTATATGTTGCCAGCCACAATGGCTAACATAATAGCCGTGTTCCCTCATTCCTCCACAGAGTCACTGAGTGAATAAGGGGGATATGACTGAACTTGCTGTCCCTGCCAGTAATGCCACTGTGCGCCTCAAGGCATACAAACAACACCCGCATGTTCAGCTGAATGGGTGAAAGGGACTCCTATGTGCCAACAGGAGGAAGCACTTGTTGGCACCTGTCTGTCTCAAGAAGCAATGGAGTGTGCCTCCAAGGGTGAAGTCAAGCCACTGGAGAATCACAGCACCTGCTGTGGCTGCAGAGACCGGCAACTTATAACTGCTGCCTCCTGTGTTGCTTTTACTGCATTAGCAGCACTGAAGTGACCTCTCCAATGTGCAAGCCTGGGCAGTGTGTCTGGAGGTCCTGATGTGGTCCAAAGGAAAGCAGAGTAATACTAGCTTGGATGCAGGAGTTTCTGAAAGGAGGAGTGCAAGGCGCCATTCAACTATCTTAGGGACTCCCCTCTGGATTTGTGTAGGGTTCACTAGCAGAGGAAGGCGTGTGCGGGGGGTAAGGTGAGCACTGGATGTCAGCCATGAGGGCGGGTGACATCGCCGCACCACCCCCACTCCACACTTGCTGCGTGGGCGGCACCCCTGGGTGCTCGCTGCATGGGCGGGCCGCTAGGGACGATGCTGCCAGGGGCGGCTGACGCTCGCTGCATGGGCATCTACGGTACACACAACTGAATGCATGCAAGATCCCATTTCATGAATTCGGCTGAATGCATACGTCTTAGGGTGTGCCCAGAGGCTCATGCTGACATCAAGTGTGGGATCCACCGGTGCAATCCTGCTCCCTCTCTGTGCATTAAATGAAATGTGGGAACAATCGTCGGAATAGGACAATTTCCAGATTAAAATAAATGGTAAATAATAAATGTAGTAGTAGCAACAATGGCAATGAAAATTCTGGATTTCAGCCAGGGGGTAATTAATATATTTGACTCATTCATCAAGGGGGACCGGAGATTTCATTTATTTGATAATACTGACTGCTTACTTTGTGGAGATGCACATTTGGCACTGGATTCTACTCAAAGAGCAGGACTTGTTGTGACACTGGAACTAATAGCACTTGGGTGAGCTGGCACCAGTGATCATCGATACTTTGAAATTTTCATGGGAATAGATAAGAAGTCAATTAAAATTAACAATAACTCAGCTCTTGATTTAAAATGGTAGAAGGAAGCCAAAGGAAGAACTTGGAACCAACTGATTTGAAATGAAACCTATTTCATAGCCAGCTGTGCTTAGGGTGGGGTGAAGTTAGGTTCTGAAACAGATTTTTGACCGCAAACTATTTTTGTGTGTGTGTGTGCGCGTACTAAACTAAGCCTCACATTTCTGCCAGATAGTTCAAACACTTGCAAATAATTTCTTCCTTTCTGCATTAAGTATTGAGCTATACTGCTAGGTTTGTCCCAACAGTAAGAAGTTATATTTCACCTTTCTTTTGAGCACAGATCAAGAAAGGCAAATTGTCAGAACAGGCTTCAAAGAGTGGGGGAGCTCACTCCATTTGGAAGCAAACTAAAGCAACAAGGAGTTTGCAGAGAAATAACAGGTGTTTTGTGATATCCACTGCATGTTGGACAAAGGAATTATGCGGCGGGATCAGTTAAATTAATTGTGTTGGGCTCATAACTTGTACATGCAATATATCACATGAGTAGTTGGGAGGCCAGTCTCGCTGGAAACTGGATGCTGAACAAGAGAGTCCTTTGGCCAACCCAGCACAACAATCTCTAATGGCCGTGTAGTCCAGGGGTCAGCAAACTTTTTCAGCAGGGGGCCGGTCCACTGTCCCTCAGACCTTGTGGGGGGCCGGACTATATTTTGGAAAAAAATAATGAATTCCTATGCCCCACAAATAACCCAGAGATGCATTTTAAATAAAAGGACACATTCTACTCATGTAAAAACATGCTGATTCCTGGACCGTTTGCGGGCCGGATTGAGAAGGCGATTGGGCCGGATCCAGCACTCGGGCCTTACTTTGCCTACCCATGGTGAGGACCAGAATCCCTTTGCAATTCCTCACTTAATGATACAATTTGTCATTTTAACCCCCCCCCCAAACACAAATTTTGGCTTGCTTTGGTTTTGGTGACAGGAAAATGAAGTACATTCTTTCCCCCCAAAGAATTCTGGGCACTGTAGTTTGTTAAGGGTTGCTGGGAATTATAACTCTGTGAGGAATAAACTACAGTGCCCAGAGTTCTTTGAGGGGAGAAATGTGCTTTGAATGTGCTTTATAGTTATTGTGTGTACCAGGCAGAGGGCCTTCTCGGTAGTGGCGCCCGCCCTGTGGAACGCCCTCCCATCAGAAGTCAAGGGAATAAACAACTACCTGACATTCAGAAAATACCTAAAGGCAGCCCTGTTTAGGGAAGTTTTTAAACTGTGACTTTGTATTGTATTTTGGTATTTGTTGGAGGCCGCCCAGAGTGGCTGGGGAGACCCGGCCAGATGGGCGGGGTATAAATAATAAATTATTATTATTATTATTATTATTACTTATTTTTTTTAGTTACAGGTAGGTAGCCGTGTTGGTCTGCCATAGTCAAAACAAAATAAAAAATAAAAAATTCCTTCTGAAGAAGTGTGCATGCACACGAAAGCTCATACCAAGAACAAACTTAGTTGGTCTCTAAGGTGCTACTGGAAGGAATTTTTTTTATTTTTTATTTTGTTTAGTTATTTTAGTTCATGTTAGCTGCCGGTAACCTTTCCCTGGTCAAAGGATCTTCTTCCACAGTACGTGATGCAGTTCTGTTGCTTGAGCCATTTATATTTAAAAGACCTTACTTGAGTGTGGAAGGCTCAATTAAATTACCTTCAGGTATATTTTATCGCTATTTTTGTGAAATATTAATGGCCATTCCCTGGTGAGTCTATTTGTGAAACATTTCCAACACTTCCTCCCCCACGCCCCATTTCAATTGTGAAATATTAGCAGCCAAGCCATCAGTCAGCAGGAACAGTATCAACGAAAGGGCAAAAGGACGATAAGGGGATATTGCAGCTCTCGCCAGAATTTGTAAAACAAACACAGGGCCCTCCAAATAACTGTATGAGCTGCTTTCAATCTTATGGGATCTTCAAGAGTGAGAGTGTAATCTTTAAAAAATTAAAACACTGCTACCCATCCTAACACCTGCAGATTGCTTCACTGCAACGCCATTCTAACAGTTATAATTGGAAATTATAGGTCATTCCAAGGTGAAATGCTGCTCCTCACACCGCAAAGTTTTTGCACACAATGACCTCATATCAAAAATTGCCTTTCCATATTCAGAGCCTCCTTGTGAGTCTGTGACTTCAATTGCTACTCTTATCCATCTACAAGCAGGAAACCAGGTAGACATTCTTGATCTTGTTCACCAGCCCATAGAAAAACCTCAAGGAGACCGTTTAAGCTGAAGGATAAACCAAAAGGGACAGAGCCCAGCAATGTGTGCAGACTGGAAATGAAAAATCTACCATTCATGAGATGGAGATTTACAGGGATATTTAAAAGAGAGACAAGTTAAAACACTCCGGGTATAGCATGAATGAGGATAGGAGCGCTCTGCAGACTTGAAAAGGAGCAGAGAGCCATTCTGAATCATTTCTTGCTGTATGTAATGTTTAAGGTTTCAAGCAATGGGACAAAATCTCGAATTCTCTGCTGGTTCAACAATCATTCATTCACACTTTTGAAGCTAGAGGGTTGAGATCTATTCAACTTCCAAAGCATTCAAGGCATGGTTTCCATCTGCACTCAAGCAGAAGTCGCGTTGGACGTTCAGCTTCCAAAAAACATTTGAAAACTGGAACACTTACTTCTGGGTTTTTGGTGTTCAGCAGCCGACTTTTTTGTCAACTAAGCAGTTCGAGAAACATGGTTCCACTTTTATAGAACAAGCCTGCTCTTGGCAGGCTAAGATTACCATGGCAGCCAAGAGGTCAACTTTGAGCTCTTCCCTACCAACTCAGCCTGCTAGCTATTTTAATTTTTAAAAGCTATACACTTTTTTTAAAAGAGAATAGGCTTGCATCCTGAGTTTGTTGCCACTGTTGGGAGCCCTGATAATAGGGGGGAGCAACTAATAATAGGAGGGAATGAAAATGATTCTCATAACAGTAACCTACTGTGATACAATCCGCGGCCTCATTCTGCTTTTTATATATTGATCCAAAAAATCAACAGAAAGAGTATTAGCGTATTTGCCTTGGCCACTGTGGCACAATGGTTAGTGTTGGACTATGGCCTGGGAGACCAGGGTTCAAATCCCCACTCAGCCATGAAGCTCACTATGTCACCATCTCTTAGCCTAACCTACCTCATAGGGTTCTTGTGAGGATGAACTGGGAAGGAGGAGATAATAAAAACATACAAGAGAAACCATTAATTTAATCCAAACATCTCTAAACTTACCTGAAAACGAAACAAAACATTTGCATCACAACTTGACCTTTGGCATTTGGCCGGTTTAGCCATCCCTTATGCCTCCTTGACATGTATTTAAAATTGTACCAGATTTTGATCTTCAGAGCCTGACGGATTCAAATGCTTGGAGAAATCCACCTGTCCCCCATTTCTCCCATCTCAAAAGCTCATTTAGGCTGCAGTCCTACTTGCACCATGAGAGAAAGCCCAACTGAACACACAATCTAAACAAAATTAGATTATGGGCCATAATCAAAATGAAAAAGTTTAGGATTGCATTGTTCATTTGCTGTTCGGCTCTCACACACTATTCAGGAGAGGAAAAAAGTGACTGAAATACATATAAACAAACACCTGTACTTACATGTGTCGGGCTTGAGTTGACTATTTGTGATCCCAAAATACTGAGGGTTTTCAATTACGGGAATCTTTGTCATTCCAATAATCACTGCATCTGGTCCGCCCTCGGAAGAAGATGGAGTGTTACTTCCATTAGAGATGTGATGAAGAGGACTCGCTGAATCGTCGTCATTGCTGATAACTGAAGAAGGACCTAAAGTTAGAAACAAAGATGTTCCTGTAACTTGACATAGTTTTCCCCTCCCTCTATCATTGTTCTGGCCCTCACTATGTTGCTTATAACCAAGCATACTGTAAGGTTTTGCGCAGAGGATGCGAGGAAAGCGCAGGACTCCCAGAGGCCTAGTGCCTTAACTTCTGCACCTCCAAGGCAGCAGCCCTTCTTAAGGTTGAGCTGTGGGGCCTGTTTGCCTAGCATTGACCAGGCTGCTTGCCTCCGACCTCAACTGCTGCCACTTTATTGAAGTTGACCTTTTGCACATCACTTTGGCTCTGATCCTGCTACCACTTTGGAAGCTGACCCACAGCAAACCGTGGCAATTACTTAGTATAGGCGGTGCTGACCTTTAGAAGGTTCCGAAGACGGTTTCTCCTGCTGTTTTGCGCCAATTAAAACTTTCATTCTTTTCCATTTGGATGGCATTTTGTACTTTTAAATAAATAAAGAGCCCGCTCATACAGCACATTTAACTTAGCTATCTATATATGAGCAGCATATAATGCAACAAATAAATAATAAAACACAGCAAATGTATAGATGACGACTCATGTCCTAAGCGGATCTCCTTTTAAGATACTGGTGACTTTGTAAGTCATGGAATGTGGATGCAATGGAATGGATGGAGAAGAGCAGCCCATCAGCAGCCCAAATGCACCCTTTTCCCAAAATGGCTTGCATGGTGAGGGACGCACAGAGCCTAGGGCTTGCCGATCAGAAGGTCGGCAGTTTGAATCCCCAAAATGGGGTGAGCTCCCATTGCTCGGTCCCTGCTCCTGCCAACCTAGCAGTTTGAAAGCGCGTCAAAGTGCAAGTATATAAATAGGTACCACTCTGGTGGGAAGGTAAACGCCGTTTCCGTGCGCTGCTCTGGTTCGCCAGAAGCAGCTTAGTCATGCTGGCCACATGACCCGGAAACTGTATGCCGGTTCCCTCGGCCAGTAAAGCGAGATGAGCTCTGCATCCCCAGAGTTGTCCGCGACTGGACGTAATGGTCAGGGGTCCTTTACCCAGGGCCGTCTCATCCATAGGGGCTGGTGGTGCGGCGCACCAGGGCGCCGCGAGCCCACCGGCATACCAGGCTCCCCCTCCCCAACCCGCCCCCACAGGCGGGCGGGCGAGCGGGCTGCAAGCCGGCCACCCTCGCCTCCCGGAGCCCCAGCTGAAGTGCTGGAGCGGCGCGGGGCTTTGCGCGCCCTTCCAGCACTCCAGCTGGGGCTCGGGGAGGCGAAGGCGGTCGGCTTGCAGCCCGCTCGCCCGCCCCTCATCCTCCGCGCCCACCAGCGCCGAGCGCCCGCTCCAACGCCACGCCCCTCATCCCCCGCTCGCCCCCCCTCCCAAGGGGCGGCCAGCGCGGGAGGGAGGCGGGCGGAGAGGCGGCAGGCCAGGGGCGGCGAGGGATCGCAGCGCCACGGCGGCCGATCCCTCTAAGACGGCCCTGCCTTTACCTTTACCTTTATACCAAGTCTGGCTATCTTGCTCAGTACTGGGGATGGGGAGCCTCAGGCCCGGAGGACAAATGTGACCACTGAGGTCAGCCTCTCACTAGTCATCCCTCCTTCCCAAGCCATGACCACGCACCCTTTACTAGCTCCCCCCCCCTTTTTGCCTGTGATGTATTGTAAAATCACCATCCAATGCGAAGTACTCTAGAGGCTTTTCATAAATCAGAATTCATAAATCAGAAATTAATTTAATCCACTGACCATCTTGAATTCAATTACATATGACACGATGGTTCCTACCTCCTTTACTTCATTTTACCAGAAAAGCAATGACCTGCACCATAGTTACAATGGCTGCTTGCCACTACACCAGGGGTATAGTGGGAAATCTTGAAGCTGGAGCACAGCATGGCAGCTCCCATAGTCACACCCCCAAGGACAGGGACCCATTCTTACATAAACAAGGTGCCCCATTTATCAATGTCAGCAGGGCTGCAATCCTATGCGTAGTGTTGCGGGAGTAAACGCCATTGAACTCCTCCTCTTACTTTGGACCCCAATTTAGAAAGTACTTCCGGGCTTCAACAAAAGTTCTTCATCCAACTGAAATGCAACCTTTAGCACTTAATTAGAAATACAAACAAGCTTGCAAAAAACGTGTTAGCATATCACATGCTGTTGTGAACCAGAAAACCCATCAAATAACATGAAATTAAGTCTCCAGCCTCTGCTTGATGGTGTCCCTCGTCTTCTGACTTCCTCTATGCTACTCTGTTACAAACAAACTTGTAAATTTCATGACTGTCTCATTCTTTTGCCAGAACACTTCAGCAGATGATTTGGAACTGAAATTTGATTCTACTTATGGCCAAGAAGATCAAACCTATCCATTCTCAAAGAAATCAGCCCTGAGTACTCACTAGAAGGACAGATCCTGAAGTTGAGGCTCCAGTACTTTGGCCACCTCATGAGAAGAGAAGACTCCCTAGAAAAGACCCTGATGTTGGGAAAGATGGAGGGCACAAGGAGAAGGGGACGACAGAGGATGAGATGGTTGGACAGTGTTCTTGAAGCTACTAACATGAGTTTGGCCAAACTGCGAGAGGCAGTGAAGGATAGGCGTGCCTGGCGTGCTCTGGTCCATGGGGTCACGAAGGGTCGGACACGACTGAACGACTGAACAACAACAAATGGCCAAATATGTCTCCTTTCTGCTTCAGCGAAGACAACTGAAGTAGCTTTTTGTTTTCTTTGCAATTGCTTGTTTCTATGGGTAACTTAAATGAAATGTTGAGTTCCTTTTACTTGTTATGTTCCATCATACCAAAAGCTGAGGGGCTCCTCTGCAGAGCAACTCCCTGGCCCCACCTGGCTTTTCCAGGATGGGATTAGCTCTTAAAGGGGTAGAGCATAAATAACAACAGCTCTAGAACAGGCATAGGCAAACTTGGCCCTCCAGATGTTTTGAGACTACAATTCCCATCATCCCTGACCACTGGTTCTGTAAGCTAGGGATGATGGGAGTTGTAGTCCCAAAACATCTGAAGAGCCGAGTTTGCCTATGCCTGCTCTAGAAGAACCCCCAGGCTATTAACCTGTGCTCTCAGGGGAGTGCTGCACCACTGAGAACAGGCCATCTACCTAACTCCAAGACCTGGAAACCACCCATCAACATTGCCTCCATCTCACCAGGATTCATTCCCAGCCTCTTGACCCTCATCCAGTTCCAGTTATTACTGATTCCAGGCCCAGATCCAGTGCCTGAACAGCCTCTTCCAAATCAGATAAAAGGAGAAACAAGAGCTGGGTGTCACCCGCATATTGACGACACTCTAAATCCCTGGATGATAGCTCCGACCAACTTCATATAGAAGTTAAAAAGCATGTGTCCTGCACAAATGCCAAGGAACTGAGCAGAAGACTCCCAATGCTACTGTCCAGGATCAGTTCTGCAGCTACAAGTGGAGGTCCTGTAATATGGTGCCAGTGCAGGAGGATACCATAGCTAATGGTATCTGGAGGCTCTGGGGACATCAGTGGCTAGAAGTGTCTCTTACCAACTGCAGCTCATTTGACAGGTAGGGCCATTCCTGGACCAGGAAAGCTTTACCACAGCAGTTCATGTTTCTTGCTGCAAGACTTTATTACTGCAATGCACTCTACCGTGTGTGGCTTTCCTCACACTTGAACCGTTGTCGATTTGCTGCTGGGCCAAGTTACTATTAGCATGTAAAGCCCTAAACAACTTGGACCAATTCACTGTACTCTTTTAAGCACCTGCTAATAACATTCCGGTTTAGACAAGCCTACCCAGATGCCAAGAGGTAATCTTGATCTGTTTTTAACCTGTTTTCTATTCTTTCCTTTTTCTTCTTACTTTAATTGACTATAATAATCTCAATTAAGATCAGAAAAAAAAGAAAGTTGAGGTAATCTTGATCTGTTTTAAAGTAGGGTTGTTATTATTATTATCATTTAATTATTATTTATTAAATTTATATACTGCCCTACACCCGCAGGGTTGTGATTTTACCCTTGATTTTACTGTCTTTAGACTGCTTTGAGGTTGGTTTGTTTTTTACAATCAAACGGTGCATACATTTTATTAATTTGTTGTTGTTGTTCAGTCGTGTCCGACTCTTCGTGACCCCATGGACCAGAGCACGCCAGGCACCCCTATCCTCCACTGCCTCCCAGTTTGGCCAAACTCATGCTAGTCGCTTCGAGAACACTGTCCAACCATCTCATCCTCTGTCGTCCCCTTCTCCTTGTGCCCTCCATCTTTCCCAACATCAGGGTCTTTTCCAGGGAGTCTTCTCTTCTCATGAGGTGGCCAAAGTACTGGAGCCTCAACTTCAGGATCTGTCCTTCCTTTTATTAATTAAATGATATCAAAAGCACAGCGGGATCAAGAACCAACAGGGTTGCACTCCCCCTTGTTGCTTACCTGATAAAGGTTATCAGTCGGGGTGAGCAAGGTCATTTCAGTGCCCATCTGTGATGCCAGAGCGAAATAGGTAGCTTCATGCAAGCATGCCTGAAACTGATCAGCTGCTGTCTCTGAATCCTATTGCCCTGGGACATTTGGAAGTGGATCGTAGCTATCTAGAATTTCAGGGTCCAGGGAGGGACTCTTGAGAAAGGGATCGTTGCTGCTTCTTTTTTGGGGAAAAGAAGTATCACCCCATCCCCCTGTCTCAACCACTTCATATTGTCAAACCTTCCTGGTTAATATTTATTAGCCATGATAGGCAGGGGTCAACAGAGCACACAGCACATGAGGCAGTATCCAGTGTCAGTTATATTCAGAGTAGAACCAATAGAATTAATGGACATGATTCACTTAGACCCAGAGTTCAACCAATGACATGGATGGACCTAACTTAGTTGAATGTAACCTGTGATAATCCAGACCCCTTCCCATACCCTCAGGCCACAACAAGTGAAACTGATCCCACAAACCAATGTTAGATGGTGCTCTGAAAACCTTCACCTGACCTACATTAATGCCACACAAACAGCCACAACAGAAAACAATGAAACAAAAACCGCCATCATATTTTAATATCCTAAAAGAAAAGAAAATACTCCAGACAAAACTGTGGCAATGAATGAGCTTAGTGCAAGTGTTCTGATTTTGCAATGCCTACTTTTTTCCCTTTTGTCCTCTATTTGTTATGTAATTAACAGATGGCAAATCTCTGTGTGTCAGGAGACAGCTAAATTTACACCTCTTTAAATACCTTGTTTGTCAGCTCCCTTGATAAATGTGAGTAAACTGGCGTACAAACTGTTTTAATGCTTGCTTATCTGACAGACTAGCTATTAGATGAAAAGCTACATCCCATTTCCTTAATGCACTGCCAAATTTACACCACAGTCAAAGGCTATGCTATAGAGCCAACACTTAATTGAACAACCAAATGTATGCACGAGGTTTCAAGAATGCAAAACAATTTCCAGGAGGGAATTTAAAAACACTCACTTTGAATTGGAAGTAGCTTTCACTGTTCCATCAACTCTCCCATACGCACAGTGTGTGAACTTTGAGGCAAAGGGTACTTTTCCACCCAAATGCTGAAATTCTGCTGCATCTGGTTCAAATGGGGTCAGCTAATTACTTGTCAGAAGCAGAAGGAACCTTTTGATAACACCTATTATTGATGTTGTTTTCACAAATCCAGCTTTGGCTTACAACCAAAAGTTGGAAAAGTACATTAAAAAAAAGCCTAGCAATGCAGGTCACTAATAGCTAATAGTAACCACATATGGAATTCCGCTTGTTGTTCCCAACTGAATTCATGTTAAGATTATTTTTTAAAGTTGGAAACTGAAAACAGATAAGAAACAGCAATCTGCCTAGGAGAGAGAGAACATAGGAGAAATACTTCCGGCACTAGCTTTCCATCCTTCCTTCTTGCATCTGGATGTGCATTCTGAGTTGCATGAAGTTGCATGTGCACACTGTCTAACATGCATGCATTATTTCCAATATAGAGTCTAGCCTGGAGATTTGGAAAAGTAGTTATCCATGTTTCTTATGTAGGCTCCACACACATCCCTCAAAAAATGCATAGATTGTGACTGGCCCTTCTGGGGTGTGTCAACGTTCTGGTGGAGGAACCATTTCCTGCTGCACACACCACACCATCCTCTGCCCCCCACAAGAGCCTCACTCCCCCACAAAATGTCCACTGGCTTACATTTCCACAGAGAACTGTCACTCCAGGAAGCCATCTGTAGTGTCGTGCAATAATAGCAGAGCACTTTACTTGCCCACTCAAAACATCTAAAAGTCCATGCCTCCCAGTTGCTATTGCACACAATAAATCTGATACCGGAGACCCAGCATGACTGAATTCCATTGCTGTTACCGCTCCCACCTCTTGCCCAACAAATGCTGGGGCAACTTAAGAAGCTAGACTATGAAGGCTGCATCAGTGTCTCTGAAATATTAAAGCAATAAAAGACTTCATTCTTTGCCAAAATGAGTAATACGTTGGGCAGTGGTTGTTTTATATTTATAGATTTACTTATAGTTACTTATAGTTTGGAGTAAGTAGGTCTTATAGAAGCTGAGTCTACTTCAGAGTTAGCCAACATGGTACCTTCCAGTTTTTGTAGATTCCAGTGCTGGAGACAGCAGGCCACTGTGTGCCAGTTGGTGGGAATCCCAGGAGGCGAGAGTGCTCTGGCACTAAGGTCCTGTTCCCAGGCTTCCCAATGGCACCTGGGTGGCCACTATGAGAAGAGGATGGGCCTTTGGTCTGATCCAGCAGGGCTCTTATGCAATCCACATTGGTCCCAGCTAATGGGGCCATTGGTCAGGGATGATGGAAGTTGTAGTCTACCATCTGGAGGAAATCCTTTTGGTTACACCTGTCCTACTTCTGATTCTGGAAATGGCATGCATCCTCTTCTCTAGTTCTTTCTACCCTATCCCATAAATTCCTCTGTGCCTCCCATATTCACTTTTCACTCAACACTCTTGCAACAGGATCCTTCTCATTCTCCCCTTAGGAGGTTGGATTCTCTGATTCTACAACTCTTCCAGATTCTACAACTCTTCCAGAAGCTACAAGAGCCTTGTGCTCTCTCTCTTATATTCCTGTATGTTTACATAAGCCAGGCATGGTCAAACTTGGCCCGCCAGCTGTTTTGGGGCTACAATTCCCATCATCCCTGACCACTCATCCTGTTAGCTAGGCATGATTCGAGTTGTAGTCCCAAAACAGCTAGAGGGCCAAGTTTGGCCATGCCTGGTTTAAGTCATTAATAGGATACAGTAGAAACACTTGCACACAGCCACAGCTGGAGGACTTCCCAGCAGTCACATGGTGAGACCTGTGTTTGAAAGGTTATCCTTAGGCTACATATTGTAGCCAGATTTTCTCTAGAATGCTGAACATTAAAGGTAGATTCTGATGTTTGCTTTCCTCTTTCCATTGCACATATGGTTTTTCCAGTTGGTTTTTTTCCCTTTATGGTGTTGCAGGGTGTATTTTTGGATGACACACCTAGAAATGTAGTACCTTCCAAAGTGGTGTGATACTTCTGTGGGTGTCACTGACAACGCTGAGATACAAATTCTTTGCTTTCAAAAAGGAAAAAGGGGGAACCCAATGAACTTTGGAATTTTTTCATTCATGCTTGTCCACAGCATCTGTGGAAACAACAATGGGGGAAGGCCTTCGTGCCTTGCTTGCAAACAACATGAGGAGTCCTGTCAGCTAGTGCTGTCGGGTGGGTCCTGTCCTTCATTGACAACTGCCCCCCCCCATAAGACACCATTTTTTAATTTTCCAGAACGCCATGAAGCAAAACTACAATGGGTGCTCTCAGGCACCATCAAGTATTTAAAACGGCAGCTTTCTAGATCTGGTGCAGCAGGACTATGGCAGACATCAGCACTGGTTGTCTCCACTAGGCCCCAAAGGACTACATGATGAGGCCAGGCCAGTTTGTGGGCTTCCCACAGGTATCCGGCTGGGAATTGTTAGAAACAGAGAGAATGTGTGCCAATTTAATCTTCATTTCTAATACCCTGTTCTATTTACAAAAGCTGACTGGACTGGCAATGGACTCTTACTTCAACACTTGTGATGGGAAAGGCCGGCTTAGTGGAGGCCATACAGCACAAACAGCTTCAACCCCCCTCCCCAAAATCTTGCTGCTGTTCTCCGCGCCAAAACATTTGTCACCTGAAGTGGCTGCCTCACTCTGCCTAATGTTAGGGCAGGCCTCATGTATTGGGCTTTATTCACACCATCATTCTTTAGCGTTGGCCTCCAGCTCTCTTCCTACTGCGTATCATTGTGTTGCTGCCTTTGGTGTCCTTGGCTTTGGCAGCGCCCCTGAGTTTTGACTGCCACTGTACACACATTACCTTCTCAGCTTATGGGAAGAAGCTCCAGCTGCTGGATGTTACGCAGGAAATTTTAGCATGCTCAAGCAAGAACACTGATGTGCCATGCGCCCAACCCTATGGCCTCATCTACTGGGGGAGAAAATTGTAGGTTCATGCTGGAGCTCACAACGTGCTTCCCCCAGAACAAATTGAATAAAACATTCCCAATCTATTTGTACCTATATTTAACTTAACAAATTTTGTTTGACTTCTTCAGAGGGCTGATCTCTCTTGAAGTATGTCACTTTCCCTCCATTCAAGCACTCTGGGAAGCCTGCCTATTTCAGGGACATCTGCAATGAAGGTGGAGGATTTCCTCCTGATCTTTGACAGGAATGGGCCTATGCAATAAAGTTCAAGTTCAAGAACCAACTTGCAGGATTTCACTCACCCTTGGCTGAATGGGATCCAAGCTCAAGGTCAGAGTTCATGAATCCTGGTGGAATGAAACACTTCTTTATGCAGCTTTCATTCCACCTATCAGGCCATTGCCATGTTACACCTTTTTTGGTTGACAGGGAAATATATTTCTCTAAGGCCTGAAGAGAACGGCAATGAGTTACCTTGTAGTTCAACTTTGATGAAGAGGAAATGGATTGAAGTGACATTTTTAGTGTTCGGACAACATTGGCAATAAGTCATAGCAAGGGCAGTGAAACAGTTGCATTCTGGTTCATCCTAAATAATCAACAACAGCGTCAAAGGGTCACTCTTGCTAATTTAAACAGAACTTTAAAGACACCTTTCAGAAACAGATCCTGCATAATAAATGTTTACGTCAAACACGCCAGTTCCCTATAGAATGACGAAATAAGCAATTTCCCAACTGAAATGAATATATACTCCTTTCAGCTATTTGTATTTTATTATAGCTCAAAAGAACTCACAACTGCAAGTTTGATCCAGAAACTATTTTATAATGGCGGCTAATGGTAGTGGCCTGTTTGCTTACAATGAACTCTCCATGTGAGCTCAGACTGTTGTGATTCTATGCTCACTTCTGACCACTGGAAGCTCTCTTAGTCCACCAGCCCAGTATTGTCTACAATGACTGGCTGGGGCATTTGAGACAGGGGAAAGACAACAACAATCTTTATTACGGTCCATAGACCCATCAATTTGTTACAAAGCAATACCCAATTTGAACAACCAGCCTTCAGGCTACACAAGCATTTTGTTCAGACTTAAAGTAGGGATCATTGGTTCTAGCAACCACTGATAAAAACTTCGCCACTGCTAATGTTCTGGCATTTGTCCGGTTTTCCAGTAGGAACCTGACATTGTAATGACAGGGGAAAGACATTCCCAGACCTACGTTTTTTTTCAATAAATCCGGGGACACTTTTTTTTTTTTTAAGCTGAGTAGCAACAGGGAGTCAGTAGTGGGGATGGTGAGGCAAAAGACCCTGGGCCCAAGCACACATGCATATTGTATAAAGGTGCAAAGCCCTTCTTTCGCACCCTGTGAAACATAAATGTGCAGAGTTTTTTTTTTTAATTGGGCAACGGCGCGCTGCCAGCCCTTGACTCCCAAGCCTTCCCCAATCTCCTGCCCCCTTTCCCCTTTGTTTGGGGGAGGCTCGGGAGTCACGGGCGGGCGGCTGTGGACCAGGAGGAGTGCAAGGCATGCGATTTCTCTACCAGGCAAGGTGCAAAGCCCTTCTTTCACACCCTGTGAAATATAAATGCGCAGTTTTTTAAAAAAACTGGGCAACGGCCGGCCGCGACTCCCGAGCCTCCCCTGATCAGTCAAAACAAAGGGGGGAAGGGGGGCAGGAGATCTGTACCGCCAGACGCCCCTGGTTCCCCTTCGGCAGTGGCAGTGGCAGTGGCAGCCTCAGCAGCCCGGAGCCAGCATGGTAGTGCAGTTGGTTCTGGCTGGCTTCAGGTGCTGCTCATTGCCCGCTGCCATGGCGCCCAACATTTTTCCTCTCCGGAAGTCCCCATATGATGTGTTGCACACAAGACACATCATATGGGGACTTCCAGTGAGGAAAAATGGCGGGCGTCACAGCAGCGAGCAGCTCCTGAAGCCAGCCAGAGCCAACTGCGCTACCAGGCTGGCTCTGGGCTGCTGAGGCTGCCGTTGCCACGTTTTCCAGGGACAGATTTGCAAATCTGGGGACGTCTGGTAACCCTTCTATAGGGTTATGGCAAAAATAGAACCTAAATACAGTGCTAAATGGAAGGTAGCTGATAGACGTTCTTGGTTGCCCTTCAGTTCATACAAGGGTTTTTTCTGTAATCAGGTGGAAACACGCAAGCCCAAATTAGAGGAGTGACATTTCAAATGTGAAATGTGCCTGCCTGCATCATTCTTCCTTATCCTCCTTAAAACACATACATCCTCTTTTGAGAGTGGAGAGTAGCCTATAAATCAGTGGATGATAAAGAATTGTACAGGGGCACACAGACAGCTCTCGGATGTGTCTCTTGCTTGTGTTTGGTACTTGGGCCATCTTGGCTGTGAGTCCTGGAAGACCTGCTCCCCGCCTTGCAGACCTTTCCCACTTGGGATGGGAAGGTGGGACCCTGACTGATTCCAGCTACAGAAGCTGAGGCTGCTGAACAGACCCTTGGGCTGAGGCATTCTTTAGGGGGGGTTGTTGGGTGGGTGGGGGTTATTGTTGTTAATTTTTGTATTATTATTTTGGAAATTGTGGTTTATGTGGAAATTGTTCAATTTGGTTGTGTACACTTTGATGTTTTGTTTGTTTATGACTGCTTATGTTTGTAGTTATGGGTTTTTTGGATGTTGCAAGCAGCCTTGAGCATTGTTTTAACTTTGGAAAGGTGGCATACAGATAAAATGATGGATTGATTGGGCACAGTGGTGCAATTAGGTAACTTTAGAGAGGGGACTTTATGGTCTTATGCCCCACCCCCTTCAATACCTTTAGTTCAGAGCTTTCCAAACTGTGTGTCCTGGTATGTCCCACAGACGACCCTAAGGTCCATCAATAATAATAGCTTAAAGGTCCCGGACCCTAAGGAAGCCAGACCTCCACCAGGGCCAGGGCTTTTTAAGTGATGGCTCCAATCTGGTGGAATGCTCTGTCCCACGAGACTAGGGCCCTGCAGGACTTGATCTCCTTCCGCAGGGCCTGTAAGACAGAGCTATTCCACCTGGCCTTCAATTTGAATTAGCCTGATCCTCTATTCCCTTTTCCCTTTCCTCTTCTATGAAGAAACCCTTTCTGGGACCCCACATTTAAATTCTTATTCACACACCTCCTTGCTGGCCCTAGTAGGACCAACTTGGCCAGTTAGCCCTGGTGATCATTCGATGTGTACTGACAGGGGTTCCCCCCCCAAAAAAATGACCTCTGCATTTTTGAATTTTATTGATATTGATGCTGCATTTTATGTTGTCTTCTATGCTGTTTTAAAGTCACATTTTAATCAATGTTTTATATTTGCTGTTAGCTGCCCTGAGCCTGGTTTTTAAACCAGGAACGGCAGGGTATAAATAAAAATTTATTATTATTATTAACACATTAGTGTGTTGACTGCAGTGTGCAGGTGTGTCGTGTGAATGCTCTCCACACTCCTGGAAAGGGGTTAGTTTAACCTCCGGTTTGCTAGCAAAAACCGGAGTACTGTGTCATGAAATGAAGCATGTCTAAAAAGCGTGTCACCAATGTGAAAAGTTTGGATGTGGGAAGCTGAAACTGCAGCAGTGAGGGCTCTTCTGCTCATTCAGCTAAGTGCATCTCTAACGGTGAACCATCCAGACTTTCCTAACAGACTGATCCTGTGCATGTTTACTCAGAAGCAACTCCCACTTAGTTCAGTTGGATTTCCTCTAAAATAAATGTGCATGAGATTAGATTATTAACTAGTAGCCTCATTATACATAACAAGTCCCATGTGAATGAGGATCAGAGAAGCTCTCTTTACGTGTTACTCACATAGAGGACCCTGGTGGGCAGTAGCTACTCATGTGTAGAGGTTCCTCTTCAGAGATCTCTCTGCAGATATAGGGGGCAGGCCAAGCTCTGCTGAGCAACCTCTCCTCCACCATGCATGAGTGCTCTCCAGACCAGTAAAGCATGAAGTCTTGAAATAATCAGTGCATGATTTTTAGCAAATGACGTTTTCAGCCATTTCTGTCCTGGAGAGACAATAGTTCATTTATACAACTGCAGATTAATGATCTGCTGTTAAGAATGAGTTAAAGTAATACATCTTCCTTAGTCCAATGCCGTGCAAAGGGGGATATGATGGATCTTTGGATCTCTTGTATTACAAAGAGCGACAGTTTCATGTCTACATAATGTTTAATTGAAAATCTATGAAAACCCATTCCTCATTTTTAACTCTTGAGAAATTATTGCAAGATCAAATCTTGAAAACTCCTTGGTTCATGCTGAGACAAAACTATCAGTGGGAGTTTTGCCAGAGTAGGTATTAAGGACTTGCATGACTTGGCCCACAGTACCAGAGAAATATGAGCTATTAGCTCAATTCATCTATGTCTAAAGTACATTGCTCAAGCCCTAACATTCTGCTAGAGCCTCGCTTTGCCAGACTGTTTGGCACAACCACTAGGGCTTAGCAGCTGTTACCGATTTGTGAGGACTGCAGGACTGAGTTCTTTCTAACAGTTCTAAGGAACAAATGAAATTCCTTCTGGTCAACGTCCCCACAGCATTTGCCTCCTCACAAACCCAAAAGACAATTCATAACGTAAACCAAAGTAAAGATTTATAGTACACAACTTACAAGATGGCTTACCCCTCCAAATGAAATTTTTGAAGACAGTGCAACTGGGGACCTAACCCCTGACATTTGACAGGATCTACCTTTCTACTTCTCCCTGCCCTCTTCAAGAAGAACATAAAAAGAGACCTAATGGATCATGCCAAAGGCCTATTTAGTCCATCCTCCTGTTCTCACAGTGGCCGACCTGATGCCTGTGGGAAGCCCAAAAACAGCACTGAATGCAACAGCACTCTCCCCATCCTTTCAGCTCAGCAGGTCAGGAATTGAGGAGACCTGCAGCATTTGTTAGAGCACAATTCTATGCATGTCTACCCAGCACAAAGTTCCATTAACCTTATTATGTAATATCTGTCAACATAAACTACTTCCTAGAAGGGGTGTGGGAGAAGAAGAGTCATGGAGGCTGAACTGAATTCTGGAGAGGGGATAGGATACAAACAAATAAAATTGATGAAGTTCCTGAAACAGAAAGGTCCCTTTGGCTTAGGAGTGAAATAAAATTAGCTGAAGTTTCAGCCCCATACTCATTTGCATAGGTAAGCCCCACAAAACTCAACGGGGGGCATGTAGCTATAGGATTCTGCTGTTCAGACTTTTAGATCCTAGCTAGGTATTAAAATGGAGGCAGTGAGAGATTTCACTTTCTTGGGTTCCATGATCACTGCAGATGGTGACAGCAGTCACGAAATTAGAAGACGCCTGCTTCTTGGGAGGAAAGCAATGACAAACCTAGACAGCATCTTAAAAAGCAGAGACATCACCTTGCCGACAAAGGTCCGTATAGTTAAAGCTATGGTTTTCCCAGTAGTAATGTATGGAAGTGAGAGCTGGACCATAAAGAAGGCTGATCGCTGAAGAATTGATGCTTTTGAATTATGGTGCTGGAGGAGACTCTTGAGAGTCCCATGGACTGCAAGAAGATCAAACCTATCCATTCTTAAAGAAATCAGCCCTGAGTGCTCACTAGAAGGACAGATCCTGAAGTTGAGGCTCCAGTACTTTGGCCACCTCATGAGAAGAGAAGACTCCCTAGAAAAGACCCTGATGTTGGGAAAGATGGAGGGCACAAGGAGAAGGGGACGACAGAGGATGAGATGGTTGGACAGTGTTCTCGAAGCTACTAACATGCGAGAGGCAGTGAAGGATAGGCGTGCCTGGCGTGCTCTGGTCCATGGGGTCACGAAGAGTCGGACACGATTGAACGACTGAACAACAACAACAGGTATTAAAAGCCAAAGTCTATAAAATGTCCCAAATTCAGAAAGTCTTTTAATTTTGCATTCTGTAGTACTTAAAAAAAAAAAAACCCCACAAAAAAACCTGGAGCATGCAACTTCTTCAGAGGTTAGGGCAGGAAAAACTATTAGCCATATAAATAAGAAAACCTACCGAGCAACACTTTCTATAATCTATTATCATGGTGAATGTGTAGCTTTATCTCTCCACTTATAAATAATGAAAAGCTAGCATCCACTTCGACATAAAAAAAATCTCTAAGTGACCTTTTCTACAGAAAGTTGTAGTAGTAGTAGTAATAGAATTATTATTATTATTATAGGAGTATTGTTAATCACTTTTTTGCAGACAAAGGGTAGACTCAGGCTGCATTAACACAAGAAACAAATGCCTTCAGTAATGCACACAAGCAGCAAAGAGTATTTTGCTTCAATAAAAGACATAAGAGGGCTTGTTGAGCAGGTACATTTGAGAAATGCTCCAGGAATCCACAAAAGAATGGCTGTGAATTTTTTATATTGTATTTATATTTGTGTTAGGTTATAGCAACAGAAGGTTAAACATCTGCATTTTCTTCTGGGGCTTTAAATATATGATATATATATTGTGAAAACAAAGTAATGGAAAAAGTATTTTGCACATGGCTGATCATGGATAACTACATTTCCTTTGAAATATTACGTGAATATCATGTTTAGGCTAGAGAAGAAACAGAAACCACTGCTCAGTCATCAGTCCATTACTTTTGCAATCCAGGCCAATGACTTCCACACAATTTGCTCTTATATATATGTGTATATATATATATGTGTGTGTGTGTGTGTGTATGTGTGTGTGTGTATATATATATATATGTGTGTGTGTGTGTGTGTGTGTGTGTGTGTGTGTATCCAACATATCATAAAATCTCATGGCAGTGAACACTATTAAAACCAATAATTTAAGTGACTGGCTAATTAAGCAGCTGCAAAGACAAAATTCTTCAAGAGATACCATGAAGTGACTGGCACATGGGGGAGCCCCTACCAAGGTCCATACCCTGGCAGTAAGTGCACTGTCAATAAAATCCTGGCTCTATTTTTTCCTCGCTGCTGCCTCCTCATTGCCCCAGAGGGTGAGAAATGACAGCAGAAAAGGGCAGCCACTGCTTGCTTCCTCACAAGCAACTAGAACAATAGTAACGAGAAAGATGAAGGCAGATGGCCCGGCATATGGTGCCCCAAAGCTCCTAAACTCCGTAGCCAACCCTGGGATGTACGAGACCCAGCTCTCTTGTTCCCGTCGAACTCTTGACACTTGTGAACATTTCTTCTGGCATTTAAAGATATAAAGCAGAACTGACTTCATTAAGCAGAAGTTTGGCCATTTAAAAGGAATGAAAGAATGTTTAACACAGAATGGGGGAGATACATGGATTACCTATAGAAATTATTGTAAACAATTAAACACACTAGCAGGATTAATTTAAAACCAAGCAGTTAAAATGTGACTTTGGAAGAAATAAGAGTAACAAATAAAAGGAGTTAAGGGGGAGATGCAGTTTTGAAAATGTTTTTACAAGAAACAAAGGAAGGGGAGGCGGGAAGTCAAAACAAGTATGTATGTAAATATAATTGATGATGATGATTGTTAAATTGAACACTGAAAAATAATATGTATAAAAATAAAATAAAAGGAATGGAAGTGGATGATCTAGAATGTCAGGACAGGGAAGTTGTCATAATCCAAAGCCCTGTATGTACAAATGGAATAAAAGCTCCTATCCCTATTCACTTACATGAAGTTCCAGATTCCCATCTCTTTGTGTATTGAAATAAAATGGGGAATACATTATGGAAAAATGAATTCATATGTGCATCAGAGCCAGTGCACTCTCACAAGGGATTGCTGAATCTGGATTAGGGCAGGCATAGGCAAACTCGGCCCTCCAGATGTTTTGGGACTACAACTCCCATCATCCCTAGCTAACAGGACCAGTGGTCAGGGATGATGGGAATTGTAGTCCCAAAACATCTGGAGGGCCGAGTTTGCCTATGCCTGGACTAGAGTAAATAAAACTGTTCTTACTAGAAGGAGTCCTTTGCCCAGAAGGGTAAGAAAGAGCCAATCTGGAAAACTGTAGAAACCAAATGTTTTGCTGAAAGTATTAATCAAATACATTTCTGCTATTACAAAGGTTGCAGAAACAAAATAGAAAATTCTTTCCAGCAGCACCTTAGAGACCAACTGAGTTTGTTCTTGGTATGAGCTTTCGTGTGCATGCACACTTCTTCAGATACACTGAAACAGAAGTCACCAGATCCTTAAATATAGTGAGGGAGTGGGGAGGGGTATTACTCAGAAGGGTGGTGGGAATGGGTGATCAGCTGATAGGTGTGGAAAACCTGTTGACGACTCTTAACGGCTGCAATTAGTCTTGCAGGGAAAGGCAAGGGGTGAGATGGCTAAAGATAGCTTTGTTATGTATAATGAGATAAGAATCCAATGTCTTTGTTCAGACCAGGTTTCTCCATGGTTTTAAGTTTGGTGATTAGTTGCAATTCAGCCACTTCTCTTTCCAGTCTATTTCTGAAATTTCAAGAACAAACTCAGTTGGTCTATTTCTGAAATTCCAAGAACAAACTCAGTTGGTCTCTAAGGTGCAACCGGAAAGAATTTTCTATTTTGTTTTGACTATGGCAGACCAACACGGCTACCCACCTGTAACTGGAACAAAGGTTGCAGGGTGAGTCCAGAAATATTCTGCCACTATGGAATTATCATAAATGAACTAAAGAAACATAGGAGCATGAACATGGGCCTAACCATGATGAAGAAACCCTGACATGGAAGCTTGTGATTCTTAAATCGGTCTAATTTCTTTTAGATGGTGAGACATTCTAGCAATGTGTTTCCAATAACAGCACATTCCACACAAGAACATGCAAGAGTGATCTGCATATTAAATACAGTGGTACCTCAGGTTACAGACACTTCAGGTTACAGACGTTTCAGGTAACAGACTCCGCTAACCCAGAAATAACGCTTCAGGTTAAGAACTTTGCTTCAGGATAAGAACAGAAATTGTGCTCTGGCGGCGCAGCAGCAGCGGGAGGCCCCCGTTATTAGCTAAAGTGGTGCTTCAGGTTAAGAAGAGTTTCAGGTTAAGGACGGACCTCCAGAACGAATTAAGATCTTAACCCGAGCTATCACAGTATACCTTGCAACACGATCAGCTATCATGTCAGTTTCAAGAAAAAATAGTTGTCCCCTAATGGCCAAATTAGGCTGATTGTTAAGATGCTGAGGAGACTTCTGTCCTCCCAGAATGGGGGGGGGGGGATGTGACTGCACATTTTGCAAACACAAACAGCTTAGATTGTAAAAATCTGCATCTGCCAAGTTAGCAGAACTAGAATATTCAAAACCATGGGAAAAACATGACATGACTGTACAAATAGCAAGAAAGGGCAATGCTGAGGCATAATTGCTTTAACACTCAATAGGATTGTTTTCTCTTCCCTTAAAAAAGAAAACAGATACCAGAATAATCCCCTTGCATTCACATCAACCAAAAATGTTTCAGAGTTTTTCCATTCCATTTCCCTGCTATGTTATAAAAAGAAAACAGCTCGTTTCCACAGTGTGCCTATGTAGAATCTATTCTAGTTCTGTGAGAATATATTTTTTTAACGTGCAAAAATCTGAAAAACTGACCCAGTTATCTCAGTGTTGTTCTCCTAGTGACCTTCACATGACATAATGAGCATGAAAGCAAGTAGTTGGGGCTGGAAACTGACAAAGCGTACCATGGGCATAGCCATCAATCAAAATCAATACAAATCTGAGGTTCTGCCTCCCCCTAACAAAAGCCCGCCCCCCTAACAAAAATACTGTCTACGCCCATGAAACGTACAGGCCTCATCTAAAGGAATACCCTGAGGCATATTGAAATAAGGTGACTTGCCAGATACGGTGGGAAGTTCAGTCCAAATCTGCCATTGTCTTGGCAAGGGCACCCAGGCAAAATTGGGGTTGATCAATTCCTTAAGCATGTCAGGGCCAAACGACATTGTGCTATGGCTATGCAGCTGTTGTTGTTTTGCACAAACTGCCAGTGTAGGACCTGCAATGTAGTGTGTGTGTGTGTGTGGGGGGGGGGTTTAACCCTTTGCTCCCTGCTAGGATCCTCCACTTAGATTGGAGCACACCTGGAGGCACGCAGATTAGCCACCCGTGGGATGGAGCAAGCAGAAGAAAAACAATGCCTTCCTCTATCTCAGGCACCATTAAAGTGGAAACACCATCAGATTGATGAGTCCTGTACACATCTCTTGTCCCTGTCATTTCCCCAGATGAAAGGACCTCTTTTGTCAGAACTGGGACATGTTCCACACGTATCCTGATTAAGAGAAGGGTCCTAAAAGGCAATAAACCTCAACTAGTGAAAGTGAATAGCGTAACAAACAAACAAACTTACCTAGGAAGTCAGTTCTATGACACGAATCACCAATGGGCACCCATATGCCAACAGAAGATTTCCCTGGCACCTGCAGGGTCCTCCTCTCCCCCTGGTGAAATTAGGCTTGAAAGCAGCCTTCTATTACAGCAATAGGCAGCCTTTTTTCAAGCCTAACTGCAGTGCAAGGGGTGAGTTTGGGGGGAGAATTAACTGCTGCATGGTGGTGTATGAGTGATTGGAGCACTTATGTGGGGTCCCAGCTTCTTCCCGCAGGCCCCCAAAGACTGGTGATTCCCGATCTACAGTATTACCTAACTGGGAAATTATATTTGTTCCTCTTCTATCAAAGTTGTTTCAAGAAACTGGCATAGTTCCAGCCGTTATGTTTTCTTACCTGTAAGATGTTTCTTACCAGTTCATTTTGACGTTGCAGTGTTTAAAACAAAAGTGACAGAGACATTGCTAAGACGCTTGATCCAGGAATGCAAGTAACTGTGACAATTTACTCCTTCCTCAGTCATTCTGCCTGCTCATGTAGCGACTTCATCCTTTTTCTTCTGCACATTCCCTTCGTCCCCTCCCAGTTCTGTACCTAAAGAGCATCCCACCCCCCATTCTACCATAATGCAAATCAGAAAATGCTTTGGAGACTCAGTTTAGTAGTCTAAGGGATTCCCAATTATCATCAAAATGCTAAATAATTGTGGGGTGCTAGATTAACCACATATATTTGCCTCAACAAATTATTACATTTCCCTTACTTTAAATTTGGATATGGATTTTTACTTGTCTGAACACACCCCATACTCTAAATTTCTAATAAATTTATGAGAAAAACATTACCAGCTACATATTTTAGAAATGCACCAGAATATAAACATACACAAATACCTACAAATTTCAGAGAAACAAAATAAATCAAAACATAAGCATGATACATCAATGGATTCCATTTCTGGTTAGACTTTCACTGGTGAAGGACTGGGTAGATGCTACATACATTTACAAAAAATGCAAGACACAATGGTAATGAATTATAAAACTTTATTGGCCTGTTAAAAAGAAGTTTAGAAATTTCAGCAAGTACAGTCTGTCCATATTGTCAAGATCGTGCTTTGAAATAAAATCAGTGATTGTCAATTAATTACAAGAATATATATATATATATATATATATATATATATATATATATATGAGTTCCTTTTAAGATGAATTGCAGGCAGAGTATCTAAAGTTTCACATTGTTGATGGATTACAGCAAATGATGAGAATTTTTCCTCTTACTCAAATGGAACTACAACCTGTATCTAATACTGTTCCAGTGAGGTTCCACTGCTACAATAGGACTTCTGTTTCCTTCCTCCACCCCCCCCCCAAAGAAACCACCCTGCTCCACAGGGTCTTCCAATCCTCTAGAGCTAATTTTGAGGGTCCATGAGGGGACGACAGGAGAGAAAAAGGAAGTTCTGTTGTGCACACAGAAGTCCCTTGCAACAGCCGGGCTGCAGCACTGGATACAATCCTATGGTCCAAAAGAAATGGTGCCCTCTAATAGCAGTTATATTAAAGCTTTGATATGATTTAATTAAATTGTAAACAGCCTGATTATGCATAAGTCAGGAATTATGGGTGTTTAGATTTGATCTAAACTCAAATCAATTAAATGCTGAATATGTCAGCATCAGCTTGTTCCAGCTAGGGGAATAAATCCTGCTATTATTCCTCTGTAAGGCACAGTACTGTATGAATGGGCTAGCAAAATATTGCACACATTAAACCATAGCTAAAAATCAACAATGGTTTAGTGAGAATGTGCAGTTGGTAGACACAGCTGAAAATTTCTCACTGTGCTCCTCCCCCGCTCTTGTGTTGTACAAACCTGGGCTTGTGCAGGAAGAATAAAAAATTATGTTCCCACTTGTTTCTTTGGAGAGAAACAAACTAGGCTTTACGCTAGGCTTTACGCTGTCATTTGCTAAGAACAGTTCTAGTAACTAAAGAATGAAAATGAGTCAAAGCCTGAGCTATATGTCCTAGTTGGACAGTAGTTACGTTATATTGCACGAGGAAACCCAAATTATTACATGATAAAATGTAAGCAACGCGTACAAATTAATTTCTAGAAATTTTAAAGGTGGGCAGCTACCCCTTTTAAATGGTCACATTCCTTGTGAATTTTATGTTATGGAACAGTAACGTGTTTGTGATTAAGTGTGCATTCAGGGCTTGATCAAATATACTCTACAGAAGGTACCGTGTTCTAGCCATGCATGCCAATAGGAGAACTCCAATTGAATTTAGCAAGAAAGGATACAGTTTTATTACAGACCTGAAGCTGTTCAACCTTTATCCTATTTTTATATATTTCGACTGTGTCAGACCAACATGGGCACTCACCTGAATGCTCAACCTAAGTAAGTGAATAGTTTCTGAACATGATAGTGGTTTCAGATTCTGGTTCTTAATTCCCCCCCCCCCCGCAAGCCAGAGCCAGGGACTGATTTTTAATGTATGCTGCAATTAGTCAGCATGACAGTTAGCTACGCACAACTGCTGACAAGAAAAATATACTATTCTACCCGTTCAGGTTTTATCAATGTGTAAAACAGACTTTCAGCATTCTACAAACCCTTTTTACTGCCTAGCAAGATACTATCAATACCACTTTAGCAATGAAAGCTATGTCTTTAACTACCTGTATTTTAATGACCCTGGCAGATTTCTTGGGATGATTTTCACTGTGGTTTAAGGGGTCAGTAATTGTATAATTAACCATGATCTTTGTAACTCAACACTATTTGGACAGATTAAAATGTCTACAGTGACAGGCAGGGTCAATAGTAATCCAAATGAAATAAGCATACTGCAAGTTCCAACTTCAAAATTTGGCTACAGTAAGCTTTATCTGCTCCCATATTGGAAAGGAAATCAGCTAGCAAAGTATGGCCTATTCATTATTTAAGCATGGCTACTGCCAAAACACAAGCAACAAATAGCCATGTGCTGTAATCCATAACACATTGTGAGTAACTATAGCATGAACAGTGCATTGGGTGGCTAATGTGGAGTACAAAAATACCCAGATTATCCTATATTGCCTGTGTGCATATATAAATTGGTGGTGCACAAATCAATTCTGTTTTATCAAAATAAATGCCTTGATTACATAGAATCCAAAATAATCTGTCAGTACACATAGAGCTATTCCAAAATCGTACCTGTGGCTGTACCTTAAAGTTGAACTGCAAAATACTACAAGAATGTTTTATAGAAATACTGATAAAGATCCTAAACTTATTATGTGACAATAATTGCATCTGGAAGCTTCTTTAAAGAATGGAAAATTGAGACTATTTTGAAGTTTGGCAATTCTCAGTTTGGTATTTAAGATATCCATCTATTAATGTTTTCTACACACATGAAACTTTGCAGCTTGGATGAGACTGGAATAAGCTAAATATAGCATTTGTTTTGTTGCTCACCTTTTGTTTAATGGTTTTCAGTCCATTAACACCAAATATAAGTTCATACCAATCAGGAGAAAGAATCAGTCTCACTCCCAGAGGTGCGTAAGGGAATTATACTGGAGATGACAAAGGTCTGACAGGGTTAGGCAAGGGGATGTTAGACACTTATTCTGTGCTCCTTTGCTGCACAGAACACCTTTACTTTGAGAACTTAATGAAACCTCTTGGGCAGCTGCACCAGAATCCACTCATGCTTTTTTATATTAAACAGAGCAGGCTGTCATATAGCGAGAGATGTGCCACTTTTCAGAGCTGAAGTCTGAAAAGGGTCCTCAGATGCCACCACAGCACCTAGGGATATGTCTGCCACCTACCTTCCTTCAAAAAAGAGAAATAGGATTATATATATAATCTCAACCTAAGTGTTTAAGGGTGGTAATGCTGTATGAGAATAATGGCAATGGCAATAGTACTGCTGTTGGGTTCAAGACCTGGAAGACCATGGAAGTACTTGAACTGCACATATAGCAATTTAGTATATTTTATTTAATGGTAGCAGTGGTGGAGAGTCATATAACGTTTCCTGACTAGGAATAGGAAAGAGTGATCTTTGAACATGTGATGGCATACTGCTAAACAATGCCTTAACTGCAGCATTTTAAGAAGCAATTTTTACAGCTTATTTTCTCTCCAGAGACGCCAGCCCATGCTAAAGATTATTTACGTTGAGAAAGCTTTATGGAACTACTTTTTATTGGTTTTAGAATGTTTGATCGAAGTCCCGCAAACATGCAGGTGCTTGGGTTTTAAGTGAGCAATTGCTCCATTGGTATGAATGTTATAATTCAAAGGCTGGAATATAAGAATCTGTAAAATGAGGACATAAAATACTTTAACTTTTTTAGTACACAAAGTATTTGCAGTTCACCTTTAATAAATATTATCTATAAAATTAATTCTCTTTCCAGCTAAGTTCAAGCAAACAATTGAATTGAAAATAATACTGTGGAACTTTGCTAAAATGCCACTTTGTGAGCAGGATCGTTGCTACGGAATACAACAGTTTGTTTTTGTGCTTTCTTTATAGCTGCCTGGGGCTAATTTTGAACTGAAGTTGCCAAAACAGTTCATACTTCCAGTCCTCCAAACATAACTCATCTCTACAAGAGAGGTCCAAGGAGTGTAGCAATTGACAGCACAACAAACATGTCCACTGCCTAGAGAGAAGCACATAGATTCAACACGCCCCCTCTCTTTTTTTTCCTTATTTCATTTACCCATCCAGTGGAATCTTATGAAACAAAACAGAACCTAAAAGAAACAAAATAAACATATGAGAAATCATGCTTATAACAGTCAAACAAAATTAACACAATGAATCAACATAAATATTTTTTTAAGAATCAAATAAATATGGAATGCATTTAACAAAACACATGACACGACCATAAGGGAAAAAATGCACTTGATGCTAAAGAAAATATATATTTTGACATGACTTGCATGCATGGATTTCTCCTTTTTCCCCCCTTTACTTAGTGTATGGTTATATATGCATTGTGTGAAGAAATAAAATATTCAAAATAGAAAGCAATGTAATATGAGAAGCACAAAAATGCTCCTTGGTTGTGGGCATGGATGCCATGATTCAGAACCACATACAACTGTGTCTGGCTCAAATGTTCAGGTCAAGGCACCTCCACAATAACCTGGGCTTTGTTTCAGGGGGAACTCACAGGAACTCAGTTCTGGCACCTCTCAGGTGGGCGCTACTGCCATCATAAGAGAACAAGGGAAACAGTCATGGTGTGTTCCAGCACCTCTTTTTCTAGGAAAATAGCACTGACAACAACATAGTAGAAGACCAGTGGAAGTCCCTTCCGAACCACACTGCTGCGTAACTTGGGCCTTCCACATTAGCACCCAATCTTGAGGAGATCTGGTTTGTGTGATTTCCACCCCACAACCCCAAAGTGGGGGAAGATCACATGGATCAAAGAGCCACCCGGAAAAGAATGCAGGCCACACAAAAAAAATATTAAAAAAAATGGATGAGTGCTTATCCTGTGAAACATTCTCCAATGTGCTTCAACTGTAAAGGAGACTTTTGGAGCTTCTAACTGCTCCAAAGTTTATCAATACAGGCTGTAGGGCTTAGAAGGGTGTAAACAGCAATTACTTCATTTGCATTCCACTTGATTGCTAATTTAACACCTGAGGCAACATTACTATTTGCAGCTTCACTGTAGGTAATGACACATGTGCAAAAACAAACTAGCTTATTAGGAGCTATTTCATGTTTCCAAGAAGGCTTGCCTAAATTCCTTTTTGCTGAAACAATCACTACAACGTGGAATGAAAAGCCAACGAAAACAGAGAGAGTAAAAGGGATTTGGCTAAACCACACACAAAATTATAATCTCAGAGCAAGTGTAATCAATTTAGAACTGCCAGGATTCTGTAACGGGGTGTTCTCATAAGCTGTTTTGAAGGAAAGGCTTTAGGACATTAAGAAGATTAATTTCATAAGGTAATATTTGCTGTAATGACAACTACTTCTGAGGAATACCACATTCACTGATGTGATTAACACTTCACTGTGATTTATTTTTAAGTGGCCCTCTTACCTACCCAGTAAGCTACTCACATCTTGCCAGGGACAACACACAGACATGCTGCAACTTCCAGCACACCACGGCTCATTCCAATATCTAATAGAGGAGGTATGCACACAGCATCATGAACTGCGATTTTTTAGCAGAATGATTTGCACTTCAGGATCACAGCTAAGCACCACTTGGAAAATCCGAGACACTGCTTAAAGTAGGACACGAGAAAGCACAAACTGTGTGTGCTCGGGAGCACTACTGACATCAATCACCATACTGATATTATCCCATCAAAGTGGCGGTTATACACAAGTGGGGGGAAGCTGAGCGCTCTCATCTTTCCCTGGGTTTCAATTTTACTTTCTAGCACTGCTAGCACTGTCATTGACTGGTTATGTGAATAATTTGTTGTTGTTTACTTTTAAGAGATAAAGGATTATTTTCACAGACTTTGGAGTTATTGCCAATCCGCCCCTCTTCTTCCCAGTTACAGAACCCTAAGGCTTTACACTAGGGCTACATCCACACCATTTAAAACACATGGCATTTAAAGTACATTTTCAACACATAGCTTTCCCTAAAGAATTCTGGGAACCATAGTTTGCTTAGGGTCCTGGAAAACACAGCTCTGCAAAGGTTAAACTTAAAAATCTCAGGATTTTTTAGAGGAAGCAACATGCTTTAAATGTATGATGTGCATATCACATAGATCTGATGGACTTAAGTCGTTACAGGAAGAGTGGATTTTGGTTTGACATTAGGAGAAGCAGAATGAAGATCAGTTGGACAATGGAGACAATTATCTAGAAAGGTGGTGGGCTCTCGCTGTCCAGAGGTCTTGAAGCTGAGCCTGGACAGCTCTGGATTTCATGCACTGAGTTGGGCTAAATGGTCTAAAATGATCACGGCGACTCTGTGATTCAAATTGGAGACGCAGAATCTGAAAATTCTTCTGGCTTTAAAATCTGACTAAAATTCAACTCTGTTTCTGTCACCCACTATATTTCCTCATATATCTCAAGCATATTGGTGTTATTTGATACCCTATGCAATCTCAGCTATTTTAAACAAGATATAGACATTTACTTTTACACAGCTTGGAAGCAATAATCCGTAACAAGACTTGTATCTGTGACCCATTTAAATGAAGAATGATTTATTAGGAGAGAAATGAAGAATAGCTGAGTGTTAAAGGGAAGCAATAAAAAAGAAGGAAGGAGGATGCTGCAATGTTACCTAAAAAGGAAATCTTACCAAATTTGTTCAGTTCTGATTGCAAGCAGAAAGTGAAATGAAATAATTTATCCTGTTCAGCTGCTGCTTGGCAATGCTTGCTAATGTTGCCGCCTTGTTTTTATTTATTTATTTTATCAGAAAGCCAGGGAATGTTCCCGCCTGGATTTCTGGAAACTGTTTCCTATGCAAAAAGAATAATGCTGTGCATCATCGTCATAATGCCAAGCAGTAGATAAAATATTCGGAAAAAGCCTCTTAATCTGAAATTTCATGTGAAATTATAGCTACAGCTAATACACAAATGTCTCAGAATACTATGAAGTCTGCCTTTTAAGCTTCCTTTAGCTATCTCTGTGTGTGTGTGTGAGAGAGAGAGAGAGAGAGAGAGAGAGCGCTCAAATCTCTCTCTCGGATGACTGCCTTTTGGGAGGGGTATCCTCTCTACATTTGCATTTTAAACTTATGACAGTGTTTCTCAAATTGTGGGACACACTGTTTTCTTAATCGTACCCACAACCTGTATGGTTTTTGTAATCACAGCTACCAGCAGCTGTGTTGAACAGTAAGACAATTTCTATACTTTTGCTATTTCTTTTCTTTTCTTAAATGGTTGGTGGGGTGTGTTAGGATTCTTGCTCCGTGTCTGCAGTCATGGGATTGTTGTTTATCACATGACAGTGTATGTTTTTATCCTACAGTGTGGGAAGTGACAGAGACAGGATGTTTTGTGCTACTGTGTTCTGGAATGTAGGACTATTGTCCTTTGCTGTCTGATGAGAAAGAGGAAGGAGCTAAGTCAGAATGCTCCGAGTGTATTATATGTACAGTAAAGAAAAGCAGATTAGCAAAAATGCTGAGCTATTGAGTCTGTTACGCGAACCACCAATACACTGCAGGATCATAAGTGTGCTGATGCTTCTTGGTATCATTCGCTGTGATATTCAAGCTGAAGAAAACTTTTGAAGCTCCCGAACGACAGACCAGGAGGGAGAGAACTTGCCAGTCGGGCATGTGTCTCTACCAGGGTCCTACATGAGAGTAGGACGATCCTAACAGGGTGAACTGGAAATGGGAAGTGGAAGGGCCAGATTCTGGCTGGAAGGGGAAGAAAGAGGGAAGAAAGCTAAGTATGAGAGCAGCACACACATCCACATAGCTATGTGTGATGGATTATGTCTCCATGTACTGACAATATAATAGAGATGAGGACAGAAAGGTGAGTAACATTAGAAGTGAGACCTGTTCAAAACGTTAAAGAAACATGAGAGGCATGATCAGCAGCACAAACACTTCTGCTTATCTTATATGAAGTGGGCTCTCCACGTACGTTACTATTCCCCACTTCCTATGCAGAATGTTCAGCTTTGAGCACGACAATCAGTACATGCTTTAGAGCTTCTGGTTTATAGGTGAAATTTGTAGAATACTGGCAGTCCACTCCACTTTCTCTAATGGCAAAGGAAACCATACATTTAGTTATGAATCCTTTTACCTGCAATATAACCATCCAAAGGTACATTTGTATAGGATTTATTGAATTTCCCAGTTTTGACTATACATGTAAGAAACAAAATAAATTTTGCCCTAAGATAAATACAGCATCCAACAAGAAACATTTAGCCTATCTGCATGGGATTCTGGCTGGTTTTCTTACATGGTAGCTGAAACAAATGCTCAGGCCCAAATAACAGGTAGTAATCTAGTGTGGAGCCCTTACTGTGTAACTTTAGACAATTTCTAATGATTACACTCCATTCGCACATTAATTAATCAATGCACAGGAAGGTTAAGTGAATCATCAAACAAGGTCACATATCCTGTCAATGGGTGAAATGAGCAGAACACAGAGTCTTGAGTCCCATTATTAGTCTTTCTTGAACTGCCTCAGACACATAATCATTGTAGAGCTATAGACACAACCTACTACCATAACACCACGATATCAGACTAATGTATCATTATTGTTAACATTTTTGTCCACAGTCCTCAACACAGAAATAAGTATGTAAGAGACACATGTGGTGTTTTTTTTAATGCAGTTTCTTGTACAACTAATAAAAGTCACGTTCCTTATTAACTGCCAAGCCATATATTCTCAACGTCTGCAGAAACGAAGTTTATCATTTAAGGGGACAAATTGGAATAATTAATGTGATTGCTATTGACAGTGTTCATTCATATGCTTGATAGCTTAAATAATCTACCCATAAGTTCATAAAAGAAAAGTGTGTGTGTGTGTGTGTGAGAGAGAGAGAAATGGAATTGTACACACTTTAATTTTTGAAAAAGTGTTAACACTGATCTCAATATAAATGAATTAGTGGGGTAGTACGTTAAGATATGACCCATAGACTCAGCATTTCTGACAGCAAAAATATGGGTAGGGTTAATAGCCTCATGCCCTGCAGGCAATGATTGCTGATTTCCTTAAACTCTTTTGCAGTGGCCTTGCCTGTAATAGGCTATTTTAGGCTACTTGATGGTGTTCTCTCCCACTGAAACCTTGAACAGCATATACATCTTCCTGGCATGAGACAGAAAGAGAAATATAAATTGTATTCAGCATTTTAATCTAGGATTTACTATGCATTTCTCAAACTCAGGGTCATTACTCTCACATTGCCCTGTGCAATGTCTAATAAGCACTTCCTTCTACGATTCTGCTGGTGCTGAAGATATGGTTCCTTGCTTTTTTATTGATTAGTGAGAATGAAGGGCATTAAAAAGACTACAGCTTTCAAATAAACTTCCTTTCAAAACGGTATGCTGGCAGGTTTTGTGCTATGAATTTACAACTCACTCACATCTGAGGAAAAGGGGCTGGGTGGATGCAAATAATTGCAATGGGCTGCATCATATAACCATGCTCTAACAATACTGAAAAAGATGGGGAGTACAAATCCCTATGAGATCTGGTTACAGTGGCAGCTCTTGCTAAGAACAGTAATACTGAAATAAATTCAATTAAAATTATATTGTATTGATGTTGTCAGAAAACTTTACACTGTGTTTAAAAATGGTATTTTATAGTAGTAGTAGTAATAATAATAATAATAATTTTTTTTTATTTATACCCCGCCCTTCCCAGTTCAGAAACCCGGGCTCAGGGTGGCTAACAACAAATTTAAAACACTTAATTGTAATACAACATAAAAGCAGCATAAAATACAGTATAAAAGCATGAATAACAATAAAATTCAAAGTTCAAAAATCAATTGGGGAAATCCATCCAATAAACATTAGATAGTCACCAGGGCTAGCTGGCTAAATTAGTCCTACTTGGGCCAGCGAGGAGGCCAGGGGAGAATTAGCTGTGGGGTCCCAGAGGGGGTAATCTTCATAAAAAGGGGATGGGGGAGAGAATGGAAATAAAAGATCAAGCTGAGTTCAAATTACTAGCGCACCTAGAAGTTTATTCTCATTATTTGTAAACCCTGTACCTACTACATCAATTCTACGTGAACCTGTTTGTAGGACAACATTCCTGTCGAGATACAACAGGAACCCACTCTCTGCACTTTCTGGAAACATTTGGAGATGTTTTTGTTCCGACAGGCTTTCCCAGCTGGATGGAAAGGTATCGGCTTTGCCTGAGTGCCTACATTGTACTGTTTTTAAATTCATAAACTATTATTTTCTGTGCTTTTAAAAACACTTTAAAAAGCTGTTTTAATGGTATTTTGTACATTGAAACTTGTGTTTGGAAGGTGATAGTTAAATAAATAAATATGAACGTCCACCATGCATTTTGTAAAGAAATGGACACAGTGTCATTTTAGACAATTACCATGGAAATGTACAGGGGAATGAATTCAGCTAAAGCCACCACTGATGTGATAAGAGATGGAAAATGAACAGGATATAATCCTGCTACTAGTGTGGATGCTGTCTCCAACAGACACCTAAATCCTACACAGAATTAGCCATGGTTTCAATGGGATTAAGCATGCTTATCTCTGCTGGATCTGGGGCTATATATGCTTAAGGAATTGAAAAACAAAACAAAACCCTTGGTATGTTTCCAAGTTTAACTAGCTCAAAGTTAAACTTAAGAAGACTTTTCTGGAAATTCAGCCCACGTGCTAGACAAGAATGGAATGGTAATTAAATATTACCAAATTCATTGACATAAAATTCATTAAGAGTTAAGCTATGTTGGACAGTAGGCTATGGGTGACTTACTACAAGGTCTACCAGGAATACCACCAGAAAGCTAAATATTAGAGACTAGGGCCCTGCGGAACTTGACATCTTTCCATAGGGCCTGCAAGACGGAGCTGTTCCACCAGGCCTTCGGCCAAGGCACAGTCTAACCCCTCTCTCCTTTTATAATCTTCAACCCGATGGTTGCCATTAATTTGATTCTGAATTGATCTTAGAATGTATTTTAATTAATTGACTGTGCAATTTTATTTACACTGTGCTATTTTTACCTGTTGTTAGCCGCTCTGAGCCCGGCTTTGGCTGGGGTGGGCGGGATACAAATAAAATTTTATTTATTTATTTATTTTAAAACCAGGGCAATCTTATTTAATGACATTTGCATTTCTATCACCAGCACTACTAGATTTCAGCTGAGAACTACTCATATAACTATGTTTGCTGGCTTTTTTTAAAACAACAACAAACCAGTCCAGTCTGCAAGCAGTCGGCCATTAGAAACATAGAAAGCTGACTTATAATACCAGGAAACACTATTTGAATGGACTTTTATGCATGATGGAAGCTGCTTGCTGAGCGTATGGCCCTAAAAGGCAGTCTAAAAATATGTTAAATAAGTATTTGCCCATCCAGCCCTCTATGAGGCAAAAGTTCTCCAGGGTCTCATGCCAATGTCTTTCCCATCATTTGGAACCCACAAACTTCCAAACTAGAGACATTAGAGATTTAAGTGGAGGTCTTCTGAATGCAAAGTATATATACTCTGCCATCCCTCATCTATGACCCTTTCCCCCTTTTTAATCGCATTAAAAAGATTCCAAGACAATTTCCATACCCAGAAAGGAAATGAGCAGAGCTGCTTTCCCTCACAGCATTCACATACTGAAATGGTCTCATGAGTCAGTCCTCATGTAGGAACATAGGAAGCTTCCTTATACTGAATCAGACCAGTGGTCCATCTAGTTCAGTAATGTCTATGCTGACTGACAGTGGCTCTACAGTGGCTGTAGATGCTGAGACCTTATGACCATAGAATCTGGGACCTTTTGCATGCACATCAGATGATCTACTACTGAACTATAGCCCTGAAGTAAGGGGCTTATAAGCTATGTGTTTTTTGGTACATCTATGCATTTTGATTACGTATTAGGATTTATCATATTGTAAACTGTGCATAGTATATTAACCTATAATTAGAATGAATATATAAATTCATGTTGATATCACCAGTCAATTTGCAAGTACTGAAGCAGTTTTGTGAATGGCTCAATGGGTCTTTGGAATGAAACTCAAAGAGTCCTAAGAAATCTTCAAACTTTAGGACAAATGAAGGTATGATTAGAGAACATTTCTTCAGAGGCTTCAAGGGAGAAGGCAACTTAACATACACATCCCTGGAGCCTTTGTTATTCAATTTTAAATGCTGTGGGAAATCTGTGCCAGTGCTGTGGCACATATCAGAGTGTCCATAAAACTCCGGGCTGGAGTCACCAGATATTACAATATGTTCTACTGAACTTCTTCATTTCACAAGACATTAAATGTCAAGAGTATAAGTGACCCGACTATCTGTTCATAAGGACTTGGCCCTGAGGAAGGATGCCAAGAAATTCTGTTCCTATGTGTCATTAGCAACACTCTGAAGCTTGCATGTTATATTTCCTCTGTGATAATATTAAATGTTGGTTATCAAATTGTAGAAATTGTTGGTCATAAAAACAATGATGCGTCAGCAACACTTTTGTTCCTGAATCCTCCTGCCACAAAGCACCTGTTAGGAGTCAGTGCAGTTGTAGCCCCAAATTGGAGGCAGGTAATAATCCTCCTTATCCTTCAATTGCTGTGTCTCTTAGGATGGATGGATGTAAAACTAAAATGACCAATGAAATATATGGGACCACACAACACAATAATGGTAAAAATGTTTTGCGCTAAGACTACTACTATGATGGAATCATTTCATAGTATATCCATTTTTAATAAGAAAAATGGATTTTAGTCTTTATCTCTGGTCCATGAGCTATGAGTCTATACAACTAATGGTCTCACCTTCATTATCGCAGTCTTGCAATGACAGCCACATATGGTCTACCAGACCAACTTGTTTAAATTCAACTGCAACGAGATGCACTGGCATTAATGCAACAGAAAAGGGTGTTGATCAAGCTCAACATAACTTATGGTCATTTAACACATTCCATTGCTCACACCAGCACCACTCACTCCAGTTTAACAGTTCCTTAACAGGAAGCAGAAATATGCAAACTTCTTGAAAGAGAAGGTCTGCACCTAAACTACTTATTCATAAGAACCTCACCCCAGAGGGTGGGTATTTACTACAAAGAAACTGAGGAGATCTTTGCATATTCTTCCATGATGTCATGAACAGAAACCTCTCTGGCGGGAAAGAGGTGGGAAATATACATAAAGCTAGACAAGATGCAATTAACCTACATGCTTTTTGTCGTGTAAAAAAGCAACTGAGGGTAAGACTGAACAGGCTCAGGGTCATTTGAGATGAGGCAAAGAGTTTTAGCAGGTGGCTTTTGTAGAGGCTGTGGCAGGGAAATAAATAGTTATATTTCCCGTCCCCACTCAATTTCCAAAGCTGCCAAGGCTTCCCCTTGGCCGATATTTACATAACATCTAGTTTGGACCTGATAGAAGGGCAGGAAAAGACAGGGCCGAGATTACTAAGTTTTAGCAGATAGTTGTAATTCTGAATTAACTGACTGATTTTTTTTTTTTTTTAATGTAAGTGTTTGTATGTGCACGCCATAAAAATGCAAATAACCTGTCTGGTTTTTCCAACCACCCTGATTGCCTTGTTGCTAATTGTGGCCTGGATCCAAAAAACCATTTCAGGTGCACAAAAGGCCTTAGGCATACCCACAATGGCTTTTTAGTCCCGCACCAAATCAGAAACCACTTTTTAAACTGCTCTCTGCTTCAAAAGAGAGCTGCTCTTTGAGAAGCACAAATTCAAAGATCCCTCTGGCACAAAGAACTGATCATGCAGTTCTTTGGATCCAGGCCTATGTTTGCACACCTCAACTTCAGTCCTGTTTCAGTCCTGTTTAGATGGGAAGGGAGTTTGTGTGTTTCATTCTAAATGAATGTTTTAGAATTTCTATTTAGATCCAGCATTTATCAGCTTCTACTCCAGAGGACTCAGAAGTAGGTCAGTAAGTCAGGGCAAAAATTCATGGCTGGAACATCCCTCTTGTCTTAACTGCTTCTGCAAGTGGGAGGGGGGGTGCAGCTGGGTAAATGGGATAACTTCCAGCTACTCATAGAGAGGAAGGTAGTAGAGGAAACCAGTAGGCCTACCAGTTCCTTCTGAAATTAAGGGCAGTGTGCTAAAGTTAAACTAGTTTGTGCAGAAGCAGTAAAAGACTGAGCAGTCTTTTTTCTTTTGTTATGGAGGGAGGAGTAGGAACTGACTGGGTGAGTATGCATGGGCAGGAAAAGTACTCTGTGAGCACGTATTCTTATCTATAAACAGCTGAGGAGACTGGGTGGGATGAATAATTGTGACTAAACTTGGAATCAGATCAGGGGAAACCAAGACTTTGCTCAGAACAGATCGAAACCTGCCCTACTTTATACAACAGCTTTGAGTCCAGTGGTTCCATTTCTCTTAACCTTAAATGACATGGCATCTTCCATGGCATTCAGGCAGCAAGTAAAGGCATGTTTTTGTACATGTGGGCACAGTCTGTATATCTGCATTATCAGGGTCAATGTAACATGTGAGCTGATAGCTCATAGATGTCAGCCACAGTTGGGGAAGAAACACAGCTCTATGATTGAGCACATGCTTCACATGCAGAAAGTCCCAGATTCAGTTCCTGGCATCTCCAGGTAGGCTGGGAAAACTTGTAACCCAGGTGCGATGATGTCAGTTGAGTGTAAACATTACTGAGGTAGATGGTCTGACTTGGGATATGGCAGCTTTGCATTGGCCAAATCTTAATTTCAATTTAGTGCAACAAAATGTGTTTCTGTGTATGTAAACTCTGTATTAATCATGTCACTGTCACAGAGATGAAGTGTGTGCCATCCTACAAAAATGAAGAATGAAACTAGAGACAGGCTGGCCACATAATATTTTGCAATGGTAACTTCAGCAGCAACTGTTAACTCCCAATGCAAACTAGTGGTTAGTTAATGCGCACTGTGGGGAGAGATGGGGAGAAATTCAATTCAGTCCTCATCTGAAGGTGAATCGACCTAATTTAAACTTTCTGAAACAACATGTAAACCTAAATACAAAATTCATTCAAAACCACACTTCTCTGAATTTCACAGTGCAGTTCTCCACCAAGTAATGTGTACAAAAATGCATAAACTGAGGCAAAGTGTCCATAAAAATGTAAATAATGAGGGCAATAACATTCAAATGCATTATATTAACGGAATTTGTTTTTCAAATGTGTGTATATTAGACAAAATTGCATGCAAATACGTGTAGGTTAGGAGAAATTTACACAAACGTGCTGATGAATTTTTATGAGGATTTTAAAAACAAATACTGCAAACTGCTGCAGAAATGTAGAGAAGTGAACTTAAAATTGGAAAAATGAGAAACTGAAATTGATAGATTCACCTATCCCTAACCACCAGCAATGCATTTATATAGCACTGATCAAGCATTACCTTCTCCATCCAACCCTCTGCATTTTAATAGCCATTCAGGTTGACAAGCCCTTTGTACAGCATTATTTGGAGCCTGACAAGGCAAGGAGTGGAATCCCGGCCCATTACAATGCATTTCTGTGGCCATCTGGAAACTGTGTTGATTTTTTATGCAAATGAGGATGGCTGTAACAGGTTTGGGCCAGAGGAAGCATTTGAGGAGAATCCAAAATGCTGGATGGAATGGCCATTCAAAATTGGGCTGATTGACATGGCAGGCATTAAAGCCTACAAGAAATGTCTCAGGGCTGATAACCTATGGCAGGGCATTCCCATGGTCATTTATGAGAAGTAGGCTTTATTGTGAGAGTAGTTACCTAAATTACCACCTTCCCCCTTACCAGCCTGTTTGCTGCTGAAGATCTACTGGAGAGACCCTTTTCTATATGCTACTGCAGTGGAAGAATGGCTGGCGGGGAGTAGAGAGGGGCCTGTCAAGAAAACTGTTTTTTATGTTTAGGCCTTTTCAAAAAAGTTGGCTCCTTTTGCTTAGCTTTCTGGGTAAATCAGCTCATGAGAAGGTAGTTTTGTCTCTCACTAACAGCAGATGCACCTGTGTTATCTCACTATCCCAGGTTTTCAAGGCTATCCCACTGCTTTGCTAATTAAAGTTAAATTAATTCTTCAGGAGTGCAGTCGCACACATATTCTTAGACTCTAGGTTCTGGAAAGCTACAACCTATGCACTTTCTGATTGGCTAAGAAGATACGGGAATATTGTTGGGTAAAATCCTAGAAGTACTGTATATTCCTTTGCAGGGCGCAGGGTGGGATAGCCTAAATGCATTTCTTTTTTTTTTCTTCTTTTTTTTAGTATAGAAGTACAGCTTTAATGTCAATGACATGGAAACCTATACAAAAATCAGCACAAATGCTTCGTATGTTGGTTTACATGAAAGGCAATTTCCCTGGTTTTCATTCCACATAACAGATCATTAGTAGCTTTAGTATTTAAGCACTCCATGCAGATCCGACCAGAGATCAGATACTCAGTGAACTGGAAGTTCTGGCCCAATTATAAAAAGCTAACGCAGAAGTCAGACCACTTGCACAAGTCCACTTGTGCAAACAGTTCACATGTTACATTTTAAATTGTGGTTAAGAAAACACCAGAATTAAAATGGCAAAATATGGTAACAACTATCATAATACTGATAGTATGGTATGTGTGCATTTACATATTTCTCCTACGTTAAAAGATTTACATGCAGTTTTTCATGTAAAACGCCACTGCAGTGTGATATGGGCCCATTCTTCCACAATATTGCCTGACCAACAGTAATGAAAGTATTTGCACACCATTCACAATTGGGTTATGTGTGAGTATTATGATAGCCTAAATGCATTTCTGACAGATAGTTGGGCTCCTGGTGATTCTCACAGGACATAGTTCAGTTCCCCATCTCAATAGATTCCTACAGCCATTTGGTAACACATTTCATTGACACAGAAGGCAGCAATGCCTGTAGCTGATTCAACAGAGCTAAGCTGTCCTAATGCATTCTTATGGCCATTTGACAACTCAGTTTTTATGCATATGTTGGGTACAGCAGGGCAGGCCTTAAAAACCTATGGATGAACAAGCAACCACCTTTGATTTAATGCTTTCCAATGGCTATTCAGAAATACAGTGTGTTCCCATGGACATTCATTTAGTGTATCCCAAGAAACACAGGGAGAGAAGGCAATGGAAATGGATTTTTCTATTAGTGGCTTTTTATGAACAACATTAAATCAGTATTACATACACGAAACCTGCTTGAACTGTAAGTATAATGTCACAGGGATTAATAAAATTGAACAGCATACGGTCCCTGACTGATGTAGTCTTATGAGCCACTACAAATTTTGATCTGCTATATTTAACAGCTATTGATTACTTGTGCCCATGATATATGATAAAGCCAAATGCTAGCAGTCAATTCTAAAATATTTCTAATGCCAGTATTAAACATATTTAATCACCACTGATAGGTTTCTTTTCTTTTCCTCTCCATTGCTTATGTTTTTACCTTGTCTAAATATTTGATACATCTTCAAATGCCTCCTATATTCTTCTCAGATTTGGAAGCCTGTCATGAAAAATTCACCCTATCTAGTGCCCTAATTTCTAAAACAAATGTTAAATTAAGATGCCTAGTTACACAGACATGTCCATTCCTCTTTTGTTTTTGGACATCTCACATACTGTATACTTTCTTACTGCCATATAAACAATCCACACTTATTTGTCTGTTTTTACTGGAAGGCATCTGAATTATTCAACTGGTTTGTACCTGGATAATAAATGTAATCTGCAAGCTCGTAGCATGAAGGCAATATCTACACGATTTAAATAGCCAAGGTATTGATCATCCTTAAAGTCAAACTCCAAGTTCTTTCTATTTTCCCTTCCTGTGCAACTTCTCAGCTCAAGGCCATCCTACCCCCATGACATCCCAGCAGCAGTGTGTGTGTGTGTGTGTGTGTGTGTGTGTGAATATATACCTGTTTATGTTTTCACAGTGGGCAACCTATGTGAAGCCTGAAAGGATCTGAGCAACTGGCATTCGGAGGCTTACTGTCTCTGACAGTGAAAGGACAACATAGCCTTATCCTCCTTCAATTTACAATCTCATGGAGTGAAACAATCTATGGGACTCTGCAAAGAGAAAGTGAAAGGTGGAAGAAGGGATAAGGATTTCCTTCGCTCCACTGGTTCCATTCCCAATCACCCCACCTAAAATAATAATAATAATAATAATAATTTATTTGTACCCCAGCCACTCTGGGCGGCTTCCAACAAAGATTAAAAATACATTAAAATGTCACAGGTGAAAAACTTCCTTAAAATTATTGCTAATCAAAATTCAGTTACATGCATTCATTTTGTGATAATCATTCTAACAGGAGCCAGTAAGTTAAAAAGAGGTGGACTAGAAAGATGCAAATATACTAGTATTTAATAAGAATCATGTATGGCAACTGATATCATAAATATCCCATTCTCCCACTAAAGCAATGCCCCACTATTAGGTCAAGGGAATGCAAGTCAGGGTTTAGGTTAGCAAGTCAGGGTTTAACTGGCTAAAGGTTCATCACTTTCAGATTTTTCAACTAGTATATTTGCAGCCCACAGCTTTGGGTGTGGTTAAGCTTCCTCCAACTATCCTGCATTTCCAACTTTTGCACTCTTGTTTTCTAAACCTCTGGTCTCTCTCTTTCTAGTTCATCTCTCTTTATCTTTGTAACATTGTAGATGACTCCAAGCTAAGTGGACCAGTGGTCTGACTTGGTATAAGACAACTTTCTATTTTCCATCAGATCAGAACATCACAATGTTCACTTGAGAATAACACTAATTCGCGGACAAACCCTAGTTTTCTCTCTTTTCCCTCAAGGGAAGGATGCAGCTAGTGCTAGGACATTAAAAAGTAGTATGTCCCCGGTGGACAGCTCCTTGATCCTGCTGCATATCATGGGAAAGGATAATACCCAGTGAAGATCTCAAAAGTGGCCCAAGAAGCCAAGGTTGCCAAGGCTGCAGCACTCCCTATGGAATAAGCAAGCATGCCTTCAAACAGCTGCAAATTGTAAGAAGTAGAGGGCAGATCTATACTTTCCTGAAGCCAGTGCACCAGGAAGGTCATAGACACTGTCCTAACAAAGATAACTTCTTCCAAAGTAAGAATAGGGTCTGTGTTGTCAAATGAACTTCATCCTGTTTACATAACACATGAGAGCTCTGTATACATCAAGAATTTCTTCCAAGGAGTGGCAGGCAGTTGGCAGAAGAAAAGAAGAACAAGATCTTACACCCTGCAGAAAAGGCCAGGTCTGTCTTAAGAATAAAATATTTAATGGGCCTCAAGATTACATTTCCTAACAGGTAAAGACACAGTTAATTCTTTAAAGGCAGAACCCCAAACTGATACTCAACTTGCTGAGGTGACCACCACCAGTCAAAATCAGTATCTTGAATGTAGTGGGTCCAAAGGCTTTAAGAGGCTGGGTACCCCGTGAAGTGGAGGGGGGCTCACAAAATAAGCTGGTCCAGGTAGGCAGTTGACAAACTGTGCAAGATGACAAGAAGTTTTCCAGGGTACTGGCAAGGGCTGATATCTGATTCTGTAGAGTTCTTTGTTTCAGCCCTGACTAAAGGCTATTTTGCAGGAAACCAAATCCACCACAACCAGTGCTTTCCCCCCCTAGAAAAATGGGCGCTGGTATTCACCATGAATTTCTTACAGTAAGTGCCACACTTTTTAACAACAACAAAAAGAGGTGCTGGTACTGTGTACCCCTGAGTAACCCCTGGGAAAAAAAGCACTGACCACAACCTAAGCCTAGATTGAGTTCTTTTTACCATACCACTGGCATCAAGCTACAAAAACATCCAGGTGGTGCCACATAATTTTTAGTCAAAAGGATGTAGATGCAAAGAGGATGTAGATTACTTCTGTGGAATAACTATGAGCTTAGAGGTAACCCACTTATTCTCCAAGTTGTTAGCCTGGGGAAAGAGGAATGTTTTTGCCTGATGCCTAAATATATGTAACGAAGGTGCCTGGCAAGCCTCCCTAGGGAGAGTATTCATCACCAGAGAGGCACTACACTTATTTTGGAAGCAGGCATATATTGGTTCAGTCTCAATAATCTGGATATGAAGTAGAATCTTGCCCAAGTTGAAGTATGAAATATTCATTTCCAGAAGCTTGGACAAATGCTGAAGACATGTCACAACACCGTGTTAGAGGAGCGTCACAAGTACACTCACCAAGTGCACGCTGCTGGGAAACAGAAAGACTAATTCTATGGACACACTGAGAACCAATTACAAAAGGAGTGACTGATACAGATCCTTGCAGATGACAAAACTATGCCTCTGCAGGGCAGAGCTTGTTATTTCCAAATGTTTAAGAAACAGGACCTAGGAACGAAGAAAGAAACAAGCAAGCAGGTTGTTGAGGAGTGGATATTTGTGGATCCCCTTCTCCATCAGAAAAGCTGCTGGACCTTCCAAGATCTTGGTGAAGAGCCTCAAAGTTCAAGAGTGACTGAAGGGCAAAGCATAGAAATGCTGCTACTGATCCTTATACCTGAAACAACAGAATCTGCAGTGTCCATTCTGGATGGGGATGCTAAGAATGACTGTGGCTAGGTGGTCCCCCCATCCGGGAAGGAAAGTACCAAGAGTCTCTGTATGAAACCTGCACTTGATCAGAAACTGATTGGTTCATTTAAAAATCTAAAACAACTCACGCTTCCCTGCTTTTTCTTAAGAACAGTGAAGGATCTGGGAAAGGGCCCACACCCACCAGAAGGCAATACTGGCAGTGACCTTTTCTGGCAGTTTCAGAGCCTTGATGGGCGAGAGATGCAAGCTGCTGCTGGTGATAATATATGTGCATGGTCTGTTACAGGTAAAGGTTGGCCTGAAGTGACATTATTTCTTTCACACGCAATTTCATCTGGTCAAGGCTAAACCAAGGATGAAGAATTCCCTCCATGGAAGTCTGGCAGGAGAGAAGAGAGGTGAGGATTGTCCTCATTTAGGGAAGTTTTTAATGTTTGGTGTATTTATTGTGTTTTTAATATTCTATTGGGAGCCACCCAGAGTGGCTGCGGAAACCCAGCCAGATGGGTGGGGTATAAATATTATTATTATTATTATTATTATTATTATTATTATTATTATTCTACTCTCTTCCTCACTTGTTTTCTTCCTCCTGCTGGAGCCTACCATCTGTAAAATAAAACAGGCTTTCCCAACGCTGCCTTTCTCCTCATGAAGAAAGAATGGATAGATAAGGCTTCCTAAATGTCTGACAGGTTGCAGCAGGGTCTTTTGGGAAAGAAAAGAAAAGGTGACAATGTGCATACGAATTGGGGAGGGGGGCAAAATAGTGGTGACCTTGACAGAGAAATATCGACCATGATTTGCCTTGTGACTAAAGGGATGGAATTGGAAACCAACCATTCTGAATCATTAATGAATTCCAATTCTCTACTTTGAACTTCACCTCTTTGTGGAATGAAATGAAAGTCTCTCTCTCCCCGCCCCCTCCATTTCTTCCTAAATATGCATGCTATTCCTAACCGAGCACGTTTTTGTTCAGCTTTGGGAAACTGCTTTCTAAATGGAACTTAGTACAACTGGTCTGTATTGGATATCATTTTTACATCTGCACAAACCAACAACGGCGAAATAAGGCTACTTGGGTGGGAAAGGGGCTTGTCCCACCAGTAATGTTCATCAAAGATACTCTGCAGCTCAGTCAAGCCAGAGTATTTGAGTCATTCGAGCTTAGCAAGTTGCCTAAGTTGCCTGATATTTTAAGTTACTGGCAGAAGTGCTAATAATACAAGAGGCAGCTGTAGGAGCTTGAACCTAAGCTTCTGGATAGGATAGAACTCCTCCTGGATGTTCTTGTCTAAGAGGCAATCTGTAGCTGCCTATAGAGCAAAGTGGTCCATTGTGATGATGGCAACACCTAGCGCTGTATCATGTTTTTACTATTTTTTAATGGGAGCCACTCAGAATAGCTGGGGCAACCCAGTCAGATGCGTGGCATATAAACAGAAGAAGAAGAAGAAGAAGAAGAAGAAGAAGAAGAAGAAGAAGAAGAAGAAGAAGAAGAAGAAGAACTACTACTACTACTACTACTAGTGGCTGGGGCCTTCATTTGGAGCAGGGATGGCCCACAAGATGCTTCTTGGACTCCCAACTCTCATCAACTCCAGCTAATGATGGAAGTTGTAGTCCAGAAACATCTGGCAGACCACAAATTCTCCATCCTTGTTGTAAAATATAATAACACTTCTTACAATGTAATAGGTTTGCTTTGGAACTTAAGACAGGGTTTGTCACAGAAACGGACTGGGAAAAATCTTTGAAATAAATATTCTCACTGATTAGTTAATGTAACAACAAACTTCCAACAGCCAGAAAATGTCCATTAAAAAAAGTATTTGAGAGAAACAGGGACAATTCATTTAACTCTGGCCCCAAGGACAATGTACTGCTATTGACAGCAGTGAAAATTAGTACACGGTGTCAAATTCATGCCTTCCTACAGTAACACGATTCTATTAGCTTACACAGCGATATCACCACTTCCACTATTAATGTGTCAGGTCCTTGCAGCAATGAGGAGGTGAATAGTGTTTCTAACTCTATCAGGCTAGGTAGCTAGAAATGAATACCTCTGATTTCAATCTATACAGCAGAAAACAGCGAGAAAGGTTAGAAAAAACAACACCCCACCATTTTTAGTTTGGATGAAATACAAAAACGACAGCTATGCTTTTCTATGGCGGAGGGAATGTAAATTACCGGTACTCAAGAACCTAAACAGGCTTTCAATGATAAGGAGAGAGAGCCGTGATAGTACCACTAGGAAAAGAAAAAGTGCCATAGGAGCCATTGGTGTGTGGGTGTGTGTGCGCACAGGCGCTGCACCTGTGTGTGTGTGCATGTGCTATGCAAAAATCATGATACAGTCGAACGTTTTGGCTCCCGAACGCCACAAACCCAAAGTGGGTGTTCTAGTTTGCGAACGTTCTTTGGAATCCGAACGTCTGACGTAGGTTCCACGGGTTCCGATTGGCTGCAAGAACTTCCTGCAGCCAATCGGAAGCTGCGCCTTGGTTTCCGAACGTTTTGGAAGTTGAATGGACTTCCGGAATAAAATAAAATAAAATAAAATTCTTCCAGTAGCACCTTAGAGACCAACTAAGTTTGTTATTGGTATGAGCTTTCGTGTGCATGCACACTTCTTCAGACTTCTGGAATGGATTCCTTTCAACTTCCGAGGTACGATTGTATTGGAAAAACAGGGAAGCCAGCCAGTGCTTCTGTGTCTCCCTGAGTTGAATGAGCAAGCGCTCTTTCCTCCCTTCCTTGTGTGCAAGCTGCTGACAGAAAGCATTGTTTTGTGAAGCTAGCTGATGCTGAAGCTTAAGGAAACCCAACCTTCTGCCTCGGCATGAGGGCATGCTCAGCTGGGGGGCAAGGAGCCTTCTGCGACTCAGCTGAGAAGTTTAAGGAAGCCCCCACCCCACCCCTCCGGCACGAGTCAGAGTAGCATGTGGGTCATCTGTAGGGCTGGGCCATGTATCTCGGCTGCTTCTCCCTCCCCACCTTATTTCTTTCTTCCTCCTTATTGCAGACATTGCAATATATCATTATATCGTGATATTTAGCTGGTGATACTTCACAATGTTGAAAACCAGGTATCGCCCAGCCCTAACAGTGACAGGCATGTGATAAGGGAGGCTTTGCCAAAATATTTGGAAGACTCTATTAATTCTGCATTAAGCACAAGTTGATATAGTTTCAAATGTCTTTATTAGTAGTAAAATATTCATAATTATGATTAATAGGGTGTATGTGGGAGGAGAGCTTGTAAAAACTGCTGGGAAATGCAATTCATCTCTGCATACTCTCTGCCCTATTTATTGGTAAAAATATACACAAAATATATATTAAGCTTATAGGCTTTAAGAACAAAATGCCAGGTCCTGCTGGAGCCTACCATCTGCAAAATAAGCCTATAATTGACTTTTTATTTCTATTCTTTGTATATTTTATTGTTGTTTTATTGCTATGGCCGATGGCTGATGCAAATCAAGATTCATTCATTCATCCATTCATCAAAGTGTTCAAAATTAAAGGAACAGGCACTATAATGGTGCTTGGCTGGAAAGGGGAGAATACAAAAAAGCAGTACAGTAATTCCATCTAGAAATGGAGTGTATTCAATTTAATGAACTGCCATTGAAATGTGTCAGGCTACAATTGAATCCTTGTACAATATATCCTTGCTACAATATACCATATTTATCTGTGTATAAGATGGGGTGTTGTTATTATAAATTATTTTTGAAAATTAGGGGTCGTCTTATACACGGATAGTGCAGAGGGGGGACATGCGATTGGTGGCGGCCGAGAGCAGGAGATTGTAATCGGTGATTGGGCAGGTAATTAATGGCTGAGGCAAGGCCTGCTGGCGATTTGTGGTGGCGGCAGCAGCAAGTGGGCAGGCGATTGGCATCGGTGGCCAGGCGGGTGAGCAATTGTCGGCAACCCCTCCCCCATAAAAGTTCAACAAGGGGGCATGTTATACAATGAAAAAATATGGTAGGTGCTGTATTGAAGTCAAATTAAAACAAAGGATATTGCTTCAGCTCCCATTTGACCAGAGCATCTTTAATGCTCATTCAATGTTCTTTTGGCCCCTTTTTTTGGTAAGCTGCCTGGCTCCCTTTCCCTCATGAGGCTCCTTTGAAGCACTAGTCGCTTGCAGAGATATATGTTAGCTGACTCTAATGCAGGATTTGGAATTTATAGGCTAGATAAAGGGAGTTGCTAATGCATTCACTGGCACAACATCACCCCAAGAGGATATAGTCCCTAGATCAGAGTCCCAAAGGAACCCTAGCTACTGTACATGCATGCTACAGTCTGGCACACACTGCTTTCTTTGTTTCATTCTTTCTAGCATGAAACTCTGCTGTTCCTGAGAGCAGGTAAGATATATCACAGCATTAGGATATCAGGCACCACTTCTAACTGCATCACAGAATCAGACAGAACCCAAAAGCATAGTGCTACAGTAACTCTTTTTTTGTGTGTTGCATAATGAAGTGCCCAAATATTTGTCCAGCTCTTTCAGAGACTTCCCTGGTTTATGTGAAAAGCCAACAGTAAATGGATTTTAATGGAAAACACCCAAAGAGCTCTAATGCAAGAGTTCTGATGTCCACATGGAGACACTCAGTGCTTTTTTCCTTGGGTACGCATACCCTTAAACATTCTGTGAACCTAAGTTTGGCCTCATTGAGGGGCAGTATTTCAATATGGGTGGGAAAATGAGTACCCCTAAACATTTTTAAAAGAAAAAAAGCACTGGAGATACTGCATGCAAAATTTATTATTATTATTATTATTATTATTATTATTATTATTATTATTATTATTTATTTGTACCCCGCCCATCTGGCTGGGTCCCCCCAGCCACTCTGGGCAGCCTCCAACAGATATTAAAATACATTTAAAATATCACAGGTTAAAAATCTTCCCCATGCACTCTGATGTCAACAGATGCTCAACTGAACAAGAACATGTATGCATATGCCCGCCCCCCATGAGCTCTGGCAATATGTAAAGCTAGTTTGCACCTGTCTGAACTCCTGAGGAGGAATTAAAGAACCTTTTTAATGAGGGTGAAAGAGGAGAGTGCAAAATATGGTCTGAAGCTCAACATCAAAAAAACTAAGATCATGGCCACTGGCCCCATCACCTCCTGGCAAATAAGAAGGGGAAGAAACCTTTTAAAAATGGAAACCTACACTGTAGGGCTCTGCTGCTATGACAGCATAGTCACCATAATAACTTAGAATAGAAGCAGAGGCTGATGGAAAGGTGCTCATCAGTCCAGATGTTGGTGGGGGAGTCATGGGAGTGGCAGAGAAGTCATTAAGGCAAGCACAGTATGGGAGACCTTCACACAAAACAACCTTGTAAAATTTACTGCTAGAAATTTCTGAAAGACACTCTACACAGGCACAAAATCCATTTGTGTGTATGCACAGAGACTATGAAGAAGAAATGCCCAAGTAATGGGTAGGATACGAACTAGAGAACAATTTAGCAGGGCACAAATGATTGCTACATAATACAGGAGCACTGTATTATTGTGTGCTTTAGTTTAGCTCTTATCTAGGTATATTTAAAGAACTGTGAGAGAGATTATCAGCAAAAGATGAGCTGGATTTGAGCCAGGTGAAAATTTTAGCAATGTAGTACTACTTTTGGCATGTTTCCTAAGGGTTGTAGTAAGAGACTGTAGTGGGGACCAATATTTGGGGAAGGGGATGGAAATATGATTGCATTGCATTATTATTATTATTATTATTAATATTATCTGTAAGAATGGATCAAACATAAAGCTCTTGACTAGTTTGCATCAAATAAGTCAGATAACAGGGGTGGGATTATGTGTTGATAAACTGCAATCAGGAATGCTCTAAGGCAATTCTTCGAGCAAACTGGATTGATAGACCTAGGCTCTTTAAAGACTTTGGTTTTAACACTCTATTCTATTGTGAATGAGAAGACACAAGCCCCTCCCCCCAGCTCTTCACCTCCATCCCTCTTGAGTTCTGGGTGCTTATGCATTCAATTTGGTGTTTTTTCCCCCAGAAAAAGCAAAAGGAAGTTGGGCATGCTTTGGACAGCAGAAGCCACATAACATCTTGGAAGATTAGGGAGCCCCTAATCTGACTCAAGATGCCTTGTCAACAACACAATCCAACTCAGGAACATGGAAACCTTCCTAAAACCACCCTGTTTGGATACACACCTTTAACTATCACAAACTTTTAAAAATCTGAATCCGGTGTCATAATTTTTTTTAATTAAACCCCACAAATGATTTAAATCATTTTGAGTCTAAACTAGGAAGGGTTACTAATTGAGTTGATTTGAATTGGTCTAAATTAAGTATGAGAAAACTTGTGTGCTGTTTTGGTACACAGGCCATCAGTGTTCAATACAAGCATTCTGTTGGCAATGAAGTTCAACACACTGCTTTTTACATCACCACAGACTTTTTAATATAATACGGGCCCTGCAGGACTTGATCTCCTTCCGCAGGGCCTGTAAGACAGAGCTATTCCGCCTGGCCTTCAATTTGAATTAACCTGATCCTCTATTCCCTTTCCTCTTCTATTAAGAAACCCTTCTGGGACCCCACATTTAAACTCTTCCCTGGTCTCCTTGCTGGCCCTAGCAGGACCAACTTGGCCAGTTAGCCCTGGCGATCACTTGATGTTTACTGAACTGGGTTTCCCCCCCCAAAAAAAAATGACCCTGAATTTTTTGAATTTTATTGACATGGATGCTACATTTATGTTGTATTTTATGCTGTTTTTATGCTGTTTTTAAAGTCATTTTTAATCAATGTTTTATATTTGTTGTTAACCGCCATGAGCCCGGTTTTTAAATTGGGAATAAAAAAAGAGTGGCTGGGGAGACCCAGCCAGATGGGTGGGGTACAGATAAAATATTATTATTATTATTATTATTATTATTATTATTATTAGGTAAGCAGTTGGGGAAATGGCATTTAAGGGACAAGGTTCACCTTTGATAGCTGGACCCAAACCAGGATCCTGACTCTCTTTTATTCATAATTGTGCCAACCCTATTTCTGCAGCTTCCCTTGGTCTTACAAAGATTGAGCCAAAACAGGGCTCTTTGCAAACAAAACAAAACAAAATCTCTTTTTGGGTGACTTTTCAAATGTTACTGCATAAACACAGCATTTTCATAAGTCAAAGCTATTTGAGAAAGAACCCAGAAATACGGGTTGCCTGTAGCCGTCCCAACAGCAACTTTAATAAATTATAATGATTTAAACTTCCAAAGAGACCTGTGAAGTTGTACGTTAAGGTAAATATAACTTGTAGAGATAAATTACTGTACCTTCTTTGAAAACCAGTTTGTATCATTTTTAATGTATCCTATATCTCATGGTATTTCCTTACCATTAGAGGGACTGTAGTGACCTCTGATGAACGAAATAAAATGTCTGACCGAATATATATATAGAGACCTTGGTCATGAAACTAGATTTCTTAGCCATGATAAAATCAAACTGTATATGGGAAATAAAACTTTTCTGTGGTTTGAATATTTGCAAATAAAATTTTATGTTGTCGAACTGAGAAGTCAGCATCTTCAAGGGAATTTACAGAACTTGAAAAATTATTCGCAAGTCGTATGACCCTGGTTTGCTTGATGGCCTCATAAAGGGGCTGCATGCATAATCAAAACACTCAGCATAATTAGCCAAGATAAGAACCAATGCTGATCTGTGTTGAGAAGCCCGGGTGTAGCCTGAATGTATAAAAATTGGATGGACCTGGGTCATGCCCCGGCCTACCACTGCAGCCATGTCTCCAGCTCGCCTCATGTTGGCCTGTTCAAATGGGCACTTCCTGCTGAGAGGCACCACTGCAGGGGGAGGCTCTGATGTCCCCCAATTGGTCATTCCATGGTAAAGATGGCGTGACCAGGCTGTGGCTGCAACTGCTACTTCCCCAGATTCCCAAATAAGTGGCCATTGTTTGAACTTCTCCAGCCACTAGCCAGATGCTTCTGAGAAGCCCACAAGCAGGGCATGAAGGTCGTAGCTCTCCCACAAAACTGACTCCCCATCACCGGTATTCAGGCATATACCACTGCTGAACCTGAGGGCTCTATTTGTTTACCACAGCTGGTAGTAATTGACAGTCCAATTTGTCTAATACACTTTAAAAACCATTTGAGCCAAGGGCTATCCCCACATCTTGTGGCAGTGAATTCCATAAATGGATTATTCATTGTCTGAAGTAATTATTTTTATATGTTCGGAATCTACATCCATTAACTTTGTTGGATGATCCTGAGTCCATGTCACCCAACAGCTGCTTTAAAACACAAAACAAAACCCACCTAAAAGATTCCAAACACTTTAGTCTTTCCTTGTAGGATAGATGTCCCAAATGAACCTCTAAAGCCTTTTGGTTGCTTCTTCTAAACCCCTTTCAGGTCTGTGGTAGCATTTTTTTGTGATGGGACAATTGGACTTGTACATATAGTTGTATTCAGCTAGGTCCAAAATTGGCTCGAGTGAAATTAATGATCCCAAATTAGTCATGGCAATTAACTTCAATGGATCTACTCCGTATAGGACAGCATCTCTATAAAGTAGCTGAACTACAGTATTATATAGGACTTTTTTTAGCCAGAACTCAATTCCAGCACTTCTCAGGTGGGCACCATTGCCATTCTAAGAGAACGAGGGAGGCGTTCATGGTAAGTTCTGGCACCTCTTTTTCTAGAAAAATAGCACTGGTATTACAAGTATTACAATACTTGCTATCTTTTTAAAAAACATTTCCCCTAATAATCACAGTATGAAATATGACAGTGCATCCAAACAGAATTACTCAGGAGGAAGTTGATATGGATATCAAATTGATTGTATTTATGCTCACATCTGAGAGAAAGTTGTATTAAGTGACTCCATATAACCTGTGAAAGGTTATCACCTGTTCCTGGAAATATGAAGATGAAACGGGTGCATATTACCACACATGGTAGACATGCCCACATATGGTAGACTGACTGGACAAATATGAGAAAAGATAAAGTAACCACTGACTTACAACTGCATTTTAACCCCTTTCTATTCCTTTACAGAGAATAAATCGCATCCGTGACCACTGCTGCCAAATCACTTTATCTATGAAAAATATTTTTGGGTGGGGGAGCAAACAGAACTCTCACTACTACTGAATGAGCACACAAACTATTTGATCATGGCGTAATGGTTAAAATGGTTACTGAAGAGTGAAAGAAGCGGCAATGAAAATGAACTGTTTGGTTTTTCAATAGCAATTTGTATTAATCGTCGGAATAATTGGAAACTGAAGACAAAACACCTTTTGCAGAAGGACACAGGAGGAGGAGCCACCACAACTCTGTTGGCTGAGAAACACCTTCATTGTCTGGTGGTTCCACACTCCTCCTCCTGTGACATGCACTCAAAGTATTACAGCACTCGCCACATCCATGGAGACTATGGATAATGAGATATAGAAAGTAATGGCCTCACTCTGAAATGGTGCTGAGGGAGAAGCAGAGAAAGGAAGCACCCATGACCATATAGTGACCAGGGTGCACTTAGGGGAATTTGGGGGAGTGGGCATTTTGTGCTGCCTTAAAATGCCTTTGTACCAGAACATACAAACACATACAAACATTTAGCACAGCTGCAGTATACATTTGTTAGTAGAAGAAAGGATAGGGCCCTGGCACTTTGTACTGCTATTATGCACTGCAAACTTCAAGAATCATAGAGGAAAAAATTGCTAGTTAAGGTGCATATGTATTTTGTACAAAGTTTACACATGTAAATGGATATAAGGTGTATAAAAATAAAAAAGCAACAATCTAACCCATTGAAGTAAAGAAATGAAAGCAGCCCTTCTTACCTTTCATTCCAAACTTGGAGTGCCTTCCAAACTTGAGAATAATGAGCAAAATAACTAAGCCAGTGCACACTAGTGCTGCGATCCCCACTACAACATAGACCTAAGAGAAAAGCAATGTTAATGCATTAAACACAATAGTGAAGTATTAGCAGTATTTGAACATGGTATCAGAATTGCCAAACTGGAAAGGCTTTTGAAGTTTGCAGCTTGAACTCTTGCCACCCAGAGCCTATGAGTGCTGTTCACCTAGGCTGCTCTTACTAGGGATAGTCACAGCGCCCTAGTAAGAGCTGAGAATTTAGCATTCTAATCCTTAAAAAAAAGTTGAGGGTGCATCTTCAATAAAAGAGACTTCAAAATATGGCTTCTGTCTTTTTGCTAAGGAAACCAGAAACAGGAAAATATCTCTAGATCATCTGTTTCTGTGGATACAACATCCAGTTTATCTTGACCTTAAAATGGTAAAAAAGGTAAAGGTCCCCTGACAGTTAAGTCCAGTTGCAGACGACTCTGGGGTTGCAGCGCTCATTTCGCTTTACAGGCCGAGGGAGCTGGTGTTTGTCCGCAGTTTTTCCGGGTCATGTGGCCAGCATGACTAATCCGCTTCTGGAAACCAGAGCAGTGCATGGAAACGCCGTTTACCTTCCCGCCGGAGCAGTACCTATTTATCTACTTGCACTTTGACGTGCTTTCGAACTGCTAGGTTGTCAGGAGCTGGGATTGAGCAACGGGAGCTCACCCCGTCGCGGTGATTCAAACCACCAATCTTTTGATCAGCAAGCCCAAGAGGCTCAGTGGTTTTGACCACAGCGCCACCGACGCTGACCTTATTGTTACTTAAATTATGTGGGTGCTCACTGGAACCATTCAGCTAAAGTTACATCATATTTTTCATGCCAAAGGAGGGAAACCCAAAATGGGAGTCGTTTCCATGCAGCTTGAAAGCTGAAACTAAGTAATATCACTTAATGGTAGTGTATGAAACAAACTGTGCACATTGTTTTCTATCTATAATTTACCAGCTCTTTGAAAAAGCAATTGTTTCACATTATACAAATGCCTGTGAAAAGCTCTGGGTATGGTCAAGGTGGTGTCTTGTTACAAGCTAAAACACCACAAACGTATCAGATCCTTTGTCAGAAAGTCTGCTGAGATTACAAACCAGGAAACTATGTATATACTTACAGTGATGCTATCTTCATTGTTTTTGTCGGAAACATCCGTTGAAGTAACTGGATTACTATTATTTGTAGTATCTTCAAAATTATCCGTTGGCGTTCCATAATCCTCTAAGAGAAAGAATGTATTTTTATTTACTTCCCTGACTGTAACTTTTTTTTTTGTCTCTATGAAAAGTACTAAACACAGGAAATGGAAATTTGCTATAATTCTATAATGTATTGTTCAGTGTTCTAAGTTTTGTTTGCCAAAAATGCAGAAAGCCAAGAGCTTTATTCGCTCCTGACTTTCTCAGCGAATGCTCTGTGGTATGAAAACTTGTATCTAGTCTATGTACTCTGTTCTTCCTTAGTTATATTCTAAACACAGGATGGAAATAGTAATACTGTACAGTAATAGTAAAATGCACTAAATAGAAACTTCTGCTGTTATTTGTATAGTACTTCAAAGAGTTAACATAAGTTAAGCAAAAATACTGGCCCTCGCCATAAACATCTTATAATCTACCATTTAAGGGGAAAGAACAAGAAAAGGGAGAGAGCATATACTTGCTGCATAATCCTAAGAGTCTATATTCAATGAGACTTAGTGTCTAGTAGGTTTAGGATTACACATGTAATTGGTGGTAAAAATTAACAGTGCAATCCTATACTTGCCTACTCAGAAGTAAATCCCATTGAGTTTAACAGGGCTTATTCCCAGGAAACTGGGTATAATAAGGTTTCAGACAATGAGACAAACCAAGGGGTTCATGGACGAGATGGAGTTCAATTGGAATTTAAAGGAAGAAGGAGAGGTATCATTGCCTAAGAATTTTGTGAGGGAGCTCTAACCACATGGACCAGCCAAGAATAATGCATAGGATAGTTTAAGGCCTGTTTTGGGCAGCTGAAAGTACATCATTGTTTCCCTGATTCTTCTAACTTTCATTTTTAGTATGAAAAATGTATTCTTTTGCTTGAGTTACAGTTCTTCTTTCCCAGTGAAATAAGTTTTGTAAAAGCTCAAAGGCGGGAAGTATTCCTTTTCACTGATAAGAGATAGGTTAAGTTGAAATGCAACAAAATGTGCATTAAAACATTAAAAATACTTTTCAGAAAGTTGTACAATTTGAAGTATCTTAAAAGGTTAGATTTATTAAAGCAGGCATTTGGAAATACAATGGAATGAACAAATAATTAATGAAAATCTGTTCACTGAGCATAGAACAAAAGATCTTCACTTAATATTAACAGATCAAATATGAAACCTAAGTTATGCATAACTTAGCTTATCCTTGAACTGAAGGAAATTATTTTAAAACTATTCCAGAACAAATATATTCTCTTCCCATGAGATAGTAATGCTTCTTGTGTGTAGAAATTTTCAAAAGGTTTAATCTGCTCATTATCTCAAATTGCAGCAAATGTTGTGCTTATTTATGACTGGTTACACTTCCTTTCATGTTTTGCATAATATCTCATTCCAATGTCAAGATCCCACAAAGGGCAAATTAAGTCCACACCACCTGGTGCGCTGTTAATATCACAAGAAGGTGTGCATCACAACAGGAAAGAGGTTCCATGTCCAGGGAAGGGCTAAAAGTTCCTTCCTTGAAGGTGGGGATTTCCCACCACCACCCACAATGGCTAAGCAGTAAAAAGATAAAGGTAAAGGACCCCTGACAGTTTAGTCCAGTCGCGGACGACTCTAGGGTTGCGGCGCTCATCTCGCTCTATAGGCCGAGGGAGCTGGTGTTTGTCCACAGACAGCTTCCGGGTCATGTGGCCAGCATGACTAAGCCGCTTCTGGCGAAACCAGAGCAGCGCACGAAAACGCCGTTTACCTCCCCGCCATAGCGGTACCTATTTATCTACTTGCACTTTGATGTTCCTGTAACACAGCACAAGCAAAAAGGTGTAAAGGAGGTTTCATTGGCACATTAGTGGTTGTGCTGCCATGATACAGATATACTGAGAAACATTAAAATTGCCACTTGGACAAAAGCCAGGGGTTCTTCCACTTTCATTAGTATATATGACCACAAAATAAGAGGGGGCAAAAGAAAAATCAGATTATATGGCTTTAGAGCCAAATCTGAAAACTAGAAATGAATAAGCATTCAGCAGAATGTACAATGTAAACATAAAAAACATGAATAGAAATATGTAATTTCACACAGTACTAGGTGGTTTCGTACAAAATGTTTTCTGTTTATGGCTTTTAGAGTTGCACAACTGGAGTTAATCTTTTCATATGCTTTGTAGAGTTTACTTTTATGATTTGTTTTTGGAAAAAATGATGCAATCAGCTCCCCGCATAGGAACGGAGCATTTAATGGCAGAAATTCCATTTGTTATAATTGTATACAATTGACAGAATTGAGCCACTTTGTGTGCTTCGGACTACCAAGGTGATTAACTATAAGCTAAACTAAATGGCAGTTTACTCCCTTTAAGTCATCTCACTCTTCCCCCAAAGTACATAAGGAAGATAGGCAAGTTTGATGTATTCCCTACCAAATATAGTTAGATGTGAGCTGATAACATTTGAGCAGGTTGTTTCTTTAGCTGGCAGGAGAAGGAAGGAGGAGGAGCTTGCCCAGTGCCATGGACCCAAAACAACAGCCTCCAGCCACTATGGCCACTGACACTTACCATGAGGAAAAGGGGTGAGGCACTGGAGAATTTGGGGCTGCGTGGGTGAACCAGTGGAAGCATCCTGCATAGCCCTAACCTCACCCCTCCCAGCTGCTGGGAGACTATTGCTGCAGCTCCACCCCACTGAGTGAGTTACTCCTGGTATGACAATTTTATTTTATCATTAATTTTGACAATCCAGAAAAATCAGAAATGACACAGAAACAGGGAATGGGCGAGATGAACTCTATGGCAACATATATACATCACGCCAAACCATGATTTAACACAGGCATAGGCAAACTCGGCCCTCCAGATGTTTTGGGACTACGATTCCCATCATCCCTGACCACTGGTCCTACTAGCTAGGGATGATGGGAGTTGTAGTCCCAAAACATCTGGAGGGCCAAGTTTGCCTATGCCTGGTTTAACACAATGTGCACAATCAAGTATAAAGTTCAGTAAACTTTGGGCTCAAACACTTTCACTTAGTTTCCCCATACAATTCAGATAAGTGGGGAAGCTTTCGTTTCTGTTTTTGGTTAACCACAGTTTATTGTCTGAAACAAACCAACTTCAGCTGTGGAAACCTGTGATTAAATTAACACAGAAGCAAAAGCTTCCAAAGTCTCCTCTCAGTTTTGCAAGAAGTGGAGAGTGTAAGCCCCAATTTTGCTGCAGCTCATTTTTCAGCAGGACACTACAATAATATAGTATCTTTAATCATAAGGTCATATTAAACATTTTTTTGAGAAATAGGCATATCTACCACACTCTCCTTTTTATACACAGTCATTCCAACCAATGAGTTATAATTCTGGGGCCATAGTATTTTTACATTTCTCTACCACTTTCCCCTGTGGAAACTAGGCCAATGGAGACTTCCCCCCCTATGGCCGGCCCCTACAATCACAGTGTGCATGCCTTAGGGAGGGAAGAGGTAAGCTTCCCTTTCTTGCATACTGCATTCTTGATCAGACTTACTGTAATTAAGTATGAAAGAACTGAAGACATTGCTTCAAGCTATCTATTCAGTGAACTTCTAATTAAGTGAGGGGGACTTCATCAGTGGGCTGTGGGATTTCTTCCTGTCCTGCTCCTCCACTATTACAGGCAAGCTGCCCAAATATTTATCCAAATAATGGGTTCTTGAATGGTCCAAAACTCCCCTTCAGAATTTTAATTAGTATTAGGAACTACTCATTCCTCTTACAGGTAATGTGGTAATCCAATTGCATACTGGAGTTTATGGTAAATGATGTGGAATAAAACTGAATTAATATATAAAATTATATATTACAATTAATATATAATTTATATTGGGATTTTTAAGGCAATTTTAGGCACAGGGCTATATATTCAGCAGGACTGAACAAAGCTTTCCACTCCTGAAGGTATATAAGTATTATAGAAACAATGTTTAAAATGGACTTTCACAGATAAAAAGCAATGGTGCCTTTTATGATGGCATTATCTAAAAATTTAGTTCTTTTAAAAGGCACCAGTTTTGATCTAATAATGATAGGTTAGCCTTTTAAGAACATTAATTTGCAAATAGCTTCAGCAGCAGTCCTACACATAATCAGGCAGCTTAAATGTAGGACTTAAGCAGATTAACTGTGTGCAGGATTGTAGCCTCCAACAAGCATAGTTTTAAGAAATTGTTTTAAAAAGAAAAATAGTTGATGGTAAAAAGTATGGTGTTTTTTTTTAAAAAGTAATTAATAATTTTATGTAGATATACAAAAAATAATATAAAAAATATGATTTTTTTCATAAATATATAAAGGGATTGTCATATAAGAAGACTTGCTTCAGTACACAAAAAAGAAAAATTGGAATTTTCCTGACTACGAATTTCTGTTTCTCTAAGTGGCACAGAGGGCAACCCTTAACCTTGAGAAGGCACCTGGAGCATGTTGGTAGGTCAATTTTTATTGCTTTGCCAGGAGGAATGGATACCCTGCCCTGCCAGAGCAGATTGGAAGAGGGCACAAACCCTTTGGTCCCTACTCAAAACCAAATAAAAAAATAGCCGCACCAACAGGCACCAATTATATGATCATTTCAAAAATAACTTTCTGAAAACAATAAGAAATGGAAAGAAGGGGGTGACCAGGGAGGTGAGTTCACCCCAGGCACATCTGTCTGCCTCCGACGTATGTACAATGTTGACAAAAGCTCTGGATTGAAGAGAAATTCCATTTTCTCCTGAGGCTCCAAGGAGGGCATCTATTCTAGTACAGTGGTACCTTGGTTGTCGAACAGCTTGGCTCACGAACAAATCGGCTCCTGAATGCCGCAAACCCGGAAGTAAGTGTTCCTGTTTGCGAACATTTTTTGGAAGCCGAACATCCGAAGCAGCTTCTGATTGAGTGCAGGAAGCTCCTGCAGCCAGTCGGAAGCCGTGCCTTGGTTTTCAAACAGTTCCGGGAGTCGAACGGACTCCCAGAACAGATTAAGTTCAACAACCAAGGTACCACTGTACTTCTTTTGTAGATTAAAATTGCTACTTTCCTTCAGTGGCAAGACATCTGGCTCCAGACTAGGTGAGAATGGAGTGCTCTTGAAGGGACTTTGTGCACATACCACACACAAAGAAACATCCCCAGAGGCCCTTCTCAGGCATGTTGGGCTCCGGGAGGCGAGGGCGGGCGGCTTACAGCCCGCCCGCCGGCGCGCGAGTGCCCGCCTGCCCGTGGGGGCGGGGGCGGGTTGGGGAGGGGGAGCCCGGTATGCCGGCGGGCTCGCGGGGGCGCCCCTGGGGTGCCCGGCGCTCTGGCGCGCCGCGCCACCGGCCTCTATGGATGAGACGGCTCTGCTTGCAGCTCCAACTTGACCTAACTGTTGATCTCACTAGGCAGAGCTTGGCAAGAAGGGCCAAGTTGTCCCTCTCCCTTGACAGTAATGAAGATTGACCCTGCTGACATTATCCAGGAGAATGTGCCACTTCAGGATTAAGGATTGCCCTTCAGAAAATTCAGAAGGAAATTCATATCTATATTAAATTCAAGGCAAATTTTGAGGTTCTAAATCTAGCTGAATAGTATTTACTGTAATAATGATTCCATTAGCTTGGGCATTTCTGCTAAACTGTATAAAAGTCCATCTTTCACACGTTTCAGTCATTTACTTGATCATTTGAGGTTATATACATAATTGAAGTATAAAATAAAAATATACCACTATAACCAAGATGAGTGTAGAACGAACTACCTAGATAACAAAAAGAAAAAGATATAATTAAGTGACAAATATAGCACAGAGGTACACATAACCAATTAGCCTTTAATCACATGATACCATATGACATTAAATACAGACCTAAATTGTATACACTTTTATCTTCTGAACTGTTTCCAGAGCAATACAAAATGCACTTATTTGTGCATCATATTCTACATCACACATATCAGCTGAATTCACCTATTTTACATTATGCATTGCACATTTATGTTGTGAGCCGCCCTGAGATCTACAGATAGAGGGTGGTTTACGAATTCAATAACTAAACAAACAAACAAACAAACAAATATATTGTGCCTTGGGAGAACATTAATTCAATATTCAATATTCCTAAGATGAGAATTCAGATTCAACTTGAATGAACAGGTTTGCACTGGGGTTTTTTAAATGTAATAATTATCACTTTTCTAAAAGAAAAAGAACATAGCCTTGTCAGGCTGAAACACAACAGTCTAAATAGCACCACTCACTATTGAATTTGTAACTTTTAAAGGTTTTTTTTTTATTAAAAAAACTGATCTAGGAAGCTGAATTTTCCAAGATGACAAAACAGTTTGGGCAGACAAAATCTTATTTCTCTAGAACAATGAGAACAACTTGCTACTTGATAAAATTAGCATAACTTGAGAACAGCAGGCCCTGTTCATATATTTTATTAACGGGGAAACCCATTTATTTAAGTATGTTTGAACCTCTCTCAATGATGCAAGGTGAAAATGTAGCATGTTTTAATGGTCAAGTAATCATTGTACCAGTTACTAGTAAGATGTCATCATTATGGGATGGTGGAAAAGCTCATATATGATCAGGTGCCTATGAGAAAGACTCCTGGGAGCTTGCTTGTGAGACTCTGGGGTGCCTACCTGTAAGATCTGTCTCATCTGGGAATGGGGACCAGCATTCCGGATCCTGCTCTGTGGAGGAAGAGCTCTGTGAGCTTGCTTATGAGACACTAGGTGCCTACCTGCAGATTCTGCCCAACCTGGCCTTTAGAAAGGGGGTAGGCTTGAAAGCTTTTTCAAAAAACCAACAGCCCAAGATCCACTTTGTGCCCGTGAGGAAAACTTTTGTGAAACTGCTTGTGAGATTCTGTGGTGCTTACCTGTATAGTATATGCCACCTTGCTTGGGGAAACAACAAGGGGGGGGCGGCAGACATTCTGGCCAGTAGCATAGACAAAGCCGACTTTTTAACTTCTGCTTCTGACTTGCTGTAGGTTTTAAAACCTCAAGTCACATCCAGAAGAGCTAACAAGGAGTGGCTGACAAACTGCCCACAGGCTGGATGGGAGACTATGGTGCTGCACAGGTAAATGAAACCTGTTTACATGCCCTGCATCATTCCAAGCATGAAGTGAGTCCGCCTGCTCCGTTGCTATTTAGCTGGTTAACCTCAAAATCATGGATTGAGAACTTTGGGACATTCTGTTACTTTAGACCTCTGAACATGCTGTTACTTGGTGGCCATTTTTTGAACCCTAGACCTTTTCCATTTCTGCCTCAGATGGAGACAGCAGCCAAGATGCATTTGAAGTGTAATGGCAAACATCTAGAGGATCAGAGACTATGCTTCCTTCTAGGGGCTCTTCTTTTTATTCATTTTAAAAAAACTAAAACATTTCTTTAGTTTTTTAACAATCCCACTTTTCTTAATGGCTGTTTTGTTGTTGTTGGTTTCATAGTTTGTTGTTATCCCTCAAATTGACGAAACATTGTCAAAAAAATTTTTTTTTTGAGAGGTATCTCATCAGAACTTTAACTTCATGTTGGACTTTTCCCATTAACACTGCCACTCAAATCAGCCTATCTGAGGTCAGTATCATTAGTAGTGTAGATTCTTGATTACCTTTGGGGGGGGGGAATTAGAGGTTTTTGGAACAAAATGTGAGCCATTTAAATAATTAACATGACAAAAAAAATCTGTTGCCTGTCTGTCTTTTAGAAGAATCCAAGCCAAGCTTTACTTCAAAATGCTTGTGCCCAGACTGAGAATCCCTCTTTACAACTTTTGGGCACACATTGCGTACTAACCCACCATCTGGATGATAAGCTTTTCTCTGAGATCAATTGGATAAAGCAGTTATTAATGAAAATTAACCTTCTTTTGTGACTATATATGCATATATCACCATTCTCTCTAACAGTTAATGTGGTGGCTCCATGCCAGCAACAGAGGAGTGGAATGTACCCCCACACAGAAAACACACATCCTTCTTCTCCATATTCAAAACACCCTACACATAGGATTCTCTCAAAAGGTTTGTACATGCACAGTTTAAGGGTCATAGCTTATTGGTGGAGCATCTGCTTTGCATGTAGAAGGACCCAAGTTCAATTCCTGGCATTTCTAGGTAGAGGTGAGAGACCTCTATATGAAATACTAGATAGCCTAGCAAGTCAGGGCAGGCAATATTTGGCTAGATGGACCAATGGTGTCTCTGTATGGCAACTTCCAGAACTGACTTTGTATAAGGCAGTTTCCTATGTATGTTCCTAATGCCCCCATACAGGAACACAATGCTATATACAATTAAAAGTCCTGGCAGTGGTAAAACCAGAGGAGGGCACTGGTCCCAACAGGTCAATTGCTGTCTCACTTCAACAAGAATATAAAAGAAACTATCCCTCTGTAGGAGAATGGGGTAAATCCTCCTCTGTCTTTGTACTATTCCAGTTAGGGACTGCAGCACATCCAGGTTTTGCCAACAGTGTTTGCAAATGTAGCCTATTTACTTGGTCTCATAAACTGACCATGAGCAACTGACCTGTTCTTATACCTAGCCCTAACCAGCTTTTTTTCTGGGTGGGAGTGGATGGGTGGAGCAATGGTTATCTAGCCCCAAACAGTTCCACTAACATCACTCCTCCAGCGTGCAGCTCCCTGTTGCACTGATCCAAGAATGCAGGAAGGCAAGAGTACCACTGGTGGGATTCACAGCAACATTAACTCAAGGAAAGCCCCAGGATCTACTGAATCTCAAGTCAGCTCACTGCCATCACTTGATAGCATTGGGCTCATGCAGTAAGTAAAACTGACAGTGACAATAGCTAGCCATTTCAGGGTTGAAGACTGATCTGCATTTATTTTAAATAGCAATGTAAACCATGAGTGCAATTACAGTAGATTATTTGTTATTTATTTGTCTTTATTCCCATTATGGAAGAAGGTGAACATAAAATATAAGACAAATAGTTTGTAAGACACTGCAATATTCTAAGATTGAAGCTATCTTGGAATGGGGTCTACACATGGTTTAACCTAGCATTGATTTCTTAATACTTGTCAACAACTATAAGCCACATGAAAAATTGAACTTTAGGTAAAGAATTTCAGGCAGACCAAATATAACTGACTCCCAATGTGCTGCAGACCTGCACAAGCAAGCTTCCAGGGTATCAAGCGTTTACTTCAGTCACCCTAAGGTGCCGGCATCCTCATGGGCATCTACCAACTGTCCAGCCCCCAATCCAGAACCTTGTCAGGATGCTCGAAAAGGGTGTGAAAAGGAGCAGACACGACATTACAAAATTTGTCTCACCTACTGAAGTTTCTTTCTGCTTAGGTAGCAATACTTTAACACCACTGACACTCAAGTAATGGAGCTGCACAGCAAAGCAAGTGAACAAAATGTTTTGCTTAGATTTGTTTACTAGGCTAGAGGTACAAAGTTGCCATGCTAACCTGTAGAAGGCAAAGGTCTTTTCTGTAGTCTATAGACCAGGCATAGGCAAACTCGGCCCTCCAGATGTTTTGGGACTACAACTCCCATCATCCCTGACCACTGGTCCTGTTAGCTAGGGATGATGGGAGTTGTAGTCCCAAAACATCTGGAGGGTCGAGTTTGCCTATGTCTGGTCTATAGCACCTTCCTGCTACTGGGTTCCAAGACAAACAAATCAAGGGTTTTAGTAAGACCTTAGGTGTATCCAGTGCTTTTTTCTAAAAAAAAATAATGTTTACGGGTACTCTCATTTTCCTACTCATATTGAAATACTGCCCTTCAATGAGGCCAAACTTAGATTCAGAAAATGTTTAGGGGTAAGCGTACCCCTGCATCCCCCCAGAAAAAACCAACACTGAGTGCATCTTCATTCAACCTGCATTGACCTCCCCTGGGGAAGCTTTAACCTACTTTGCAGAGTTCTTTTCCTCAAGCGGGGGGGGGGGGGACACAACCATTAAGATCTATTTAACAAGTATTGGAAGCTGATTGGTATTTTCCTTCTCTTAACAGGTGAAACTATTGCATTGTTAAGGAAGGTATGAGATATGAAGTTCAACTGTGGAAAACAAGATAGTGGTGGGGATTACTGGCATATGAAGGTCCATAGAGTGCCCCAAGGGATCTCACAACATATTATGCCATTGCACTACCACTATGCTTGAGTTTATTCTTCCTTTTCACCACAAAAGCAGCAAAATAATAATAATAATCTACGGTTTTTAAAATCTCTGAATATTTACAAGTTTGTTAAGACTTAAAAACAGTATAAAGTAATGATAAAAGAAGAGATTATATAATTGGCATCACAGAATAAAGCAGCTTGGTTTAATTAACTTCACAGAGAGATACTGTATAACAGCATTCTATGAAACTGCAAATGTGGCTGAAAATGGGAGCACTAAATGTTTTTGTTTAAAGGTAAATAAAATCACTGTACGTTGAAGAACTTATGCCTAAATTATGAGATTTAATTTCTGGAAGAGAAAGATATGATAACCTCTGTGCACCTCATGCATAGGTAGAAGTAGTAATGCATCTCTTCAGTAGTGAATAATGAGGAAGGCAGAAGAATACAAAAGCAAGCACACGCGCGCGCACACACACACACACACACCATGCAATGATCACTTATCCTCATTTTGAGAGCCTTAAGCTATACATTAAGAAAATAATGTGTCAATTAACAAAGATGTTTCAGTGCAGACAAACTTCTCATTTAATAGCATCCATAACCTAGGAACACTGGATTGCAATTTGCATCTCTATAATTAGCATTTCCGTATCCAAAAGCAAACAAATAAACCATGCTTGAAGTGAAAGTTAAGCAAATGAATGAAACAATTAGCGTCTCCGATGGGCAATACTGTATTTAACTTGCAGTGACATGAAGATTAAGAAAATAATACTTTGCATCAGAGACTTTCAATCTTTTTGTGTCCACGGCTCCCTTGACCAACTACATTCTTTCTGCGGCACCCCTGTGGGGCTCAGGAGCCCAGTTATGTCACCCCTTGCCTGCAGAGCTGGCAGCCTCTCACCCTTTTTCAAACACCCTCCATTGTGGAGTGTTCCCTTGGTCTCCTCTCTTCTCCCTTCTCCTTGGGCGTCCTCTGGGCAGCCACAGCTGCCGCCCCTGGTCTCTGAGCTGCACCCCCTACCTCACAGGGACCTGGAAAGCACCCCCTGGCCAGCCCAGAGGTACCATTTGCCTGGGGAGCTTTTAGCCAGGGCTGCTGCAACAAACAGCTGTGCAAGCCTTTGGGAGGCAGAAGTGCAAGAGGGCAACACAGGAGGGAGGGAAGGAAAGAGAGACAGAGGCCAGTGTTGCCCATGGCACCTCTGACTATCATTCAAGGCATTCCAGGATGCCACGGCACACTGGTTGAAAACCACTGCTTTATATAATGATTTCAGTCAGTTGATAACGTTAAATTACTAATGAGACTGACCAGAGAAGGTTTACGCCATCCTGCAAAGTTTAGGTTACTGTGTTGTCTAGTGAGATTACTTGCTCTAATCTGCATTTTATTTGCTTTTTAGCATTTAACTAGTCTAACCTTATGACATAATTGCAAACATACAATGCAAACCTATGCACAACTATTCAAAAGTAAGCTCTATTCCATTCAATGGGGCTTACTGCAAGGTAAGTGTGTGCAGGATTGCAGCTTTAATAGAAATATGCCACCCAAGGGCTGCATGCAAAACTAAAATAAAAAATTGCTCATCTTAACTTTCAGTAGCATCATTAAGCAAACTAAGAAGAAACAACAGCTCTACTTAATTAATGCTTCAATGATATTATAATATTAATATTATTACTTACTACCTCCAGGATCTTCCATAAAGTACGCAGAAATGCTGGCTTCATCTTTTCCATATTGATTCTGTGCCACCAAGGTATAATCGCCATTGTTCACATGAGTAGGGTTGTCCAGCTGAAGGCAGCCATGGTACTCCGTTTGATTTACAACATGTATTTTAGTCCAGATGTAGACGGACTCATTCAACTTAACCCCATCATGCAACCATGTCAGGACAGGTTGCGGGTTCCCCCTCACGCTGAATGGAATACACCAGTGGTGGTCCGGATATGGAATTTCAAGATATGTGATATTTGGTGCAACTATATTAAGAACAATAAGAGTAATGTTAGTATACTACATTTTCTCTTCCTTGAAAACTCATCAGTTCGTTTTAAATCATTAAAGAAAAGAATCTGGCATCCATATAAATGTAATGAATAAATGAATTCCAAAAGCAAATTTATTATGTTTTTCATATATATAAAAACATTCTTTAGAGGAAGTTATAATAAAGGATCATTTAAGCCAGGCATAGGCAAACTCGGCCCTCCAGATGTTTTGGGACTACAATTCCCATCATCCCTGACCACTGGTCCTGTTAGCTAGGGATCATGGGAGTTGTAGTCCCAAAACATCTGGAGGGCCGAGTTTGCCTATGCCTGATTTAAGCTATGATTTATGATTTCCTTCTTCACTTTTTGGAGGAGCAGTAGCTTGTTTCAGTCACTAGTGTTTCCTACCCACTTCACAACTGAGTTTATTCTACCTAAATCTTTAATATATTTCACATTTACCGGTACATACACCTCTTTTTCTGACAGCGCAGTCATATCCATTTCTATCTGAAATAAACCACTACTTCAATGGGTCTTACTTCCTCCAAAGTAGGTATCGGATTGCTGCTTGAACCTATTCTGTTATAATGTTATTTCAGCAAATTTTGTAATGTTTACAGCAGAAGATGACATAACTTGGCAAGGCAAAACTTAAAATGCACCATATTTCTCTTAAAACTTTGATATTTACATGTTCTGAGAATTAGAACAGAGAGGAAAATGAACAATTTAATATTGTCTGTGGTCACGCTCTTCTCTTGCCTTAAGGCCAAAAGAAGAGCAATTCTTCACCATTAATCAATTTTCTGCCATAAATGATGGAATTGGGCCAGACCAAAAAGAAACAGATTGACAATGTCCTCCGATTTACTGAAGCTCCAACTCCAAATCTCTTGCTCAGATTGCACGAATACAATGAATACAGGGAATACCTTTAGCAACCTAAAAGGAATATGTTTGTTGGCGTGTTGAGGGCAATAATCATAAGCATTTAATGACTCTTCTCTTCAGTGCTAATCCTTATTAATATATACTTTATAAACTTTTATCTTTTTGAAGAAGGCTGAGCAGAAATTCTAAAATTGTTCTCTACTGATGCCACTTGGCTACAATTAACTGCAGCTAAAATTTTGCATAAGTTTATTTACATACAGAACACCACGAGGTCAACAGAAGCTTGGTCTTCGCCCACAATGTTTTCTGCTACACAAAAAATCTGCACGCCACTGTCATTGGATGATATATTCTTTATGGTTAGGGAAGCTGGGTTCTTATTTGTGTCATTCTGGAAGAAAGGCAATGGAGAAATAAAGAGGTTAGGAGTGGTTTCCCTAACATGATCTAATACTAAGAAACTTATTTGAATTTAAACATATTATTTTTTTAAAAAAAACAGTTTATTCAATATAAATAAAGTGTCTATTAGTTTGAAGGCTATATTTTGGTTTGCAGCTATGTAATCGATGTCTCATGAATTACCCATGGGAAGGCATTCTAGAGGGTGGGTGCTATCACTGACAATGTCTGCTTACATCAAGTGACTCCTCAGAAGAGCTTGGTCTATACTGAGGAGGTGGTCTCCTGGGTGCCCTGGTTCCAAGTTGTTTATACAGTATTGCATCCCCAAATAAATATATTATATAGGGAATAGGGAATAGCCCTGGGTGTCAAATACAAAAAAGGCCCTAGTAACCTCCTATCAAATTATACCTTCCAATGCTTAATTGTTACCAGAGTACTTCCACTGCACTCACTATGGTTATGTAACTATAATTCTAGCCACAGAAACTAACCTGTGAACATGCCCATATACATATAAATGGATGCAAAGAAATGCCACAGACCTTGTATGAATAGGTAGGATAATAAGTTACCACATGACTTGTTCCAATAAATATGCACACATGGTTTTACCAACCCACATACAAACAGGAGTGGGAGATGGATTAAGGGCATACTCTCACACAGACACACCTATGTGTTGTTGCTTTACAGAAGCCCATCTATCATGTGAAGAACTGAAGCAGTATTTCATATCCTATCATCGCCTCAATTTGCTCATGTTCAGGTGAACAAAAACTCTAATGTATTCTTAATGAATTATAGGTACAATGAATTATAGGTACATTATTATTAGCAATTGTCATGGTTAATAGTTTTACTAGCTAGAAATCAAATATTAAACTGGTTCACTGTATGTGGGTTCTGATAATTACCGGATACCTTTTCTGAGATGAGAAAATTATTAAACACAAACCACAAATTCCATTCCATCTGCATCAATGGCCTCCTAATCTAGGACATTAAATGACAATAACCACCAGAAGTTTTCTTTCACTAAACATATATTATAAATATTTTTTGTATTTTTATATAAAAAGTAGTGTTAGGATTGTGAAGGAAAAAGTGTGCTATCTGAGTAGTTGCAATTCCTGCCAATAATGGGGGATATGATTCTGCCCAGCATGGGTAAAGACCAATGGGAGCCTCTGAGTGAAGAGGGAAGGAGAAACTACATTTTGCAGTGCCTGCCATTCATCTGCCCTTGGGCTTTATTCCTGGCTAGCATCATTATTGTGATGTCAGCCTAGAGGCAGCACATAGTGGAAAGACAGCAAAAGCTTATAAGGGGAAGGTGACAATAAGCCCAGCCAAATGTGAGCAGCTTCTTCTACTGACTCAGGCTGTAGGCTCTGCAAGTATTACTATAGACGTGGGCACTTCACTAACCCTCAGGACTGATGAGGAATGTCTGCAGGGCTCCTGTCCAGCACTTAAAAGAGTTCCAAGTTGCATAATTCCATGTAACCTGCATTACTGCATCTGGCACTTTTACTTCAGGCTGGATGTGGGACTTACGCCGTTCCTTAAAAACCAGTACGTATACGGCTTTGGCAGATCCAGATGCTTCAATATGAAATTCTTACCTCATGTTTTGAAACAATATTATTGAAAACCCAAGCTATACTTGGTGATGGACTTCCAGAAGCCTCACAGTACAATGTGACACTTCTTCCTTCAATAACAGTGAGGTTCTGTGTGTTCAGCCTAACTGAAGGCAAGCCTATGAAGCAAGAAAGAGAGAAATCTCTATGCCACGTTTTCAGCAAATATCTCAGTTGAACCATATGCATCTTGGTTCTCATAAACTATTTGAACATAACACTTGTGAACAAACATTTCAAATATTATTTTGGCATATCAAAACACAATTATATGAAGAACTGGAAACCAACTGAGTTCCTAAGGCTCCTCAATAGAAGCTACTGAAAATGCTTCATAATAAGGAAAACTCCACGAAGTGACTATAATATTTCCATGATGCCAACAAAATAGAACATCCCCATCACAAGTAATTTTTTAAATAACAATTAATGTGTAATGTTTTTTGAATCACTTCACCCTGCTGCCAATTATTATATGTCACCTATGAAGAATTATCACCAGAACCACAAGCTTTAGTTCACCAGAGCAATGAAAGGCTTAAATGCAGATTAAAGTTTTCTCCATGATTAATCATTGGTACTCACACAATCAGTACAGGCCACACAGATACTCTGAGTCCCTCCTCCCTCTGGCAAAATCAATGAAAGTGAAACTTCTAATAAACTTTCCTTTTAGTTTGCAACCTTCAGCTTTATATCCAAATTTTTCCCATTTCAAACCCCACTAGGGTTTTCCTTCTGGCAATAACCACAAACAACTGAACCAGGCCACGCTCAGTTAAAATCAATGCCAGTATGTTTTTTCAAATCTGGGTTTTCCGCAATACTTAAGGGATTTGAACTTGTTCATTTTAAGTCATTTTGAAGTTGGTGTGCTTTGTATACAGCAATATCCTATATTCTGGGTTCCCAATCTGAGGAGAAATATTATACTTCTAAACAGAGCCGTCTTAAGGGGATCTGCCGCCCTGGCGCGGCTATCCCTCCGGCACCCCCGCCATGCCGCCTCTCCGCCGCCTCCCTCCCGCGCTTGCCGCCCCTTGGGAGGGGGGTGGGCGAGCGGGGGATGAGGGGCGTGGCGCTGGAGCGGCGCGGGGCTCTGCGCGCCCTTCCAGCGCTTCCGGGACGGGAGGCGAGGGCGGCCGGCTCGCGCTCCCGCGCGCAGCCGGGCAGATCGCGCTCCATGTGCAGCTGGAGGGCGCGGCGTGGCTGGCCAGCTCGCGCTCCATCGGGCGGGCGGCCGGCTCGCGCTCCTGTGCTCTGCCGGGCAGCCAGGAGGGCGTGGCGTGGCCGGCCAGCTCCCTTGCTCCGCTGGGCAGCTCAGGAGGGCGCTGCCGGCAGGAGCTGCCAGCGGGGCTGGAGGGCGGAGGCGCCCTCCAGGCCATTGCGCCCTGGTGCGCCGCGCCACCAGCCCCAATGGATGAGACGGCTCTGCTTCTAAACATGAAATGTAGTACGTTTAGTAAAATCTCTCTCAACAGAAACTTCCTTCCATATATTGAAAAATATTCCTATATTGAGGTTTTGCTTGGCATCACCAGGACTGGGCAAGCAGCCTCCCTTTGCTCACCGACTGCTCTCCCCATCTGCTTGAGACTGCTCACTAGATTAGCAGCTTCCTCCCAAAACTTCTATGGGTCTGGCCTTGCCAGGGCTACTCATGTGTGCCATTTCACCCACAAGGAGACAGATCATGCTCACTGATTTTTAATACATTTAGTACTGTTATTACGATATCAGACCCTCCAAGTGTCCCTATTTTCCAGACACAGTCCCAGATTTAACGAAGCCATCCTGGTTTCTGATTTGATACCAGAATGTCCCGCTTTTTCTTAGGATATCCCTATTTTCATCGGAGAAATGTTGGAGGGTATGGAGTTCTTTGACCCACAAGCCAAGGAAATAAGTAACTATACAACCTTTAGAAGACACCTGAAAGTAGCCCTGGATGGGGAAGTTTTTTAAAGTTTAAAGTTTTATTATGTTTTTATCTATGTTGGAAGTCGCCCAGAATAGCTGGGGTCCTTTACCTTTTTTATATTGGTTAAGCAATTCTAGGCATGTTTGTTATATCAAATAACTGAGAGGGCATGACAGTACATCTCTGTACAGAGATTGTAGGCTCTGTATCGACATGAGTTTATTTCTGTAACCGTGCCTCATTCTGTTTCTACTTTCCAGTTATGGTGTAGTTGTTTCATCATGTGCTGACAGGCATGCCAGTCTCGCAAGGTTGATTCTTTTGTATTGCAAGGTTTAATGGCTCCATTAGCCATTAAATATGTGATCTATATTAACTATCAAGGCTCTTGTATTAATATAAAAATCCCAGAATAACTTGGGTCCAGGATATCTTAACAACCGCCTGAGGCTTTCTATCCCAGATTAACCTGAGTTAATCTGTAGGAGTGCTATTACTTGATCCCTGTGTTTCAGATGCCCAACTGGCTTCAATTATAAGTTGAGTACAAGTGACTCCCCATTTACGTGGGGGTTACGTTCCCGGGTACCATGCATATACGTGAAATAGCGTATAGTAGGGAACACCATCTAAAAAGCCAAACTCTTGACAAAAAAACCCATAAAACTCTGCCAAACTCCACCACAACCACTGGGCCTAGGGCTTGCCAATCGGAAGGTTGGCAGTTGGAATCCCCGCGATGGGGTTGAGCTCCCATTGCTCGGTCCCAGCTCCTGCCTACCTAGCAGTTCGAAAGCACGTCAAAGTGCAAGTAGATAAATAGGTACTGCTCTGGTGGGAAGGTAAACGGCGTTTCCGTGCGCTGCTCTGGTTCGCCAGAAGCGGCTTAGTCATGCTGGCCACATGACCCGGAAGCTGTCTGCGGACAAACGCCGGCTCCCTCGGCCTATAGAGCGAGATGAGCGCCACAACCCCAGAGTCATCCGTGACTGGACCTAACGGTCAGGGGTACCTTTACCTTTATAATGTACTTAAATATAATATATAATTATAATGTACTTAAAAGTTCAACAGAACTGAAATGACATGTAATAGAAAAGCAGGACAAATAATTTCCTTGCCTAGCAAGGTTTTACAATGAACACATTACTAAGGTTGCTTATTTTGTGTCCAAAGATCAGTTTGTGGGAATTATAGACAATTCATTGTCCATTCTGTTTGCAAAACTGTACATTAAACACGACAGAAAGCTCCATTACTCTTCCTCTGGATGTAGCAATCTGTCGACAAAAACTTCCATCAGCTTTTATTAACTGTCAATGAAACCTATGGAACAATTAGATATGAATTACACTAGCTAGGAAACAGGCAGAAGCAATAATACAATTGTTTCAATTCTGAGCAGCTTGTGGCCATACTGGCTTGAAAGAGGAAATTTAGAAGCTAGGCTCCTTTTTGCAGGGACATTAATTTCAAGAACAATCTCCATAGCATCTGTCACGTGAAGTGAAAACCAATACAAACTCCAAATCACAGGAAAGTCTTCATATCAATATGTAAAATTCAAATGCAGCCTGTTAAATACTTAATATCAATTCAGAAAGGTCCTTTTGATATCAAAGGCACGGTTGTCAGAAATACTCCAAGGGCTCTCTCAGCTGCTGCGCCCACTCTCTGGAACTCGTCGCCTCAGGAGATCTGCTTGGCCCCCTCTCTGATGGCACTCTGCCAGCACAAGTTTTGCTTTGTTTCTGCAAGCTTTGAGCTAAGATGCTAGTTGAAATTTGCTTTTGCTGTAGCCCTTTGTTTTTACGACTGTATCTCCTGCTTGTTTACTTCTGTTTTCATTTTATTTTTGTGTTTATGCTTTTTAGTATGCCTTTCTGCTTATGTCTGACATTTTGATGTTAGTTACTTGGAAAGGGTCACATTTTGACTTAGAAAGGCAGGATGTGAGTACTCCTTTTAAGTATACAGTAAGTAATAAATGTCAAGACATCTCTTGTACTAATTTTTAACTTTGATCCTCTTTAACTAGCAAAGGGCATACAACTCTCCACTTGCAGGAGTGCTATACTGCCCCTTGTGGGGCTACAAGGCCTTCTTAATGAAGCCCCATTAGATATCTGTTGGACTTTGCCACCTAGTGGTAAGCAAGAAAAACTGTAACGCCTCTATGTCTCATCAGGATAGCTTGCACCTTCTTGCACCTCATCTAGGTAACATGGGGGTGGGTTATAGTTTTGGGAGCTTCCTTTAATTTATTGACAATCCGATCCTGGTGCCAAAAGCTGCAGAGTATTCTCAGACAGTAACAAAGGGGTGGGGAAAATCTATTGGGGGGGCACATTCTGGCTGAAGAATGTGAAACAGAAGAGGCTATGATCTCTCCAGTAGAAAGCAAAATATATTTAAGGTTAGGTTGATAGCTTAGATTTTTCTTCTTCAACTTTATTTCACATACTTGTGAATCCTATTGGTATTAGCATTATATAAGCATGGAAGTCTATGCCCGGAACCAGTTATGAATTCAGATAGCTGTTTTGTTCTGAAGCAATATAATTTTTTAAAAAACCAAATTTTGTAGAATAATAATGCTCTAAATATTCCTGTGAACTATGCCAATGAATCAAGTCTTGTGATTGAAAATTCATTGTTGGAATCCAAAATTTATCAGGAAATGACATTTGGGTAGACAACACAACAACATTCTAGAAGAGATTTATTGAGCCAACTAAGGGACCTGGATATACAAGTTCAATAAAAACAAACATACATATAATCCTACTAGAGGCCACTTCATTATTGCAGCATTATTGCCAAATCTAAGGAACCTTACTTATAGATGTTCTATTTCTGATCCAGATGTCCTCAGAATACATCTCAACTAAGACACCTATGCAAATAAAACTTGGAATTTATTAATTCCACAGTCACAAAAAAACCAAGATATTTTGATGGATGCAGAAGAAAAAAAAGAACTAAAATTTAATTAAATGACATTATGGGACCAAACTCTTCTGCACCCATTATAAATGTTCACTAGTTCTTATAAAGAATAGGCCTTTTACTGTGACACATCCCCCACTCACCAGCAGGAAAACGGCATCTGACCTTCATTAAAGTCTTTGAAATCCTTATCTAAAATCTACTTAAGCATCTTCTTGGAAGTATTCTAAGACACAGACTAAATAATTTAGAATGGGGAACAGCAAACATCTATTATACTGAAGTTTCAAATATATTTTATTGCTTCATAAATCTGTGTTCATATTCAGGTACTCATTCACTGTGACAACATTTCAGGGGCAGACTGATACTTCTCAAATCATCCTGAACTCTCATGCATACCACAATTCCATACCTACTCATGGCTGCATGTATTCTGTCTCCAGTTTAGAAGCTGTATTTTTCTGTATTTCAAGGAAGAGAGGGCTAGCTGTGGCGATTAGCCATGATGGATGGCTTTGCTCTATCACTAGCTCCACAGCTCGAGGCAACAATGCTTCCAAATACCAGTTGCTAGAAACCATGGGAAACTCTACTGCTCATGTTGTGCTTGCTGGTTTCCCATAGGCGTCTGGTTGGCCACTGTGAGAACAGGATGCTGGCCTAGATGGGCCTGATCCAGAAGGCTATACTTATGTTCTTATGTATTCAAAGAAAAAAATTAACGGGTGTGAGAATAAGAATTTACAAGGTTCTCCAACACTGCTATATATAGAATTTGACCAACCACTTTTAATTTGCTTTTTAGAGTGCACACATTGATTAAGAGAAATGTTTTGTGTTTGTGTGCATGAGGCAGACACTACTGTGTCAGAATTACAGTAGAAGCCCTAATACTTCTGTTAAGACGTGGTCTTTCACCCCCTCCTACAAGACATGTATTTCATGTATAGCAGTCACTCAACTGTGTCAAGATAAACAACTGATTGGGAGAGAAGCAAATTCAGATCCAGAGGTAAATGAAATGTTGCCAAGACAGATTGACAACATTCCAAATGACCCAAATAATCTTATTGGGTTATTATGATATTTTGGGGTTTGTTGCATTAGTGAGATTAGCCAACCACTTTGTTACACATTTTTCTCAGATATGTGGAATATAATTAACAAACCTAAATCTACCTCCAGTGTAACAATGCCTTTATCATTTTCATTTTTACACACAACAATTTTAGATGTAGCCATACAAACTAGATCCAAGTTCACACTTTGGTACCTTAAAGCAGGGAGCAGCTATGTCCTTTGCAGGTAACACAGGACGGACTTTACACTCACACTGATACTGTTCAGTAGCAACAGGCAGCGTTCCTCAGCATCAGGAAAATTATACAAGGTGGCCTCATCCTGCTCAATCTCATTTCAAAGAAATCACTTAGGACTTTCAGGATGTATTCAATAACCAACAGAATGAAGC